>BSBK01004199.1:2500-725000 GCA_027943335.1 Chamaecyparis obtusa | reverse complement strand
TAGATCCACAGATTGGGATTTGGTGAGGTATGGGTTGGTGTGTCCACTTGGATCTCTTTCTTGTCAATGAGATATTGGATATAGTGCTTTAGTTTCATGCACCTGAGGGTCATGTTTCCTTTAACATGATGATAGTCACAATATTCATGCTCTTTGTACCATGTAGGCTTGGGAGTTGCATCATCAAATTGTTGAGTTGGAGGATAGGTAATTAGGTTAGCTTTAGCCATTCGATGGAAGATTACATCTAGTGGTTCACCAAGAGGGGAGAAGGTTCATTTTTGATGATTCTGGACTCAAGGCCTTTTCTGTGCTAGGGTAACTGATATGGCATTGGCCTGATTGTTTGGATGTTGGTTTTGATATTGATGCATGGGTTGTTGCTATTGATATTGTTGTAGAGGTTGCTGATGGATTGGTCATTGCTATTGATACATAGGAATAGATGGGGTAGGGCCATCCACAACAATTTGGACATGTTTGGTGTCTGCGGATCCATCTATGATAGCATTTTTGTTTCTATTCCAGTATCAAGGTTTATCATTGCTAGGTTTGTCATGTGAGATTTCTTTGTAATGTTTGATTATGCCATCATCAAGGAGACCTTGCTCGATATCCATACCTTTTCTCTTAATGTCCTAATAGGTTTGGATATAGTTCATTCTCATAAAATGGGACAAATTGGGATGTAGATTGTTGTTGAATATTTTAGTGAGATGTTTCTATGGTGGTTAATAAGATAATCTCATGGTGAGGTTTTTCCATCATTGCAAGTAATCAACCAGGGTTTCACCTACTTTCTTCTTTGAGTAACAGAGGTCCAACAAGGATAGCTCATTTTCAACATTATGAGTATATCAAGAAATGAACTTCTCAGAGAGTTCTACAAAGGTTGTGATTGTTCCATAAGGTATCTTATAAAACCACTTGATGGAGGTCCCTCCCAAGATTTTGGGAAAGAGGTGCATGAGGAAATTATCACTATAAGAAACTTCTTGAAAGGCCATGTAAAATTCCTTGATGTGGCTAGCTGGATCTCCTTTTCCTTAATATTTTTCAAACTTGGGTGTCTCAAAGTGTTTAGGAAAGGGGATATTGGTAATGGATCTATTAAAGGGATAGGGACAAACCTCTTCAAATTTGAAAGCCTTGCTTTTAGTTTCAGCTTTAAGCTCCTTGAGAGCATTCTTCATTTCTTCCCACTTGACATTGATTAGCATTGGAGTGGGTACTCCCATTGGGAAAGGATTTGATGGTGCTGGTGAATATGGATGGTTTTGCAAGGAATATTGTGGATTTGGATAGGGAGATTGCCTAGTAAAATAGGTGGATTGAAATGGATTTTGGAATGATGGTTGCTGGGGAGGATATTTCTTCTGAGGTGTAGGGGTGTATTGTTGTGGAAGATATGGTGTTTCTTGTTGTTGCTAGGGGATGATGGGATGTTGTTGCTATTGTACTGGGATATATTGTTGTTGTGGAGGAGGTTGATGAAATGATGTAGCTTTCTGATAGGATGGGCCTTGATGCACTTGTCCTTGGGCTTGGCCGATGTATGTGGGATGCATTCTTGCATTTCTGAGTGGTGGAGCAGCTGCTTGAAAGCTGGTAGCAGGGGGTGGTTGTGTGAAGGAGCTAGTGAGATGGGCATAACTCTATTGTCAGGGTGGTGGTATGGCTTGAGATGTGGCAGGTGGCATGAATAGATAGTTGGTGTATTGAAGGAAAAGATGAAGTTGAAAGAGGTTGTGATGATTGTTATTGTGATGTATGAGGGAAAGTGGTTTGTGGGAACATATATGTGTGCTTGTGTTGGTATTCCCAAGGCATGCATTTGTGCTTGGGTAGGGCCCCACTGAGAGCTTGTTTTTGCTATAGGTTGTGATACAAAGGATGTTGAGAATGTAGATGTGATGGCAAGATTTTGGGATGTAGATGGTGGATTTTGTGATCCTATGAATGTGATCTTATGAATGGCATCCCTATTGTGAAAGCAGCATGCTGGGCTTGTGTGTTGGTGATATAGGGTAGATGAGGAATGTATGTAGGATGAGTGTATTGGATGATGAGTGGAATGAATGTTTGGGTGAGAGATTGCTAGGAAATGGGAGGAGGAACTTGTGTTGCCCTCGGGAAAGATGGTGCTCATGTGGAAGCTTGCTGAGTGAAGGAGGGAAATGGCTACGTTGTTTTAGGGAAGGATGGTTTTGATAAGGAAGCTTTGCTCATGAAATATGGAGGAACTTCTTATGTTGTGGTTTGCATGGGAGGTGGATGTTGAGTTTGTGTGAATATTTATGCCTAAGTGGTGGCTTTAGATGATGTAGATGTAAGATATAAAAATATATCTTTGATATATTTTTATTTCTATAGAGTGGGGTGTGAAATATAAGATCCAGTTCTAAATCCAAATTCCCAAGGGAGAGATCCAAATTGATCAACCAAAAGGTTAATACACAAAAGAATCAATCTATGGAGAATATGAATGAAGGAGAAAACCTTATATTTTGTTATGAAATGTATATGCTTGAAATCTAAAATGAATTGAAGACAAATACTAACCTTAAAATAGGGTAAATATGGAAAAGATTGATTTCTGATGTCTGTGTTTAGTTTCAGGGAATTCTGCAACCTGCTCTGGACTGGAAATGTCGAGACAGAGAAAACCCAAAAAACTTTTTATCTTTCAGAGCCAGGTTAACTTTAACCTAGATAGCGGGGCACAATCTTACCTTGGGGCACAATATTACCCTCCACTGAAGGTCAAATTTGACTTGAAATAGCTCCAACAAAAATTCTATCCGTGGATCTTGAAAGTTCACCGAAAAGGGTATCTAGATCTGAACTTCAATTCGCAATCCTGTACCTCTACCTATAAGAAAAATGGTTTCTATTGTTTGGATGGGGGGTTTTCCTTGGTCAAACCCCAATTTGGAATCAACCTTGAAATTTAATTAAAATTTCAATGTATATAAACAAAGTAAATGAAACTATTCACCTTGCTTATGTTGAAACCCTTGTGGAGGATTTGAATCCTTGAATCCACAAATATGGATGTAGAAATGAATGTAGAAATGTATGTAGGATGTCTCAAATCAATGGTATTAGATCTTCAACACCAATCTTGAATGGATCTTGGAGTAGGAGGAAGCTTGAAGGGATGTGGATGGAGAAATCTTCACCAAGAGGGCTCTAAAGAGATTGAATGCTTCAATGACTAACAATGGATCTCCATGATGAATGCTTGAATGCTTGAAGATAAATGAATGCTTGCCTTCTTTCCTTCTCCTTCTTGCTTGATTGATCTCTTGATTGCACTTGAGAGCTAGATGTCTTGATTATGAAATTGCTTTGTTTTATCTTCTCATGAAAAGTGGATGTCTTCTCCAAACTTGATTGAGAAAACTTGATTGAGAGAATGAGAGAGGAAGGCTTCCTTTTATAGTGATCTAGGGCACAAACTTCTAGAGAGGCCAACATTGGAGAATTAAATCACAATTAACCTTAACCCCTAGAAATGGACCTAAATTAAATATCATTTAAGATTTTACTATTCCAAAATCTGAAATAGCTGACCCAGAAGCAGGAAATAAAACTTTCTGAAGCCTAACATCCTGAAACTTTCAGATCCTGAAATTTGGACATGGGGTTTGTTGGTTCCTCAAACTGGAATTTATGCTGTTAAAAGAAACCAATACATCTATAGGGTTTTAGGATGGGTTAGATCCAAATATGGAATTCTATGATAATTGGACCAACTATAGGGACATGATTGCCCTCTACACTTCTGGCTCTACAAAACTAAGGAGGGTACTCCTAATCAAGTAACAACAAGCCTTACTTCAATAATAATAGACTAGATTTAATAAAAATAGATAAATGATATGAAAATACTAAATGATGACCATTCATTCATTGATTCTCCATTATCATTATTCATTGACAGATTTATATCAAAATGTTAGGAATACAAATATAACCTTTTAAACATTGATCTCTTATAAAATATCTCCACTATTGACCAATACCTTATCCATTGGGTAACACCCTCACTACAAAATTGTGATACACAAAACAAATATACTAAACTTTGATGGCCTTCCCCTTTGAAAATACTATCACCCTATGGTGGATTTTATCTAAGGAATCCTAGATTCACACTACTTACTTAAATCCTTATGTAAAACTTTAAAGAATTTATGTCATATCTAAAGCTTATTTAATTTGATCTTGGATTAGAGCTGAAGAATATAAACATACACATAGAGATTATCCATGCAATGAATTTTATCAATTCATAACTCAAAGAGAAATACACAAAGGAGAGATATAAACTTTGGATTTTATTCAAATGCTATATCAATATCATGTATACAAAATGCTTTAAAATGTAACTTTTTAGATTTTTAACTAAGCCAACAATATTGCTCTTAATAAAAAACTTGCCTAATATAGTCTACAATATCCTAGACTCAAAACTTGTCAGTAAGAATGTCCAAGTTTTGGTCCTTCTAAAATGATCCTGGTAATCCTTTTATAGAAACAAGGATTGCATACAAGCCTCGAATCTTTCTTACAAAAGACAAAAAGTGTTCACCACATAAGACAAAAAAGGAAAATATAACATCTTCTTGTTACAATTTTACAAAGTGGCTTGTAGAGATGAGTGCCAAAATTTGCAACAAGTCCCAAGGCTAGTTCAACTTCTGCCAGGTGTAGCATCCATGCTTTCTTTAACTGTTTGAGGTCCCCATCATTGTTTTCTTTTCTTTCAAGGGGTTGGGACACTGCCACTTGTTGTCTCCTTAGTGGATGTCTATTCTTCTTTGGCACTTTCTACAGGATATGCTATTTCCCAAGATGTATAAGTTTCTTCACTTGGCTAATGAAAGGCTAGAACTTCATCCCTTTTTGGTAGCAATTTATCCCAATCAACAACTACTTAGTGCACCTCATTTCTCACATTGGTGAAGTGTATTTTGATATCCTTCAGTATTTCAATTAATTGTAAAAAGGGTGTATTGTCTTCTATATTCAAAATGGTGTCTATTCTAGCTAACAATTACCCATCAATTTGTTCTAGCCACTGATCCCTATCCTTTATAACTCCATTTTATTTGACAAGACCTGGGAACATTTGAAAGTTTTCCTGGAAGTACCTAACCCTTAAGATGTCTACTTTTCTCTTTAAACTTTCCCTATTGACCTCAAACTCAAAAAGGTCCTTAACAAACTTATAAGTATTTGTTAGTTAAATATCCACAATACATTGATCTATAATCAAATCAAAGAATGATTTCAACCTATTCTTTCTAGCAACCCATCTTTCCAAAACTGGGTCTACAGTGGTTATCTCCTTCTTAAAAGAGATGAAAATGTCAGATAATTTCTTAGAAACTCTACAAATCTCTCTTGGTTTTACATTTGCAACAAAATGTAGGATTGTGTCTTTTATTCTCTTCTCATATCTCTGTTTCTCCCTTTTCTCTATGTCTTCATCACCTATAGAAGGGGGAAGAGGGGAGAGGGGGTATACAATGATAGGGCTTGAAGAAGAAGGTCCACCAAGGGAAGAAGAAATTTTCAATTGCCCTGATTCTTGAATTGGGCCTTGCACACCTAACTTCTTCTTCAAGTCTGCAATTATTGTATCCTTTTCATATATGCCCTGTCTTAGCTCCCCATAAGCCTTCAATACTGTTTCCTCCTTTTCCTTGGCTTCTTTTTCTACCTTTCTTGCTATTAGTTGAGCCATTGCTACCACCATGCCTGATGCCTCAACTATAGAAGTATTAGTAACCCTTTTGACTATTAGGCTACCAGTGAGATCACTCCTAGTAATCTTTTTTCCTCTATTATTTCCATTCTTTTTTAGAGACCACATGACCAAGGCCTGATGGTCATTAGTAAAAGTGACTCCCTTAATGGCATGTTCTAACTCCTCCTTGGTCTTATGAATAGGTGTGGTCTATTTCCTGACTGCATCCAAGACCACTACATCAGCTATATCCCACTCTAGAAGGATAAGCACTCCTGAGTTTCTCACCAAGTCTCTCCCCTATTCTAGAGTGACTTTCTAAAATATATCTATCATTTTCTTTCTTACCTCATCCTCTATGATCTTGAGATCCTTATCTGGATTCTCCTCATGCCTCTTTTCACAAATTTATTAAAATTGACTGATGTTCAATTTCCATAAAAATTTCATGAATTCTCTAGCCTTTACAAAGGCATCATCAGCTAAGAATTCATCACATGCTTGTTTTATTATTGGGTCTAATTATATGCCTACCATTTCTCCCACTATTAATCCTAGTTTAGGTTCCTTTGGTGGCTCTGGCACTCCCTCATTTATCTCCTCATAGGTCATAAAAATTTGGCCTAGAGATCCCAACTGTTGTACCTTCTCTATGACCTCTTGATCATCCATGATGTTTAGAGGTGATTGGGAAGGGGAGTAATCTTCTTCAACATGTTGAGGCCTCTCTTTTAGATTTTGTCTCTTGGTGGGAGGTGGGGAATTAGGAACATCTTCAGCTAGTTGATCCTGAGGTGAGTCTAGAATCTTCACAACCTCCTTGTGTTTCTCCACATGTTGTGATGTAGAAGGTATATCCTCCTTTTTCTTTGTTTGTTTTTTCTTGTCAGGTTCTGGTACTATCACATTGTAACTAGTTCTCTTCTATACCATGTACTTTCCTGGGGGTAATACTTTTGCTAATGCAGGTTTCCTCAATAATGATTAAGCCTCCTCTAGGTTATCCTTCATGGCTTTCTCCTTTTTCTCATTGAGGGTTTGATAAATACCCTCAAAATAATCAATGAGAGTGTCTATCTTTTTCCCCATAGGATTTATGCTTTTTAAGCGATCATATCCTCAAGGAAGTTAAAAATATGATTTATGAAAGAGCACCTAACCTCCATTTTAAACATTTCATTGTAAAACCCTTCTGGGTCTACTATCCTAACCACTAAAGTAGCCATATGATATGGTGCCAGGACTTGATCCATATGAAGCCATCCACCCTTTGTAATTATAAACTAGTGTACAATTGTAACATTTGGGAACAAGGTTCCTCTACCTTTACCTGTGAGAGTATTCTTCTCAATTTCCCCTAGTTGTCTAATGAATTCTGTAATACCAATCTTGAGAGGAACTTGATATGGTAATATGAATAGAGCCCCCCTGAAACTATATAGTTTGATAATAGTAGAAATAGGGTAGAAAATGAAATCCCCCCAATTATGCACAATTTTGAGGCCCTTGGAAAATTGTTTTGGCTTGAAAAGTTTAGCTAAGGCCGTTAGGATTCTTGGGTCCTCATGGACAAATAATTTCCTCAGTCTGGCTGAAAAGAATCTATCAAAATTAATGAGACTATGATCCTCCCTATCCCATGTCATGGTGAGGCTCCACAATTGGATTGGCATGTCTTCACCATCCTTTTGTTTTAAAAAATCCATCTCCTCAAAATAACTGGCACCCTTAAACAAGAACATTTACATCTTGAAGGAATACTAGTAGAAGAGCTAGTCAACTTTTCTTTTTTGGATTCCTATGAATCCATTATGAATTAATTTAGAAATGAAAGGGATAAATTCAAATGTAACTAATAAGTATGGGTGCAAAATTTGGACCATCATGTACATAAAATGTATTGGCATTTTTTCTTCAACATCTCCAAAGACCTGAGAAAGTGACCAGTATGCACCTCTAGCTCTCAAGTTAAAATATTCTTCTTTAAAGGGCTCCTATGTACTTGGTCCCATGGCAATGATTCCCCTAATCTTGTCACAAAATTCCTTTAGAGGACCACTTCTGAGACAATCCCTTTGTGCATTGTACACTTTCTTCAACTCCTCAAAATAAACTTTTTCTAGGTCATTGGAAGGCTCACTTAGCTTAAACACCTTCCTAATTTATTCAACATAGATGTTCATTAGTAGGTTTCCTTTAAAATCCCTAATTACCCTAGTAATTGGGTCATAAATCTTTGCAACTTTCATAATTAAATATGCATCTAGGAAAATGCTAGGCACCACAAGCTTGCCTAGGTCAAATTGCCATATATTTCTAGTAGGAGGAGGGACATTTATCTGACTAAACCCTACCTTGAACAATGCTAAACCAATGATATCATATGCACCACTTACATTTATTGTACCAATTTTGGCATCCCTAATATAATTACCTGTATCATACATGCCATCTGCTACCTTTACCCTAGGGCTTTTTGGTACTAAACATATGCAGTCAAGGATAGTGGATCCAATGAAGGAAAACCCAAACCTTGTAGCCATAAGAACTACACAATGAATTACTCAACAATGCAACACAAAGTAATTGTTTAACATTGATTTTCATTAACATGCCTGATTATAAGGTCTTTCGAGTTAGGGCCAATTACAATCAAAAAACAATTTTGCAAGATCCAAAATCAGATCCAATACAATCTTAGCTAGTTCATCTCTAAAGATAATCAGAAGCTGATGGAAACCCTAAGACAGATCTAAATTTGAGCTCACAAGCCTCCAAGCAATCTCTTTGTCTCCAAGTATGCAAACCCCTAGCTCTAGTACAAACCACTATTAGATTACAACCTGATCTTTAAGAACATCAAAAACTTTTCCACAACTTCACTCTCAAGCTTCGCATCTAAATTCTAGATCTACTAAGTCTCCAAGTTTTGATCCCCCAAATTTCTCCATCCATAATCTATCCCTAAACATCTACCCAATCCCTCCTTAAGTACTAATCATCAGCCACAGGTTGGTTGGATGAAACCCTTAACTCCTCAAAATAATAATTAAATGCCATACAAGTCGACTTAAAAATGTATACAAATATTTAATTTTGTATGTCGGCCCAAGACAATGGCTACCAATAATTAATTCACCACGTCGGCCCAAAAAATCACACAAAACTCCAGTCGGTAAGTTAGATCTATCGAGCAACAGTAAAATCACCGAGCACGGTAGGCATCACTGAGCACCAGTATCGACTGAGTATCATAGGCATGACCAAGAAACCATTTCATTAAGTGCTAGAGACTACCGAGTTCCTTCAGTGACTGAGCTTCCTTCAATGACTGAGACCGTCGGTCAAGGCTGCAACCAAGTAAAACCATCCAAAACACAAAAACTCCATGCAGTTTACTGAGGACACAAAATGCCCCTACCTTAACCTTGGATGCCCCTACATCAGATAGCCCAGGTTCCAAAAAGATGTTCATATGTGAGAAGAACATCTTTCAAGATTCAATACATAAATCCTGAACTAGTTCTTCACATACAAGTCCTCCACCCTTTCTGCTTGCAAAGTCTTCCACTTCAGCTTCCTCTATCTCTTCAAGTCTTTTCTTGACAATGTATAGGTCAATTCTCCATACTGATCATTAATTTTCTCTAGATCCACAATCTCAACTTGGCTACCAATACTCAGGCTTCTCCTACCGAGCGTTGCATCCATCAAAGGCATTAGTGAAAACTTCCTGTCATTCTTCTCAATAGTAAACACATTTCTTACACAATCATAAATAGCTCTGCAATGATATTGCCAAGGTCTATTGAGCAATACATCACAACTATTCATCTTCATAATGTCACACATCACAAGATCCTTGTACTGGCCAATCTGAACATCAATGAAACATTGTTCTCTAACTTCCAAAGCATGAACATCTTGCAACGATTGAAGCCTATAAGGACAAGGATGTTTCATTCTACTCAAACTAAGTTTCTAAACTAGGTCCTCAACAACAAGGTTATATGTGCTACCACTATCAACAATAACATCATTGAGTTTACCTTTAGTCTTGCATTGGGCCCTAAACAAGTTATTCCTCTAACAAGGTTCATCCTTTGCACCAAGAAATGTTCGCCGAAGCAGCAAGTTCTCTGATTCAAGTTCATTCTGAATGTTCTCATTCATCACATAGTTCATCGGTCAACCTTCTTCTATGTAGACTCAAAAGAATGGTGTTCTTCCTCTCCATAGTTATAGCAAGTACCCTTAAAGATAACTCTACCTGTCTTCTTCTTTGGTTCCACAGGTTTTTGTTCATCTTTTGCATCAGTCAGCTTATCCTTCAATGAGTGATCAATCTTTTCTTTCCCTCAGGAGTTACTAGGCTATTTCCTCTTCAACTTATCTTGTGACTTCAGAGCATACTGATAAGCATCTTCAACATATCAATCTTCATCATACCAAGCTCATCCTGAATATTGAATCGTAGACCATTCACATATCGAGCTACCTTTTCCTTACTAAGCTCTCAGTGTCTAGACCTAATAGTAAGTTTGTAGAACTCCTTGGTATAATCTTCAACAGACAAATCCTTCTGCTTTAGATTCTGCAACTTCTTAAACAAGTCAAGCTGATAGCTAGATGATATGAACTTAGCTTTCAACTTAGTCACCATCAATATCCACTGATTGATCTTTGTTTCACCTTCATCTTCTCAGTCTCTTTGTAGTTCTTTCCACCAAAGAGAAGCATGTCCTTTCAACTTTATCTATGCTAATCTCACCTGAAGAGGAACTTCAATTTTTGTTAGAGTAATAGTATATTTACCTTTATAATTAAGTCTATCTGATTTAATTATTAAAGGTCACTATTATTCTTTTTTCACTTAAGCTTGTCATTTAGGTGCATAATAATTAATATGTTTATTAATTATTAAATGCACAAACCTAGCTTTCTCCGGCTTTAGGGTTTCTCACCTTATAAGCCGCTTTTTGTAATTATTGTTCATTTTTTTGGGAAATACAATTTTGCTCTCACTCCGCTGAGATTCTCAAAACCCTTGCTCTCTCTCTCTCTTAGGTTTTCGCTCCAGCTTCTGGTATTTTGCTTGCAGGTGATCTTGGTTTTTTGTGGATTTGCACATTTGTGAAATCTTACATGGTATCAGAGCCTCCCTGCCGCTGCCGAGGTTGAAGTTCTTGAAGCCTGGATTCGAAGACGACAGCCACAGCTTGTTTCTGGGGTTTTCTGTCACTTTGAAGGAGGCACGATCTTTTGGAGCAGATTGAGCAGAAACGGACTCCGCCATTGCGTTCAGAAGGTCCGGGAGAGTCGAAATCATATAAAACTCGACCCAGTTTGGCCCCCGTGACCACAGGAGAAAAATTTGCCCTACCAGGGCCGTACGGCTCGAAAATCGAGAAAAAATCTTCTCGAAAATTAAAAAAAAAAGGTTTTTTTAAATAAAATGGACGCGCCGCCAGCGCGCCGCCAGCGCGCAACCCGCAGCGGCTGCCGGGCAGCGCGCCGCCAGCGCGCCCCCGCTGCGCCCCCGGGCTCCGCCGCGCTCGGCCGTAGCCTCCGCTCAGCCAGAGCGCCGCCCGCGCCTGGCTCAACCGCCGCCCGCGCTCCGCCACCTCCGGTGCCGCCACCCCTGCCGCCGCCGCCCCTCCGCCGGCCACTGCAGCAGGTGACGTCACACGTGACGTCACCTTAGTTTTTCGGCGCCGAAAATTTTTTTTCGGCGTTTTTTAAAAAATTTTCCGGCGGCCGTTAATTTTTCCGGCGATGTACGATGATGATGTCATGCTGACGTCAGCGACAGCCTAGTGATGGTCATACGGCCGTCAATTTTTTTGCCCTCACTGATTTTTTCCAGAGAGCTTGCATTTTGAGGGTACCTGGGCATTTTTGCTCATATCTTGGGCATACGGTGTCCTCTTTCGGAAAACGAAATATCGCCGGAAAGGTGTTTCCGAGATGGACGCAATGATGCTGGTTTCGTTAGCTGATTCAGCCGTTTGAGTACCTGTTTTCAGCGTCAAAGTAGAGGCTTCTGTTTCCTCCTTCTCTGCTTCTGGAGTCCAGGTTTTCTCCTCATTTTTTTTGTGCTTTCAGTTATTTGCTGTACGGGGGTTTGATTTATACATTGTGGGGGGGGTGTTTTTCCTTTCTGTAATTTACTTCAGAAAAGACCCTTCTACTTCTGTCTTCTTCTTCTCTCAATGTCGGATCCCTCTGTGACCCGGCTGACACCGCATAATTATCATACCTGGAAAGCACACATGACCAGACTTCTTATGTCACGTGGCTTATGGTCATGTCTGGATGAGAACCAACCTGTCCTGCAACGTCCCTTTGAGATTCTTCAGCATAGGAATAAGATGGATGAAGCCATGGGCTTGATTGCACTGAACATCTCCGACAGTCTCCTCTTTCACTTGGAAGGTTTGACCACTCCTAGGGCCATTTGGGGCAAGTTTTCAGATTTGTTTGGCACAGTTAATGAGTTCAGGGCACTTCAGCTAGATGCAGAGTTGACTACTTTGACTCCTACCAGCTTTCCCACCATTGAGGACTTCTTGATGAAGTTCAAGTCTCTGCGTTCAGTTTTGCAGGGATGTGGGAAAACAAAGACAGATGATGAGTGTATCTTCTTGATACTCTCAAAGTTGCAAGGACAGTATCAGATCTTTTCTTCCACTTTCTACTCCACCATGGATGCTTTGGGTGCTAGGCACACCATGCCTTCTTTTGAGACATTCTGTGATCGGTTGACACGGGAACAGGCAAAGATCCAACAGATGGATGCTTCTGGCTCTTCCAGCCAAGCGTTGGTTGCTCAGTCTTCACAGGGGAAACCAAAACCGAAAGGCAAACCGAAGAAAGATTCCGCAGGCAATGAGTCTTCCTCCAAACCTGCACAGAAAAATGATTCCAAACCTCCAGCAAACCCTTCTAAGGGTAAATCTTCTTCGAAGTCTACTGAGTCTACCTCCAAGACTAAGAAGAAATCAGTTGAGACCTGTAGCTTTTGTGGCAAGGATGGACATCCCGTTTCTAGGTGTTGAAAACGTTTGGAGGCTTTAGAAGAAGCCATGCAGGAGCATCACATTTCAGCTCCCCAGTCCACCTCCTCCCCTGCAGGGAAAGGTCATGCTCTTACTGCACGAGCTATGCCTTCTGGGCCCACCTGGATTCTTGATTCCGGTGCTTCTCACCACATGACTCACACTCAGCAGTTGGTCACCTCAATTGCTCCTTGCGCTACTTCGCAGATTGCTGTTGGGAACTCATCTCATCTTTCAGTTTTGGGTTCTGGTTCAGTTGCATTAGCTGGGGGTTCTCTTCAGGATGTTCTTTTTGTCCCCGACATTTCGACGAACCTTCTGTCTATCTATTAGATTTGCCACTCTGGCTCTGGTAAGACAGTTGAGTTCTCACCACATGATGTGGTTATTTGGGACTTACATGATACTGAGATGATTGTGGCTACTGGGAGTGTTGACACTGCATCCCGCCTATACAGATTTGATGGATTTGAGTCTTTTGTTGGCACAGGTTCCTATCTTATAGCACATGCAGATTCAGTGAGTAGACTTTGGCATGAGCGTTTGGGCCATGTCAATTACAGATATCTTCAGCAGATGAGCACACAGGCACTTGTTCTTGGGCTTCCACAGATTACTTGCACTGATGGGGTTTGTCAGGGTTGTGTTCTTGGCAAACAACATAGGGATCCTTTTCCTCAGGGACGAGCTACTCGTGCTTTGGCACCATTGGAGTTGATTCATAGTGACCTCATGTCCTTTCCTACTCCTTTTTCTGGTGCCAGATATGTGCTCACATTCATTGATGACTTCTCCAGGCGCACATGGGTGTACTTTTTGAAGTACAAATCTGATGTCTTTGATTCATTTCGAGTCTTTAAGACATTTGTGGAGAAGCAATCTGGTCTTTCTATTCACCGGATACGCACAGATAATGGGGGGGAGTATGTGAACCAGGCTTTCCGAGATTTTTTCTCTGAACATGGTCTTCAGCATCAGTTTTCAGTGCCCTACACCCCTCAGCAAAATGGTGTGGCAGAGAGAAAGAACAGAACACTTCGGGAGATGGCTAATTGTATGATACAGTCCAGGTCCATGGATTCGTCTTTTTGGGCAGAGGCAGTCAATTGTGCCAACTATATTCAGAATCGGATGCCTCACAAGGCAGTTCGACATATGACTCCTGAGGAGGCTTGGTCTCATGTCAAGCCTGATGTATCTTCATTTCGAGTTTTTGGCAGTGAAGCATGGGCATTTGTGCCTGACGCTCAGAGGAAAGCGATGGAGCGGAAGAGCCGACACCTCATTTTTGTTGGCTACTGCGAGGATGTTAAGGCATATAGGTTGTTTGATCCTGATTCCAGAGAGGTCCTGTTTCGACGGGATGTCCAGTTTGATGAGCGCCTTCCTGCAGTAGATACTCCGCTTCCAGAGTCTACTTCACTCACCACTACTCCCTCCTCTCTTCCAGTTGTGTTTCAGGATGATGAGGATGAAGATCTTGGTGATCCCCATTTACCTCCACCACAGGATCCTCCACAGATGCCTAGATGGGCTCGTGTTACAGTTGATGCTGCAGGATCTCTGGCTGGTGACCCTTCCACCTCTCGTCGCACCCGGTCTCATATTGCAGGTTCCAGTCTTCTGAGTCATGCTATTTGTGGTGATCCTCAGACATTTGGGGCAGCGACAGGACATACTGAGTGGGACAGTGCTATGGAGGAGGAGTATTCTTCTTTGATGAAGAATCATACTTGGGATCTTTGTTCGCTTCCTAAGGGAAGAAAGTTAGTGCGATGCAAGTGGTTGTATCGTACTAAGTTTGCTGCTGATGGTTCTATTGATAAGTACAAGGCACGTCTTGTTGCGAAGGGTTTTTCACAGGTTGAGGGTATTGATTACACTGAGACATTTGCCCCTGTCGCCAAGATGAACTCTATTCGCCTTGTCTTATCCCTCGCAGCTTCTCAGGGATGGCCCATTTTTCAGATGGATGTGAAGAGTGCTTTCTTGCACGGTGATCTTAGTGCGGAGATTTACATGGAGCAGCCTCAAGGATTTGTGCAGGATTCCTCCTTGGTTTGCAGACTTCGACGTTCTTTATATGGTCTCAAACAGGCCCCTCGGGCTTGGTATGAGAAGATGGACTCTTTTTTGCTTTCTACAGGATTCACACGCTGTCATTCCGATCCTACAGTCTACATTCAGCGTCTTGAAGATGAGTTTTTGATACTTGTGCTATATGTTGATGATCTTCTCATCACAGGTAGCTCATCTTCTATGATTCAGGATGTTCAGTGCGCATTGATGGAGCAGTTTGAGATGACAGACCTTGGTCTTTTACACTTCTTTCTGGGTCTACAGATTGTGCAGTCACCTACTGGGATCTTTGTTTACCAGCAGAAGTATGCTCTTGACATGCTTCAGCGCTTTGATATGCTTGATTGCAAGCCTGCTCCCACACCTTTTCAGTCGGGTGTTACTTTGTCTACCTCTTGCACTACGCCTTCAGTGGATGCTACTTTGTATCGGCAGTTGGTTGGCAGTTTGTTATACCTGACACACATTCGTCCTGATCTCTCCTTTGCAGTTGGTCTAGTCTCTCGGTTCTCACATGAGCCTCATGAGAGTCATTGGCAAGCTGCCAAGCGTATTTTGAGATACATTCAGGGCACACTTATGTATGGCATTCACTACACATCAGGGGCTCCTCACATTGTTGGCTACACTGACTCAGATTGGGCTGGTGATGTTGATGATCGGAAGTCTACTTCTGGCTTTGTTTTTTGTCTTGGCTCTGGTCCTATCACATGGTCGTGCAAGAAGCAGAACGCTCGAGCACTTTCATCTACAGAGGCTGAGTACAGAGCGGCAGTTCATGCTAGTCAGGAGATTTTATGGCTTCGGCAGTTGATGACTGAGTTTGGTTTTCCTCCTGATCGTCCCACTGTTCTGTGGTGCGATAATCAGAGTGCTATTCACATTTCCCGCAACCCGGTGGAGCATCAGCACACTAAACACATTGAGCTTCATATGCACTTCATCCGTCAGCAGATTCAGGATGGTGTTCTCACTTTGGAGTACATTCCCACTGACGCGCAGGTTGCTGACATCTTCACCAAACCCTTTGCATCTCCGCGCTATCTTCAGTTACGTTCTATGCTTGGGGTGACGGAAGTTGTCCTTGGGGGGTCTTGTTGAGTCCTTCCTTCCTTCATGTTTCTTTTCAGCATGTTGTTGTATCTCTTTTTGGGGTAGGGTTTTTCCCACTGGGTTTTCTCTATTTCCCCGGTTCACAGAGATTTCTTTGTTGTTGGGTACCTGATCAGGCCTTGTTGCCGGGACCCATTTTCCTGCTTTCTTAGTTGTGCTAGGTTAGCTTCCTCCTGAGCTTCGCTTAAGGGGGGGTGTTAGAGTAATAGTATATTTACCTTTATAATTAAGTCTATCTGATTTAATTATTAAAGGTCACTATTATTCTTTTTTCACTTAAGCTTGTCATTTAGGTGCATAATAATTAATATGTTTATTAATTATTAAATGCACAAACCTAGCTTTCTCCGGCTTTAGGGTTTCTCACCTTATAAGCCGCTTTTTGTAATTATTGTTCATTTTTTTGGGAAATACAATTTTGCTCTCACTCCGCTGAGATTCTCAAAACCCTTGCTCTCTCTCTCTCTTAGGTTTTCGCTCCAGCTTCTGGTATTTTGCTTGCAGGTGATCTTGGTTTTTTGTGGATTTGCACATTTGTGAAATCTTACAATTTCTTCTAGCTCAAAGAAATCTTCAAGTTCACCAATCCAATCAATCAGATTATCGGGTTTCAAAGTACCAGAGAAAGTAGAAATTTCCATTTGGTAATTACTAAACCAAGCAGCAAGTCTAGGCAACCGAGCAGTTCTATCTTCACCAAATCTATTCCTTTGGTCATCATCACTAGATCCAATAGTTTCAAATTCTTTAGTAGCTTCTTCATAGCCATCCTCAATACCAACATTCTGAGGTATACCAACAATAGTTCTCATGATCTTGGTGACCATATCATTCTTCATCAATTCCATCTCAAATCTAAAATTTGATTTCACCTTCTCTGTGATCTGGGATTCAATAATATCACAAAGATCTAAAATAACTCTAGGGTCCAATCTTCTTAGAGGCATCCTTAAATATAAGAGAAACCCTCTGCAACAAACCCTCACCGACCACCTTGTGACAATTTCCAAGCTACAACAAGTTAGATCTCAACTTGCAACCTTGTAAACAACTAGGGCACAATTTCACAAGTTTAGTGCTTTGGACCTGCAATCCAGATTGTGCACAATCTCTGATCCAACAAGATTAACTTTGAAAGATCAGCTTTTCTATGTCAAACTTATGCTTCAACAAGATCAACACTTTCTCCAACAAGAACACAACTTCACTCTGATACCACCTTATGTAGTCAAGGATGGTGGATCCAATGAAGGACAACTCAAACCTTGCAGCCAAAAGAACTACACAGTGAATTAATCAACAATGCAACACAAAGTAATTGTTTAACACTAATTTTCATTAACATGCCTGACTGTAAGGCCTTCCGAGTTAGGGCCAGTTACAATCAGAAAAAAATTCTACAAGATCCACAATCAGATCCAATACAATCTTAGCTAGTTCAGCTCTGAAGACAATCAAAAGATGATGGAAACCCTAAGGTAGATCTAAAATTGAGCTCGCAAGCCTCCAAGAAATCTCCTTGTCTCCAAGTATGCAAACTCCTAGCTCTGCTACAAACCACTATCAGATTACAACCTGATCTACAAGAACATCAAGAACTTTTCCACAACTTCTCTCTCAAGCTTCACATCTGAATTCCAGATCTGCTAAGTCTCCAAGTTTTGATCTCCCAAATCTCTCTATCCATAATCTATCCCTAAACATCTACCCAAGCCCTCCTTAAGTACTAATCATCAGCCACAAGTCAGCTGGATGAAGTCCTTAACTACTCAAAACAATAATTAAATGCCATACAAATCAGCTTACAAATGTATACAAACATTTAATTTTGCATGTCAGCCCAAGGCAATGGCTACCAACAATTAATTCACCAAGTCAGCCCAACAACTCTAGTCAGTAAGTTAGATCTACCGAGTGACAGTAAAATCACCGAGCATGCCAAGCATCACCGAGAACCAGTATTGACTGAGCACCGAAGGTATGACTGAGCAACCATTTCACAGAGTGCCAGAGACTACCAAGTTCCTTCAGTGATCAAGCTTCCTTCAATGACCAAGACTGTCAATCAAGGTTGCAACTGAGTAAAATTGACCAAAACACAAACACTCCATGTAGTTTACCAAGGACACAGAATGCCCCTGCCTTAACCTTGGATGCCCCTACATCATAAACTCTTGGCCTTTACTGTATCAATTATTGAATTAGGTAATAGTTCTAACAAATCTTCATGCAAACCCCTATCACTGTACTCAATTTTACTAGATAAATCCTTTCTCAACACAATTCTAGGGTTTAAAAATTCTTTATGGTTTATGCAAGAGAGTTCTTAGAAGCAATATGAAAATATCAACAAGAAATGCACAAATGTTTACCAATGTTTCTTAGAAAATCCTTCAGGAGATGATAACCAGCTCTACAAATCTCCTTGTCCAGGCTTTTGCAAATTCTTTCTCTTCGTGTTTCTAAAAATGTGTAAATCTTCAATATATCAACAATCAAAGGTAATCTTTTCAGCAGTTTACTCCACATGATCTCGCCATTACTTCTCTAAGAAATTGAACTGTCATCACTCAATAGGAAAAATTGAATTTGCACCAACTTTGCTTCAAGTTTTAATTTGGACCGTTGATCCTCTTTAAAACATAATCTAACAGCGGTCACATGATTGCAAGGCTTGAAAAGATTCTTTGAGAACATGCAACAACCATTCGATCAAAATGTATCGACGACAATATTTTAATCATGTCATCCAGGACCCACTTGATACTTTTGGATTCATTACTACCGTTAGATGCTGCATCTGATGGTCATTGTTATTTCTCCTTAATGACTAGACATAAAGTAAGGCACTATGGCCTTGATACCATATCGATAACTGTCACATGATCACAAGGGCTCAAGAGATTCCTTGCAAACATATGACAACTGTTAGATCTTCCCTTCACTGTTGATACCTTAAGTAACTAGCCCCACTAAGCTCGACCAATCAGAAACCTCCATGTCACAATATTTGGCAAGTGGTCATGCTATTTTTTCTTACTGAGTGCCAGTCCCAATGACATTTTCCACATCAGAAAATATCTTCATCCAATTAGAAACACCCATGTGTATACACCTAGTAGTAGACCCACCTTCTGCAAGCACTTAGGAATAAAGTAAGATCAACGATTGTCGCATGATCACATGGGCTCAAAAGATTCTATGCGAACATATGAAAACCATTGATTCTCTATAGAATTGTCAGTCCTGTAGAATCCTTCAAGACTGGGCCCGTGTACTTACATACCGTCAGATCTTCTTTAATGAATGGTCATGATTTCAAGAGAAAAAACTAGGACCTACTTGGTAGCCGTGCTGAGTTGTTAACAAGATCAACAGCTATCACATGATCGCATGGACTTAAAAGATTCCATGTGAACATGTGACAATCGTTAGATCTTTCTTTAGATTCAAAGCTCATACATAATGCCGAAACATTAGGAAATAGAATATTAAGGACTTAGGAATTTTTAAAGATATCACTGGGCTTAGAATTAGGAAAAATAAAAGGGGGCCTAGGTAATATGAAATGTTAAGAACATGACCCTGCCCGATGACATAGGAATAAAGCACATGTGTTTTAGGATTTTAAGTGATCCTGTAAAAAGTAACGCTCAAAAATAACCTAAAGGAGCAACCTAGGGTTTTCTCTTGAATGCAAAGGAACTTAGGGTTTTTTCAAACCTGGTCATTTGAAATAGGGCTTCTTGGATTTAAATGAAATATCTAAGAAATTTAGCAAGATTTTCTGGTTCTTTTGCATTGAATTTTTCTCAATTTTAGGATAATTGGCATATGTTTCAATTTTGTAAAGAAATGCAAGATTTTATGCTTTGAAAATTGAAGTGCCAACAGTGGCTCTATCTAGGGATGTATGCCTCTTGTAGGCATGACAATAATTCAGAATCTTTGGGATAAGCAGACCATCTACTAAAAAAAACAACTAACCTACTCACACAACCTAGAAAAAACACACAACTGGAAGGGAAAACTAACTAATATTCATGGATAATGAGAGTACCCTAAGAAAATTACAATTTGAGGAATTGTCCATGAACTGAAAATTCCATTTCATTTCCAATTAGGTCCTTCAAGATATATGAATCAGGTCCCCATTCTTCACTAATTAGATATGGTCCCAACCAAATGGGATCAAAATTACTGTGCTTTCCCTTATCTTCAAGCTTAGCATTCCACATCAAGACTAGATCATTAGCTTTAAAATCTCTGATTGTGGTTTTCTTGTCATACAAATTTTTATACTTTAGCTAAGATTTTAAATTTGTATCATGAGCTTCCCTTCTTGATTCATCCAACTGTATCAAATCTTCTAATCTGATCTTCATCTCATCATCTTGATCATCATCATATAATTGAATGAATTTTTACATCTTTAGTAAGCTATTCTATGGTAACCTGGCATGAATACCATATACCAAATCAAAAGGAGCACATCTAATGGCCTTCTTGATTGTCACCCTGTCAGCCCACAAAGCTTACTATAGCTTGGAATCCCATGCCTTTTTTATTGTATCTAGGACTCTCTTCAAAATTTCAATTAGGCTTTTGTTGCTTGATTCAACTTGACCATTACCTTGAGGATGATAGGGAGCAACATATGAAATATTGATCCCATATTGCAAACAAAAACTAACAAATTATTTAGACCTAAAATGCATAGCATTGTCTAAAATCATAACCTCAGGGCATCCAAACCTTATCAGGAGATTTTGCATCAGGAAGTTAGTAACCACCTTACTAGTGGCTCTTTTAGTTGGAATTGCTTCCACCCACTTTGTAAAGTAATCAGTTGCAACCAAGATCCATGAGTGTCCTCCAATGGACTTATTTGGGATTTCTCCTATGAAGTCCATGCCCCATTTATGAAAAGGAGCCTCAACTATTACAGGACTCAAAGGAAAATTGCCACTAAATTTCAACTTTCCTAAAAACCTTTGGCAAGCATCACATTTTTTGACAAAAGAATGTGCATCTTTGAAGATACTAGGCCACCAAAATCTAGACCTTAGTATCTTATGTGTAGTAGTCTTGGTCATGTAATGGCCACCACACACACCTTCATGCATTGCTTGCAACAAATCTTCAGCCTTGTGAGGGTCAATACACTTTAGCAAGACACCTTCATTACTTCTCCACCATAGTTGACCTTTAGTAATTACATACTTCAAAGCATGTAATTTCATAGTTCTCTTTTTGTGGTCATCCATGTTAGAGGGAAGTAACAATTTTTGTAAATATACAATGATATTCGTATACCATTCATAACAATCCAAGTCACAGATGTATGGCCTCTATTCTTCTTCAAGAGCATTGATGTGGTTAGCCTCTAAATTTCTTTGAGCCATAAGTTTTGCTAACCCTAGTTCTCTTACCAAATTTGTGATCTAGATGTCAATGTTAAACTCTTGTATTCTATTTATCCATCTGCACCTTCTCCTTGAAACCTCTTGTTGAACAAGTATATCCTTTATAGTAGCATTAGGCACATATGCAATTACAGTTGCCCCAACTAGATAAGATCTAAAATTTTTTATAGCCTCGACTAATGCATAGGCCTGTTTCTCATTTATATCATACTTTAACTCAGCTTCTTGCAAGGATTTACTAAAAAAAGATATGGGCTGTTCAAAACCCTCTGAATTAGTTTGCAACAAGACTACAACAATAGTATGATAAGAAGCAAATGAAAAAATTTGAATAGGCTTACTAAAATCTGGTGATCTCAATACAAGAGCACTTTTAATGGCCCTTTTGATGTCATAAAAAGCTTTCTTGGCCTCCTCATTCCATTCAATCTTTGCATTCTTTTTAAGCATCTTGGAGATAGAGGCATTGATTTCAACAAAGTTTGTAACAAATCTTCTTACAAAATTTATCTGCTTAAAGAAGGATTGGATACCTTTGACATTTCTTAGCAATGGCACTTTGTCAATTGCTGCCACCCTTTCTAGATCAATCCTAACTCCATCCTTGGATACAATGTGACCAAATAGTTTTCCCTCAATTACCCCAAAAGCACACTTCCTTGGATTAAGGGAAACCCCATACTCCAAAGCTCTTAGTGGCCATAATGTTGATCTTTTCTTTCTGAGTAAGTTATCAAATCACCTAATAAACAACAAGAATTTTTTTTATAAAATTTGCAAATGCCACATCCATGGCCCTTTGAAAAGTAGCCCCAACATTGGTTGAACCAAAAGGCATCATAACATATACATAAGTGCCCCATGGAGTAGTGAATGCAGTTTTGAACTGCTCTATTTCTTTGACAACTACCTGATTGTAGCCTGAAAACCCATCCATCATAGACATTAATTTAGAACTAGTAACTCTTTGCAACATGGCTTCCATGTTTGGTAGACCATAATTATCTTTCAAGGAATTTATGTTCAAATTTCTAAAGTCCACATAGAGTCTGATGTCTCCATTCTTTTTTCTCACTGGGACAAGGTTAGAGACCCATGTTGAATGTTTGATAGGCTGAATGATACCTGCATCACTCATCTTTTTTAACTCATCTTGCATCTTGGGTGCCAAAGTAGGGTTGACAGGTCTCAGCTTTTGTTTGAAAGGCTTTGTGTTTTCCTTCAAGGGGATTTCATGCTAAAACAAATCCTCTCTATATGCCTTTAAGTCATCATAAGACCAAGCAAAGACATGCCTATATTTCCTAAGAAGGTTTATCAGTGATTTTCTTATTTCAAGAGCCAGACTTCCCTGAATATATACATTTTTTTGGGGCTTCCCCTATTCCTAAGTTTATTTCCTCCACACCTTCAGGATTACTCAAAGGCTTTGTTTGAAAATAACTATCATGATTATCAAATTCTCTTTCTAGCACCACCAAACCCTTTGGGACCCTATTTGATTTGAGTTGAAAAATTTCTTTGCCAAGGAAAGTGTCCTTATTGTCTGATGTTTTTATACATTCACCAAAATCAATCTCCTTATCTCCAAAATTTGCATCATAATGCAAGAATCTTAAAATGTCCAAATCATCTCCAAAAACCTGCTAGTTTTCAAAATTATCTGGTATGGAAGGCCTGGTTTGAACCTCAATCTTAGATATCCCTACAAAATTGATATCCTCTAGCCTTAAAGAAATGTTAGCCAGTAAATCAGCCATCCTATTATGGCTTCTATCCATCCAATCAATACATAAAGCATCAAAGTGTTCTATCTCATCCTAAACAACATTCCTATATTATTTTAACCTTTTATTTCTTGATGCATATTTGGATCTCACCTGAGATACAACTAATTTTGAATCTCCAATAACTCTAAGATTTTTGATCTTGTGTTTTGAGGCTAATCTCAATCCTATCAATAAAGCCTCATATTCTGTAGTGTTATTGGTACAAGTGAGAAGCAAGGTAAAGGAAAACTTAAAAGTTTTTTTCAGCAAGGGAAATTAATAACAAACCTGCACCAGACCCTTCTTTAGAACTTGTACCATCAAAATACATGGTCTAGAGGTCATTTTGACCTGTAACATTACTTTCTTCCTCAACTAAGAGGGGAGATTCATCCTTATCTTCATTTTCTCTGGTCTGTACTTGAAAAGAGTTTATGTCAATATCAAGGAAATAATTCATGTTATCATCATTAGTTTCTTCCTCAATCATGTGAGGAGTTCTAACCTCCCTAAATACCTTGATACTCTCATTATTGATGTTAAATGTGGAAAAAGACAGATCATACTAGATACTACCTCCCATTTCTACACTCCATTTTCTTGATAGCAACATCCCATACTGGGGAGGTATGTCCACAACCAAGACACTCATAGTCAGTTGTTTTCTTGGGTAAGCAACAAGCTTATAGGGCAGGGCCTTGATTGTTCCAATTACCGGTACTTCTCTGGAGTCCATAGCTTGGCATCTCCCATGGGGGGTGTCAACTTGAAATCCCATTGAACTCATTATTTCAGCAGGCATGATGGTATTTGAAGCTCCCGAGTCAATCATGCAATTTTTTAACATCTTATCATTTATGACCAATGTCAAGAAGAAAGGGTCAACAGTTCCCATAGTAGTGTTCACAATATTAGTATCTAAGTAGATTTGAGGTATTTTTGAAACAATCTCCTCTGTATCTTTCCTTTTAATTAGAGTTTGACCCTTCATCTTAGTGTTTACTGGTTGGATATTTGTGGCTAGAACACCACTTATCCATGTGAGGGCCTTCTCTTCGTGTTCACTTATCCTCATCATTTCCATCAAAGGTATTTTAACTATGATCTAGGATAATAATTGGTTCATGTTAATAGGTGCATAATTTAGAATAGACAAGTCTAGCTTGCCTTGTGGGACAACATTATTCTCAAACTGTGTTGGTGATCCTAACTTGTTCTCCCCTTTTGATTTACTTTCATGTTGGGGAATTGGGATATTTTCTATAGGAGCTTTGGCCTTGATCTTGAGCACATTGCTTAGCTCACTTGGCTTCTCAATGCCCTTCAACTTAGATTTCTTGGCATCATCAACAACCTTATTTTTCACAGCAAACTATTTTGTGTCTTCTTTATTTCTTTTAATAAATACACCTGCTGGCTTACCATTTGTACTGCCAATAGTTTGGTTTCTAAGGACATAATTACTTCTGGCCTATGTCACCATATCAAAAGTGATCTAGGCTATCTCTTCATCAGAGGGTGTTCTCAATACAACATATTCTTCCATCCCCTTGGACTTGCTATTTATGTCATCAACTTCCTCCTCTTCTTCATCAAAGAAGATCTGGTGATGGTAGGCCTCTCCTCTGCTCTAAGAATTATTCACATCCTAATTTTCATTTTCCTCCTCAGAGTTAACTTCTTCAAATAATTTAGCAAAAGTCATTCCACAGCCTTTGTCATCATATGATTCATCTTCTTCCTCTCTTTGTTCATCATTTTCAGACATATTCTGAGAGATAACACAATAATTTGAATCATGAGGGGATTGGCATGATGTGCACCATGGAACCTCATTATTAATATTGACTGAATGTTTTTGTAAAGGGTCAGGGGTTTTATCATTAGGCTTTAGGTCCTTTCTCTCTAGAATAGTAGGTTTCCCATCCTTCCACTGTGTATGGTAGGGAAAATTTTATAACCTAGGCTGTCTGTTGAAATTATTGGGAGGAGGTCTATCATTTCCCTAAAATTTACTTTTATTTTCATTTGGCCTTAGATCTTTCAAGGCATTTAGGATCTTCTTGAGGTTATCATCCTCCCTAGACTTTACTTCGGTAGGTTTATCAACTTCTTTCTTGCCAAACCTAGGGGGCTTATGATCTTCTCTTCTCCCTAACTTGCCAGAAACTCTTCTAATGCTTTCAATATTTACAAAAAATCTTTGAGCTTCTCTAATAGTTCTATGGTTTTTATCTCTGAGTAGGTATCCCATCTTGGCATCAAAAGCATTTAGATATTTTTCCAAACACACCTTCTCATCTAATATCATGACTTGGAAGAGCTTGTGCATTGCCTTTTGAAATCTCACATTGAATTCAAGGAATTCTTCATTTTGGTTTTTCTTTATATTGTTGAACTCATTCAACATGAAGCCCTCATTGGTCTTATCACCATACTGGTCTTTGAAACAATTAATAAAATCATCCCAAGTACTGATACAATCATAAGAAAGACCTCTAAACCAATCCCTTGCATCCTCAGTCAAGGATTGAAAAAACAATTTCATGATTACATCTTCATGCTCTATTTCATAGTCATCAATCATATCAATAAATTTATTTAAATGCTCTTCACAAGTGACAACATTATTACCAGTGAATTTAGGAAACTTTTCTCTAATTTTTGTAGGAATCAAATTAGGATAACCAATAATGTTGTTAAAGAGAGGTTGTTTGTACCTTTCAACATGAATTGGTCCCCTTTGATGTGATCCACCAATCTGAGAAGTAGAAGCTTTATTATTTGACGTGTTAGCAACATTTGTAGTAATTATTGGTGTGAAAATAGTAGCCTGGGTGGAAGAATTTCCAATATTAGCACTAGATATCACTACAGGAGTATTTGTATTTGAAGGCCCTGAAGATTGTCTAAGAAAGTCAATCTTATTTTTCATTTCTAATGTTGTAGCCTCGAGCTCTACCTTCTTGAGTTCTTTAGACAAAATTTCTTATTCTCTTTTAGCTCTTTCCAAATCACTATCTAATTTAAACAATGGTTCCAATGGGACTTGGTTACTGATAGGCTCATTTATTGTGATCCTTGTTGAGATCTACTTGCCCTTATCCTTAGGTCTCCTAACTTTGGTAGTGGGTTGGATAACAGGTTGTTCAAAAACTTTCTTAGGAGCCCTTACAATATTTATGGCTTCCAAAGATAGAAAATATCTTCTCAACTGGTCTGACCTAATCTGGGCTTGCCTTATTTTGGCTTCCTTTTCCTTTTCCCTCTCCTTCTTGATAGAAATTTTTTCTTGGATTCTTTTCTCTAAATTAGACACTTCTTCAAAATTGTCTTCAGAATCTGGGAGAGTGGTTTCAGATTCTGAAGTTTCAACCAAGAACTCTTGTTGTTCACTTCTAGGATTATAAGGGCTTCCAGAAAGGGAGACCCCCCAGGTTGGAGGATCATCTCTTCCTTCTAAGCCTCTAGTTCTACTCCTTGACCTCCTATTTTCTCCTTGAGGTTCTACATTTAGGGGCATCCCTTTCTTATGGTGTGTCTCACCATCCTCTTTAGAATGATGGCAATAGTAATCATCATATGCTCCTAAATCTAGATCTACTGCTTCTTCATACTCTGAAGCA
This sequence comes from Chamaecyparis obtusa, assembly GCA_027943335.1. Lineage (NCBI taxonomy): Eukaryota > Viridiplantae > Streptophyta > Pinopsida > Cupressales > Cupressaceae > Chamaecyparis > Chamaecyparis obtusa. Next base: position 698,171 of record BSBK01004199.1, on the reverse strand, counting down.
TTTCCTTCCTGGTCATGATGAAAGGTATTATTCTCACTTGTATTTTTCTTCTGTCTCCATGCCTGAGACATATCTCTATCACCTTGATTTCTTGTAGGCTGATGGGGTCTATAAGTACTTGGAAGTTCACCTTCTAACCTATTTTTAGGGTGATCCTTCCTCCAAGCTCTAGTATTTCTCTGATTCATACCTGAAAGTGTGTAAAATGATCTTTATTTTTATTACCTTTTAGTTAGCATTGTTGCAGAGATTCTTAGAGTTGCCACCAACACAAGTTGGGAATTATTTTCACAAACTTAGTAATTCAGAGTATTCAATACTTGGAAAGAAATCAATTAAAGAGATTATAAAAAGTAAATGAAAAACCTGCTAATATTTTCAAGATTATGCAAAAATCCAAAGCTTGCAAATAATTCTCTGTTCTTCAATGGTACCTACTGGTTCTGAAAAATAAGAAGGCCAAGGGTCTAGATCAACTTGTACCTATGTTATTTGATATCAAATTTATAAAACCAGAGATCTAAAATTTAGATTTATCATAGTTATTTCATCTCTATTCCCCAACAGAGTAACCATTTTGTTGGTTCCTCAAACTAGACTTTATGTTGTTTAAAGCAACCAATACATCTATAGGGTTTTAGGATGGGTTAGATCCAAATATGAAATTCTATGATGATTGGACCAACTATAGGGACAAGACTTCCCTCTACACTTCTAGCTCTACAAAACCAAGGAGGGTACTCCTAATCTAGTAACAAAAAGCCTTACTTCAATAATAACATATTGGATTTAATAAAAATAGATAAATGATAAGAAAATACTAAATGATGACCATTCATTCATTGATTCTCCATTATCATTAGGTGGAATACTACTTTGCAAGTCATTGTACTTCAATAATTTCGATAGATTTATATCAAAATGTTAGGAATACAAATAGAACCTTTTAAAAATTGCTCTTTTATAAAATAGCTCCATTGTTGACCAGTACCTTATCCATTGGGTAACACCCTCACTGCAAAATTATGATACACAAAATAAATATACTAAACTTTGATGGTGCTACCCTTTGAAAATACTATCACCCTATGGTGGATTTTATCTAAGGAATCCTAGATTCACATTACTTCCTTAAATCCTTATGTAAAACTTTAAAGAATTTATGTCATATCTAAAGCTTATTTAATTTGATCTTAGATCAGAGCTGAAGAATATAAACATACACAAAGAGATTATCCATGCAATGAATTTTATCAATTCATAACTCAAAGAGAAACACACAAAGGAGAGATATAAACTTTGGATTTTATTCAAATGCTATATCAATATCATGTATACAAAATGCTTTAAAATGCAACTTTCTAGATTTTTAACTGAGCCAACAATATTTATCTTTACAAAAAACTTGCCTAATATAGTCTACAGTATCCTAGACTCAAAACTTGTCAGTAAGAATGTCCAAGTTTTGGTCCTTCTAAAATGATCCTAGTAATCCTTTTATATAAACAAGGATTGCATACAAGCCTTAGATCTTTCTTACAAAAGACAAAAAGTGTTCACCACATAAGACAAAAAAGGAAAATATAACATCTTCTTGTTACAATTTTACAAAGTGGCTTGTAGAGATGAGTGCCAAAATTTGCAACAAGTCCCAAGGTTAGTCCAAATTCTACTAGGTGTAGCATCCGTGCTTTCTTTAACTATTTGAGGTTCCCATAATTGTTTTCTTTTCTTTCAAGGGGTTGGGGTACTGCCACTTGTTGCCTCCTTAGTGGATGTCTCTTCTTCTTTGGCACTTTCTAAAGGATATGCTATTTTCCAAGATGTATAAGTTTCTTCACTTGGCCAATGAAAGGCTAGAACTTCATCCCTTTTTGGTAGAAATTTATCCCAATCAATAACTACTTGGTGTACCTCATTTCTCACATTAGTGAAGTGTATTCTGACATCCTGTAGTATTTCAATTAATTGTACAAAGGGGGTATTGTCTTATGTATTCAAAATGGTGTCTATTCTAGCTGACACTTCCCCATCAATTTGTTCTAGCCACTGATCCCTATCCTTTATAACTCTGTCTGCTTTGACAAGACCCGGGAACATTTGAAAGTTGTCCTGGAAGTACCTAACCCTTAAGATCTCTACCTTTCTCTTTAAACTTTCCCTATTGACCTCAAACTCAAAAAGGTCCTTAACAAACTTATAAGTATTTGTTAGTTAAATATCCACAATACATTGATCTATAATCAAATCAAAGAATTATTTCAACCTGTTCTTTCTAGCACCCCATCTTTCCAAAACTGGGTCTACAATGGCTATCTCCTTCTTAAAAGAGATCAAAATGTCAAATAATCAACTCTATAAACCTCTCTTGGTTTTACATTTACAACAAAATGTATGATTGTGTCCTTTATTATCTTCTCATATCTTTGTTTCTCCCTTTGCTCTATGTCTTCATCACCTATAGAAGGAGGAAGAGGGGAGGGGGTATTTAATGATAGGGCTTGAAGAAGAAGGTCCCCTAGGGGAAGAAGAAATTTGCAATTGCCTTGATGCTTGAATTGGGCCTTGCTCACCTAACCTCTTCTTCAAGTATGCAATTATTGTATTCCTTTCATATATGCCCTGTCTTAGCTCCCCATAAGCCTTCAACACTATTTCCAATCTTAGTGTGAGCTCCTCCTTTTTCTTCACTTCTTTTTCTACCACTTTTTCTATTAGTTGAGCCGTTGCTACCACCATGCCTGATGCCTCAACTATAGAAGTATCAGTAACCCTTTTGACTATTAGGTTACTAGTGAGATCACCCCTAGCAATCTATTTTCCTCTATTATTTCCATTATTTTTTAGGGACCACATGACCAAGGCCTGATGGTCATTACTAAAAGTGACTCCCTTAATGGCCTGTTATGCCTCCTCCTTGGTCTTATGAATATGTGTGATCTATTTCCTGACTGCATCCAGGACCACTGCATTAGCTATATCCCACTCTGGAAGGATAAGAACTCATGAGTTTCTCACCAAGTCTCTCCCTTGTTCTGGAGTGACTTTCTCAAATCTATCTATCATTTCCTTTCTTACCTCATCCTCTATGATCCTTAGATCCTTATCTAGATTCTCCTCATGCCTCTTTTCACAAATTTCTTGAAATTGAGTGATGTTCAATATCCATAAAAATTGCATGAATGCTCTAGCCTTTACAAAGGCATCATCATCTAAGAATTCATCACATGCTTATTTGATTATTGGGTCTAATTCTATGCCTACCATTTCTCCCGCTGTTAAGCCTAGTTTAGGTTCCTTTGGTGACTCTGACACTCCCTCATTTATCTCCTCATAGGTCATGAAAATTTGATGTAGAGATCCCAACTATTGTACCTTCTCTATGACCTCTTGATCAAGCATGATGTTTAGAGGTGATTGGGAAGGGGAGTAATCTTCTTCAACATGTTGAGGCCTCTCTTCTAGCTTTTGTCTCTTGGTGGGAGGTGGGGAATTAGGAACATCTTCAACTGGTTGATCTTGAGGTGAGTCTAGAATCTCCACAACCTCCTTTTGTTTCTCCACCTGTTGTGATGTAGAAGATATATCCTTCATTTTCTTTATTTGTTTTTGCTTGTCAGGTTTTGGTACTATCACATTGTAACTAGTTCTCTTCTATACCATGTACTTTCCTGAGGGAAATACTTTTGCAAATGCAAGTTTCATCAATAATGATTGAGCCTCCTTTGGGTTATCCTTCATGGATTTCTCCTTTTTATCATTGAGGGTTTGATAAATACCTTGAAAATAATCCGTGAGAGTTTCTATCTTTTTCCCCATAGGATTTATGCTTTTTAAGGGATCATATCACTGATCAAATTGCTGAACAAACTCCAAGGTCTTCTTGTACAATAGCCATTTTTTTTTTTTCTGATTTCTTGCTCTTGTATATTAGGGATATTTCTGATAATATCCTTAGGGAAGTTAAAAATATGATTTATCAAAGAGCACCTGACCTTTATTTTAAACATTTCATTGTAAAACCCTTCTAGGTCTATTGTCCTAACCATTAAAGTAGCCATATGATATGGTGCTAAGAGTTGATCCATATGAAGCCATCCACCCTTTGTAATTATAAACTGGTGTACAATTGTAACATTTGGGAACAAGGTTCCTCTACCTTTACCTATGAGAGAATTCTTCTCAATTTCCCCTAGTTGTCTAATGAATTCTGCAATACCAATCTTGAGAGGCACTTGATATGGTAATATGAATGGAGCCCCCCTGAAACCATATAGTCTGATAATAGTAGAAACAAGGTAGAAAATGATATCCCCCCAATTATGCACAATTTTGAGGCCCTTGGCAAACTATTTTGGCCTGACAAGTTCAACCAAGGCCGTTGGGATTCTTGGGTCCTCATGGACAAATAATTTCCTCATTCTAGATGCAAAGCATCTATGAAAATTAATAAGACTAGGATCCTCCCTATCCCATGTCATGGTGAGGTTCCATAATTGGATTGGCATGTCTTCACCATCCTTTTATTTTAACAAATCCATCTCCTTCTCAAAATAACTGGCACCTTTAAACAAGAACATATACATCATGAAGGAATACTAGAAGGGCTTGTCAACTTTGATTTTTTGGATTCCTATTAATCCATTATGAATTAACTTAGCAATAAAAGGCACTAAGTCAAATGTAACTGATAAGTATGGGTGAAAAATTTGGAGCATCATGTACATAAAATGTATTGGCATTCTTTCTTCAACATCATCTCCAAAGACCTGACAAAGTGACCAGTATGCACCTCTAGCTCTCAAGTTAAAATATTCCTCTTTGAAGGGCTTCTGTGTACTTGGTCCCATGTCAATCATTCCCCCAATCTTGTCACAAAATTCCTTTAGAGGACCACTTCTAAGATAATCCCTTTATGCATTGTACACTTGCTTCAACTCCTCAAAATCAATTTTTTCTAGGTCATTGGAAGGCTCACTTAGCTTAAACACCTTCTTGATTTCTTTAGTAGAGATGTTCATTAGTAGGTTTCCTTTAACATCCCTAATTACCCTAGTAATTAGGTCATAACTCTTTGCAACTTGAATCATTAAATTTGCATCTAGGAAAATGCTAGGCACCACAAGCTTGCCTAGGTCAAATTGCCATATTGCTGGTAGGAGGGACATTTCTCTAACTAAACCCTACCTTGAACAATGCTAAACCAATGATATGAGAAGCACCACTTGCATTGATTGTACCAATTTTGGCATCCCTAATATAATTACCTGTATCATACAAGCCATTTGCTACCTTTACCCTAGGGATTTTTGGTACTAAACTCTTGGCCTTTACTATATCAGTTGTTGACTTAGGTAATAGTTCTAACAAATATTCATTCAAACCCCTATCACTATACTCAATTTTACCAAATAAATCCTTTCTCGGCACCATTCTAGGGTTTACAAATTCTTTATGGTTTATGCAAGAGAGTTCTGAGAAGCAATATGAAGATATCAACAAGAAATGCGTAGATGTTCACCAACCTTTCTTAGAAAATCCTTCAGGAGACGATAACTAGCTCTACAAATTTCCTCGTCCAGGCTTTTGCAAATTATTTCTCTTTGTGTTTATGAAAATGTGTAAATCTTCAATATATCAACAATCAAAGGCAGTCTTTTTAGTAGTTTACTCCACACAATCTCGCCATTACTTCTCTAAGAAATTGAATTGTCATCGCTCAACAAGAAAAATTGAATTTGCACCAACTTTGCTTCAAGTTTGAATTTGGATTGTTGATCCTCTTTAAAACATAATCTAATGGCTGTTGCATGATCACAAGGCTTGAAAAGATTCTATGCAAACATGCGACAACCGTTCGATCAAAATATATTGATGAAAATCCTTTAATCATGTCATCCAAGACCCACTTGATACTTTTGGATTCATTACTACTATTAGATGCTACATCCAATGGTCACTATTATTTCCGCTTTATGACTAGACATAAAGTAAGGGACCGTGGCCTTGATACCATATCGATGGTTGTCGCATAATCACAAAGGCTTAAGAGATTCCTTGCAAACATATGACAACTGTTAGATCTTCCCTTCACTGGTGATACCTTAAGTAACCGGCCCCACTAAGCTCAACCAATCAGAAACCTCCACGTCACAATATCCGACAAGTGGTCATGCTATTTTTTCTTACTGAGTGCAAGTCCCAATGACATTTTCCACATCAATAAATATCTTCGTCCAATTAGAAATGCCCATGTGTATACACCTGGCAGTGGACCCACCTTCTGCAAGTGCTTAGGAATAAAGTAAGATCGACGGTTGTCACATGCTCGCATGGGCTCAAAATATTCTAAGCGAACATACGACAACCATTGATTCTTTGCAAAATTGTCAATCCTGTAGAATCCTTCAAGATTGGGCCCGTGTACTTACATACTGTCAGATCTTCTTTAATGAACGGTCATGATTTCAAGAGAAAAAACTAGGACCCACCTGGTAGCCGTGCTGAGTTGTTAACAAGATCAATGCATGTCACATGATCGTATGGACTTAAAAGATTCCATGCGAACATGTGACAACCATCAAATCTTTCTTTAGATTCAAAGCTCATACATAATGCTGAAACATTAGGAAATAAATATTGAGGACTTAGGAATATTTAAAGATATCACTAGGCTTAGACTTAGGAAAAATAAAAGGGGGCCTAGGTAATATGAAATATTACGAACATGACCCTGCTTGATGACATAGGAATAAAGCACATGCGTTTTAGGATTTTAAGTGACCCTGTAAAAAGTAATGCTCGAAAAGAACCAAAAGGAGTGACCTAGGGTTTTCTCTTGAAAGAAAAGGCACTTAGGGTTTTTTCAAACTTGGTCATTTGAAATAGGGCTTCCTGGATTTAAATGAAATCTCTGAGAAATTTAGCAAGATTTTATGGTTCTTTTGCAATGAATTTTTCTCAATTTTAAGATAATTGGTAGATGTTTCAATTTTGTAAAGAAATGCAACATTTTATGCTTTGAAAATTGAAGTGCCAATAGGGTCAAAGTTGAGGTCAACTTTACCCTAGGCAGAGTCAAGGTCGACCTTGACCCATCAGGTCATCATTGACCTAGAAAATCAAAATCTTTAATTTCTCAGAGAAAGTTGTCAAAAAGAGGCTGGAAATAGGGGGAGAGAAGAAAAATAGGGGAGAAATAGCCAGATCTAGTCAAATACCCATTCAAGGCACTTGACATGACCCCAAACCACTTACTTGAAAGGCTAAACACTCTCAACATGGAAGTGCTTCCATTTTAAGAGGATACATTAAGTCCCCACTTTAGCAAGAGTATGGACTCGATGGAAACTCTTGGTAAAGGAGATCATAATGAAAAGACAATCCTATTGAAATCAAAGGGAAAAAGAAATCCTCAAGCCCCTAGGGACTTAAGTCTTCATCAAATCCAAGATCACAATAAGAGAGACACCTCTAGAAAAGAGAGAGAAGAGGGTGTGATTATCTCACCCAATGAGAACTTATGTCCCATTATGAACCACACAAAGAAATAATGCATTTGGAAAGATGGAATTGAACCGCCTAGTGAATGTGGCTGCTCACTAGTCAACCCATCAAAGATTCACTCTCAGGAATATCCTATTCCACAAGAGCAAAACCAAAACAAAAGAGATCCAGTCTTAAGGACACCTCTAACCTTAAGGGATAAAATTTTTTGAAACTGGAGGGATCAAGAGATCCTAAATAAAAGATCCATGCTTTAAGGATTAGTCACTAATCCATAAAGGGAGAAAAGTATCTTGAAAAATAATACATGTATATTGAAAGTTCATGTGTGAAATAGGTGAGAAGAGCATATTCCCCCATGTTAAAGTCATTTCTAACACTTTAACAAGAGCAATGGCTTTAACGGAAACATAAAAAACTCCATTGATTACATTTCCACTATGAGATGCCCCCAAACGAAGACAAATCAAGGGAAAAATCACATAAACATATAGAGAACACAAAAGGGATCTACCTGCTGTGGGGTCATTATGATCATAAGATAATATATATATGATATTATTGAAAATGAATTGACATCATTCCCCAAAGAAAGTAGAACTACAATAAAAAAGGAGGAAAGATCACATAAGAGATACAAAGAAGAATCTTTTAGGACCATAACCTGGAGACCAAAAATAATTAGTGCTACCAAGTCACGGATCTAAGAAGATTACACAAGGAAACATTTAAAAATAATAGAATGGCTACAACATAACATGAAACAACATATAGAAGAATAGAGATACATATAGAGGATTTGAACAACATGTTCGCTTCCTTTATCACCTTGCACTAACAAAGCAACAAGGGTCATATAAAAGAATCTAACAACATATAGAAAACACATTATAAGAGAAGCACAATACTATAGACAAACACACAAAAAAGGCTAGCCTGACCAATCAAGTGTGCTACCTACTCTCCCCATCTCATTCTATATCATTTAGGGAAGGTGGGTAACTTGCAAGAGGGACTATATCCAACACAGTAGGAATGATAGCCATTTCCAAACAAGGATCCTCTTGAGATTCATCATGTTTGATACTAGGTGTAATTGTCAATTATGATGAAAGCATATTAGGTAAATCAATATCAATGTCAATAGTCTCATATTCATCATTATCATCATCAAGAGTATCTTATTCATCCAAATTAATCAAAATAGGATCTAAGATATGAATAGAATCATCATAATCATGCATCTTAACATCATTATTAGCATTAACTTATTCTAACACATCATGCATAGATTGATCAAAAGAAGGTAAATAATTTTGAATAACAAAATTACGAGCCTTAGCTTGAGCATGACTCTTTTTACAATGTTCATTAGCAGATCGATTACATTTTGCCTTACTTGAAATATGTTGAGAAATACGAGGAACAACTACTAGATCCTTCACAGGTTCTATAGGAGGATTAGTAGGATTATCAATAGATTGACAAGCAACACTAGGAGCTTGATTAACAGAACTAGAAGCTATAGATAAAGGAGGTATGGAAGGTGTAGGAAAAAGAACATGACTAAGATCCATCAGAGGCATGCTTAACTCGAGAATATTGTGATGTTTATAGGCTTGATATGAGAGAAAAAGATTATCAAGTCAAGAAGGACATGAATTAGGTAATGAAGGCCAAAAGAAGTCAAGAGTAGCACAATCCCTGGGCCTAGAAGGTTGATATAAACTATGGTTTATCATCTTCACTTCATCATCATGAATGAATTTAGGGCATTTATGGATAGGTGAAGAAACAACATGCATGGCATTCAACCAAGGAAAACCAAGCTTAACTTGAAATTGATCGGAAGTAGGAACAACAACAAAGGTAGTGTTCATAATTTTACCACAAAGTTCATCTAGCAAATCAATAGAAAAAAATGATGGATAAAGAAAACCATTACAAGTTTGAATCCACACATCAGATGTATCATAAGAATCACGTTACAAGTTTTTCATAAAAACATTTTCTTCAGTAATAATATTGACTAGGGATGTAGGATCAACTAGACAACCACAGGTAGGTATCTTAGAAATCCTAGCATAAATGTAAAGGGGATCACCAGGAGATTTAATAGTCTTAGAATCATCGAAGGTAATCAAGAGTTCCTGAAGCCTTTTATTCATAAGTTGTTTTTGAGGTTTAGGTTGAGTTTTCAGTTTAAGCTATGGTTTTGGTTTAGGCTGAGGTGGAGGTTGAGGTTGAACCTGAGATTGAGGTTGAGGTTGAAGTGGAGATACAAATTGAACAACATGCTTCACTTGATTAACAATGTGATTAAGATCATCCATATTTGAATCATACACAATATCCATAGAAGATGGCTGAGCAATGGTATTAGTATCATGGGGAGATAAAGGATTTGTATAGATTTGAAGGTTTTGATTAGGAGGAGAGACAAATTTGTTCCCGCTACCTTAAGTTTTAAAGAATAACATTTCTCAGTGTCATGACCATTCTGACGATGATATTGACAAAAAACTTTGGGATCAAAAGATTTAGATGCTATCATTGTAGGTAAAAGAGGTTGAATAGGAGGTAAAGTAATCATATTAGTAGTTAAAAACCTATTCATAATAGAATGTAAAGATTAAGAAAGAGGATTAAAAGTATGATTTAATAAAAAAGTAGTGGATGCAAAAGTGGCATTGTGAGATGCAACAACAACTTGATCAGCAACTGAATTCGCTTGTTTGTTTATCTTGACATAGTTGTTGAATTTTTGAAATTTATTTGGATTAGGAGAACCATCACTCTTATCAACTGGAATAGGATCCATTGGAGTGTTGCTCTCAAATTGACTCACTTGTAATTGATAATGATGAAGCACTACACAAAGTTGTTGAAAAGAGGTAAATTCAGGATGCAGAATCTTATCTCTAATATCCTTTTGCAAATTTGAAATAAACATATGCTGAATATCAATATCAGGAATAGGATAGGAAATCTGAGCATGCAAATTCTTAAATCTACCAATAAATTTAGTCAATTTTTCCTTATCACTTTGTTTACAATGCATCAAATCAGTCAAAGACACTTGCAGACCAATGTTATTTTGAAATTGTTGAATAAAGGCATTAGCAAGTTTTGGAAATGAGTCAATAGAATAAGGAGGCAAGGAACAATACCACTATAAGGCCTTGTCATGAAAAGTTCTAGCAAACAACTTATCTAAAATCCTATGTTCATGAGCATAGTCACTACAAATGATTTGAAATGTTTTAACATGATGAACAGGGTCTCCTTTTCCATTGTAATTCTCAAGACGAGGCATATCAACTTGCTGAGGAATAGGAGTATGAATAATATCCAAAGACAAAGGACTTCCCATGTCACATGTAGGAATGCTAAACTTGGTTTGAGTCAAGGATGCAAGTTGTTGTTGTAAAGATGATATAGTCTGTGCCAAACAGATGATTGTTGAATCATTAGAAGAAATAGGAGGAATAGCAACATTAGAAACACTAGGTAAAGTGTAAGAAGATGTAGGAATGGAAGACACAAGTGGAGGAACACTTGGAACTATAGTTGGAAGAGGATTAGAATAAGTAAAAGGAACATTATGATAAGAAGGTTGTGATGTAGGAAGGGACATAGGAGGAACACTCATGGGAATAGAGGGAACTGTTATAGTCACCAAAGAAGGAGTATAAGTAGGAACACTAGAGAAAGGAACAAAAGAAGGTTCTATACTAGTAGGATTAAAATGGAGCAGATTGTGCCATTGTTTGCACTATAGGTTTTGCAGCACTGGTTTGCAACATATGAGGGATAGGTGAGGCTTCTTGGGACATTTTTTGGCTAGGGTCATGGATTTTTTGGATGATGGGAGAATAGGTGTCAGCTAGGATATGGATGGGTTTTGTGGGACTGAAGGCCTAGAGATGTGGTGGGATGGAAGTACCCTCTTATGCATAGTTTGCCAATATAGTCTGATGATTTTGATTGATGATTGCACTTACCATTTGTGCATGCCATGGATGGCTCATGAAGGCTTCCATGGAAAATGAAGTAGTTTTCTTGGTTGGATCTTCCCATATATTCTTGACCTATGGTGGTTGTGGATCATAAGTCATCATTGCACTAGTAGGATTGTTAGGATTAGATGAACTAGTGGCTAAGTTTTGATCCATATTCTTTCTCTTCCTAGCTCGTGTCTCAGTAGGCATGAAATATAGATCTAAGGATGAAGATGATGGATGGATGAAAGATGTTTCTAAGAAAACTCTAAGGATAGTGGATGCAGATCTTAAGAGAATTAAGGATGGTGGATAGGATAAACCTATGAAAACCTAAGGATGAGATGCAAGGATTTTGAGGATGGTGAACCAATTGAAGGATGGTGGGATGCTGATCTAGATTGAGGATGATGGAGATTAGTAAGTGTCAAAAATGAGTTACTTCTTCCTGATGTAGGATTAAAGAGGATAGGATTGTCAACCTAAGATAGATTGATGATCTTCGAAAGATGAGATTCTTGTTAATGCATGCCAATCTCTTGCTCAAGATGATGAGGCTTACAAAGACAAGTATAGGATGCCCTAGACAATGCTTAGTCAAAGGGTGGAGATTTTCTAATGTAGGATAAACAACTCAAAGGATACAACATGAAGTGGATGGTGGATTGGTGGATTCTGACTTGGATTTTTGGATAGTGGAGGACAATGGATCTTGGATTCTAGATTTGAAGGATGGGTTCTCAGACTTGGATTTTGGATTTTGACTAAGGATCAAAGATGGTGGAGGATGAATAAATGATGCTATTATAATAGGATGAACTAGATGCAACTGAAAAGGATGACCTATGATGCAACTAGGAAGATGATAAATAATGCAAGGATGCAGCTAGGAGGATGATCTATGATGCAAGAATGCAACTAGAAAAATGATAAAGTTGCAACTAGGGAAGAATGATGATGCAAGGATGAAACTAAGAGTGTTTTAGGATGCAAGGATGAAACTAAGGGTGTTTTAGGATGCAAGGATGTGAAGATAGGATGTGAGATTTTGCTAGAGATATGGACATGTGATGAGCTGAACTAGTCTTCACTCTCTAGATTGACCTAGCGATGATTGACCTAGAGTTGGGCTGCAAATTGTTTTACTCTTGCGTTATAGCCCACATTGTCCAATTTCTCCTGATAATTGGTTTCTTCTTGGATTTATTTGAGGGAAGGTTGGTGATCTTCGAGGTCTCTTTCTCCAACTTTCTTCCCCTGATAAACACATAAATTGGGTAACTTGGCTTTCTTATGTTTGATCGAATCATACATAGCTTGGAAGAATTTGGAAATTGGATTATTTTGAATCAATGCTTTGGGTATATGATTTTGAGGACTCTTTTTTGCAAGGATGTTTTGGATAACTTTGAATAAGTTTTGGCTCAATTTGATGTCTCTAATGGCAAAGGACAAAAAAGACTCGAGAGATACCCTGAAAGCAATCCCAATAAAGGATAAAGCAACTTTGTGGGATACAAGCAAATGATGACCAAGGATTTTGATAGTGTTCCCAAAAATGTGTATGTTCTAACAGATGTTTTTTACTGAGTTTGAAACTTTGAAAACACATCAATCAAGAACTACCTAAAGACTGTCTAGTTTCAACATATTTGCCCACAACTTGGTATCCCAAAAAGGAATACAAATGGTGAGTAATATTTAGGTAATCCATGAAATCACTTGGATCGGTCCTTGCACAAATATTTTGATACCTTCGGGAGTACATTAAGAAGCCTCTGATTAACAGGTACCTGATTTGGTCACTAGCATCCTCCCAATTAGTTTGTATGTGTGTGAATCACTTAAGGGCCTAATTGACCATGCCAAAATAGTAGGGATATTCACCTACCTTGGGATACCATCAACATGCATCATTTGAGCTTGAGGGGATGAAGCGCGAGTTTTCTCAACGCTTTATTTCTATACCGATTGGGGAAGTACTAGTTTGAGGTTGTTCTCCAAAGAGGAAGCACTTTTCTCTCTAGACATGCCTCGCTAGAAGTAAAAAAATGAACTTGTCCTAGTTCAATTTGTTTTACATCACTTAGATTATCAAGGATTTGGATGATTTTGAAAAACTCCTAGAAGCACATCAAAACAAAGTTATTTTTCCCAAATTGAAGTGTTTTTCATGCCAAGACCTTCAAGCACATATATTTAGGATTTGATTTGTTAATTTCTTGAAAACATAAAATCTCTTTTGATAAGATTTTCAAATGGTATATTTTGAGCATTCAAGATTGAATTTTCCTTTAGGATCCTATTTGAACTTTGATTTTGAAATGAAATTGCTTTATTTTTCACTTTGTGCACTCAAGATTGAATTTTTTTAGGACTCAAATGAAATGATTGACATTGATTGGGTTCATTTTTTTAGGGTCATTCAATATTTGGTTTTCACTCTAAGCTTAAAAAGAGAAGTTGAGATTTTTTTATTTATTGTTCTTTCCTTTTATTCATTCAAGATTGAATTCTAAGGTTTCCCCTTTAATAAAGTAACTTTGCAAATTGATACTCCTAAGAGTTTCCAAGATTTTAAATGTTGATTTTAGAGCCCAAAACAGATGTGAAGTGTTTTATTTAATTTTTACTCATGCACTCAAGATTTTTTTTTTTAGGATTCAGTTTTAAGCTCAAAATGGATAAAGTGTTCCTAGATTGCCTATGCATAAAACCCTAAAACACTCAAGTTTTTTTAGATTAAGTTATTTTTAGCCAAAAAGAAAGTCTGATGAGTGATTTTGATTACTTTGGGATTGATTAGGATTGTGCTTTAACTATTTAGGAAAGATATGCAGATTAGTCCATTTTAAACACTCGAGATTGAATGAAGGGTTCTTTTTAAGCTTAAATGGAGATTGATTTAGTTCCTAAAAAAACACATGAGTTAATAGGTCTTAGGAACTTGATGATTAGGTGATAAAATTTCCTTCTAAGGATTACCTACAAACAACCAAGTTAGAAACTAAAAATTTGAAGCCTAGAGGTAGTAGGAGGTCTAAATGAACCTCCAAAACCAACAAAAACCAAGTTTAAGACATTACACATGCCATTTGTTTCCCATAAAGAAATAAATGATAGGTTTTTTGTGGTTCAGTGTCATAAAAGTCACTACAAGGTCCCATACAACATTATAGGGGTTCCCATATGATAAATAGTGTTAGAAGGTGGGAAAAAGGGATAAAAATAGTTGCAAAAGCTCATACGAAAATATAGATAGCATAATACAAAAATAAAAGGGTTACCAAATGGAAATAAATGACAAGGAAGTTTTTTTTATGACTCTTCTTCCTAAGATGCACGGGACTTGTCCAAAAAAGTGAGTTTTTTGACCAAAAAACCCTAAAAAAGTAGTTTGAAGAGCATGGTGGGGTCCTACCGGGTGTGCCAAAATGTGATCGATGTGAACCTAACATGTTAGGAACATGTGTAGATAGTAAAAATTTAGTAATAAATAAAATATACAAAATATATAGAAAAAAATATACCAAACATATAGAAAAATATTCACAAGCCACCTTAGATTGAGCTTAAATGAGAGCACCCTGTCACCGTTTGATTTGTTCTTATAGGAGGGATGTGGGTGTGCTCTTGAAACACAATGATAATGTACCCAATGATATTTAGGAAGGATTAGGATCATTTGGAAGCCATGAAGACCCCATAATGGCACAAAACTAGGTATGGAGCACCTATTTTGCCCCCAGGATTTTGAGGGTTTAAATGAAGCCAAATGCAGATTCTAGATTAATGAATGCTATGAAAAGTTGATTTTAACCAAAATATGGATATGATATGAATGAAAATGGTTAGTATTTCTTGAAATAAACTAGATTAATCTAATTTATCTTAGTTAGGATGGGTTATAAAGCATAAAAATGAGGTAAATCTAACAATAATAGAAATTATGCAAAGTCTAGATGAAAATGAACATTATAAAAATGCATGAAATGAAGTTGTGAATTGATAAATTTCTCTTGGAAGGGATGAAATTTATAGGATTTGAGGAAGGTCTTGGGTTAGGAAGGTCATTTAGGGTTTAGGACCAAGGGTTAAGCCTTAGGGTCAAAGGGATAAGGATTAAGGGTTTCTCACACATGCATAAGAAACACTAGGGAAGTGTTCTAGGGGACCATGGTGGAAGAAGAGACATAGGTCTTCATTAAGAGGCCATAAGAGCCATTAATGAAGGTGTAAGGGTTCATTAATGAGCATGTAAGGCTCATTAATGATGGGGTTGAGCCAAAGTCAAAGGATGAGGGTTTAGGCTAAGAGGGTTAGGAAACACCTCTTAAGTAGGTTTAGGGAGTGATTAGGAAAGTGAGGATAGGTTTATGGTTTTCTAGAATATTTTTAGGGTTTTTGGGAATTAAATAAATAATTTATTTATTTAAAGGGTTTGAGACATAATTTATTAAAAAAATAATAAATTGGAGGGATAAACATGTAAATTAGATTTAAATATTTTTGGAAGGGGTTTCTTAATTAAATGTCTTTAATTAAAATAGGAGAAGAGATAATGAAAAATAAAAAATGAATGAATGAATGAATTAAATAATGATGATGTCATCAAGTCTTTTTCTATTAAGATAGTTTATAAAAATATACAACTAACCACTTGGATCCAATATCATTTATACAAAACCCCCATAACATATACAATTACAAAATTGGGGGAGTGTTCTCAATTCCCTATCTATAAACTATACTATTCAAAGTATATTGTCCTTACTTCTAAGATCATTACATCATTACCAAATATATTATTTTCTACTAATAAAACTATTCCCACCTAGTATTCTGAGTGACATTGTCCCTTGGGACCCATGGGTAATCAACTTGTGCATTTTCCTGTACCTCTACTGGAACTTCTTCCCTCTGAATAGAATGAAAAGTGGAAGCATTCCCCTGGTACAAAACTTCTAGTTGACACTTGTTCAGAAGACTATTTAGATCTTCCACTTCTGTGGGAGCAAGGAAACTTTGATATTCAACAACATAGTTAACAACCTGCACCTCATCCTTATGGATCATCAAACTTCCCTCCTACATCAAAATCATGAATCTACTCTTTGGGATATTGAGAACCATGGAGACCTGTGACATAATATTAAAATGTGTGAGTTTAAAATTAAACTTAGTAGGTTTCCTTTTCTCTTGCTGAAAAATATCTCTGTTCCTATCCTTCCAAAGAGTCCACAAAATTTCATTGGTAAGTGTAGACCAAAAAGCATTAAGTTTGGAATAAAAAAAAATCCATATAACTAGCAAGTATTTCACTCCAAGAGATACTAGGTTTGCAATTCCAAAGACAAGGTGAACCTCCAAAAATAGCCCAAATCTTGCGTGCATAAAAACATTAAAAAAAAAAGATGCTCAAAGGTCTCTACAGAATTATAGATACTGCACATAATAGGGGTTAGACCAATAGAGGAAAAAACATGACCCACAACAAGTTTTCTTAACAAGAGAAGCCATCTAAAACAATTTTTTCTTGGTTCAACTTTACCCTTCCAAAAGTAATCAAAGAAAAAAAACCAATCAGAAAAGGGGTTTATAAATCCCCAGAATTGGGACACCCATGATATGATAGAGGATTCCTTCTTAATAATGTGATACAACTATTTAGTAGATGTTGAATTCAAGGTATTACCATCTATCCATTTACAGTTTCTTAAAAATGAGTCTGAATCTATAATATCTCCTTTCACTGCATTTTTCACTACCTTACAAAATAGAGTATATGTATTTTTTTGGGATACAAGGATATTGAATTTAGTGCTAAAAAACTACCATGAACCCAGGTGCCCATCCTTCAAGATGTCCTAAATTAGAGATATTCCTTTCACATTCCAAATTTTAGCAAAGAAACTCTGAGTGAGAGCTAAAGGTTTACCATTGAGATACAACCCCCACCAAATAGAATGATCTCCAACAACATAAAATGGAGGACCAGCTACAAAATTCCTATCTAGAATGAATTCTTTCACCTGAATCCATGCTTTCAAAAAAGAATGAAAAACTTTTGATCCAAATAACTTCAATTTATAGTCACCCATCATAATATCACAATGTGGAACATTCCTCCATTGTTTTCCTTTTATTATAACTAATCTCTCTATTTTGTTCTTGATAAGAATTTTCCAAGGTTCATTACCCCAAAGTGATTTAATAACCCATTTAGCTTCCAAGGTTGTCCCATGTACTTTAATATCTTTCAGTTCCAATCCTCCATGTTTCTTTTCCCGACAACACTAGTCCCATCTCACATAATGTCTTTTCCTATTACCTCAACCATCAGACCACAAAAAATCTCTGAGAATCTTTTCTGACATATTAACATGAGAATTAGAAAACATCCACGTTGATGCATAATAGATATGATGTACATAGAAAGAACCTTTTGAACAATTTGGATCCTACCAGCAATAGAAATTGTCTGGGTCTTCCATTTAATATGCTTTTTATTAATCTTATCATAGATCCAATCCCACATACTACTAATATTGGGCTTAGCCGAGGAGGGTATACCTAGGTACCTAACAATCTTTTTTGGACCAGCCCATTGCCAACCCTTAACTCAAATCCAATTAGGAGGATCTTCTGACCAACCCAAAATAGTTGATTTATGAGGAGATATTTTTGACCCTGAAACTTTACAAAAAAATTCAAGCCTTTCCATTGCAATGTCAAAATTCTCTTCAGATAACTCTAAAAATAGAGCTGTGTCATCTACAAACCGAGCATTGATAAGTTCCTCATTGTTGGGGAGAGAAATTCCCTTGATAAGGGGCTCCAAACTCTATGCCCTAAGTATGTAATACAAGGCATCTGCTGTAATTTAACAAATAGTGAAGGGGATATTAGACACCCTCGTCTGATGGATGTGTACAACATTATGGGTTCTGATAGGGATCCATTCACATCAAAAACTATAGAAGAGTCCTTAAATAAGATGCTTATCCATTTGTAATAGTGTTAAGGAAAACCAAAATCTTTTAACATTCCTAGTACAAAAGGCCATTCAATTCTATCATATGCTTTTTCAAAATCTAACAAGATCATAGCCACCTGTTGTCCATCAGCCTTGGCCCAATGCATTGCCTCCGAATTGGTGACTAAATTTTCCAGTATGAATTTTCCTTGGATAAATCTAGTTTGGGTATTTGAGATGAAATTGCATAATAAGGGAGCAATTCTCCTAGCTAATACTTTAGCAAGAATCTTATAGGAAAGATTCAACAAGGTAACGGGTCTCCATTTTTTCACTAATGTTTTATCACCTGCTTTGGGTAAAATATTATCAACTCCTTTGTTGATGGAACCTCCAATAGTTCTTTTAATCATGGATTCTTCATAAACTTTCATGAGTTCCATCCCTATCTAGTCTTTATTCTTTTTGTAAAACTCAGCAGGAAGACCATCCAATCTAGGTGCTTTACCATTAGGGAAGGAATCAATAGCTACTTTAATTTCTTATAATGAAATATGATTCCCCAAGTAAGAGGCATTAGGCTCTGATATTTTATTAGGTATTAAATTGAGACAATTGTTTAATGCATCTTGACTGTCCTCAGAAAACTTTGAGGAGAACAACTTACTGTAAAACTGGTGAAAATCATGTTCAATATCTTTTGGATTATTAGTGATTCCATCTTATACCTATATTTCTTTAATAAACTCCCTTCTATGTTTTTCTCTAATGATGCTAAAGAAGTAACTTGACCCTTTATCTCCCTCATTAATCCAGCTCATTCTAGCTCTAATTTTATAGCCTTGAATCTTGTATCTCTGAATCAATCTCAAGTTATGTTTAGTGTTAGCTAATTTTAAGTCCTTCTCCAAGTACGAACCCTTACTTTGCAACTCTTTCTCAATATTATTCAAATTAGACTGCCAAAAAGATTCTTCCCCGTTCCTATCCATTGCAAGTTTTCTACCAATGATTTGAAAAATACTCTTCCACGCATCTACCATTAGCTCCCAACTTCCTATAGGGTTCATCAAGGGATTAAAAATCTTAGTCAAATGAGTAACCATCTCAATTGCTTCTAAATTATCAGATTCATCAATTAATGACACATTAAGTTTAAAGGTTTTACTTTTCTTACCATCATTCCCTATTTTACCAATTTTCTCAAGTCTAATGTAGGATTGAATAGGAGAACGATCTAAAATAGAGGTCGGGCACACCATAACTAGAGAATGGCTACCTTTAGCTATAAAAGAGAAAGCAGTAGCATCCCCATAAAATTGATCCACTCTGCAATACACTCTCTGCTTACCCTTCTGATTATTACACCATGTAAACCAAATATCCTAAATTTTTTTATACATATGTTCCATGGGATCAATAAGATTAAACTTTCTTTTGAACTTCTACCAGAAAAACATCTCATTTCCTTTCCACACATGATCCAACCCTCCTAATTTATCAGCCCTTTATTCTACCATATTAAAATCCCCTACAAAAATCTAAGGGTTATTAGAAAGATGTTTAGCAGAACAGTCCCACATCTCTTCTCTCTCTTTCTCTCTCTATAATTATTGGCTGCATATATATTACAAATCCCAAAATCCTCTTGTTCAATTTTTAAAATCACCCAAATGACTCTTTGGCAGGGTGAACATCCATGGCTAACAATTTGGTCTACCCATTTAGAGTTGATGAGAATAGAAACCCCTCCTTTTCTCCTCTCATGATTTGAGTGAAAACTTATGGCTTTTTCCCAAAGGAATTTGAGGATAGTATGAGCTTGAAACCCTACAACCTTAATCTCCTGCAAGAAAATAATATCTTTGACTACCAACTGATTACACCACCTCCTAACTGTATGCTTCCTATCAGCCATCTCTAAACCTCTAACATTCCAACTATGGATTTTAAGCATGATGATTATTTAGAAGAGGGTTTTGTTCTCTTTCACAACTAATTAAAACAATCTGGTAAGTTACTATTGCCTTTATTACTATTAGACGAGGAGTTCATGTCTCCTGTCTTTCTTTTCTTACGAACAACTTCTATAAAATGAAAATCTTTATTGAAAGAAACAAATTGAAGGGATTCAGGAGAGACAACACATTTTAGACTTAGTGGCTATTGGTCTTTACTAGAACCCTTTATAAAATTAGCTCTTTGATTGATAGGAGCCAGGGCTATTTGTTGGGCATTGTATTTAGGGGGCGGTGAATTATTTCTATCAATCTCAGGGGACATTTCACTTGAAAGAAAGGCATTTGGGGTAGAGGGGTTGACTACCCTCTCAGAGTTCCTAGCAGGAACTACTTCAAAATCTTCATCAAATAATGGATTAGATAGGGTAAAAAACATGTTTTGGTCCACAATGTCAACAAGCATATCATAACTAGTAGTAGAAGGCTGATGCTTCTTCGAAGAGTGAGCAATAAGATCCTTTAGAGCCCTAGTATCAGGATTATTATGAATCTTATCACTTTATTTAAAAAAGGACATCCTTATTTTCACCAGAACTCTTAAAATTATTATTTTTGTTTCCAGTTTTATCAGCATTCTGTACAATATTAAAATTTTCTTTATGTATACATTTTAAAGCAGGGAAGTCCTTTTTTTGTGTGACCATTAAATCTAAAATGAAAGCAAACATTAAGATTCCCAAGTAGTGAAACTTCCCAACATAACACATCTCCATCAAATTCTAGAGAAATACAATCTAGAAAATCAACTTCTGGTGTTAAGGCAACCAAAACTCTAGCATTAAGGTGAGGGAGTGTTACTCTTGATTGTTCAATTTGTAAAATAGAGCCCAATGGTTTAAACACTTGGGAGATAAATGACCATAATTCAACATTCAAAATTTTAATTTCAACCCAATTCAGAGCCAACCTAGCCACAACTTTCTCAACATTTCCTTTAGGGGACCATGGAAAAACCCTAAACATAGAACGACCAACATTCTAGAATTTCTTATTCAAAACCCATTTTTGCATATTATGATTCTTTAAAAATACAACAAAAAATCCTTTTTGAATCATTCTACAATATGTAACAAAAATACCAATTTTTTTCCCCCAAACCAAGGCCGGCTAGTCATCAAAAAATTTATGAGATGACATTGCTTCCTTATCTAAGCAATCAAAGAAAATTGCAATATTTTTCAACCTACTTTTCTTTACCTTAATAGCGCTTACCATATCTTTGTTAGGTGAAAGAGAGAGAGTTTTCAGGTCCAGAGAAGGAGACCTACCATTGTCTCCTTTTTCATCATTAGGTTTGACAATACCTCCACTGAATCATCCACTTCCATCGGCTGAGGCCCATCCCAAAATGTCTCATTCTATGTCCACCATCCTCCTGCTGAAGACTCCATTAAACTATGCACTTGTCAAGAATAAAGGAGAACTCTCGGCCACCACTTTATTATAGGACAATTTTTCATTCAACTTCCCAACATTAATACCCTTTGTAGACTCATCAAATATATCATTATTACTCTATGGGATATTGACATTATTATTCAGCTTCTAAAGGACATAACTATGTCTTATTCTAGGGCATAGAGTAATCAACAACATACATCAAAGGAAAAACCACTCAAACATTCTTAGAACTCAAAACAAATGCATTAAAAACTGTTCCTCTCATTCTCTCATTCAAACATCTAATTCCTATAAAAAATACAAATTCTATGAGTTTATCTTAAAGAATTTAACCCTTCCTTGGAGGAGAACTAAAAGATAAATTCATCACCTACTTTGTAAGCCATACATCAATCTTTCCTTGCAATATTAAAATACAAGAATTTAATCCTTAAAACAAGAAGACATACACAAATTTGAGAAGGAATTCTAACACATTCTCATTAATATTTTTATGTATCAGTACATTGATAATGGAAAAAATGCTTGAACAAAAACTGGAGAGAAAAATTATAGTCTATTAAATTTCAAAATTTCAACATCCTTATCAAAAAGTTACAACTGACTATTTATAACATTCACTATCCATCTTGGAATCCTGGAAGAATCAAGATGCAACAAGCTTCAGATG
This sequence comes from Chamaecyparis obtusa, assembly GCA_027943335.1. Lineage (NCBI taxonomy): Eukaryota > Viridiplantae > Streptophyta > Pinopsida > Cupressales > Cupressaceae > Chamaecyparis > Chamaecyparis obtusa. The sequence continues at coordinate 675,596 of BSBK01004199.1, read as the reverse complement.
GCTAGGAAAGGAAAGCACTAAAGACAAAAATCATTACAAATGATTACACAAAATTGATAGAGACTGGAGGAATATTTTCCAAATCATTTGATATCTTCAACAGGTGGCACCTTTGTATGCAAATGTTCAAAATAGTCTCATAGGTTATTGTATGGAAAGTGATCACCTCAACTCGCTAACTTACAATGTCCTCTTCATGATGACTATTCTCCCTGTGCTTAATGATCATGTGCCAAATGTTTCTTAATCCTCCTCCCATGTGTCCAAATCAATAGGTGGAGGCTTCTTCTTCTTGGTCCTTGTGTCCTTGTCCCATGTAGCAACTGCTTCCTCAGTAGGCCAAGTGTACTCCTTCAAATCTTGTACTGTCTTCATCTTCTTATCCCACCTGGTGTTATTTGTGGCCTTTTCCTCTGCAACAAACTTGGAGCAATCATTCTCCACCTTAAAAGCATCATCAAGGATGTTATTGAACCTAGTGATGTCCAAAGTACCATCACTGTTTAGGAAAGCATCTTGATTTTTCATTAGCTAGTCCATTCCTGATTTCCATTCCTTTATCCCTATGATGTCACCATCACCTTTATGAATAGGAGGAAAGTACTTACTGAAATTAGGACCAAAAATTTCTATTTTAGCTTTGACCTGGGTATATTTTCCTTTAAAAAATGCCCAAGATGCATTGATGAGTACTATTGTTTCTCCTACTTGTCCAACAGATTTTGGGATGTCAATCCTATGTGGCTGTTGTAATACCCCAAAAATGGGCTATAAGTTCATTAATCTCCTACATCTACAATTCGAATGAAATCGACATCAAAGTCCTAATCTAAGGCACATCTAAACATCATCGAATCATAATTGATTATCTTAAATTCTACATCGGGGAATATTCCTAGTAATATTCCTAATCATCATAATTATCTTAATTATCTTTAATTTTATAATTATTTGGCAATAAATCACATTTATCCTAAAGTTTGATTAATTGAATATTTTCATATTTAATTAATTAGATTTAATATTTTCCACTTAATTATGTAATTAAATTTAATTCTATCTATTATTAATTGTATTATTTAATTTTGACAATAAATCTAATATCTTATGAATAATTGATTAAATTCTTATTTAATTAATTAAAGCATGTTGTCATTATTTAATAATATAATTTTTAATAAAAGTTTGATAAAATAGTTAATTAACCCATAAATTAATTATTTTATTTCAAAAATCAGTTAAGTTGGAAATAAATCACTTTATTATTAAATTAATTCATAAATAAAACATGCACAATCATAAAAGCAGACAACTGTCAATTATCAATTAAAGCTAAACTCTATTTTGAGTTAAAGCTTAGCTTTTGCATGTTTTTGTGACTTGATTATCTATTATTATCAGATAACTCAAAAATCAAGCTGAGTTATTTGAGTGATTTATGGCTTTTTTCCATGCACCTCCAAAGCCCTGGATTTCTATAAAACAAGGCTCAGCTCTTCATAATTCATCTCTCAATCATCTCTCAAATTTGCATCCAAGCATCCACAAATTTGCACAATCACGCTGGAGAATTGGAGGCTGAGGAAATCAACTTGCGAATTCAAAGCTTTGTGAGATCAATTTCAATTGCATAGTTTTTATATCTTAGTATAGAATTTCATAGTTTTCATATCATTGTTAGAATCTTCATTTAGCATCCATAACATATCAATTTATCATTCTTATTGCATAGAAAATATCAAAAAAATAGCTTAATTGCATTCAGTCTCATATCTAGATCAATTGCATTCAAATCTTTCATTTAGGTGTCGTCTAGGTCACTGATCTTGATTACAATCTGAGAACATCAATCTCGCACCTATTAGAAGGCAGTAAATCACTTGGTTAGATTAGATTTCAATTTTGCATGATTTTGATTATCACTAACCTCTAATGTTTTACTGAAGTGTTGTGTCTATAGATCAGGTACAAAATTCACACACAAATTTCTAACACCCATCGTGGGGCCCTGAAACAGGTTTCCAATTCAATTCTATCAATTTTTGTCTTTTTCTTCTTGAGATCTGTGCAAAACTATGATTTTTAATTTTTTGTTCATACATCTGTCGTACGAGTTTCTGACAAATGTCATATGGGAGCATACCCACTGTCATATGATACTGGACCCACTGTCGTATGATAGTCTATCAGATCGAGACTCATTTCATTACATACCCACTATCATTTGGGAGCTCAATTGTCGTATGGTAGCATACCCAGGGTCGTACGAGTTTCTGGACTATCGTCTGGGAGCATACCCACTGTCGTAAGAGTTTTCGTACCAATTTTTGACTGTCATTTCATTTTTCACAGTAGAGTATCAGATTTGATTTTTATATTTCGGCTAACTGCTAAATTTGACAATTGAAATTCTCTATTTTTGATTGCTCTCTACTGGTTTTGATTGGGAAAAGTGCAAGAATTGCTAAAAATTAGGTAAAATCTACTAAGCGTGTTGCGAGGATCACGAGGTATTCTCCTTGTTCTGAAAACATTTCAATTTGGACTTAAAATAAATTTCTCACGTGTCAAGCTTGTGTGCATCTTTTCATGCTTTTGATATATTTCTACACACTTGCATAATTTGATACTAGGTTGTGACCCCTTAAGGATTCATTAAGTAGTCTTAGAATACTTTTGATTGATCTTGATTTCTATCTTGGGTTATTGGACTCGCTAATCCACCGGCCCCTCATTTCTGCCCCGTGGTTGCAATCTCAACGCCATAAAGGGGAGGGGTCAACAGGATAGAAGCGTTAAATGTTCCACTTGGCAACCCTTTTGTGCTTTTAGGAACTCACTTGTTTTCTAAGTTGGGGACTCATTTTCAGCTTGTGTGAGGTGTTAAGTGTTCCACCTTGTGGACTCATCTCATATTCGCTTTAAGCGTTAAGTGTTCCTCTTTCTACTTTTTGGATGCTTTTGGTAGATTTGCTTTCGGAACATACATCTATGCTCACATAGTAATTAGGCCCTATGAAAACTATTCGTGATTCTTGAGAGATTGGATTCCTAGTGAAATCCTTCCTTGATGATGGAATCCTTGTAGGTAGGGAGGATACTTAGTGCATTTCACATTCAACTTGGTTAGTGAGTCTTCTCTTATTGATCGACACATTCTCTCTCCGGAGAGGTTGATAGATCACGTGGGGTTGATATCATGAGCTTTGGTGAATCAAAATTGGTTAGTGCATCTTCTCTTATTGATTGATATATTCTCTCCCCAGAGAGGTTGATAGATCACGTGGAGTTGATATCACAGACCTTGGTGGAACAAAACTTTGTCTTAGCGTGTCAGATTAATCTGCTTGCTTTGTTTGGGTTAAAAGTGAAGAGGTGTTAAAACCTTGAATCTGGAGCCAAGTCCCCTTGTGGTATAAATTTGTGAGTCACCTTTAGAGAGGGTTAACCGTAGCGGACAATCCCTTCACAGGGCAAACTGCGTTGACGGAACCTCAAGCTGTAATAGCCATTTTTGCCCCGGTAGTGATAGCTGCTATATAAATGTCCTTGTAGAAGAAATCTCCACGAGTATGGTTCATTGTTGGGTTGTCAAATCTTCCTAGCAACTCTTGAAGATTAAGTTCTCAAACTGTGTCAAAACCCTGGTGCGTCAGGATTGGAGTTCACCCCTTTGAATCATAAAAGTTGCAGAGTCAAACCATTACTAAAAACCCTAGAGAGGCCAATTTTTCATTCTCAGGTATATGTGTGTTATTGCAAAACTTTTCAGAACATACACAATTAGTACTCTTAGGGATTAGCACAATTTGGTCACTTGATTGTTCATGCACAAGGTTGCTTTTTCCCTTGTTCATTATTTTCAGACGTGCTTGGAATCACTTGCTTGCTATTCTGCATGTTTGTTTATCTAATTGGCTATTAAAAATGATCAAATTTGGTATAACCTTCAAAATCTGGATAGTACAATTTGCAAACAATCCAAAATTGAAAACCTTAAATTTTGCAAAAATTGACGTAAAATTCTTTCTGGAGTCAAAAGTCATTTCAGGAAGTCAAAAGTCATATGACTTTTTGTCAAATGTCGTTTCAATATTGCCCATCTGTTGTATGATTGAGAGCCCAGTGTCATATGAGTTTTCATGCCAGCAAATTTAAGGAAGTTAAAATCTTGTTAGCAACTATCGTATGATATTTACAACTATCGTTTCATTGCTACCCAACTGTCATATGAGTTTTACAACTGTCATTTCATTGGTACCCAACTGTCGTATGAGTTTAGCAATTATCGTTTCATAGACTACCCAATGTCGTACGAGTCTGCAGAGTGTCGTTTGGAAAAATTTGAGAGAGTTGTCAGAAATTGTCAAATTGCAAGATATCCAATGTTTCCAGCCTAGTTCCAGAATCTATCAAAAATATCATTGTGTCAGGAATAGAGCAGTAGCTATTGAGCATTCTACCATTTTCTGAGTTTGATCTTTTGAATCCGATCTAGTCTTTTGTTTGATCAATTTGAGTCCTTTTTATCTCGTGTCAAATTCTTATCATAACTATCAATCTTCAATCAATCTTCAAAAACTCCCTAAGTGTTGGGAACTCATGTCCACTATCTTTTGGGTGATCTATCCCATACATCCAGGACACAGTTTCCTTCACCCACGTCTCATCAGATCTTCAAAACTATCATAATATTGACAAGGTTGCGCCATCCAATTTTCTCGAATCAAATTGTTCTTCAGTTGTCTTCATCCTTTTCTTCTATTTCATTCAAAGTTAATGGTGGAGACCAGAGCTTCTTCACACAAGAAATCAGAAGAAACATCTCAGTACTTACTTTTGACCAATACCCCGGGTCCAACTCTTGAACAACTCATCAAGTCAGGTATCTACGAAGATGACGGTCTCGGTAACTTTCAATTGAAAAATGGTTACATACCTCCTTTATCAACTCACAGAGGTAATCAGCAAACTCCTCCTCAATCTATTCCAGAGAGCCCAAAAACTCCTATCATGTCTCAAGCAGGGACAAACCACGGTTCTCTAGGAGGAAGATCCCAAGGACACCATTCTCAACATAATGCCGACCAAGAACCTACCCCCTCTGAAATCCATCGATGTCAGAATGATGATGAATTCTAGAGAATGATGAGGCATTTATTGAAAGTGGATAGAGAGGCATACTTTTTACAATTAGCCCAGGAAGGGGCTAAGCTTCCTCCCAACTTTAACATTGATGATATAATCACACATGAGGAAGAAACTCCACTCACAGCTATGACAAAACATATACATGCTATACAAGTCAAATTTAACAATCTTAAGAAGGAGAAGGAACCCAAGGAGTTCTCCATGGAGGCCCTATGTCCTTTCCTGTTTGACAAAAACTTGTATATGCCACCATTCCCAAAAAGAGTGGAGATGCCAAAGTATGACAAATATGACGGACACTCTAATCCTCAAGATCATGTCAGAGAGTTCTGTACGCAATCCATGGAATTCATGCATGAACTGACTTATCTAATGCATCTTTTTCCTAGATCCTTGGGAGGAGCATCCATTTAGTGGTTTTCAAGATTACCTTCTACGATCAAAAATTTTGAGGAATTGATTAAATTGTTTTATCAACAATATTCCTACAATATTCAACATCTGGTCACCATGATCAATATTTGTAACCTCAAGCAATATCCATGAGAATCATTCCTGACTTTCCTCAAGAGGTGGAGAAAGAAGTTTTCTCTATATGCTATACCAATTCCCGAGATGGAGAAACTTGAAATCTTTATCAATAACCTTGTTCCAGAGCTCAATTATCCATTACAAATGCAAGATCATGTATCTTTTGATAAAATAGTGGATAATGCAATCAAGATTGAGAAAGTACTTGTCAAGAAAGGATAAATCACACTTTAAAAGGACAAGTCTGAATCTGGATCTAGCTCAAAAGATAAAAACAAGAGCTAGAATAGAAACAAAGGTATCATCTCTGATGGTGTTGTTGACACTATTCGCACCCCATCAAAGGCACTGGCCTACAATCTCACCCTTGCCACCAAAGCCATTGAAGCTTCAGAGCAAAAATCTGTTGAACCATCTCCAAAGAAGCCATTCAAATGATGGGATAATAAATGAAAGTTTACTCCCCTGGGAGAATCTTTGGAATCTTCCCTGAGAACCCTGATAGCTGATAACATGATCTCTTTACCACCAATCTGAAACCCTGATCCGGATCCAAAACCATATTGGTGGAAAGATAATGAATTCTGTGCTTTCCATCAGACTAAAGGCCACAAAACTAATGGATGCTTCCACTTGAAGCATACCATTCAAGACTTGATAGATCAAGGGGACATCATGATCGATAATCCTACCAGCAATAATGATCACACAACATTTACAAAACCATTTCCACAACATGGCAAGGGAGTTTCCACTTCTCAGCCTAACATGGGGGCAAAAGTCAACTATGCCTACCCTGGAAACAATGCTGTCATCAATATGGTTGAACCATGTCTCTCTGAGAGCTGCAATGTCATCATGATTGTACGAAGAGATAGAAATCATTCCTCAGCTAATGTGGTTACCAGATCACAAGCTCAGGCTCATCTGAAAGGACAAACACCAAGTTCATCTAATGTCCCTAAGATACCTTTCAATCTCACATCTGCTTCTAAACAGAAGGTTGCCTCGAAATCTTCCAATCCAAAGGATACAAGACCTACATCTTACAGCATCGTCCAACAACTCTAGCATACCAATGCCAAAATCTCTATGTTTGAGTTACTTCGAATATCTCCAGCTCACAGAGATATCCTAGACAAAGCTTTGCTTGGCTCTAATGGTCCTGATGATCTAGATCTAGATAGGTTCCAAACTATGGTTGGTCATCTAACATCTCCACAATATATCTCCTTTTCAAAGGAAGATGACAACTCCCTAAGTCACCCACATAATCAGCCCTTGCACATAGAAGTCTTGATCCAGAACCGTCGAGTCAAACGTGTGTTGATAGATGGGGGCGTAGGCCTCAACATTTGTTCTTACAACTTAATCACATAGTTGGGATTCTTAGAGATGGCTATTGATCCTCGAAAGAAGATCACCATAAAAGCCTATGATGAACAAGAAAGAGCTTCTAAAGGCACCATTGTCTTACCTATCTGAGTGGGTCCGGTCATCAAAGATACCACATGTCAGGTGCTTGATCTACCATTGGCTTACAATATTCTTCTAGGGAGACCCTGGATACATGAAATGCAAGCTATTCCTTCTATGTACCATCAATGCTTGAAATTTCCCTATGAAGGAGTAGAGGTTACTATCCCAGCAGATCTGAGTACAACTTGCAATACATTGAAGGAAAGTGCCGATAAGCTTGTTCCCAATAATAGAGAATATTCCATCAAACAACTAAATGTTGCTTCCACATCTAAGATGGATGACATTGCTAAAGAGATCAATATCAAAGAAAATGGGATGGGAGAATACACTATAGAGCCAGTCTTGTCTCTGACATCTCTCCCTATCTCACCCAAGTCATATGGACAATCTTTGAAGCAATCTAAATCAGAACCTAAGGAACCTATGGAAACAATACAAAAGAAATTTTGTGGCGGAGCAAGTATCCAAACAAGAATTTGAAGAGGATGAAGCTGTGTTGGCATGGCTATACAAAGAGGATTCTGAATCTAAAATTGTTCAACCTAGTGAATCTATAGCACCTACAATCCCTTCTAATTCATATGGTCCAGGGAACAAATTGATAGCCAAGATGGGATATTCTGGTGAAGGACCTCTAGGAATCAGAGGAAAGGGTCTTGTGACACCCATTTCACATATTGGTAGAGCCAACAAAGATACTAGTGGCTTAGGGTTTAAGAAGAAACCCTATCATCTCAAAGGTGGTTGTTCTCATGTCATAGAACAAATTACACCAGGAGAATCCCTTCTTAAGAAAGAAGAAACAGAACCCTCTGATGATGATTCAGATAGCTCTGAGCTTATCCCCTATGAAAAATTTCCTAAAGAGATCAAAGATCTTCTTGATGATAAAGATGATCCTATCAGAAGAATTAATGTAGTAGAAACACAAGAACCTACTGTAGTGCAAGAGATGGTTGCACCACAACAACCAACTAATCTTGAAGGCAATCAAACTGATCAAGAAGAAGGGGATAGTTATTCTGACACTGATTCCCATGAATATGAATTCAAGTCAGAGACTGAGGGTAATCCTTCTTGGGGTATTCATCCTGATTTCACACATTTTCTAAGATTTCCTAGAGATCCTAAATCAGAAGCTGAGTCAAATGACTATGAATGGGGTGCCATTCCAGAAGAAGATGAGCTTATAACAGAGAAATATATTGATGTTATTCACCAATATGTATCTCAACCCAATGTAGGTCTAGAGCAAAACAATGAACTTAATGTGTCTGATCCACCTATGGCTGAAGAGGATTCCCACAATAACATTGAGCCTATTCACGAGTTAAACATTTTGAGCTGTAATATCACCTTTGAACTTGAGCATCGGGTTAGGACCAATGATGACATATCCACATCCGTGAACACCATATCCCAAACCTTTCCCGCTTTGACTATCCAACGTCCTAATCTTATCGACCAAACTTCCACAAACCCAAGCCATGGTGTTTACACCTTTTCCAGTGACCATGCCCTTTCTTGTTACCTCAATGCAGTCAAACCTATGAGGACTTCCATCAGTGAACCAAGCGTCAGTATGACCAAGTTGGACATCAAATATCTTAGTCAAAAAGATAAAAATAAAAAGAAAAAGAGTTCTGAGGGTGAAAACCACTTTGTGGTAGTCTCAGAACTGACAAAAGTAAAAAGAAAAGATGCATCTGAAGGTGAAAACCTCTCTGAGGTGCCTAAGGATGAGATATTTGATGTCCTTCCGAGTCATTTACAGGATAGATCTCCAGTTCTGATTGAGCCAACTCAATCCATCAATTTGGGTACAACAGAGGAACCACAATTGGTACATTAGCACAATCTCTATTAGAAGAAGAGAAACAGAAATTCACTACATTCTTATTAGACAAAAAGATCAACTTTGCATGGAAATATTTAGATATGCCAGGATTGGATCCAAATCTCATTATGCACCATCTATCCATTGCTCTTGGGGTAAAACCAATCAAACAAAGATTGAGAAAGATGCATCCTCATGTTGCACTCTTAGTCAAAGCAGAACTAGAAAAAATCCTAAAAGTTGGATTCATCCATGTCATAGACTATGCTGAGTGGATCTCTAACATTGTACCTATTTCAAAACTAGATGGTTCAATTAGAGTGTGCACGAACTTTAGAGATGTGAACAGAGCATGCCCTAAGGATGATTTTCCACTGCCTAACATTGATATGATAATGGACATGACTGCGGGCTATGAAATGTATTCCTTAATGGATGGCTTTTCTGGGTACAACCAAATCAAAATTGCTCCAGAAGATCAAGAGAAAATAGCTTTCACATGTGTGTGGGGAACCTTTTGTTGGAATGTTATGCCATTCAGACTCAAAAATGCTAGAGCTACATATCAAAGAGCAATGACATCTATTTTTCATGATATGATGCATAAAACAATGGAGGATTACGTGGATGATACCTTGGCAAAATCCATGATTAGAACTGAACATCTAACAGACCTGAGCATGATCCTAGACAGAATGGAATAGTTTAGTCTTCGACTAAATCCTAAGAAGTGTGCTTTTGGTGTCACTTCTGGAAAGCTCTTAGGATACATAGTTTCAAAGAAAGGCATTGAAGTTGATCCAACTAAAGTCAAGGCTATAATAGAGATGCAACCTCCCACAAATATCAATCAAATGAGGATGTTGCAAGGCAGAGTACAGTCCATCAGGGGATTCATATCACAGTTAGCTGACATATCACAACCTTTTAAAAAAACATTACATAAAGGCGTGACCTTTGCATGGAATGAAGAATGCAAGAACAACTTTAACCATATCAAGAAGTATCTATCAAATCCGCCTATCTTGATGCCTCCTATTCATGGGAAGCCATTGATCTTGTATGTCTTTGCAATAGCCACATCACTGGGGGCATTGCTAGTGCAACATGATGATGATAAGAAAGAAAGAGCCATCTACTATATCAGGAGAACTTTAGTGGCCTATGAGAAGAACTACTTAATGATAGAGAAGGCATGTCTAGCTGTGATCTTTGCATCACAAAAACTGAGACACTACATGTTAGCTCATACTACTCATTTGGTAGCTAAAATTGATCCACTGAAATATCTCCTAAGCAAAGCTGCCCTCACAAGTAGACTAGCTAAATGGGTCATGCTCTTGAGAGAATTTGACATTGAATATGTTGAAAGAAAAGCTATCAAAGGTCAAGTTATTGCTGATCAATTAGTAGATGCACCCATGTTTGATGATACACCCATGCAAATGGAATTTTCTGATTCCTCTATCATGCACCTCTCTTCTAGAGCACGGTGGTTATTCTTTGATGGCTCCTACACACAGAATGGATCTGGAGTAGGCATATTGTTCATCACTCCTCAAGGATACTCGATACCCAAAGCATTTAGACTAAAGTTTCCTTGCACAAATAATATTGCTGAATATGAGGCACTTCTCAATGGTATGAAAATGGCAATACAGTGGAGAGTTACAGAGATGCACATCCATGGAGACTCACAACTGGTTATCTACCAAGTCAATGATGTGTACCAAACCAAAGATGAAAAGCTCATTCCTTACAAGAGAATGGTAGATGATTTAAAGAAATACTTCATCTCTATCACATTTGAGAAAATACCCAGAATGGAGAATAAGGCTACCGATGCAATGGTGACATTATCTACTCTCTTACAGAAGCCCGAACATGAACTACGCTATGAGTTCCTGGTGGAAGCCCTATCCTATCCTGCATATGACTCCCCTGAAACCCGCATGATCTGCACTGTTGTAGGTTATGACTCATCTCGCTACAAAAATCTATTCTCCTATCTCCATGATCAAATCATCCCTGAGTCCTTTAACCATTTTGAGAAACAAAACCTTATCCGATCTGCATCCCGATATGTCATCATTGGTAATGATCTATACAAATGAGGTCTAGATGGTACACTGCTTAGATGTTTAGAACGGGAAGAGTCTCAACGTGCATTAGAGGAAGTCCACGAGGGTATATGTGGGTCACACTTGAACGGTTTAACGTTAGCTCAAAAACCTATTAGGGCGGGGTACTATTGGCCTAAAATGGAGAAAGAGGCTATTAAATTTGCTAAAAACTATCAATAGTGTCAAGTACATGGAAACTTGATTCATGCTCTAGGGAGAGATCTAATTCCCTTTACTACACAATGGCCTTTTCAACAATGGGCATTTGATCTCATAGGTGCTATCCATCCGCACTCTTCTAATGGACATACCCATATAATCACAGCTACAAATTATTTTACAAAATGGGTAGAAGCAGTTCCTCTAACACAAGCAACGGGGATACAGATCTCTATGTTCATCCTGAACTACATCATTTGCAGATATAGGATGCCTCACTCTATAATCACAGATAACGGGGGACAATTCAAAAACAAGGATCTAGATGACTTATGTGCTAAATTCAAGATTACACAACATTGGTCTTCTATTTACTATCCTCAAGGGAATGGACAAGCTGAGGCTTCAAACAAAAATCTCCTGAAGATCTTGCATAGAACAGTAAATAAAACAGGAAGAGACTGGCATCTCATGATCAATCTAGCTCTTTGGGCATACAGAACTAGTATCAGAACGCCTACAGGGGCTACACCTTTCGCTTTAGTTTATGGGTTTGAAGCGGTATTGCCTATTGAGGTTGAAATCCCATCACTCAGAATCAAAATGCATGGACTTGTCACTGATGAAGACTACAGAGTGTCTAGGTTAGAAGAACTTGAATTACTAGATGAGTGCAGTCAAGCAGCGTATGATCATCTCATAGTGTATCAGAAAAGAATGTCTAGAGGCTACAACAAGAAAGTCAGACACAAAGAATTTCAGGTTGGTGATCTAGTGTTGAGAGAAAATCCTAAAAATCAATCACATCGAGAACGCAAGGGGAAGTTCGAACCCAATTGGCTGGGTCCCTTTGTTATCACTGCTACTTTTGGCTCTAGTGCCTATCAACAGAACAGCTCTGAGAACCAATCAACGTTCTCCATCTGAAGAAATTATATGCCTAAGGCATTCAGTGCTTGGTAAATATCTTGAAAAAATCCTAAAAATCAGAAAAAGTCCTGAAAAAATGAACATCTTGGTGAAAACCTAGCAATAGGCGCCTTGATGATTCACAAAAAAATAAAAAAATATCAAAAATACAAAAAAAAAGAAAAAAAGAAAAAGAGCCTTGGTGAAAACCTAGAAACAGGCGCCTTGGTAGCAAAAATAGAATCTTTGCCAAGATGGTGAAAACCTGGCAAATGGGTGCCACTTGTTCAAAACGCTCCATCTATCAGCACAATCTTGGTCTTTCCCAGCTTTTAGTCTTGCTTTAGTTTGTACATATCTCCTGGTTTGTTTCAACATTTCCAGTTTTCAATAAGTCGGTCTGTACACCAATCAGCTCAAGCGTCTGTATCCTATCAATGTTTAACACTTGGGGGCAATCAATGTCATATCCTATGGTCTCCAATGTATCTTAGATGTATCCTATCCAGTCAGAGTCCTTTGAAGCTTCAAGTTGAGTCAGTCAGTCAGTCTCGTCTCCAGAAAGGATTTTGCATCTACAACAACGCAATCAAACATCAAAACTCAACTGAAAATAATCTATGTTTTTTTACATGCTTTTATCTCCTTGTATGCTTACTGATTCGCATTGAGATTTTTTTATATTGTGTCCCTTCGAGCTCCTCAATGATGTCCTTTATAGGATTTAGAGAGTGATGACTAGGGGCATAATCTTTTCTTTGTCTTCTACTTGTATGTGAAAATCTAACGTCTTTGGAAATTTTGGATTGAAATGGTGTCCGACTGTAAGAGCCTCTATCTCGAATTGGATGGCCATGCGTACCTCAACCATTGATACCTAGACAATTCAAGGAAGTTTGATCTAACTATTGTCTTTTTGAGTAAGTTCTTTCTCCTACTGTGGAACGCAATCTTACCTAAGGATGTGAACGATAAAGGGTCACTACGGGTAATTCACATTGGATTTAGAATGATCTCTTGGCTATTTGATGTGTTTGTAATGCAAGGCGTATTTAGGTCATCATGATGTTTATGTTTTGATGCTTATACAAATTTCTATATCAAAATGGACATGATATTCAGGTCATCCTGGCGTTTGTGCATTGGTGCTTATATCTGATCCAACATTCTGAAAACAAATCAATATTCATATGTCCATGGTTTGTATAACCAGTGGGTGTTGTATTGATTCTTGTGCATACAAATCGATATTCATATGTCTATGGTTTCATGGCTAGTGGGCATTGTATTGATTTATCCAGTTACCTAAAAGTTTAATGATGATAACAAATCGACATATGATCAATGACTAGGTCCTAGGTCTTAGTTGCATTTCATTTTGCATGTCTCATTTCATTTTGCATGTCTCATTGCATTTTGCATGTTTGCATGATCTCACAATGGCTAAATGAACTTCAATGCTTAAACAATTCTTCATATCAATTCTTCAAATCTAACAAGAGTTGAATCTCACATGAAGGTTCCTCCAACGAAGCAGCAAGTAGAATCCTTTTTCGAGATCAAAATTCAAATTTGAGATCATTCATATTATTAACTGCTTGCATAATCAACCTTCAATCATTACAAAAATCCAGTATTCAACTTAACTGATTATCTTCCATCAAACTATCAAAATTTCAACTTGGTCAAGTATGGTCAACTCATGGTTTAACCTAGTCAAACTTGGTCTTCAGGACCTCCAAACGATGTAGAATGCATTCTCGGACGTGTATAACCACTTCTCAAATCAATTAACATGCTTCTAAACTATCAAAGCTGACTTTTCTTGTCAGATTTCAATTTTAATCCCGAAGGGGGCATGGTATTGCACATCAATCAAAATCTATCGATCAGGTCTATCAATATCTTTCATCAGTGATCAAGACAAACAATCACGTCTAGTTGCTGATTCATCAAAAGTCCTCATCGCTCAGGGCAAATCTATCATCACTTGGGGCATATCAGATTCATCGATCCATATCAATCTGGTATTCTCCTAATCTTGTAAACTGTATCAGTTTTTACAACCATCAGATCATAGTGTTCTTTCCTTGGTTCTTCGGCAACTGAAGGGTTTGGATGTGATACCTGCTAGTTCTGCTAAGACAATCGAGTCTAGAATGGGTCACTCACTTCTTATCAATCCTAAGGTTCAGAATCAGGTATTTTGACACTTTTTCGCAATCATCGGTTCATTGCTGCTATAGTAAACATTATCTCTGGTCATTCAGGACCTCCTATCTCAATATCTCTCAATCGGTTTATCTTTTGAATCAGTTTCATATCTTTATCAAACACAGACTATCTTTGAACCACTGCGCCTCGCACAATAATTCAAAGAGGGGCAAAATGTAATACCCCAAAAATGGGCTATAAGTTCATTAATCTCCTACATCTACAATTCGAATGAAATTGACATCAAAGTCCTAATCTAAGGCACATCTAAACATCATCGAATCATAATTGATTATCTTAAATTCTACATTGGGGAATATTCCTAGTAATATTCCTAATCATCATAATTATCTTAATTATCTTTAATTTTATAATTATTTGGCAATAAATCACATTTATCCTAAAGTTTGATTAATTGAATATTTTCATATTTAATTAATTAGATTTAATATTTGCCACTTAATTGTGTAATTAAATTTAATTCTATCTATTATTAATTTTATTATTTAATTTTGACAATAAATCTAATATCTTATGAATAATTGATTAAATTCTTATTTATTTAATTAAAGCATGTTGTCATTATTTAATAATATAATTTTTAATAAAAGTTTGATAAAATAGTTAATTAACCCATAAATTAATTATTTTATTTCAAAAATCAGTTAAGCTGGAAATAAATCACTTTATTATTAAATTAATTCATAAATAAAACATGCACAATCATAAAAGCAGACAACTGTCAATTATCAATTAAAGCTAAACTCTATTTTGAGTTAAAGCTTAGCTTTTGCATGTTTTTGTGACTTGATTATCTGTTATTATCAGATAACTCAAAAATCAAGCTGAGTTATTTGAGTGATTTATGGCTTTTTTCCATGCACCTCCAAAGCCCTGGATTTCTATAAAACAAGGCTCAGCTCTTCATAATTCATCTCTCAATCATCTCTCAAATTTGCATCCAAGCATCCACAAATTTGCACAATCACGCTGGAGAATTGGAGGCTGAGGAAATCAACTTGCGAATTCAAAGCTTTGTGAGATCAATTTCAATTGCATAGTTTTTATATCTTAGTATAGAATTTCATAGTTTTCATATCATTGTTAGAATCTTCATTTAGCATCCATAGCATATCAATTTATCATTCTTATTGCATAGAAAATATCAAAAAAATAGCTTAATTGCATTCAATCTCATATCTAGATCAATTGCATTCAAATCCTTCATTTAGGTGTCGTTTAGGTCACTGATCTCGATTACAATCTGAGAACATCAATCTCGCACCTATTAGAAGGCAGTAAATCACTTGGTTAGATTAGATTTCAATTTTGCATGATTTTGATTATCACTAACCTCTAATGTTTTACTGAAGTGTTGTGTCTACAGATCAGGTACAAAATTCACACACACATTTCTGGCGCCCACCGTGGGGCCCTGAAATGGGTTTCCAATTCAATTCTATCAATTTCTATCTTTTTCTTCTCAAGATCTGTGCAAAACTGTGATTTTTAATTTTTTGTCCGTACATCTGTCGTACGAGTTTCTGACAAATGTCATATGGGAGCATACCCACTGTCGTATGATATTGGACCCACTATCGTATGATAGTCTATCAGATCGAGACTCATTTCATTACATACCCACTGTCATTTGGGAGCTCAACTGTCGTATGGTAGCATACCCAGGGTCGTACGAGTTTTTGGACTGTCGTACGAGTTTTCGTACCAATTTTTGACTGTCGTTTCATTTTTCAGAGCAGAGTATCAGATTTGATTTTTATATTTCGGCTAACTGCTAAATTTGACAATTGAAATTCTCTGTTTTTGATTGCTCTCTACTGGTTTTGATTGGGAAAAGTGCAAGAATTGCTTAAAATCAGGTAAAATCTACTAAGCACGTTGCGAGGATCACGAGGTATTCTCCTTGTTCTGAAAACATTTCAATTTGGACTTAAAATAAATCTCTCACGTGTCAAGCTTGTGTGCATCTTTTCATGCTTTTGATATATTTCTACACACTTGCATAATTTGATACTAGGTTGTGACCCCTTATGAATAGGAGGAAAGTACATACTGAAATTAGGACCAAAAATTTCTATTTTAGCTTTGACCTAGGTATATTTTCCTTTAAAAAATGCCCAAGATGCATTGATGAGTACTATTGTTTCTCCTACTTGTCCAACAGATTTTGGGATGTCAATCCTATGTGGCTGTAACATTTCTAGATTTTAAAAAAGTGCACTTTTGCTAGACCACACACTAAATAATGGCTCCAAAGTAGCCATAACATCATTAATTCTCCCATTTATCTTTTGCAACATAATAAATGAATTATGGACTAGGTCCATCTTTCCCTTAATTTCTTCAAACCTATGTTGCAAGATCTCTATCGGGGCATCCAAGGCTATTTTCATTTTATCTTTATCTAACTCCCCTACTACCACCTTAGGTACCTCTATCAACAAGACCTCTACAACTTTAGCCACTATGATAGGAGGAGGGACATCCCTTGATGCTTTTTCAATATTTCCCTTTATTAACTCCAACTCATCCTCTAACATCTTTATTCTTATGAGCTTTTCCTCCATGTCCCTGGCCAACCTAATGGAGTCCTCAAACAATCTCCCATACTTGTCATAGAGTTGTTCGATCTTGTGCTTATCAATGGTCCACATCGAGTCTCAAAGTCTTTAACCTTAAACCACATTTCAATACGAGGTCACACGACTAAAGCATTCACTAGATCTTAGAACATTTTGCTTAACCAAGATCTTATTTAGAGATCACGCGAATGAAGCATTCACATGGTCATTGAATCTTATCTTAACCTAAAATTTAATTTGGAGATCTAGCACCAATAGTTAGATCTTGACTGCATCAACAAAATATATTGAATCATTGAAACCTTTATAGTAACTCATCTCTGGTCTGGAGAACATACGACTGAAAAATTCTTTGAATCACTGAAGCTTTTATTGAACTTGGGTTTAATTTGGAGATCTCATGAACAAAGACATTTGCATAATCTCATAACCCTTGCTTGACCCAAGGTTGCATTCCAAGAATAAGCGACTAAGACCTATTCTCTCATTCTCTAGACCCTTTTACTAACCATGGCTATATTGGGAGAACCGACGACTAAATAAATCTCATGTTCTCTAGACTCTTGTCTTAATGAATGCTTAATCATGAGATCACATGACTAAAGCATTCGCTAGATCTTGGAACATTTCTCTTAACCCTGGTTACGCTCAGAGAACACGAGATAGCCTTTATTCACCAAGTCACTAGATCTTTTACTTAACCCAAGATAAATCATGAGATCAAGCACTAGTCGTTGATCTTGTTCACCACCCATGGTCATCACTAAGTCGCTAGATCATTTGAAACTTGACTGTTGCATTAAGAGAATGAGCGACAATGGCAACCTTCTTAATTAAGTGCTTTTTCACTGGATCGCTAGATGTTTACAATTAACTACTAAGAACTTGGAGATTTAGAGAACACTGTGTGACATCCCTTAGTTTCTAGATCACTAGATGAAACTTGTTAACATTTAAAGGTTATGAGGTCACGCGACTGAAAAGAAATAAGACCATGTGCAAGGAAAGACTTAAGTGCCATGAAAAAATAACATGAAAATAGATCAAGGGTAGGGTTTTTTAGACATAAGCATAACAACTTTTCGAAACCCTAAGAAGAACTAAGACCTAGTTCTCAAGATACATGCAAATTTTTTACAGATTACGAAGGTACAAAAAAATTGGCTAACACTAGGACTTGGAGACTATACCTTGGATTCCTTCCAAATTTGTGCTAGATTTGGAGGGTATAGATCACCAATGTTGTTCTATGCCCAGGGACAGATTGCCAATATCATTTTGTACACTAGGTTTTGGTCTAAGATTCACAAGGGTGCTCCATCTGGTCCCAATCTTCTCAAATATTCTTTGATAGATCCATAACTTGCTCTTGCACAAAGAAAAATGAGGAAAAAGGTTGGCCAATGGTGTTTTCTTAATCAAAACCCTACTTAGGAATCAATGTTGAAAATGAAAGGAAATTGCATAAGATGAAATAGAAGCTAGATAGATCTAAATTGTGAATCACCTTATAACTTAATGACACAATGCTTATTTGGATGTGATCACATATGTTAATACAATAACTTTATCCAAAAGGAAAATCATGAAATAAATTCCTTGAATGATGGATGTTGTAGTTTGCCACAATGCTTGATGGAAAAATAGAAGAATGCCTTGAAGGAGTTGAAGACTTGAATGCTCAATTGTAGAAAAGATATTGAAATCTAATTGCTTGATTGAACATGAGTGCTTGAAAATTTGATAGTTAATGCTTACACTTAATAATGCATACCAAAATGTGGAGTGGTAGGGGGTTTATATACTCAATCCATCATTTCATGGGTAAAAACTTAAGTGGGTCAACCATGAGACCATATCTCCTACTAATACCCCAACATAGTGGGTCCCTAATTATAGGGGAAAAAATGAAAATGGAATTATGTACCTAGGAGAATGATCTAAATTTTGGATAGGGTGTTAGGGAAATAAGGTAGGTATGGGATTTCTAGGTACAAGTCAATCTAAGGTTGGAAGAGTTCACAAAGGCCAAAAATAGGGTTAAAGGGCTTGGGTGATGGAATGAATTATTTGATTGGAGGAAAAATAGAGTGTCACACTTAGAAATAAGGGATATCCTCAAGTTTTTAATAAATTGAGTAAATATAGGACTTACAATATTAATTTAGGGGTCCAATAAGTGTTAAGAGAATGTGAAATCAATGTGGGATCCCAAAAATACTAAATGAGGCTAAAATGAGCACCTAATTAAGGGAGATTAATTTTTAGGATGGTACATATATCCCCCACCTTAGTAGGAGTATGATTCTACCTCATGGTCATAGTAAAGTAGAAGAAAGAGAAAGATGGAGATTAGGGGAAAATTGCAAACAAATAAGATATCACTAAGTATAAGGATACAAGCTCCCAAACCAAGGATCTTAACTTGTACATCTATATGAAAATACACATAAAACAAAAATGAAATCCTAAATCTTACTAATATTCCAAGTAAACTACTTGAAGAGACTTTGCTAAACAAAATGTCTCAACCACTAGCATCATGCTAAAAAAGCTATTGCAAAAGCACAAGTAGCCACCTGAAAAGAGTAAGATCAACATCAATGATAAGATAAGACTCCATGATCTAGAAAAATAGCAAAGTGTGTTATGTTATGGAATCATGGAGGGGAGAAAAATACAATCATGGATGAAATGGGCTAGCCAATTATTTTGCACTAGGTGATCCATGAGAGAGAGATAAGAAAGAGAGAAAGACATGGGAAAAGAGGGGGAAATGGTCTAGAAAATTGTGTTATACTAGTTCCACCCATAAAAGATAATTTAAAGACATATTTGGTGGATCTAGTGTGCGCTAGTCAACTCATGAAAGTTTATGCAAATTAGAGGTTGAATGGTCTAGAAAATTGTGTTATGCCAGCTAACCAATTCTAAAAAATGTGTATAAAGGAAAGGTCAAATGGGATAGAATGTCATGTTATGCTAGTTCAACCAATCCTAATGATAACTGATGAAAGAATTGTATCTAAGGAAATCCACCAAAAAATGAATAAAGGGGAGTGATATGGCCCTAGAAAGTTGTATTATGCTAGTGTACTCTATATGACATGCTTAAAGTAACAAAATATTTGCAATTAGGAGGTCATATGTGCCCCCACTTAAGATGACAAAAGAGAACTATTTTGACATCTTAAGAAAAAGAGAAAAAGAGATAAATCACCTTTAACACAAAGGACGTATGCCACTAGAAACACCTAGTCCAAGCCAAAGAGGTCATGACTCCTATGAGATCAAGGAAGGGAAAAATGCAAAGAGACCATGCAAGAAGTGTAAAAGGGATCCTTTTGAAGGATGCCAAAAAGAGATGCAAAATAAGAAGGGAAGAATCTACACCTTCCCTATTGCTATATAAAAGGGATTCTTAAGGAAGGATGAAACACTTTTAGCCCACTAGGTAAGGGATTTGTTTATCATGGGAACCCAATTGCAAGTACTAAAAAGCTTATGATCAAGGATGCATATCTCTTATATAAGAGAAAATACCCAATGTAAACAAAAAATTCCATGTAAGATTGGATATCACAAGAAAAACATATGTGGCTTATCCAAGATAAAATTGAATCCTTAAGATAAGGATGAGAGAGATTTAGTACTACCCTAGCCCCCCAAGTGTAGAGACAAGAATAAGATTAAGGAGGACTATTATTACTCACAAAGTATGATAGAACCTAAGCATTTTACCACCATGCATGATAATGATCCCCCAAAGGATAGGCTAACAATGTCACATAATGCTAGGCAACATAATAGGAACTCATATTTTTGCTGATGTAACGAGATGGGAGAGAGTGGGAATTCCAACAAAGGAAAGAATTTTGGCATTGGAGGTCATCCAATAGGGTCTGTAACTACTGGTTTCTCCACAATGTATAGGACAAAAAGGAGAGAAGTCAACTAAGGGCATGGATGGAGAGAAATAACCGAACAAGGGAGAATCACAAGGTGGTGTGCCTCTCATTGATCCAAGAGGCCTTGAGGGAGCTAAAATTACTTTCAAAGTCCAAGATCGAAAAGGAAAGATGCTAGCTAAAAAACATAAGTGGTCTTCACTCTTCGATGTAAGATCAACTGGAAAGTCTTCCTTTCCAAAAACTAACAGTATTTCTGATCCTTAGAAAGGGGATTTTTTCCATTTTTGTTCCTAATCCTGTAATGCCCCCTATTGGGAGGTTACTTGATTTCACCCAAGATTCCCAATTAGGGTTTGGATTATACTTAATAATGGAAACTTATAAATTCCCTTTGCATTATAAATAATTCATTTCTCATATCTAACTTGTGAAGAGTATCCAATGATATTTTACAATCTCATAACTTCACTGATCCCAAGTTCTTTAACCAAGAATATATCAATCTTTTTATGTTCAATGATGTATATATTAATATGTTTATATTCATGATCTAGATTCTTCCAATCCATTATGGTCTATAAATCCTATCTATAAATAATATTCTCTATTTCCATGTTCTTATAAGGATAAATTAAAAAATCAAGGAGTTATCCTTATGGTTTCCAATCATTCTACCCAAGAAATAGTGATAATTAGTTACATCTTTCAACTGACTTCATATTCTTTTGCGTGGATTCATATATTGGAATGGTCTTTCCTATCTAGCCTCTTAATATGTGATTGTCTCGGTCATTTATCCAAGTTTATCTAATTCTCTTCTAAGAATCCTTACTCTCTTTGAAACGTTGACAAGCTTGTGTCTATTAATACATATTACAACTTTATCATTGTTTAATAAACTCTCTAGTTAAGAGTCATTGCTTTCAACATAAGTTAGTAACATATAATTACCATTTGTTCAAATGTAATCACTGTCATCATTGTACTTCCTCCTAGTTATCTCATGAGTGCAATTTCAGAAATGAGGGTCTCTTTCCATGTGACAAATACCCCATATTTTCTTATTCTTATTCCTTTGTGTTTGAATCCCTATTGATCGATAGAGCTCTAAAGGTTAAAATTGAAATGAATAAGTAAACTATCATCTAAGTATGATAAATATAATTATTCATGTGATCAATGAGGATCCCATATAATATATAATTTAGTTTCCTTAATTTAAATACACATTCTCCATTTTCCTCTTAATCATTGCTTATTGGACGATTGACATCTATGAATCATGGGACATCACGTTGAAGGTTCATTCCAAAATATAATGACCTTTTCCTCCATTTTAATTTTAAATTCCTTGTTGAGTTGGTGTAGGAGGTACTCATGCTGGTGGTCAACTCCATAGATATCAGTGCATTCATCACTTCATTGATATCTATCAAATCTCCTCCATTCTATACAATCTTCATAATATCCTGATTCAATGACGCCTTTATGTAAATACGTATTGATGCAGTTAAGTATCATTATGTAAGAAGGTAGAGTGCATCTCTTCACCATAACATTATTTATTTACCATCAATCACACCTTTTTAGATTCCTTATGTAATTAGCCTTCAAAATGCATCAATAATGTTTATATAACCTTATACTTGGCCACACAATGAGCTTGTTAATTATTAATAATATATAATAAACTCTTCCATGTATCACATTTGGCTCATTTTATACATTAATCCCTAACTCTATGAAACCATAGTCTTGAGACTCTACAATCTCAATTCTCTCATAAAGATATCGGTTATTTTTTATGCAACCTTACTTTACCTCCTCAATACTCTCGATGATGATTTTCATATCCTCTTCATTACAAAATTAATGGTTGGAAATCCAAGTTTGAGCCCCAACATAAAATATATCAAATAATCCAAAATATTCATTGATCATCGATGGCTAGAAAACATTTAGTCTTGAACGGTATATCCTGATCACATTTTGGTGTGAACTACGCCATAATACCATGTTGCTACTTGCCTCATTTAAGAGACACGTCACTTCAAAAAATTATCCTTAAATTATATTATAATTTATATTTTTATTATTTAATTATATTCTTGAAGCAAGGACATCATAGTCCACCCCTCTCAAATTTTTCTTGTCCTCAAGAAAAGATAGTTTTATATAAATCCTTCCCTACTAATAGCGCTTCTGCACTACAACTTGAGCATAGATTGCCTCAATACCTTTAGATTCTCTTTAGGTTATTCTTACACTTGAGATTTACTAAATATGTAGAGCTAAAAACCATGGATCATACACTTGAAATAATGAAATATACATATAAATATATGAATACACAAAGCATACACAAAGTAGACATAAGAATGCATGAAGAAAGAATGTAGAAACATGAATGCATGAAGACATGAAGCATACACAAAGCATACACTTGATATAAACTTTGTTACATTCCTTGATTTACAATTAGCAATAAACCAGGATTAGGGAGACTATAACCCTGCAACAGGGATACGAGGTATCACATATAATATTAAATAAAATGTGATTGTACTATTATCATTTAGAAATAAATTTGACCATGCCAATCTTGTCTCGAATATAGAATGTGAATTTCTTATGTTGTTAAAAATTCAATGACTTAAAGTGGAGTGATTAGGTTATTATAAGCTAGGTCAAGACAATCCCCTACTAAACCCAAGAGTGTAACTTTGGCCCTATTTGCCTTGGTGTCATGACTGACTCCTACCAAGATGATCTAGTTAGTGGGATGATCACTTTTCTTTATTAGAACCTCATCCCCAATATTTAATTTGGCCAATTATGGTAAGAATAGTGAGGTGATTGTAATGGGGCCCTTGACTTGTCCATTCTAAGCCCAAGAGTAGAACTTTGGCCCTCTTGGCCTTGGCTTCATCAGTGACTCCTACCAAGGTGATCTACTTAAATGGTAGTCCTATGTCTTCTTACTTATCCCTCCTCATCTTATCCATGCTGAACTAAAGTTTATGCATATTGAAACTAAACAAGGTAATTAATCATAGTAGGGTTATTCACCTAGTGGATTATGGATCAACTCATATCTTTTCTTCCTTTCAATTGTATCCTCACAATTTGTCCAATATATAGTCTCAAAACTTGAAAATCCTAATTTTAACTTGGACCGAGTTACTCAACAAACTGCACAAATTTGAAAACTCCTTAAATTCACTAACCAAATTTTTGGTGTGTGTAATATCCCTTATCTAATGAAAGAATATATTCATAATTTTCAATATGTTAGAATTAGGTGGGGAAATCTCATAATGTATATCTTGTAACCATAAGGAGACAATAAACAAAATATGCCTTCATGAGAATTAGCCAATATATAATGCACCTAACTTATAAGGATTTTGAAGGTGAGACAAAGAAGCTTAGACAAAAAAATCCCTAGTAAGCCCAAGAGTGGAGCTTTGGCTCTCTTGGCCTTGGGGGCAGTATCTAGTGCACACACAAGGTGGCCTACTTAGTGGAATGTCTAACTAGCTTACCAAGCCTCATCTTCTTAATTGATTGGGCTCAATAGAGTAGGAATGGTGAGGGTTAGTAATTCAGGACTTGACGTGACCAAATTAAGTCCAAGAGCAGGACTTTGACCCTCTTGGCCTTGGTGTCATGACTTGACTCCTACCAACATGGTGTACTTAGGTGGTAGTCCTATGTCATCTCACTTGCTCCTCTCCATCCCAACCTTATTCAGTATTAAAATCCTTAAGTGGGTAATTTCAGCTAGATCACACATAGTGGATGACCCTAATGTACATTATTAGTGATTTCTTAATTACTAATTAGAGAGTAAACCGATATGAAATCATTCACATTTTATTTACTTATTTGGATTTGGGATTATATAATAAGCTTGATTAGCCCTACATTTTGAAAATATAGTAGTGAACTATTAGCATAAAATATGAATTGGATGTGCTTAGATCTTTCACCAATTATTTATACAATGGTATATAATTTTCCTATTATTTCCAAATTACTAGTAAGCAATGTACTTGACCTTGCTATTGGTTGTTATTGGATGTCAAAACCTTTTTGTTAAGATTTCATGCCATGTTCCTTCTATAATCTACAATTAAGAAGGTATCATTGTGGCAGTATATACATCTCTTATTTTTCATATAGATCTTCATATGATAGTCTTTGCATTTTACCCTGTAGGATGGCAAGATCATGCTCTGATACCAATTGTAATGTCCGCTGTTGGGAGGTTACTTGATTTCACCTAAGATTCCTAATTAGGGTTTGGATTGTACTTAAGAATGGAAACTTATAAATTCCCTCTGCATTATAAATAATTCATATTTCATATAACTTGTGAAGAGTATCCAATCATATTTCATAATCTCATAACTTCAATGATCCCAATTTATTTGACCTGGAATATATCAATATTTTTATATTCAATGATGTATATATTAATACATGTATATTTATGATTTGGCTCCTTCCAATGTAAATCCTATCTATAAATAATATTATCTATTTCATGTTCTTATAAGGATAGATAGAAATATCAAGGAGTTATCCTTATGGCTGCCAATCATTCTACCCAAGACATAGTGATAATTAGTTACATCTTTCCACTCACTTCATATTCTTTTGCATGGATTCATATATTGAAATGGTCTTTCCTGTCTATCCTCTTAATATGTGATTGTCTTGGTCATTTATCTAGGTTTATCTAATTCTCTTCTAAGAATCCTTACGCTATTTGAAATGTTGACTTGCTTGTGTCTATTAATACATATTACAACTTTATCATTATTTAATAAACTCTCCAGTTAAGAGTCATAAGTTTCAGCATAAATTAGTAACGTATAATTACCATTTGTTTGAATGTAATCACTGTCATCATTATATTTCCTCCTAGTTATGTCATGAGTGCAATCTCAGAAATGACAGTCTCTTTGCATGTGACAAATACCCCATATTTTTTATTCTTATTCCTTTGTGTTTGAATCCCTATTGATCAATAGATCTCTAAAGGTTAAAATTTCTATAAATAAGTAAACTATCATCTAAGTATGAGAAATAGAATTCTTCATGTGATCAATGAGCATCCCATATAATATATAATTTAGTTTCCTTAATTTAAATACACATTCTCCATTCTCCTCTTAATCGTTGCTTGTTGGACTATTGAGTAAGTCTATTAATCACAGGACATCACATTGAAGGTTCATTCCAAAATATAATGACCTTTGCCTCCATTGTAATTTGAAATTCCTTGATGAGTTGGTGTATGAGGTACTCATGCTGGTGGTTGACTCCATAGATGCCAATGAAGGAAAATGAATCAAGAAATAATGATCTGCTGATCACAAAACAAGCATATAAACAAAAGCCCCAAATTGCCTTAATTAAAAGAGAGGTTGGGAAACCATTATATAGAAGATTAAGAGAGAGGTGACATTATGGAATTCAACCATATTCACCAATATTCCAACTACAATCATAAAGAGCTGCAACTATCAACTACAAAGATAAATACATGCAACTATATAATTAATACCATATTGTGCAGTCAATAAGGACTTCAGGTAGGCCCCAAAATGGGTATTATTGCTGTCATTCTCCCCCATAATGACCATTGGTAAGAAAATGAAGTAGATCCCTGAGCTTCTGGAACCTTTCATGAGCTAGAGCCTTTGTGAAGATATCTACAATCTGATCCTCTATTTTGCAGTACACAATGTGGATCAAACCTTGTTGAACCAATTCCTTGATATAATGATGTTGTATCTCAATATGTTTGGTTCTATTATGAAACACTAGATTCTTTGTCATTTGTATAGCACTCTTGTTTTCACAATACAACAAGGTAGGTTCACTCTGAATGTGGTGTAAGTCTTACAGTTTGACAAGCTGCTGATGTTGCAGCTTTGTATTCTACCTTTGCTATGGAAAGTGATACTGTAGGTTGTTTCTTGGACTTCCAAGAGAATATTGCAGAACCAAGGCTAAAAGTGTAACCAAAATTAGACTTCTGATAATCAATAGAACCTACCAAATTTGAATCTATATTGCCAACCAATCTGCTATCCTCTAAATCCTAAAATTTGAGACCATAGCTCAATGCCCCTTTAACATATTTGAGAATCCTTTTAGCTACATTCCAATGTGTTTCCTTAGGCTCTAACATGAACCTAGAGACCAAAATCACTACAAATGTGATATTTGGATGAGTAGTAGTTAAGTAGATCAAGCTTCCAATCAACTGTCTATATAGAGTAGGATTCATTGGATTTGACACATTAAAAGTAGACAATTTAAGTCCAACTTCAATAGGTGTTGCAACTGGTTTGCAACTCTGCATCTGAAATTTTTGTAGGATATCTGAGGCATATTTTTTCTAAGACATAAATATTTTATCTTTATTTTTCCATACTTCTATACCAAGAAAGTAGTGCATTTGTCCCAAATCTGTCATTTCAAACTCAGTAATCATGGTTACTCTAAACTCTACAAATAAAGTTGGATTATTCCCTATGTAGATAAGATCATCAACATAGAGGACTAAGATAAAGATATCCTTACATGAGCTTCTGATATAGAGATTTGGATCTGATTGACTTCGTGAAAAACCTTTCTGCTGTAGGTATGAGTCTATTCTTGAATACCATGCTCTTGGTGCTTGTTTGAGACCATACAAGGCCTTCTTTAATTTGCAAACATAATGTTCTTTAGAAGGTATTTCAAAACCTTTAGGTTGTGAAATACACACTTCCTCATCAATATATCCATTTAAGAAAGCACTCTTCACATCCATTTGATAAACTATTCAACTCTATTGAGCTGCCAATGCCAAAACCAATTTGATAGTATCCATTCATGCTAGAGGTGCAAATGTCTCAGTATAATCAATACCTTCCTGTTGAGTGTACCCTTTGGCTACCAATCTAGCTTTATACTTATCAATGCTTCCATCAGATTTATACTTTAATTTGTATACTCATCTTGTACCAATAACTTCCTTACCAGGAGGTAATTGAACCAAATCCCATGTGTCATTCTTTTCAATTGTGTCTATTTCATTGTTCATTTCTTCAATCCACTCTTCTTTTTCTTGAGCTTGTTCAAATGTTTGTGGCTCATTATTTTCCATGATTTGAGTCATCAATGCAAAATTCACTTTTGCCTGTGACCTTGTTGTCATTTTTTCAAAATTTGAATCCAACATAAGAGTTGATGGATGATTCTTATCTATCCTTCTTTGATATTTTTGATATTTTCTTTCTCCTGTGCTAGATGATTTAGGTACATCTTCTTCTTCATCCTCTTCAATATCATTAATTACTATCTCCTTTCCTTTGGTATATTCTGCTAGCTCATTGAATACAACATCTTTTCTTATCACAAGCTTTTTCACTACTGGATCATACAACCTATATGCTTTATGTTCAATTCCATAACCAATAAAAATGCATTTAAGGGCTTCATCATCTAACTTAGACATTTTTTCTTTTAGTATGTGTGCATAAGCAACACACCCAAATACTCTCAAGTGATTGACACTTGGCTTTACCCTAGACCATGCTTGTTCAAGAGTCATTCCTTTAACTACTTTTGTAGGACTTCTATTTAGAAGATACACTGTTGTGTATACTGCTTCTGCCCAAAAATTTTTATCCAAGTTTTTCTCTTTCAACATACTTCTCGCCATTTCAACAATTGTCCTATTCTTCCTTTTAGCAACTCAATTTTGTTGTGGAGTGTAGGAAGTAGTGAACTCTCTCTCAATTCCATGCTTTTTGCAAAAATCAATAAACTGATTTGACTTTACTCACCTCCTTGTCTGACCTTATCACTTTGATATACTTACCACTTTGTTTTTCAACCAAGTTTTTGAACTCTACAAAATTTTCAAATACGTCTAATTTTGAAACCAAATAAGACACCCAAGTTTTTCTTGAGTAATCATCAATGAATGTTAGAAAATACTTGGATTTGTTCAAAGAAGGTGTTTCCATAGGACCACACAAATCTATATGGATTATCTCAAGATGTTTTTTAGCTCTGCTGGATTTACCAATAGGAAATTGTATCCTATGTTGTTTTCCAAAAATGCACTTTTCATACACCTCTTTTGTGTCTTCAATTAATGGTAGACCTTCATCCATTTTTAATCTTTTGAGTAAAATTAACCCATTAAAACTAAGGTGACCATATCTCTTGTGCCAAATCTTACTTTCACTTATTTCACTAGACCTTAGTGCTTGGTTTCCATGAGTAAAATGAAGAGGACACATCCTATCCCCTGTCATTTGTGCTCTTGCAAAAATTTCATTCTTTTTAAATTTATCTCTTATTATGCACTCATTTTTATCAAAAGTTACTTGATAATTTTACTGTAACATCTGTCCAATAGAAAACAAATTCTTTTTGAGTGTTGGAACCAATAATGTTTCATTGATATGCTTCACTTCACCATATTCTATTGTAACTGCAATGGTACCCTTACCTTTGCTTCCATGAGAATTATTATCTCCTAGTACTACTTTACTTTGATGCTTTTGATCCAAGTTGACAAATAGATTCTCATTAGATGTCATATGTGAAGAACATCTAGAGTCTATATACCACACATTATTTTCACTTAAACTTGTATTGAGGCAAGAAATAAACAAATTTTGTTTATCTTCAATAGTGTTATGAGCACTTCTCTTTTCTGTTTCACCTTGTTTACTCCAACATTCTGAAGCATAATATCCAAACTTATTTGAATGAAAGCATTGGACATTCCTTTTACTATTATCTCCCCCATTACTTCTACCTCTTCCTCTTCTAGCTCCTCTAAAATTGCTACTTCTTCCTCTGGAATAATTTCCTCTTCCCCTGGAATTGCTAGATTCACCTTTGTATTCATTCTTATTGTTATCGTCATGTTTATAATGAATCTTGAAGAATGTGTTTCTTTTTCATCTTATATTTTCTTTAGAGGAAAATGCTTGCTCTAAACTTTCTTCATTACTTTTTATTCTTTCTTCAGCAGTTAACAAAATTCCACTTAATTCATCAATTCACATACTTGAGAGATCCTTAGATATCTCAATTGTAGAGACCACACCTTCAAATTTTGGAATTAAGATTCTCAAAATCTTTTCAATGACATGCTTGTCATCTACATCTTCCCCTAGTATTTTCATTTGACTCACTAGACCTTCTACCTTTGTTAGAAATTCATTGACAGATTCACTAGATGTCATTTTTACATTTTCAAAGTTCTTTCTCATTGTTTGCAATTTAGCAGTTTGTGCACCTTGATATGCATTAATTAATCCATGCTTGCTTAGAATGAAGAGCACCACTCATCCTGGGAAAAATAGCTTGAGTGATTGCACCTTGAATTAAGAATAAAGCTTCATTATCTTTCTTTACATTTGCTTTGTATTCCCTTTTTTGTTGGTCAGTTAATGCATTTACATCTACTATCTCAACATAGCCATTTTGAACAATCTCCCAAAAATCCTTAGATTTGAGTAGAGTTTGCATTCTAGTGCACCAATATGAAAAATTGTCTCCTTCAAAGATGGGAATCAACACATTAGACATTACATTGCCTGCCATATTTGCCATAAAAATGTGCACACTGACCCAAGTTGCTCAACACAAAGTCTAGGAGAGATCTGTAAATGAATACTCTCCTCATCCCTTCAATTGGGACTCACACAAAAAACCCCTTTTTTATTATTTTTCTAAGAGAAATAAGTGTCGGTTACCACCGATAATACACTTAATTACAAATGGAAATATATCTCTTACAACAAAAACTTTGATAAATACAAAAATTCTAATTTCTCAATATGAAAAATCTCTTATATGATCATGCTATCATTATATAAAAGAGATTTTTAATTTTTATATTTAAAAAAAAATATTACTATACTTTTTTTAAAAAATATGTAATCTCCTCTAATAAAAACCTAACTCTATGAAGTCAAAGATATCGTAAATCATTAACCTTTAAATAAAATCTTATGTCCAAATCCTATGGACTTCGCCTGGAAACAAAGGAAAAAAAAAATTTAATATGAGATTTTTCTTTTGCTTGCAGGCTGACTCTATCCACAGTCAAATAGTTGCACACACTAAAAACTGTACTCTTTTTCTGGGATCCTCCACTTTCTTTGACAATCAATTTTTTCTTCCTATGTTGAGCACACAGAGCCTTCTACACAAAGTTGCAAACAACACAATATATAGCAGCAACTGAAAATTGCTTCCAACAATTTCTATCTTTAGCTACGACCAAGACTTCTTGATTATCTTAATCTTTTGTTACTCCTCTTAAAGAATCTTTTACATCCAACCACTATGAAAATGGCTCTTAACAAGGACTTCTTTCAAGCTAGCTCTAATACCAGATGAAGGCAAATGAATCAAGAAACAATGATCTACTGATTACAAAACAAGCATATAAACAAAAGCCCCAAATTGCCTTAATAAAAAGAGAGGTTGGGAAACCATTATATAGAAGATTAAGAGAGAGGTGACATTATGGAATTCAACCATATTCATTAATATTCCAACTACAATCATAAAGAGCTGCAACTATCAACTACAAACATAAATACATGCAACTATGTAATTAATACCACACTGTGCAGTCAATAAGGACTGTAGGTAGGCCCCAAAATGGGCATTATTGCTGCCAGTCAGTGCATTCATCACTTCATTGATTTCCATTGAATCTCCTCCATTCTATACAATCTTCATAATCTCCTGATTCAATGATGCCTTTATGGAAATGTATATCGATGCGGTTAAGTATCATGATGTAAGAAGGTAGAGTGTGTTTCTTCACCATAACACTATTTCTTTACCATCAATCATACCTTTTCAGATTCCTAATGTAATTAGTCTTAAAAATGCATCAATAATA
Organism: Chamaecyparis obtusa; assembly: GCA_027943335.1. NCBI lineage: Eukaryota > Viridiplantae > Streptophyta > Pinopsida > Cupressales > Cupressaceae > Chamaecyparis > Chamaecyparis obtusa. Next base: position 643,731 of record BSBK01004199.1, on the reverse strand, counting down.
CTTATATAATGTTATACTTGGCCACATGATGAGTTTTTTAATTATTAATAATATATATTGAACTCTTCCATGTATCACATCTTGCTCATTTTATACATTAATCCCTAACTCTACGAAACCATAGTCGTAAGAATCCACAATCTCATTTCTCTCATAAAGATATCGATTATTTTTTATGCTATCTTACATGATATCCTCAATACTCTCGATGATGGTTTTTATTTCCTCTTCATTGAAAAATTAATGGTTGGAAACACAAGTTTGAGCCCCAATAGAAAATATATCAAATAATCCAAAATATTCATTGATCATCAATGGCTAGAAAACACTTAGCCATAAATGGTATATCTTGATCATGTTTTGGTGTGAACTATGTCATAATGCCATGTTGTTTCTTGCGATCATTTAAGAGGCACATCACTCCAAAACATTATCCTTAAATTACATTATAATTTATAATTTATATTTTTATTGTTAAATTATATTCTTGAAGTGGGGACATCACAGTCCGCCCTTCTCAAATTTTTCTTGTTCTCAAGAAAAGATAGTTTTATATAAATCCTTCCCTATTAATAGCTTCTCCACTAAAACTTGAGCATAGATTTCCTCAATACCTTTAGATTCTCTTTAGGTTATTCTTACACTTTAGGTTTACTAAATATGTAGAGCTACAAAACATGGATAACTTCAAAGAATGAAATATACATATGAATACTCAAAGCATACACAAAGGAGACACATGAATGCATGAAGTGATGCAGGAGCATCCTAGGATTCTTGGCAATCCTGTATCAACCAAAAATATGTTTATCTTTGAAGGTAGATTATTAGTTTTGATCTTGGTTGGTGGAGTTCTTGCTCAGTTTGGGAGATTGGTTGCTCGGTTTATGTGGTTTTGGGGTGCTCAGTCTTTGAAGAATGCTTAGTGACTGAAGGCATCAGTTCACTAGCACTTAGCGATAACTGCGTTGCTCAGTCATGCTTGGCATGGTCGATCGACTGGTGCTTGGTTATTTCCTCTGTTGCTTGGTGTTCCTACTTACCGACTAGATTATTTGGTTAGATCGGCTTGGCCGACTGGTGCATTTAATTTGGGTCGTGCTCCTCATGTTATGGATTGACCATTGGACATGTGGGGACCTATATCTAGTGTGTTACATTCTTCTAAATGGATTGGAGACCATTGGGGCCATCTTTGAGAGTTTATTTATTTTTTAAGGCTATGTGAGATCAGATTGATGTTTTAGCATTTAATATTTGTTTGTACCTTGGGTTTATTGTTTCATCAGCTGACTTGTGGCTAGGATTTAGCATTTATAGGATGCTTGGGTAGTTTTTTAGGCATCATATTGTTAGAAGGAAGGTTAGTAGCCTGCGAGCTTAGGAACAGGAAGATTGCTTGGAAGTTAGAGTACAAGTTTAGATCTTTCCTGGGTGCCTACCAGTGTGCTGCTTGTTGCAAACCTGGACTAGCTGGATGCTGATCTTGGGGAAAATATTTAGATCCTACGAGATCTTGTAGACTATTACTTGCATTATAATCGGCCGTAACCAAGAAGGCCTTACAGCGTGACACATTGCATGTAATCAATTTTTTCATGAATAAAGACTTCTATTTCATATCAGATCTATTGTTTGTATTGTGTATTTCTGTTGCATATTGGTTTGGCTGCAAGGTTGGTCAGTCCTTAATTGGATCCACTAAGCTTGACTACATTAAGTGGTATTAGAGTGAAGTTTGTTCCTATTTGAGTGAAGTCTATTCCTGTTGGAGCTGAGTGGATCTTGTGTATCTAGATCTTGATTTGAAGATGCCTCTGAGGAGAAATTGTGAGATCTCTGAAGAAGAAGAAGATACTGGAGAATTCTATCTTGATGATTTTAGGGCTTTGTAGAAACAAGTGCAAGACCTACAAGAGGAATTGAGAAAGAAGAAGCCTACCTTGAAAGAGGATAGTGATGATGAATTTGAGGAAAATCATTTTGAAGAAGCTGTTGAAGAAGCTAGAGATTCTAAGGAGAATCAAATTTTGAAAGCTATGTCTAAGATTGGGAAGAGACCTAAGATTGAAGTTTCTGCATTTGCTGGAAGCCTTAGGCTAGAAGAATTGATTGATTGGATCAATAAGATTGATGAGTACTTTGAGTATGAAGAAATAGAAGATGCTGATAGGGTTAGATTTGCAAAGACTAAGTTGAAAGGTCATGCAAATATCTGGTGGAGAGAAGTTTAGTTGGAAAGAGGTAGAAGAGGAAAAGAGAACATCACTAAGTGGAACCAAATGGTGGATAAGTTGAAGAAGGAATTCATTCTAGTGGATTATGAATTGGACATGTTTAAGAAGATGCAAGCTTTCAAGAAGACTAACAAATTGATACAGGAGTATACCGAGGAGTTTTATAGAATCTTGATTAGGACTGGTCATTCTAAAGCTGATAAAGAGAAGGTTTCTAGGTATGTCTATGGTTTGAGACCTAGTATTTATGAAGAGTTACTCACTGTGTGGATGACAACAATCATTGATACTTATTAGATGGTATTGAAGATTGAAGAGAAGCTGAATAGGAAGTATGAAGGAAAATAGAACAATAGGAACCAAGGTGGTAAAACTGGTGAGATAGTTGCTGAGAGTAATGTGATAGAGAATCCTAAGTCTGATGTGGGATCTAGCAATGGTCAAGTTACTAAGAATACTAGATAGAGAGGAAAGTGGAAGAATGAGTTCACTGGCACTTGTTATAACTATGGTGAAGCTGGTCATACAAGTTGGTAGTGTCCTAAGAAAAGAGTTGCATTAGCTGCTGAAGAAGACATTGAGAATGTTCCTGAGAAAGGTGAATGTCTTGTCACTAGGAGATTAGCTACCTATGTTCTTGAACTAGTGCAAAGAAGGAATTTTTTTAGGACTAGAAGTAAGTGCAAGGATAAGGTATGTAATGTCATAGTTGATGGAGGTAGTTTTGAAAACTTTGTTTTAGATGAAATGGTTAGTAAGTTGAATTTGGAAAGAAGGAAACATCCTAGTCCTTATCAGATTAGTTGGATATAAGATGTTTCTAAGGTTAGAGTTGAAGAACAATGCTTGGTTAAGTTTCCAATTGGATCTTACCATGATGATATATTGTGTGATGTATTACCCATGGATGCTTTTCATCTATTGCTCGGTAGACCTTGGCAGTTTGATAGGAATGTTTTGTTTGATGGTCATGCTAATACCTATGTGGTTAGGCATGAAGGAGCTTGACATAAGCTAATACCTTTACAGGAGACAAGGATTAAAGGATGTGGAGTTATCAGGTGTTATCCTTATGACAAACCTCAGGAGTAGAAGGTTGATGAACCTATTCCTGTTAACTCTAGTTTGAAGGAGAAGGAGAATGATATCTCTAATGAGTTTTTTGAGATTAAGAGATAGATGGTTTTGTTGGCAGAGATGGTTCAACCGATGGTGAAATTTATGACACAGATAGATGAAGATGATACTGAGTTGATTGTAGGGTCTAGAGAGGATGAACCTTACCAAAGCATTGATCTAGTCGATAATGGTCAGAGGTGGTTACTATCAGTTTCTGACCGAAGGTATAAGAAAAGTGGAAGACAAAAGGACTTTCTACATGAGATAGTGAATGAAGTGAAGACTACTTGGGATGAAGGACAAGAAGAGATATGGGTGAAGAATAGATTCAGTATACCTGTTCTAATTCCCTTGAGGTGTTCTTGATTTCGTTATGAGAAAATATTTCTTACCTGGGGTGTCTAATGTAGGAGCATCCTAGGATTCTTGACAATCCCGTATCAACCAAAAATATGTTTATCTTTGAAGGTAGATTGTTAGTTTTGATCTTGGTTGGTGGAGTTCTTGCTCGGTTTGGGAGATTGGTTGCTTGGTTTATGTGGTTATCAGGGTGCTCAGTCTCTGAAGAATGCTCGGTGACTGAAGGCGTCAGTTCACTGGCACTCGATGATAATTGCGTTGTTCGATCATGCTTGGCATGGTCGGTCGACTGATGCTCAGTTATTTCCTCTATTGCTTGGTGTTCTTGCTTACCGACTGGATTGTTTGGTTAGATCAGCTTGGCCAACTGGTGCATTTAATTTGGGTCACGCTCCTCATGTTATGGATTGACTGTTGGATTTGTGGGGACCTATATCTGGCGTGTTACATTCTTCTATGTGGATTGGAGACTGTTAGGGCCATCTTTGAGAGTTTATTTATTTTGTAAGGCTATGTGAGAGCCGACTGATGTTTTAGCATTTAATATTTGTTTGTAAGGGTTATTGTTTCATCAGCCGACTTGTGGCTGGGATTTAATATTTATACGATGCTTGGGTAGTTGTTTAGGCATCAGATTGTTGGAAGGAAGGTTAGTAGCCTGCAAGCTTAGGATCAGGAATATTGCTTGGAAGTCAAAGTACAAGTTTAGATCTTTCTTGGGTGCCTACCAGTGTGCTGCCTATTGCAGACCTAGACTAGTTGGATGTTGATGTTGGGGAAAAGATTTAGATCCTATGAGATCTTGTAGACTATTACTTGCATTGTAATTGGCCATAACCGAGAAGGCCTTACAGCCTGACACATTGCATGTAATTGGTTTTTTCATGAATAAAGACTTCTATTTCATATCAGATTTTTTATTTGTATTGTGTATTTCTACTGCATATTGGTTTGGCTGCAAGGTCGGTCAGTCCTTAATTGGATCCACCGAGCTTGACTACATTATGAAGACACAAGGTAGACACATGAATGCATGAAGACACAAGGAAGACACATGAATGCATGAAGAGACAATGCATACACAAAACATACACTTGATATAAAATTTGTTAGATTCCTTGATTTACCATTAGCAATAAGCTAGGGTCAGGGAGATTATGTTCTTGACTATAACCCTGCAACAGGGACACGAGTTAGCACATATAAGATTAAAAAAATGTAATTGTACTATTATCATTTAGAAATGAATTTGACTAAGGCAATCCCATCTTGAATATAGAATATGAATTGCTTATGTTTTTAACATTTCAAGGACTTAAAGTGGAGTGATTGGGTTATTATAAGCTAGGTCAAGACAATCCCCTACTAAACCCAAGAGCACAACTTTGGTCCTCTTGGCGTTGGTGTCATGACTGACTCCTATCAAGGTGATCTACTTAGTGGGATGCTTACTTTTCTTTATCAGAACCCCATCCCCAATAATTAATTTGGCCAGTTATGGTAAGAATGGCGAGGCTATTGTAATGGGGTCCTTGACTTGTCCATTCTAAGCCCAAGAGAGAAACTTTGGCCCTCTTTGCCTTGGCATCTTGAGTGACACCTACCAAGGAGATCTACTTAAATGGAATTCCTATGCCTTATTACTAATCCCTCCTCATCTTATCGATGATGAACAAAAGTTTATGCATAGTGAAACTAAACAAGGTAATTAATCATAGTAGGGTTATCGACCTAGAGGATTAAGGATCAACTCATATATTTTCTTCCTTTCAATTGTATCCTCAAAATTTGTCCAATATATAGTCTCAAAACTTGAAAATCCCAATTTTAACTTGGAATGGATTACTCAAAAAACTACGCAAATTTAAAAACTACTTAAATTCTGTTAAGGTTTTAGGATCATTGCAAATGTAATAGCACTATCTGATTGTATGTGTTTTCCAAATGTAACAATCTCTTACATTTATATTGAGAATGAACCAAGAAGAGACATGTCCCTTCATGGGACATGTATATTCATTATTATGTAATTAATATAATGACAATTATGATTATATAAATATATATATATATATATATATATATATATATATATATATATATATATATAATATCTCTTGAGTATTATATTAAATTCTCTAATATTTACATTATATATATATATATATATAATGTAAATATTAGAGAATTTAATATAATACTCAAGAGATATTATATATATATATATATATATATATATATATATATATATATATATCTTCACCAGTATTGATTCATGGTGTTTATCCGACAGAAGCTAAAAAACATCAACACTCCCTCTTAGCTAGGGAAGATTAAACACATGATTAGGATCATAAGATATCATTTACCATGATATCAGAGATATGGTCTGACTAGGAATATCAATTCGCATGATATTCACCATATAAACTCATAGATTCATAAGAATATCATCTCATGATATTAGGAGTAATAGCCATAGAATATCAAGTCACATGATATTCACTATGTACTCAGAGTACTGACCTACCAACATCAAGTCTCATGATGTCCACTAGGTACTCAACAAATATTTTAGATATCAAAGATATGGTCTAACCAAGAATATCAAGTCTCATGATATTCACCGGATAACTCAAAAAATATTTTAGATATCACCTCAATATGATATCAGAGATATGGTCTGACCAAGAATATCAAGTCTCATGATATTCACCATAACTCAAAAAATATTTTAGATATCACCTCAATATGATATCAGAGATATGGTCTGACCAAGAATATCAAGTCTCATTATATTCACCATAACTCAAAAATTTTCATAGGTAATGTATCCTTAATGAAAGGTATCATCTATTGTGATTTGTTTCAGTCATCACATGATGTGTATCACAATAGAAGGTCAATGGCCCATTTAAGGAACTAAATCCACCATGCAGGAAAATATCTATTGTGATCTGTTTCAACCATCACACAATGTCTATCACAATAGAAGGTCAATGGTCTATTTAAGGAACTGAATCCACCATGCAGGAAATGATCTACTATGATCTATTTCAACCATCACATGATGTCTATCACAATAGAAGGTCAATGGTCTATTTAAGGAACTGAATCCACCATGCAAGAAATCATCTATTGTGATCTATTTCAGCCATCACATGATGTATATCACAATAGAAGGTCAAGTTATTATAAGATTGTCACCTTGTGATAAATCTTACAAATACAAGTGATAATCATTAGGAAGTCGTCAATTCCTCATGATTTACACAGGGCCCAAAAGGCATTCATGATTCCTAGTCCTTTGACTATTATAGATTCTTGATCACTGGAGAATCCATCTCAGTATGGACTACTCCCTCTGAATCAATATGACCAAGATTATCAAAAGTTGATTTAACCATATCCTCTATTTTCTCCCTCTGAAGCTTAAGTTCTTGTATCAACCTCTTGTCTTCTTTTGAAATGTCAGATCCCTCTGCATCTAGTCTCAATCATCGATTCATTTGCAAGCATTAAGTTCTTTGTCCCTTGAATGTAATTTTCTTGTGCTTCCATCTTGAAGGTATGTCAGAGAGAGATTACAAATAGCTCACTAAACTATCTCGATCAAAAATACCAATGATAGAAGCATACAAGATTTTACTAACCAATAGTATAACATGAGTTACAAACTTAAAAAAATTATGTACATTAATAAAACATGGAATACTTTTCTTTTATAAATTTTAAGTATTTCATTCTGTAAGGTGAGCCCATATAGAAAATATCATGCAAATTCATAGAATGATGTCGCCATTCTGGAAGATTACCATAATTCTTCACATGACCTATCTTGAATATCCAAAGGTTCTATACACCATGAAAACCTTCAATCTTATCAGATCTCCCTTCAAGTGGTTAGGCTTTTAAAGGAGCCTCGCTCTTTTATAGATTTCACATAGACCCATACACAGTTGGTCATAACTTTTGAACTCGACACTTTCTCTCCAACCCTCTAGTGAGATTATTCTAAATTTGTTTGTCACCAACATATCCAAAATTTAGAAAAATCCAATGGTGTATTTTTGAGATATGGTCCTTGTACTCAAACTGTATTTTATGAGACAGTCACACATTCACCATCAATAAACTACTCTCTTACATTTGCAACTTGGCTCTGATACCATGTTAAGGTTTTAGGATCATTGCAAATGTAATAGCACTATCTGATTGTATGTGTTTTCCAAATGCAACAATCTCTTACATTAATATTGAGAATGAACCAAGAAGAGACATGTCCCTTCATGAGACATGTTTATTCATTATTATGTAATTAATATAATGACAATTATGATTATATATATAATATCTCTTGAGTATTATATTAATTTCTCTAATATTTACATAATACTAATACACACACACACACACACACATCTTATATATACTAAATATATATATACATATCTTCACTAGTATTGGCTAGTCATGGTGTTTATCCAATTGAAGCTACAAAACATCAACAAATTCAATAACCAAATTTTTGGTGTGTGTAATATCCCTTATGTAATGATGCGTATATTCATAATTTGCAATATGTTAGAATAGGGTGGGAAAATATTATAATTTATATCTTGCAACTATAAGGAAACAAAAAACATAATATGTCTTCATGAGAATTAGCCAATATATAATGCACCTAACTTCTAAGGAATTTGAAGGTGAGATAGAGAAGCTTAGCCAAACAATTCCCTAATAAGCCCAAGAGCATAGCTTTGGCCCTCTTGGCATTGGGGGAAGTTTCTAGTGCACACACATGGTGGTCTACTTAGTGGAATGTCTAACTAGCTTACCAAGCCTCATCTTGTTGACTGATTGGGTTCAATAGGGCATAATGGAAAGGGTTAGTAATTTGAGCCTTGACGTGTCCAAACTAAGTCTAAGAGCGAGACTTTGACCCTCTTGGCCCTGGTGTCATGACTTGACTCCTACTAAGGTGGTGTACTTAGGTGGTAGTCCTATGCTATATCACTTACTCCTCTCCAACCCAAAAGCCTTAAGTGGGTAATTTCAGCTAGATCAAAAATAATGGATGACCCTAATACATGCATTATTAGTAATTTCTTGATTACTAATTAGAGAGTAAACTAATATGAAATCATTCACATTTTATTTAATTATCTGGATTTGGGATTATATAATAAGCTTGATTAGCCCTAGATTCTAAAAATATAGCAATTAATTATTAGCATGAAATATGAATTGGATGTGCTTAGATCTTTCACCAATTATTTATACAACGGTATAGAATTTTCCTATTATTTCTAGATTACTAGTAAAAAATGTACTTGACCCTTGCCATTAGTTGTTACTATATGTCAAAACCTTTGTGTTAAGATGTTATGTCTTGTTCCTTCTATAATATGAAATTAAGAAGGTATCGTTGTGGCAGTATATATACGCCTCTTATTTTTCATATAGATCTTCATAAGATAGTCTTCACATTTTACCCTGCATGATGTCAAGATCATGCTCTAATACCAATTGTAATGTCCTCTGTTGGGATGTTACTTGATTTCACCTAATATGCCCAATTAGGGTTTGGATTGTACTTAAGAATGGAAACTTATAAATTCCCTTGGCATTATAATTCATTTCTCATATCTAACTTGTGAAGAGTATCCAATCATATTTCATAATCTCATAACTTCACTGATCCTGAGTTCTTTGAGCAGGAATATATCAATCTTTTTATATTCAATGATGTATATATTAATATATTTATATTCATGATTTGGCTCCTTCCAATCCATTATGGTCTTTAAATCCTATCTATAAATAATACTCTATGTTTCCATGTTCTTATAAGGATAGATAGAAAAATTAAGGAGTTATCCTTATGGCTTGCAATCATTCTACCCAAGACATAGTGATAATTAATTAGTCGTTCCACTGACTTGATATTCTTATGCATGGATTTATATATTGGAATGGTATTTCCTATCTAGCTTCTTAATATGTGATTGTCTCGGTCATTTATTCGAGTTTATCTGATTCTCTACTAAGAATCCTTACCCTCTTTGAAACGTTGACTTGTTTGTGTCTATTTAATACATATTACAACTTTATCATTATTTAATAAACTCTCCAATTAAGAGTCATCGCTTTCAACATAATTTAGTAATTTATAATTACCATTTGTTTGAATTTAATCACTACCATCATTGTACTTCCTCCTAATTATGTCATGAGTGCAAATACCCCATATTTTCTGATTCTTATTCCTTTGTGTTTGAATCCCTATTGATCGATAGAGCTCTATAGGTTAGAATTTCCATGAATAAATAAACTATCATCTATGTATCAGAAATAGAATTCTTCATGCGATCAATGAGAATACCATATAATATATAATTTAGTTTCCTTAATTTAAATGCACATTCTCCATTCTCCTCTTAATCACTACTTATTGGACGATTGGCATCTATTAATCATAAGACATCACCTTGAAGATTCATTCTAGAATACAATGACCTTTACCTCCAATGTAATTTGAAAGTACTTGCTGAGTTCATGTAGGAGGTACTCATGTTGGTGGTTGACTCCACAGATGTCAGTGCCTTCATCACTCCATTGATATCCATCGAATCTCCTCCATTCTATACAATCTTCATAATCTCCTGATTCAATGATGCCTTTATGGAAATGAGTATTGATGCAGTTAAGTATCATGATGTAAGAAGGTAGAGTGTCTCTCATCACCATAACACTATTTCTTTACCATCAATCACACCTTTTCAAATTCCTGATGTAATTAGTCTTCAAAACGCATCAATAATGTTTATATAATGTTATACTTGGCCACACTATGAGTTTTTAAATTATTAATAATATATACTGAACTCTTCCATGTATCACATATGGCTCATTTTATATGTTAATCCCTAACTCTACAAAACCATAGTCTTAAGACTCCATAATCTCATTTCTCTCATAAAGATATCGATTATTTTTTATGCAGTCTTACGTGATCTCCTCAATACTCTCGGTGATGGTTGTCATCTCCTCTTCATTGCAAAAATAATGGTTGGAAACACAAGTTTGAGCCCCAATAGAAAATATATCGAATAATCCAAAATATTCATTGATCATCGATGGCTAGAAAACACTTAGCCATAAACAATATATCCTAATCATGTTTTGGTGTGAACTACGCCATAATACCATGTTGTTGCTTGCGATCATTTAAGAGGTATGCCACTCCAAAAAAATATCCTTAAATTATATTATAATTTATATTTTATATTTTTATTATTAAATTATATTATTGAAGTGGGGACATCATTGATCCATTGATTGATCATTCTATTTTGGCTATGAATTTGAATATGGCTCGAAAATTTATGGTCCCTAGGCCTAACATAAATGTGGTGAGGTCTTTCATTAAGAAAAAATGCCAGCTACGAGGGCAAGTTGAAATTGCGGCTATGCCAGAAGGGTTCTTCTCATTCGTGTTTTCTAATGATGAAGACCTTTATAAAGTGTTGTGTTGGGGTCCTTGGATGTTTGGAAAATTATCCTTGGCCCTTTAGAAATGAGCACCTAACTTAGACCTTAGTGATTCATTTCTTGTCTCACTGTCGATCTAGGTGAGGTTTCTTGGACTTCTACTAGAGTACTCGAATGAGGATTTATTTTTGGGGATAGTTAGCTCATTTGGTGAGCTCTTGTCCATAGATCTAATGATGACAACTAAATCTAGGCTAGCTTATTCTAGAATCCGTTTGAATGTCCACAAATTTTCAAATTCACCCCAAACCATAAACATTGTCTCAAAAGTTGGTAGGTGGTCGTAGCCCCTAGAGTTTGAATCACTACCTTTTGCCTGCTTTGTGTACAAAATGACTAGGCATTGGGAAAATCAACGTCCTTAGAAAATCCAAAAAGACAAGAATAACACTCTAGAGCAAAAGAAGGATTCAAATAAAGTTTTAAGGACAAAGACCCTAAAAAAAGTGGGGATAATGTATAAACCTTGAAAATGAGAAAAGGAAAGCCTAAAGTCTCAGAAAAAACCAATCAAACCAATAGGATGGAAGAAGATGTTCCCTTAAACTAGGTTATGGAGAGGGGGATCAAAAATAATGCTAGATCAAAGGACTCAGAACAAAGGCCTATTCTTGAGGCCCTGGAGGATGATAAAAAAGATAATGGACTAGAAATAGAACATAATCTTCAACTCGAGGAAGGGGAAATAAATGAGAGTACACCTGAAAATAATGAAGTTGGAGGTATCTCTTGTTTTTGGGTTGACGATGATTATAAGGAAGCTAAAGGGTCTGAGACCCAAAAATATTTTGAAGAAGCGCAAGGATGAAACATCTTGGTAGGAGGTCAATCCAACATATCTATTAATAGTGATTCTTAGGGGTTAGATGGGTTAGAAATCCCAAAATCCCAAAATCTTGGAAGGATCTAGGGAGATGAAGTCTAGGAACATGACAAACATTTGGATGAGTTGGATGAGGAATCCTGGATGAAAGTAGGGCATAAGAAGAGGAAGAATGTAGAAAACAATAACTCAGCTAGGAAAGGTGAAAGTTAGAACATTGCATCCACTTCTCAAGGAAGAGCAGTAACCAAAAGAATGAAGGCTGATGTGGGAACACCCAAGCAAAACCAAGAGAGAAAATAAAAAACTATATTAGGGAGCAAGAAAGAAAACATAACATTGCGGATGGTAGACAATTGACTATCCTGGAAGTTTGTTCACCTGTTAAAAAATGAAGATCTTATCATGGAATATAAGATGGCTTAACAACCCACACAAACAAGATGTGTTGAGAAATATAGTTAGAGATCATAAAATGGATATCATTACGATTCATGAAACTAAGATGTCAAAGGAAAAAGTGGAAAAGATTAAACTCTTTAAGAATTGTGGAGTGGTTTGTAGAAGTTTAGAAGGAGCTTCTGGAGGTATGACTATTTTTTGGGATCATAATTTTATTCAAGGAGTTCCTCTATTTGTTGACAATAAGATAATTGTTGTTAAATTTCACCATATTAGAGATGAATTTTCTTGGGTTTCTTCAAATATATATGCCCCTAATACTAGGATGGGTCGGGTGAAATTCTGGAAAAGGCTGGAAGATACTAGGAAGTCTTTTCAGGATGTTAGTTGGATAATAATGGGGAGACATTAATAATCCTTTGAAAGATAATGAAAATAAAGGAGGCTCTTTCTCACAGGTCAAAAGTAGGATGGAATTAATGTACTTTATCAATCAACAAGCTCTTTTGGATGTTGATTTACAAGGTCTTAACTACACCTGGATGAATAGAAGAATTGGTTATGATCTTATTCAAGTTAGGCTTGACAGAGCTCTTATTTCTCAAGAATGGATGACTAGATACTCATGTTCCCTTACCTCCCTTTCTAGGATTGGGTCAGACCACTTCCCTATATCCTTCATGGCTAATCCTTTCGTGGGAAAGAGAGATTTCCCTTTTAGATTTGAAAAAATGTGGCTAGCTCACCCTGATTTGGAAAGAAGAACTAAAGAATGACAGAATATCAAAATTAAAGGAACTACGATGATCAAAGTGGCTAAAAATTTGAGAAACGTCAGAGATAAGGTTAGAATATGAATATGGAGGTATTTGGAGATATTTTTCCATCTAAACCAGAGATTCAACTTGATCTTAAAAGTGTGCAAGATCAAATCCAGGATGAAGGATACATTAAGTAATTAATGGATAAAGAAAATGAGGTCCTAGTCAAGTACCATGATATGATATCCAAAGAAGAGGTCTTCTAAAGACAAATATCCTGTGCTCTTTGGTTTGAAGTTGGAGATAAGAATATTAGGTTCTTCCATATGTCGACCCTTAAACACAAGGAAATAAATAGAATAACCCATATCCAAGTGGAGAATGGAAGTATTGACAAAGAAGAATATATAAGGCTTGAAATGGTAAGGTACTTTTCTAACCTCCTTTCTTCTGATTCTAATTTAAGTTCTATAGATTAGGAGGCTCTTACTTTTTCTATTCCTCCAATTTTGGATGGAGCTTAAAACAATTTTTTATGTGCTATTCCTTCCCTAAAAGAGATCAAAGAAGTTGTTTTCTCTTTTGAAGGGGAAAAGTCCTCAAGGAAGGATGGTTTTCCTATGTTCTTCTTCCAAAAGTTTTGGCATATTGTGTTCAAGGAATTTTTAGATGTAGTTGAAGAATTTTTTGGTTCCCAATCCATTTTGAAGGAGATTAATGCTACATTCTTAGTTCGCATTCCAAAAAAATTGGGAGTTGATTCTCTAGATATCTTTAGACCTATCAGCTTGTGTAACTCCTTCTATAAGATCTTCTCTAAGGTGTTGACTACTAGGATTGTTTCTATCCTCCCTATCTTTATTTCTCATCAGCAGAATGGATTTATTCCGAGAAGACAAATTTTGGACTCTATTTTTTCTATTCATGAGAACATCCACTTGTTGGAAGTTTCCAATAAGAAGGGGTTCCTTATGAAGCTAGACTTATCTAAGGCACATGATCAAGTGGAATAGCTCTTTATGTGTAAGGTTCTTAAAGATTTTGGCTTTGGGGATAGAGTGGTAAATCTCATTATACAACTTGTCACCACTTCTTCAGTTGTGGTTATTAGTAATGGAGTCTCTTCAAACTTATTTAAACCTACTAGGGGGCTCAGAAAGGGTGATCCCATCTCCCCTATTTTGTTTGTAATTATGGATAAAAGCATGGGTAGATATATCAATAAATCTATGTTGGAAGGAAAAATACAATGCCTCCAACCCTCCTCTACCAACATCACCTATTCCCATGAATAATTTGTGGACGATACGATCATGATGGGATCCTCTACTATGAAAGAGGCCAAAAAAATGAAGCTGACTCTTTCTACCTATACAAATGCTATAGGTCAACTCATCAACTAGAATAAAAGCTCTATCTTTTTTATTAATACTCTAGTTGAGAAACAATGCAAAATTTCATCTAATTTAGGATGTAATACAACTAATCTCCCCTCATCCTATCTGAGTCTTTCTCTTGGAACCAAACCTCCTGATTCCTTCTAGAGTTATTTTATTTACATATTTTACAGGAAGCTAGAAGGATGGAAAGGTGCTTTGCTGAGTCAAGCTGGCAAAGTCCAACTTTTGAAGTTGAGCCTTCAAAATCTGCCTATGTATGCTATAAGTCTTTTTAGAATCCCTTCAAAATTTGATGAAATAATTGAAAGAATCCAAAAGAGATTTCTTTTGTCAGGAGTGGAAGAGAAGAATCATCTTCCCTTGGTGTCCTATGATAATGTTTGTAAACCTAAAAGGTATGGTAGTCTTCGGATAAAAACTATAAGAATGGTTAATAAAGATTTGCTGGCTAAATAGATATGGTGAATCTTTTGTGAAGATAAAGAATGGAACCTGATAATTAGAAGGTAATAATTTTATGCTACTCTTATGCTTGAGGAATTTTTCTCTTCTACTCATTGGATAAACAACTCTCACATTTGGAGTAGTACTCAAAAGTCTAAGGATCTTGCTGCTCAAGGTAAAAGGTGGAAACTAGGTGATGGCATGAAGATAAAGTTTTGGGATGAATGTTGGATGCTAGATATACCCCTGTATGACCTCTTGACTATTAGTCATTTAGTTGATAATTTTAAAGCCTCATGGGGACTTTGGTGAGTGATTACTGGAGGAACCATTCATGGATTAATCCCAAGGATCTAAGCCCTACTCTTGAACCTATCAATCTAGCTTTGAAGGAGTGGTTCGTTAGGTCTTATATGGGTATGTGCAAGATCATGAGGGGCCAAAAAGTGGCAATGTGAAAAACATTCACTTTTCACTCATCCAAAAGTGCATGAAAGTGCTTGTTTACTTTTTAGTAGGCCTGGGTGTCAGTACACCTGAGAAAACCTACCACCAAAGCACATGCCTAATTGGGTACCCGATAATATCGGGTACCCGATAACTGTGGCATAAATCCAAAACCTGCGAGCCCTTTTCCTCATTTCCTTGCGTGATTTTCTTCAAGTTCTTTTCATGATTTTCAGATACCCGATATATTTTTGGATACCTGATATTAGAAACAACAAATTCAACTCCAAGAATATTCGGTAAGTAGTTATTTATATAATTTTTATTAATTTATTTCATTTTCATGCTAAATGTAGCATTTTCTTTTAAATAGGGTTTTGTATTTATATTTGTAATAATATATGAAATTAGATTGAAATTTAGATTTTTTTAAAAATTTAATCAGGCATGGCTGACAATAATGAAGAAAATAACCCTCCCGCACCAAATAACGATCCCCAAAACAATCCCCCACTTCAAAACCCTCCATCTTTACAAGATTTGATACAAGAAAATTTGAACACAATATAGGGTTTCCAAAACACGTATCAAAATATACCTACATTAGGTCCCATGCTTGCCACACTAAATACAATTGTTAGAAACATTGACACACTCATGCAACAACATAATACTGCTCTTCATTGGCGTGATGATATGCATGCCCAATTTGATGATGGGCTTGACCATGATGGGATTGTGGCCCTTAATATAAGTAAGGAAGATATAGCCACCCTTTTTGTTGATCCTAAAACCGGAATACCAGTTGACCCCAAAAAGCCCAAATTATCAATAAAATGGTGCACAAATGAAGTAATGCGCACAAACTTTTGGGATTGCTGGTGGATGGTTTTTGATAAACCACCCCATAGCAATTTGGAGGTCCCATTTTATTTCCTTAAAAAATTGTATGCTAAGTTTGTGCTTGGTCACCATGTTGATTATTGGAGTATGAGGCCCAACATGAGCGTAGGTAGACTAGGCTCCTTAGACTACCTTTGTCCCCCCCACTGATGTCGCACCCCCTCCTCCAGTGCAACATCCCGATATCATTGTAGAGGCCACCTCACAGACTATTAGGGCCATTCATTTACTGAGTGATCAGTTGATCACTCAGACTAGGTCAATGTTGCCTCCTTTGGATGTTGCTGGTGCATCGACAGCTCATCAGAGTTCACATGTATGTGAGCCCCATATGTGCCTCAGACCGCTTACTGATTTTGATATATATCAGTTTCATTATATTGATGAGGGGGATATAGGAGATGCAGCTGCAAAGGTTGCAACACCTCATGGAGCATCTACATCTCATGAGAGTGCTCAGGAGGTGCAGGCAAAGCCATTGACTCCTGTTGATACGGTAAGAGTAAACATTATAAATAAATTTTTCACATGACTTATTTAATTTAAAAATAATTTATTTATTTAGATTATTTTTAATGATTGCATGCACTTATGTATATATATTTTTTCCATTTATGTTCAGTCGATGACACAGGAGGAGGTGAGACAGGTGGATGAGTCCACACTTTCAGCCATTTCATTTGGCCTTGATGACTATACGGTATATTATAAATTATGTACCCATTAGTTTTTTTTATATATCATTTGGTGTATATGCTTAAATCTCTATCAATTAGAGCAATAAAATTCATACATTTACTAATATATATTGTCATCTTATTGTGTTCTTGCAAGCTACAGCCGATGTCAGTGGGGTGCATGAGGGGGTTCCTTCATCAGGTGTCGACAAAGGAAAGGTATTTAATTGTTTAAGATTAATTATGCATGCATATGTATGCCACTTGTGTGTAGTAATAAATATTTTACTTGCACTTTATTGTATAGGGTGTGGCTATCGATGATGTCCTGACACCGGTTCGACAACGTAGGGTTACAAGCGTCTTGATTCGGAGTGATAGCCTGATTGTACGTAGACTTTTACATATTGTTATTTGTATTTTGTAACCAGGTTTGCTATGATGAAGTACATTGATATATAATTGACAATCTTTTTACTCTCATAGGTTACTTCGACTATGAGGGAGGGCCCACGAGAATCCTTCATTTCTTTGTTGACCCAGCCCACTATTCCAAAGGAGGGATCACCATATGCAAGTTTTAATTTTAGTTCAATCAATTTGTAATTTTATTATGCTATCATCCTATTTTGTAGATTTATTACTCTATGTTGCACCACTCTACTAATCTCATTATTGCAAATATATATTTATAGGTCAGTGTTGGTATTGCTGGCATGGTCCCTTTGCTACCCAGGACTTATGCTAGGACACCTGCTTATGGTAGGTGATCGAGAGACCAGGTACAAATATTTGTATTCAGTTATAATTTTAATTAAATTAGTGTTTGAAAATTATGAATTATATATATATATATATATATGTACAAATCATATAAAGTAAGCAATCTAACTTTGGTTTGAACTCATTTTTTATGCAGGATCAATTAGAGCCCAACACTTCTTCAAAGAGGCTACATTTTGATGACCCCCCTACAACATAGGATGCAGTTTTAGTTTTGTGGTCATTTAGAGATGACACTTGACACATTTTGAGATGGCATATATGCCACATTGTACACCTTAAAACATTGATTTTGTAGACATTTTGAAATGGCATGTGCCATATTTGTATATGGACATACTTTTGATACATTTGATACATATATAGAACATGTTCATTTATATGTTATATTTGCGTCATCTTTTGTATATACATATTTATTATTCATGTTTATGGAATTGAATGGTGAAGTTATATCTTGACTATGATTATCATTATGATTTAAATTATATCTTGTTGAAGTTACATTTGTTTTTCTTTACTCTGGAATAGCCTGTTCATGGAGCTTATTATGTTTGAGGTTTAACTTCTTGTTGGTGAACAGATTTGTCTTCCAAAGAAACACTTACAAAATGAACCTTAAAGCCCAAACAAAGACTCAACCAACACCAACAATTGGGTCACTTCGCTATTGAGAAGTGTAAGTTCCCTCTGAAATATCCGGGTATAGCTCCCCGTGCAGGATTTACAATGAATCAACTAAACTATAAATGATAATGCTTTTAACCTAAAAGCAATAAAGGCTTACAAACATCTATTCGTAAACATGAGATAGACACAAAGGGACTAATTTACTGAAAAGAAAAGGATAGTAAACGCTACAAATTTCATTTGCCTAAACAATGCATTACAGAAAGAAACTAAGAGAGAAAGATGAATGGTTCTTTCCAAATACATGAAAAAATATAGCACAAAGTCCACAGATGATTGTGCTGATGATCAGACGTAATAGATACACATTCAAAAGAAACCAATATCATTCAAAGATGAATATCAATCAGAAAGTGAGCATCTAAAATCAAAGTTTTAATATGCTGACATATCCTTCTTTGAACACAGTAAAACAACAAAGATTTTACTATTCCTATACATTAATCATTATCTAAAAATAAAATCTCTCTTTCCCTACATTACAATAAAAATCCTAATCTATCCCTCCCCTGGCACAAAGTCTCTCGGGTCAGGCGGAATTCAGAACCCCCAAAATCTCCTCTACGAGCCTTATTTATTTTCCCGTTTCGGTCAGTTTCTTTCCTATTATAATAACTAATTCTTGAGGACATGTCTATCCACATCTTCTTTCTTGAATACATTAAAGTCTCCCTTTGTGAGTGCCTTAGTAATATTTTGTTATGAAAGTCCATGTTACTTGGCACTCTACATCTTTCAAAATGGATCTATTCCTATAGAATAGTGCCATCTGGATCTTATTGCAACACAAGTGTTAATGCCTCTATGTTTTGATTGGATGCTTCGTGCCATAACTAGAGCGTGTCATTTTTGGCTCTCCACACACATATCACTTCATGCAAGTGACACCAAGAAAATTTTTGTCTAAGCCATCATACATACGTATTTTGGGATTCAATTGTGAGCACATCCTCCTCAATTTTCCCACCTTGTAAACCTGAAGCCAACATCTCTAAATCATAATTGATGTCAAAACAAAGAATTGAATTATCATGCATCATGAAGGCATCATCAGCTTGGTATTGAAAATTGCTCTTAAGTTTCCCACTGATATAGTCCCAGACCTCTATGAATCCAACAACCAAGCATGAAACAAGGTTCTATCCATCAGGGAAGATGTCGGGTTCTCCTTGACATTCAGTGTTGGGGCATTCTCAGGAAATGATAATGTCTTAATATTGAAATTGCATTATAGATTATCATGTTCTCGAATGCCAATATTGTCAATGTGCAAAACCAATTCTCATTGTCATCGACCAGTCTAACCTGATAAAGCTTTGGAAACTTCATTTTTGGATACCTTTTACTAGTTCTAATGCTCCTATCTATAGTTCCATATGCCGTGCTCTACTTGTGGGCATTCTGTTGAACAGTTTACATATACGAGCCCCTAATGCAGAGGTTACAGCAAGAAAGTGGAGTGCCCTTCTACTACCTCCCACAACTCACCAACCAACCACAAAGGCTTAAGGGTAATCCCAAAATCTTTTGATGGTATAACACAACCAAAAAAATGTATTTCTATCCCAATAAACTCCCTCTGCAATGTTACACACTCAATCAAACTTCAATGCCTTTTTGGCTTTAGGGACACTAGGCCTAAAACTAACTTATTGATAGAAATCTTCACCAGTGGACTTCCTAACTACTCCCAAGCATTTAGATGGTCCTAATATGACCTAAGGCCTCTGAAATAACACTTGGTTTATTCCCACCAAAACCGTACCATGGCAAACTAGACCTGCACGCCAATTTCCTTGTAGCCTTCTCAATAGAGGTTTTCTACTCTAACTTTTGCACAACTGAGTATCTTGATACAATCAGGGAATTTTTAGACACCCATTTGGAAGTTATTTAAGATCCCAAATCCTTTCTTTCCAACTCCACTCCAACGCCACCTAACACCCACCGTGGACACAGACCTAATTGGCCTAATTAAGCTTGGTTTACAAAGCAAGTATGAGGTATAGGGTTCATGGAACTAGTAAAGTGCTTTAGATATTCTTCTCCAACCCAAAATGACTCAAAACCACCTTTACTTCACTCACTTATCTATTCTATGCACTTCTTTACAACTTTCTTCTACTTTCTAGATTGAATCCTCTCAAAAATTTAGACTAGGGCTTGATGCATGAAGGCCTTGCCCTTCAAGCCACTAAATGAGACTTTATGATCCATTGATACATAGACCTAAATTTCATTTTCCAAATTCTTAGGTTAAACCCACAGCTAGAATGCAAGTTAGGCCTCCATTAGTGTTCAGGGCCCTAGAAAAGCTTGCTTCTTGGACTATTTTGAAAAGAATTGAAATAACTTTAAAAAATGAAACTAAAACTTCTTCAAATCAATGAAAATGTTCAATAACATGCAATATAGTATTCCCACATTCAAATCATGACCCTGTAAGTCCGTACACGCTCGTACAACTAAGAGAAATGGCTCAAAAATGGTTTGTATTCCTCCTTTATGGCATCAGTTTACAAAAATCAACTTCTTACCATTATGGTTCAAAGTGATGAGAATATATAACCTTCATAATGAAGGTATATTTATTGGATAACCCATTTAACTCTTGGGTTTCCAATTCCAATCTCTCGAGAAATTTTAGAAAGTTGCAACAACAACTTTTATTGCATTTTTGCATTTTTGCAAAATATGCCATTTTATGAACTCGATAGAGTTTATGATTTATTTTTGAGATCAAAACCTATCAACATGATTTTTAAAGTGAAAATAATCTAAAATCAACCTTTAAGACTCCATAAGCCTAACCTAGCAAATTATCACTAACTAGGTGAACCCCATGACCTAAGGTATCTTAGGCTTATAACATTGCCAAAAGATCCTTGATCACACATTAGGGATTCCAAACCAAAATTAGGATGATATATTTAGATCCATCCTATTTATTACAAATATACAAATGCAATTCAAATTCCTACTAGTGGAGGGTGCCTTGTACCAGCGTCGGAAGATCGCTACCTAATCGTGCGTAGTGCACCTTGGGGTCACTTGGGTCGAGCATGGTCGCGAGTGTTTTGGTGACTCTGTGGGAAGAACGGGGTTGTCACTAGTGTTTACCTGGCCAAACGGAGCTGATGGAGTAGACGGTTTGATGCCAGGTCAGACGGTTTGAAAGATACATTGCTGAGCCACTTTGAACTGACCCTCACTGCAAGTTTTGGCATCAACTGAGATCACCTTGCCAAATGCAAACAAAGTCAAATCAAACAAAACTAAGAGAGGTTATTGTAGACCTCAAAAACATGATCCTGTAGCACCTAATGGTTTGTTGATACCTCTCACAAAGTTTGAGATATGAGCCTCAAAAGATCATTGCCCAATCGTGCTTAGTGCACCTTGGGGTCACTTGGTTCGAGCGTGGTCACGAGCGTTCTGGTGACTTTGTGGGAAAAATGGGGTTGTCACTGGCATTTACTCAGCCAACTAGAGCTAATGGAGTAGATGGTTTGATGCCAAGTTAGACGGTTTGAAAGATACACTACTGAGCCACTTTCAACTGACCCTCACTGCAAGTTTTGGCATCGACTGAGATCACCTTGCAAAATGTAAACAAAGTCAAATTGCCCAAAATCGAGAGAGGTTATTATAGACCTTGAAAACAAGATCCTATAGCACCTGATGATTTGTCAATACCTCTCATGAAGTCTGAGATACAAGCCCTAGAAGATCGCTACCCAATCATGCTTAGTGCACCTTGGTGTCACTTGGGTCGAGCATGGTCGCGAGTGTTCCGGTGACTCTGTGGGAAGAACAAGGTTGTCACTGGCATTTAACCAACCAACTAGAGATAATGGAGTAGATGGTTCGATCCTAGGTCAAATGATTTGAAAGATACGCTGTTGAGCCACTTTTAACTGACCCTCATTGCAAGTTTTGGCATCGACTGAGATCACCTTGCCAAATGCAAATGAAGTCAAATAACCCAAAATTAAGAGAGGTTATTGTAGACCTCAAAAACATGATCCCTTAGCACTTGACAATTTGTCAATACCTCTCACGAAGTCTGAGATATGAGCCCTGGAAGATCGCTGCCCAATTGTGCTTAGTGCACCTTGGGGTCACTTGGGTCGAGCGTGGTCGCGAGTGTTCCGGTGAGTCTGTGGGTAGAACGGGGTTGTCACTGGCATTTACTTGGCCAAATTAAGCTAATGGAGTAGATAGTTTGATGCTAGGTCAGACGGTTTGAAAGATACACTGCTGAGCCACTTTCAACTGACCCTCATTGCAAGTTTTGGCATTGATTGAGATCGCCTTGCCAAATGCCAATGAAGTTGAATCACCCAAAATTGAGAGAGGTTATTGTAGACCTTGAAAACATGATCTTGTAGCACCTAACAATTTGTCGATACCTCTCAAGAAGTCTGAGATACGAGCCTCGGAAGATCGCTGCTCAATCGTGCTTAGTGCACCTTGGGGTCACTTGGGTCGAGCGTGGTCGCGAGCGTTCTGATGACTTTGTGGGTAGAACAAGGTTGTCACTAGCATTTACCTAGCCAAATGGAGCCAATGGAGCAGATGGTTTGATGCCAGGTCAGACGGTTTGAAAGATACGTTGCTGAGCCACTTTCAACTGACCCTCACTACAAGTTTTGGCATTGACTGAGATCACCTTGCCAAATGCAAATGAACTTGAATCACCCAAAACCAAGAGAGGTTATTGTAGACCTCAAAAACACAATCCATAGCACCTAATAGTTTGTCAATACCTCTCATGAAGTTTGAGATACGAGCCCTGGAAGATCACTACCCAATCATGCTTAGTGCACCTTGGGGTCACTTGGGTCGAGCGTGGTCGCGAGCGTTTCGGTGACTCTATGGGTAGAATGGGGTTGTCACTAGATTTTACTCAGCCCACCAGAGCTGATGGAGTAGATGGTTCGATGCCACATTAGATGGTTTGAAAGATACGCTGCTGAGCCACTTTCAACTGACCCTTACTGCAAGTTTTGGCATCGACTGAGATCGCCTTGCCAAATGAAAATGAAGTTGAATCACCCAAAACCGAGAGAGGTTATTGTAGACCTCAAAAACATGATCCCGTAGCACCTAACAATTTGTTGATACCTCTCATGAAGTCTGAGATATGAGCCCTAGAAGAGCGCTGTCGGTTTGAAAGATACGTTGTTGAGCCGCTTTCAACTGACTATTAGTGGTATGTTTGAAATTTGAACTGTGAAATTAATCATGATTAAGCTTGTGAAATTTGAACTGTGGAGCTTATTATGTTTGAGGTTTAACTTTTATAGATTGTTTGAAATGCTAAAAAATAATATCCTTAAAGCATTAGAAACAATAATCAAACATGTAAGAATTCAAACCATGCAAATGACATAAGTATATGACATGTAAGATCCCTTCTTGGCACTATTGGCCACCCATACATGATTTTGGTCATAAGTCCTTATGAAGAGTTTTAGGACATTTAACTTTTAAATCAAATTGATTGTTACAAATTGCCATTATAGGCTTCAAAAGATCTCAATTAACCATTAAGGATCCTTTTGTCCTTCTATCTCTGATTGGATCCATGGTGACCATAGGCATCTTCATAGGTGCTCCTACACAAGTTACAATCCACATACAAAACCAAGTTTATTGACTCAAAATACAATCTAAGAAAGGTCAAATTAATGTATTCAAATTAAGCTTAACGAACTTAGAAAACAATGCACTAAGTTAACTTATTACCTAGTCAAGTGTTCCTGAAGGGTCATCTCTTTGCTTTAGGGTCTCCAATAGAGCTTCATAATCAGCAGTAGTAATAGTCCAAAGTTCTTTTGTCTTTGGTCTTCCTTGATGCTTTGACAATTTGACATTTGTTGCTATAACAAGGTGTGAATACATGAGAATAGTTTTGTGCTTCTCGTAGTCTTCAAATGCGGGAACTCCATTCTTTCTAATCATGTATGTTCGTAGCCATGTTCCCGCAACAACAACTGAACCAGTAGGATATGTGAACCCATCACCATCTGTCATCAGTTGTACAAGCTTCTGTTTACCTTGTACACAACGTGCTAACCAATAATCTGACCTCTCATCATTCCCCTGCGGTGCAACCAATGCAAAAACATCTCCTAGCTTCAGAAGATTTGAAAGATGGTCATAGTCAACTAAAGTGTCCATGTCATCATTTCTTGTAGAGAGTGTCAAAGATAAAGGAGTCAGATACTATGGAACCCATGTATCCACCCACTCACTTGACTCACAATGATCCCAATCATACTAAAAACACATGGGGCAAAAACAAGCCAACTCTCATGTCCAAATGGTCCATGTACTACTATTGGAGCTTTGGAATGAATGCATTTTTGAAGAGTCTTTCACTGTTTGACAATTCAATCTATCTCCTATAGTTCCGTCCTCAACCAACCAAAAGAATCTATGCACTGTAGAATCAAGAGTCCCCCCTATGACAATGCTAAAGTACACCAATCAACAATAGAATGAGCATCAAGAAGTACATCACCTGAAATCCTCAATTGCTCCTTAACTAGAGCTCTCTTCACACACGCACCTGCTCTGTCATACTCCCCTTTCCCATGCCCTGACTCAAAAAAACTCCAAATATGAGGTACACCTCTCTCCACATGCATGCTACACAACCAATAAAACATTTTGGCATTCTTAAATTGACCGGTGCAACTATCTGACCAAATGAGATGCCTATCCATAGCAATACCATTTTCCTGCAAGAAGTCAAAATAGTTCTGGAAACAATGTTGAACAAACTCATGAGAGTGAGACCTGTCATCGCTCATATAAAAATGGTACTCTCTAATTATCTTTCACTCATATTTTGTGCTTTCAAGGGAATGTCTATATGTGATGCATACAGAAATAGCAACTTGAATGGAATTGTAATATTGAGCTTGAGTCTCATTTTGGGGCTGCAATGTATAGTTCTCCGTAAAGTCTAAAATGGATATAATAGTTCCAATGGGGAAAGTGTCCTTACATGTCTTGAATTGTTGATCCAACCATTGAGACCTGTGACTATGCCTTGCATACTTGTAAAAAAGATTTGTCTTGAAATCTGAGATAAAATTAACAACATTGTATTCTTTTGCAACTAACTCACATCTAGAGCCTTCACCTCCACTCTTCAATGTATATTTCACTGTTTCATATACCTTTTTTTGGATGAGTGTCTTTCCAAAATTGTGTTCCAAACCCTCATGAAAACATGTTCTAAACTTGGACAAGCCACCACATTCTGAGCACTTGGCATTTAAGCAATCTTTTTTATAAAATAAACAACCACCATCTCTATGACATAAAAATTGATCTAGCAAGTCTCTTGATGATTTGGGAAGACCACTTGCACCACAATCCTCTAGCATTTCATTAGTATGCAAAGTAGAATGAATGGACCGTAATAATTCATGATGCATTGAAAACTCAACATGATATTTGCAACAACATGTATTTCGAATCTTAAGGGGTACACAATAAAATGGTTTCACGGATTCAAAAGACCTTTGTGATATTTTCAATGTTGGATGTGTCTCACAAAATTTTTTATACAACATTGTTTGACTTACCTCCACATAATGTTTAAGATGTGGAGTGCGGTCTCCATTGCCAAATCTCAACTTCAAGACATCCTTCACATTTGGTGACACTCTTGAGTTAGCATCCCAAAATTGTTGAATTTCATCCTTGACAACATCTATTAGCTTCTTATCGAAATGTGGAAGTCTCCCACCATAAGCCCATGTATCAATTTGAAGCGGATCATCAAGTCTTTCTCTTCTTACAAGTGCTCTACCCAAATTTTTATGGTCTATATTGAAGTCAACACAAGTTTGTCTCATCAAATGAGCCTTTCTCAACTGATGACTTACTAAGGAGGTTGTAATAACCCTCTGAGCAACTCTCTTATCTTTTTCTCTGCTAGTCTTCCCAATGCTATTGAGAGCATTGAAAAGATTCTTCACAACAATGGCATTTCTCTCCATTTTCTTGTTCACATGAATCTTCAATTTCACAAGCACAGGTCTCATGTTTTGCATCTTTAAAAACTACACAAAAATTTGACATTGCTCAACGAATGTCTTGTTTCAAAAAAATTGATCATAAAGTCTTGAAGCCCACAACCTAATGGTTCTATGTGACCTCTTTCCTTCCCAATTATTCATAATGTTCTCCTCAATTTCAATTAACCATTTAGGTGTTCTTGAAAGCCCCAAATTTGAAGATTGATTATCTTTATTGCAAGGGACTTCATTTTGCATATAATTTGGAGATGTATAACATTCATGTGGTTCTTGTGCAATATTTTTGTTCCCAAAGTCTACATTTTCAATCTCCATCTGTGCATTTTCAAATTGAACATCCTCTTCACTTACAACTACATTTACAGGGTCACCATGATTAATGTTTAACATACCTTCTCTCCTTCTTCGATGATTTTCCTTATCTTTTTCCCTATATGCTTGAATTTCATCATCTGTCAACTTCCTCTTGCGTTTAGCCTTTCGACGACTGCTACTTCCCATGGTGAGACCACAAGTCGACAAAAATCAAACAATGGGCCCCAAATCACATTTTTTTTTTACAACGCGTGAAAAAAGTATCAAATCCCATGATTGTCTGGTCTGTGGGGATAGGGAATATTTTGGTCAAATATTACCTGGCAAAAATTGGGTATTTGATTTCATATCGGGTACCCGATATTCTCAGGCTGATGAAAAAAGGGCAGGAGCAAATGAAAAAAATTTAAATTTTACATATATTGATGTATATAATAGATATAAATAAAAGACGCATATGATATATAGAATGTATATTATATATATACTAATGTATTATAATATACTAATGTATTATATGTACTAATGTATTAAAATATATTAATGTATTATAATATACTAATGTATTATATATACTAACATGTATATATATATATATATATATATATATATATATATATATATATATATATATATATGTATGTATATATATATATATGTATGTATATATATATATATATATATATATATATATATATATATATATATATATATATATATATATATATATATATATATATGTATGTATATATATATATAATACATATACTAATGTATACTAATATATTATATATAATGTTACAAATTTTGGAGAATCTCTTGTAGAAATATGGAAATTATAATCTTCCTCCTAGAGCATACATTAATGAAGTTCTTTGTGCCTTAGCAGAGGAAGCCAGCTGGATTGTTGAAGCTTACATTACTACATATAGAAATGCGGTATGTATTTTTGGCCTAAATTTTTTTCTCATTTCTTTTAGGTCATTAAAGGTGGTCAGCTAAATCTTTGTATTAAATGTGCCTTTTATAGGCATCATAAACCCTAGCTACGCTGAAATGGAGGCTTTGAAGAATAGTTCACTGGAGGTGGAGAGAGAGACTTCCTAGGAGTCATGAGGACTCCCTAGGGGTCCTAACGCATGATAAGGCATACTAGGACCCCTAGGGAGTCCTTGTGACCCATTTTGACACATTGGAATGCTTAAGTGTGTCTTAAGGGGTCTTACGAACCCTTAAGACACACTTGAGCATTCCAATGTGTCAAAAGGAGAGTACCCGTGACCCCTTTTGACACATTGGAATGCTTAAGTGTGTCTTAAGGGGTCTTACAACCCCTTAAGACACACTTGAGCATTCCAATGTGTCCAAAGGGGTCACAAGGACTCCCTAGGGGTTCTAACATGTGATGAGGCGTACTAGGACCCCTAGGGAGTCCCTGTGACCCCTTTTGACACATTGGAATGCTCAAGTGTGTCTTAAGGGGTCTTAGGACCATGTAGGACCCCTTAAGACACACTTGAGCATTATAATGTGTCAAAAGGCATCACGGGGAGTATGCCTTATCACGCGTTAGGACCCCTAGGGAGTCCCCGTGATCCCTTTTGACAGATTGGAATGTTCAAGTGTGTCTTAAGGGGTCCTAAGACCCCTTAAGACACACTTGAGCATTCCAATCTATCAAAAGGGGTCACAAGGACTCCCTAGGGGTCCTAACATGTGATAAGGCATACTAGGACCCCTAGGGAGTCCCCGTGACCCCTTTTGACATATTGGAATGCTCAAGTGTGTCTTAAGGGGTCCTAAGATCCCTTGAGACACACTTGAGTGTTCCAATGTGTCAAAAGGGGTCACGGGGACTCCCTAGGGGTCCTAACACATGATAAGGCATACTAGGACCCTTAGGGAGTCCTTGTGACCCCTTTCAATACATTGAAATGCTCAAAGGTGTCTTAAGGGGTCCTGAGATCCCTTGAGACACACTTGAGCAATCCAATGTGTCAAAAGGGGTCACAGGGACTCCCTATGGGTCCTAACACATGATAAGGCATACTAGGACCCCTAGGGAGTCCCCATGACCCCTTTTGAGACATTAGAATGCTCAAGTGTGTCTTAAGGGGTCCTAAGATCCCTTGAGACACACTTGAGCATTCCAATGTGTCAAAAGGGGTCATGGGGACTCCTTAGGGGTCCTAACACATGATAAGGCATACTAGGACCCCTAGGGAATCCTCGTGACCCCTTTTGACACATTGGAATGCTCAACTATGTCTTAAGGGGTCCTAAGATCCCTTGAGACACACTTGAGCATTCCAATATGTCAAAAGAGGTCACGGGGACTCCCTAGGGGTCCTAATGCATGATGAGGCATACTAGGACCCTTAGGCAATCCCCCTGAAACATTTTGACACATTGGAATGCTCAAGTGTGTCTTAAGGGGTCCTAAGATCCCTTGAGACACACTTGAGCATTCCCATGTGTCAAAAGGGATCATGGGGACTCCCTAGGGGTCCTAACGCATGATAAAGTGTACTACGACCCCTACGGAGTCCCCATGACCCCTTTTGATAGATTGGAATGCTCAAGTGTGTCTTAAGGGGTCTTAGGACCCCTTAAGACATGCTTGAGCATTCTAATTTGTCAAAAGGGGTCACGGGGACTCCCTAGGGGTCCTAACACATGATAAGGCATACTAGGACCCCTAGGGAGTCCCTGTGATCCCTTTTGACACATTAGAATGCTCAAGTGTGTCTTAAGGGGTCCTAAGATCCCTTGAGACACACTTGGGTGATCCAATGTGTGAAAAGGGGTCACGGGGACTCCCTAGGGGTCCTAACACATGATAAGGCATACTAGGACCCCTAGGGAGTCCCTGTGACCCCTTTTGAGACATTGAAAAGCTCAAGTGTGTCTTAAGGGGTCCTAAGACCCCTTGAGACACACTTGAGCATTCAAGTGTGTCAAAAGGGGTCACGGGGACTCCCTAGGGGTCCTAACATGTGATAAGGCATACTAGGACCCCTAGGGAGTGTCTGTGACCCCTTTTGACACATTGGAATGCTAAAGTGTGTCTTAAGGGATCCTAAGATTCTTTGAGAAGAACTTGAGTGTTCCAATGTGTCAAAAGGGGTCATGGGGACTCCCTAGGGGTCCTAACATGTGATAAGGCATACTAGGACCCCTAGGGAGTCCCCGTGACCCCTTTTGAGACATTGGAATGCTCAAGTGTGTCTTAAGGGGTCTTAGGACCCCTTAAGACACACTTGAGCATTCCAATGTCTCAAAAGGGGTCACGGGGACTCCCTAGGGGTCCTAACATGTGATAGGGCATACTAGGACCACTAGGGCTTTCCCGTGACACCTTTTGACACACTGGAACACAAAAGTGTGTCTTAAGGGGTCTTGGGACCCCTTCAGACACATTTGAGTATTCCAATGTGTCAAAAGTGGTCACGGGGACTCCCTAGGGGTCCTAATGCATGATAAGGCATACTAGGACCCCTACGGAGTCCTTGTGACCCCTTTTGACACATTGGAACACTCATGTGTGTCTTAAGGGGTCTAAGATGCCTTTTGACACATTGGAATGCTCATGTGTGTCTTAAGGGATCTTAGGACACCTTAAGACACACTTGAGCATTCCAATGTGACAAAAGGGGTCACAGGGACTCCATAGGGGTCCTAGTATGCCTTATCACATGTTAGGACCCCTTGAGAGTCCCCGTGACCCCTTCTGACACATTAGAACACTCAAGTGTGTCTCATGGGGTCTTAGGAACCCTTAAGACACACTTGAGCATTCCAATGTCTCAAAAGGAGTCACAGGGACTCCCTAGGGGTCGTAGTACACCTTATCACATGTTAGGACCCCTAGGGAGTCCTTGTGACCCCTTTTGACATATTGGAAGGCTCAAGTGTGTCTCAAGGGGTCACGAGGACTCGCTAGGGGTCCTACCGCATGATAAGGCATACTAGGACCTATAGGGAGTCCCCGTGACCCATTTTGACACATTGGAATGCTCAAGTGTTTCTTAAGGGGTCTTAGGACCCCTTCAGAAATATTTGAGCATTCCAATGTGTCAAAAGGGGTCACAGGGACTCCCTAGGGGTCCTAACATGTGATAATGCATACTAGGACCACTAGGGCTTCAACGTGACCCCTTTTGACATGCTAGAATGCTCAAGTGTGTCTTAAAGTGTCTTGGGACCCCTTAAGATAGATTTGAGCATTCCAATGTGTTAGAAGGGGTCACGGGGACTCCCTAGGGGTCCTAATGCATGATAAGGCATACTAGGACCCATAGGGAGTCCTCGTGACCCCTTTTGACACATTGGAACACTCATGTGTGTCTTAAGGGGTCCTAAGACCCCTTTTGACACATTGTAATACTCATGTGTGTCTTAAGGTGTCTTAGGACACCTTAAGACACACTTGAGCATTCCAATGTGTCAAAAGGGGTCACAAGGACTCCCTAGTGGTCCTAGTATGCCTTATCACGTGTTAGGACCCCTAGAGAGTCCCTGTGACCCCTTCTGACACATTGGAACACTCAAGTGTGTTTGAAGGGGTCTTAAGACCCCTTAAGACACACTTGAGCATTCTAATGTGTTAGAAGGGGTCACGGGGACTCCCTAGGGGTCCTAGTACACCTTATCATGTGTTAGGACACCTAGGGATTCCCCATGATCCCTTTTGACACATTAGAAGGATCAAGTGTGTCTTAAGGGGTCTTAGGACCCCTTGAGATACACTTGAGCATTCCAATGTGTTAAAAGGGGTCACAGGGAATCCCTAGGGGTCCTAAAGCATGATAAGGCATACTAGGACCCCGAGGGAGTCCTCGTGACCCCTTTTGACACATTGGAATGCTCAAGTGTGTCTTAAGGGGTCCTATGACCCCTTAAGACATAGTTGAGCATTCCAATGTCTCAAAAGGGGTCATGGGGACTCCTTAGGTGTCCTAACACATGATAAGGCGTATTAGGACCCCTAGGGAGTCCCCGTGACCCCTTTTGACACATTGGAATGCTCAAGTATGTCTTAAGGGGTCCTAAGACCCCTTAAGACACACTTGAGCATTCCAATGTGTCAAAAGGGGTCACAGGGACTCCCTAGGGGTCCTAAAACATGATAAGACATAGTAGGATCCCTAGGGAGTCCCCGTGACCCCTTTTGACACATTGGAATGCTCAAGTGTGTCTCAAGGGGTCTACACACTTGAGCATTCCAATGTGTCAAAAGGGTTCACGGGGGCTCCCTAGGGGTCCTAGTATGCCTTATCACACGTTAGGACCACTAGGGAGTCCCCATGACCCCTTTTGACACATTAGAATGCTCAAGTGTGTCTCAAGGGGTCTTAGGACTACTTAAGATAGACTTGAGCATTCCAATATGTCAAAAGGGGTTACAAGGACTCCCTTGGGGTCCTAGTATGCCTTATCATGCGTTAGGACACCTAGGGAGTCCCCGTGACCCCTTTTGAGACATTGGAATGCTCAAGTGTGTCTTAAGGAGTCTTAGGACACCTTAAGACACACTTGAGCATTCCAATGTGTCCAAAGGGGTCACGGGGACCCCCTAGGGGTCCTAGTGTGCCTTATCACACCCTAGGACCCCTAGGGAGTCCCCATGACCCCTTTTGGCACATTGGAATGCTCAAGTGTGTCTTAAGGGGTCTTAGGACCTCGTAGGACCCCTTAAGACACACTTGAGCATTACAATGTGTCAAAAGGGGTCATGGGGACTCCCTAGGGGTCCTAGTATGCCTTCTCACATGTTAGGACCCCTAGGGAGTCCTTGTTACCCCTGTTGATAGATTGGAATGCTCAAGTGTTGCTTAAGGGGTCTTAAGACCCCTTAAGACACACTTGAGTGTTCTAATCTATCAAAAGGGGTCATGGGGACTCCCTAGGGTTCCTAGTATGCCTTATCACATGTTAGGACCCCTAGGGAGTCTCGATGACCCCTTTTGACACATTGGAAGGATCAAGTGTGTCTCAAGGGATCTTAGGACCCCTTAAAACACACTTGAGCATTCCAATGTGTCAAAAGGGGTCACAGGGACTCCCTAGGGGTCCTAGTACGCCTTATCACATGTTGGGACCCCTAGGGAGTCCCCGTGACCCCTTTTGACACATTGGAATGCTAAAGTGTGTCTCAAGGGATCTTAGGACCCCTTAAGACACACTTGAGCATTCTAATGTGTCAAAAGGGGTTACAGGGACTGCCTAGGGGTCCTAGTATGCCTTATCATGCGTTAGGACCCCTAGGGAGTCCCCGTGACCCCTTTTGACACATTGGAACACTCAAGTGTGTCTCAAGGGATCTTAGGACCCCTTAAGACACACTTGAGCATTCCAATGTCTTAAAAGGGGTCATGGGGACTCCTTAGGCGTCCTAGTATGCCTTATCACACATTAGGACCCCTAGGGAGTCCCCGTGACCCCTTTTGACACATTGGAATGCTCAAGTGTGTGTTAAGGGGTCTTAGGACCCCGTAAGACACACTTGAGTGTTCCAGTGTCTCAAAAGGGGTCACGGGGACTCCCTAGGTGTCCTAGTATGCCTTATCATGCGTTAGGACCCCTAGGGAGTCCCCATGACCCCTTTTGACACATTGGAATGCTCAAGTGTGTTTTAAGGGGTCTTAGGACCCCGTAGGACCCCTTAAGACACACTTGAGCATTCTAATGTGTCAAAAGGGGTCACGGGGACTCCCTAGAGGTCCTAACATGTGATAAGGCATACAAACACGTGATAAGGCATACTAGGACCCATAGGGAGTCCCCATGACCCCTTTTAAGACATTGGAATGCTCAAGTGTGTCTTAAGGGGTCCTAAGACCCCTTAAGACACACTTGAGCATTCCAATGTCTCAAAAGGGGTCATGAAGACTCTCTAAGGGTTCTAGTATGCCTTATCATGCATTAGGGCTCCTAGGGAGTCCCCGTGACTCCTTTTGACACATTGGAACACTTGAGTGTGTCTTAAGGGGTCTTAGGACCCTGTAGGACCCCTTAAGACACACTTGAGCATTCCAATCTATCAAAAAGGGTCACAGGGACTCCCTAGGGGTGCTAGTATGCCTTATCATGTGTTAGAACCTCCAGGGAGTCCTCGTGACCCCTTTTGACACATTGGAATGCTCAAGTGTGTCTTAAGGGGTCCTAAGACCCCTTAAGATACACTTGAGTGTTCCAATGTGTCAAAAGGGGTCTAGGGGACTCCCTAGGGGTCCTAGTACACCTTATCACATGTTAGGACCCCTAGGGAGTCGTCGTGACCCCTTTTGACACATTGGAATGCTCAAGTGTGTCTTAAGGGGTCCTAAGACCCCTTAAGACACACTTGAGCATTCCAATGTGTGAAAAGGGGTCTAGGGGACTCCCTAGGGGTCCTAGTATGCCTTATCACATGTTAGGACCCCTAGGGAGTCCCTGTGACCCCTTTTGACACATTGGAATGCTCAAGTGTGTCTTAAGGGGTCTTAGGACCCCTTAAGACACACTTGAGCATTCCAATGTGTCAAAAGGGGTCACGTGGACTCCCTAGGCATGAAAAGGGGTCAAGGGGACTCTCTAGGGGTCCTAACGCATGTAAGGCATACTAGGAGCCCTAGGGAGTCCCCTAGACCTCTTTTGACACATTGGAATGCTCAAGTGAGTTTTAAGGGGTCCTAAGACCCCTTAAGACACACTTGAGCAATCCAGTGTGTCAAAAGGGGTCATGGGGACTCCCTAGGGGTCTTAACATGTGATAAGGCATACTAAGACCCCTAGGGAGTCCTCGTGACCCCTTTTGACACATTGGAACGCTCATGTGTGTCTTAAGTGGTCCTAAGACCCCTTTTGACACATTGGAATGCTCATGTGTGTCTTAAGGGGTCCTAATACTCGTTAAGACAGACATGAGCATTCCAATGTGTCAAAAGGAGTCACGAGCACTCCCTAGGGGTCCTAGTATGCGTTATCATGTGTTAGGACCCCTAGGGAGTCCTCGTGACCCCTTTTGACACATTGGAATGCTCAAGTGTGTCTTAAGGGTTTTAGGACCCCTTAAGACACACTTGAGCATTCCAATGTGTCAAAAGGGGTCACGGGGACTCATTAGGGGTCAAAAGGGGTCATGGGGACTCCCTAGGGGTCCTAATGCATTATAAGGCATACTAGGACCCCTAGGGAGTCCCCGTGAGCCCTTTTGACACATTGAAATGCTCAAGTCTATTTGAAGGGTTCCTACGACCCGTTAAGACACACTTGGGCATTGCAATGTGTCAAAAGGGGTCATGGGGACTCCCTAGGGGTCCTAACATGTGATAAGCCATACTAGG
This sequence comes from Chamaecyparis obtusa, assembly GCA_027943335.1. Taxonomy (NCBI): domain Eukaryota; kingdom Viridiplantae; phylum Streptophyta; class Pinopsida; order Cupressales; family Cupressaceae; genus Chamaecyparis; species Chamaecyparis obtusa. The sequence continues at coordinate 608,429 of BSBK01004199.1, read as the reverse complement.
ACCTCTAGGGAGTCCCCGTGACCCTTTTTGACACATTGGAATGCTCAAGTGTGTCTTAAGGGGTCCTAAGACCCCTTAAGACACACTTGAGCATTCCAATGTGTCAAAAGGGGTCATGGGGACTTCCTAAAGGTCCTAACATGTGATAAGGTGTACCAGGACACCTAGGGAGTCCCTATGATCCAAATGAGATGTTAGTGAATGAATTCTTGCTAATACTACTCTTCCACTAGATCCAGATTTCAACCCTTTTGTGGATCTACAGGCTCAATCATGAGCCCATAGAATTGGCCAAGAGAAAAATGTAATTGTATATCAACTGATTACAAAATGTTCAGTTGAGGTGAAAATATTGCAACGATCAAGAAGAAAATTGGCTATGGAAAATCTAGTTATGAATTCTGTTAAGAATGAAACTATTAAGAATTGCATGAATCAGAAACCATGAAAATAACCTTCTACAACAAAGAACGTTCAAGCTATAGAATTTATTAACTCTGAATTAAAATGTCTTATCAACATTCATGGAAGAGATTTCATTAGCATCCATGGAAGAAATTTCATTAAAACTTTAGACAAAATCATCTAAAAAAATTCATTCACTTCAGGCAAAATCATTTAAGACAGACAAAAATAAAATCGTATTACTCAGAATTGGCAGAGAAAGAAAATGAGATAAACCAAATTTATCAAATTCTTGCAATCCACAGCTTCTCTCTGAGTGCAAAATGACAATCCATGGATCCAAAATTATGGTAAAAATTAAATTCTTCAAGTAAGTTGTTCAGAAACATGTAGAATACTGTAACACATGATGATTTATAGAGAATTTATGATGGACTATGCTGTGCAAAAACCTAGAATCCCTGCCATATCTTAGAGTACTGATGTGAAGCAATGGCAAAAGTTTGAGATAGAGGTAGGGTCGGCATTGAAGTGGCAAGACATTCTTCATAATATCGGGGCAGCGCCATCGAAACGGCAAGGCTTTCCTCATAATGTCACATTGCCGCTGATCTCTTCTTTAAATTTATTATTGCGGTCAGTTCTATGGTGCCTACATAATTTCCAGTACAACTGCTCATTTTACCAAACCCTTTCCCGCTCTCCATAATCTTCGGCCGGTTCAAAGATCCGTCTGGTTGTTCTTGTTTAACCTCCCAATGACTCTGTTGAGCTGTCGGATTATCAACAGGCATGGTACAATTGTTCGGTCACTAGAATCTATTTCGAGAACCTTTTCAATTTAGCGTTCCGGTTGAAACAGCAGGGAAAGATATCATTTCATAGCCATAAGCGATGGAAATAGAGTGATTCTCTTGCCTTCTGCTTCTATAATCCGCCTCCAGTGAACTATTCTTCAAAGCCTCCATTTTTGCATAGCTAGGGTTTTCAACGCCTGTAAAAGGCACAACTATGCCCCTGTAGGGACTCATGCTCATGCTCAGAATCATATTAAATAATATTTAAAATGTAAAATGTATATTATATAATATATAATAAATAATATTATATATAATATATAATCTAATATATAGTTTTTGATATTAATATAAAATTAAATAATATTTAATGTAACATGTATATTATATAATATTTAATATATATAATATATAATCTAATATATAGTTTTTAATATTAATATATATTATATAATATTTAATATATCTAATATATAACTAATATATAGTTTATGAAGGATGGAGAAAGTGGAGGCAAAGTTAAAATTCAAAATTTTGCCGTCATATTCGGGTACCCAAAAATATTGGGTACCCGATTAGGCTCGGTATTGCCTTGTGCACCAAACCTACATGGTCAACTATTGGAATGTCTCAAATACATGTTTTTCACTTGTTTCTCTGAGTTCCAGAGTTTGACAATGTAGTTGACGACTTTTTTTTCACCCGAATTTGATAAAATGAAAAGGGTATCTTAAGGAGATTATCAGCTTTCTATCGATATAATTGCTGTCAAATTTTGAATTCGGTAAGTAATTATTAGTTATTTTCTAATTGAGCTACCTCTAAAGTGCTGATTTATATACTGATTGAAAAATGACTATAACTTTCAAACAGTATAACATTTTTGAAATCCAAAAAATGTGTCACATTCTATGCTTCGCCTACTATAAGAATTTTTTTTTTTTTTTTGAATTTTGTAAAGTTTTGAATGAGTTAAGGTGATCAGACATGGGAGTTTTTTTATTTTGAAAATGTTGTAGCAAAAAATTCATAATTAATTATTTTTTTGGAATAAAATTACAAAAAAATATGCGTCACATCCGAGCATGAGTCTACTACTTATATATAAAATCTTATAATAAAATATTATCATTTGAATATAATTAAGGTGGTCAGACATACACCTACTTCTTATTTTTTTCCTAAAATTTTTGTACTACTGCATTGAAATCTATACTTTTCACCAATCATACTAACTTTTTCTCAAAAAAGGCCTAGTAGTTTAGAAACTACATTCAATTTTCCACAGATTCTATTCTTACAAATTTTTGATATTAGGTTCATAGCTAGTTGAAATTTTCACGTCAAGTTGACTAACCCTGATTTGCTGATTTTTCATTGCCACTTAAGGGCATAGTTTGGCCCCTCATGATCTTGCACATACCCATATCTCAGACCAATTGGTTTGGGCCCATAGCCCCGATGGAAGGTACTCTATTTCTTCTTCTTTCTCTATTCTTTACAAAGGATGCAAAAGCCTCTTCTAGGCTAAGGCATGAGTGAAGTCCCTCATCCCTAAGATTAATATGCTCTATTGGTTATTTTTGCAAAATAATATTTTGACTATAGATAATTTGTGTAAAAGAGGATTATGTCTTTTGAATAGATGTTATCTCTATCTTAATGAAGCCAAATCTATTTCAAACCTCCTTTATTTATCCTATTCTCTTGAGGTCTGGGCTAATCTCTTTCAAAGGTGAAATGTCTATTAGACATTACCTGATTCTTTGCATGAGTTCTTTCTTCAATGGAGCTTCTCAATTTCACATAATGCTGCTAGGATGATATGGGCTCTTGTTATTCCTCACCTGATTTGGAATATTTGGAAAGAGCATAATAATAATATATTCAGGAACTTTCACTCTCCTCCCAGTGTCATAGTGGAGAAAGTATTCAGACATGTGAATGAAAATATCCTATTATCCTTTAAAGTTTCCCCATTGTTGGTTTCTACCAATGAGGACCTAAGATTGATTAAGAACTGGAACATTGCTGGTATGAAATGTGATAATAATAACAAGAGGAAAAGTTTGGTTTGGTCTTCTATTCCTTAGGGATGGGTCAAAGATAACTTTCATGAAACTACCAAAGGAAATCTGGGTCAGGATGGATGTGGTGGAATTGATAGGGATAATTATGACAATTGTATAGGGGTTGTTGTATTACCTTTGGGAGTTCAAACCAACCATGTGACATAAGCTATGGCAGCCCTGTACATCCTGTTTATGGAAAAAAATCTTGGCTATAGGAAGGTCTAGCTGGATGAAGATTCAAATAATATAATAAGATGTATCATAGGGATAATAAAGCTTCATGGTCTATACATCATATTATTAAGGAGATAAAATGTACTATTCAAAGTTTTGATAATTTTTATTTATCTCATGACTATCGTGAACCTAATAAGGAAGTTGATGACATTGCTAATTATGGTGTTAAAAGGCTTAACATCAAGTGGAGAGGTGAAAATGAAATCAATGTTGAAATAATTAATCTCATTAGATACGATAATATTAACAATAAAGTTGGGGTGATTCTGAGTAATGATGGAAAATATATTCAGCATCCTTGATCCCTGTATAAGGTCAAAAAATCATCCAGAGAGATGAAGAACAATAAAAAAGGTTAAGTTAACACACATTTTGTGGGTGTTAAGCTTCATTTTTGGCTCTTTTGCTAGTTACAAAAATTACATTAGGAGTTCTCTGACTGCAACTATCAAGATGGGAGGCGAGTTGAAAAGAGAAGAGCCCATCATCTATAATTGGAAAAATAAGGAGAAGGTTTGGCGTAAGAAAAGAAAAGGAGGGGTCACTCCCTACCTGGAGAAGTTTCATGACTACGACAAAGATGTTACAAAAAACTTTGCAGAAGGGTGGAATAATGACACCGTTACTCTTTGTGGTAAGAAGCTTGTGCTCTCTATTGATGTGATAATTGAGATAATTGGCCTATCTTTGTTTGGTATGAAATTTTTTAAGGAGAAGAAATTTTCTAACAAGGCTGTGAAGATGTTTTTGAAAATTGACAAGTAAAGGGCAATTTTGGTGAAAGGTAAGTCAAATTTCTATGGGATAAGTCAGATAAAACCCATTTGGAATAGTTTAAATATTATCATGGAATATTTCTCTATTGATGGACAATTTATGAGGGTTCAAAAATTTCATTTTGTGCTGCTAAATCACTTTAGACACAAAATCAAGGTTTCTTTCCCTTTCTTTCTCCTTATTTCTCTAAACATCGACATCAAAGAGAACTTGAAAAATTCTAGTAAACAGATTTTGCATGATGGGCTCATTTATCTAATTTATGAGTACTGTAGAGATAATATTATGGAGGCAAATAAGAAACTCATTGAGCCCAAAGGGGAGAAAGGTAACAAAAAAATGAGTGATTCTAATGAAGGGAGATCTAGAAGGAGTATGTCGCCCTCTATGAAAAAAATTAAATCTTAGCCTAGTACTCCAGTGCTTAAATTTGATGAGGAAAAAGGCATGGAGATAGATGATGATGAAGAAGATGTCAATGTGGATGATTATAACCTTTTGGATAACAATTTAAAAGATGAGACTATGGCGGTTGAAGGTGGAGACACGAAAGATGAAGATAATGAGGTTATATTTTCTTCTATTGTTGAGAAAAATGTTGAAAAGGTGGAAGCTGATAAAGATATGGAGACCAAGGAATCTGTTGATCCATATCCATAATGAGGAGGTTACTTCTTTTGCTAAGAAGACTAAGGAAAGGGTAAGCATTGCAAAAGAGGAGGTCAATCTAGATGATTGACAAGGTGAGGAGAGACAAGAAGAGTTTAATGTGATTCCCCAAGATGATAGTGAGAAGCAACCATATACATAAAGAAAGAGAAAAGAGGAATGAGGTAATGTGCCTATCCTGGTTAATTTTGAAGACTGTATCAACCATGATGTGCCTATTTCCCCCTCTATGTTTGTGAATGATGAAGAGGTCCCTGCGGAGAATCAGTCTTCCCAAGAAGAGGAGGTGCTGAAGGAAGCTTCCATTTAACTAGATTTGGAGGAATTTAAAAATAAAATGGATATTACTAAAGGTGTCCTCCAAACAGTGAAATCTAGGTCTATTTAATCATTTAGGATGGATAAATGGACTTTCCATGAAATAAAGGAGCTCCACCTTAAACATTAGGCTCTTGTTGCCAAATTTGAGATCCTTCTACAAAATATAGAAGATAAAAAATATGAGGAGATGGAGGTGGGTGAAAGCACTGGGGGTAATGAAAATGTGATCTAGAGGTTGGACAATGCTAAGTTGGATAACAAAGTTAGGGATATGATGGATGAAAAATTGCATATTTTGAATGCTAAGGTGGACATAAATGAGGAAATGCTTAAGAGGATCCTTCATCATATCCATGAAGGTATTAAGGCCTCAACTAAAAACCTTAAAGTGTTATACATTATGCTAGAGGGTCTCCCTTAGGAAAAGGCTGCCATATATGTGGAAGAGGAAACTAAAGATTCTGCTAGTCAAACTGTTGGCCCAGGAATGTAGACCAGGGAAAGTCTGAAGAAAAATTCTATCATGGTACCTAAGGATTTGGTGAATCTTAAGGAGCCTATCCAGAAGCTCTATGCTCTAGAAGAAGACATTTCTAAATTCCTTAAGAAACTAGTATGATCTCTAGTGGCATATTTTTGCTGGTCTTTTATGTGTGTTGGTCTGTAGTTATTTTCTGGTCATTTCTACTAGTTGGTCAACATTTTTTTGTTTTGTTAGACTTTGTTTCTATATCTGTTAACCGCTAGGGTTGTTGTTGCACTAAAAGATCAACATATTAATGTCCAATATAACCACTAGACATATAGAAGATACATGAGGTGGTTAATCCATGTCATGAACCCAACAAGGGAAACTGGCCAACTGCCAACAATACCCCTCCCAATGTCACTCATCATGTCCTGCATGGATTCAAACCTATGACCAAGCTCTAATACCACTTGTTAACCGCTAGGGTTTCTATTGCACCAAAAGATCAACCTATTAATGCCTGATACAACCACTAGACTTATAGAAGACACAAGAGGCGATTAAGCCATGTTGTTAGCCCCATAAGGGATGCTGGCCCAATGTCAACAATATATATCTAGGGATTGTGCTGCTTTTTCTTAGAAGTTATTTTGTTTTCTAGTGCTTAGTGCCTATCTTTTTTGTTATTTTGTAAAGGGTTTCAGGGTCCCTTCAAAACCTGATTGAGCATTAATAAAAAAGATAATAGGAACTTAAATGTTATTTAAAGTGTATAATAGTAAATAGTGAGCAATGATAGGATGTAGAACACTCACCAAATCTATAGTGGAGACACTCTATTATACATTGGAATCTAAAATTATTGCCTATAAGATAGATCCGTTAGGTATGACTAAGTGAATGAGAGTACCAACTCATGATCTATACTTTGTAGGGTTAGATTCGATTGATTCCAATAAGATATGATAAGAGGATAGGAATATCTAAAAACTAAATCTAATCTATTAAAGTAAATACAAGGAAATAAGAGTAGGAATGTGTGCACCTTGAAGGGGATGAAGAGGATTGCACTTTTAAGCTAATTCTCCTAATTATCAGTCTCAAAATCCCCTAATTATCTAATCTAACAGTCTTCAAGTTACAACTCTAAGATCTAGAACTCTCTATTTTGTAAAAGGAATAGGCCAAAATGAGTCTACTTGTTCCAGGAATGGGCCGAATTTGGCATATTCCTAAGACTACCATAAGAAAAACTAGAAAAATGGATCTGGAGAGGTCTATTGTTTATCTTCTCAGATCTGCACCTGTACCTATAATTTTGAAACTTGTAAATATGGAAAGTGTGTATGTGTGTGTCTATATAGGGATTTTCCTTAGTCAACCCCCCATTTTGTTGATTCCCACCTCCATAGATAACCATTATAATAAATAGACTGTGATGTGCTCATGAATCTAGAGTATGTCTAGAATGTAAATGATCTAGAATGTTAAAGTAAATTCCTAGATCAACCTTATAAAGATTAAAAACCTAGCATGTAAATGCATATAATATGTGCTTGAATTCATGTAAATGTGATCACATAAAGATGAAGTATCAATGCATAGATATGAACATAACAAGGAAATCATACCAAGCCCCCAAGGGAAAAAGTACCCCTAGCCATCTTCACAATCTGGTTAAGACTCCACGATGTTGAAAATGATGTCTTGAATGCTTGATTGAAGTTGTAGATACTTAATTGGATGCTTGAATAAAGTATTCAATTGTCAACCCCTACTTCAATGGATGTCATCAAACTAGGACTTCCACCTTGCAATTGTTTGTTCTCATCAAATTGGGGTTTTCACCTTGCACTTGATTCCATTATGCCCAAATGAAGCAATTAGGTTGTTTTTATAGTGATTTTGAGGGTCAGAATTGAATGGCCGACTATAGATCTAGGAGTTTTTGAAAAAAAATTAAAATCACACTGGGATCCAAATTTGGGAACAAACCCCTAGGGACTAGGTCAAATTCAGTGTAGTCCTAAGGATAAGGTTGAATCTAACCTAGTCATATAAGGACTCTGTTCAATCGTAAAAGATGGGCCACATGGGATCAATGGTATAAGATTGAAACCTATTGTTGATGCTAACAAAAGGAGTAAATTTTGAGATAAAAGAAGGCCTAGGAGGGAAAATGAATTTTGTGATTGGAGAAATAATAAAGGAGGATGCATAGATATTAGGTCATGCCTTGATTTTTTCACAATTTAGAGAGAGAAGATGACCCAATTTGAATTAGACATGCATTGAGTGTAATTTGTAAAGTGTTATAATGTAAATGTATAATATAAATACACTAAGGAGGGTGCTAAACAATCATTAAATTGTAGAATACATAAGTACTTACAATTTAGGATGGTAAATTAAAATATTTAGCCTCCACTTTAGCAATATATGACAGTACATGCATATGCAAGCTAAAGTACAGAGAAATTCAATAAATGAAAATAGATATATCAAAGCCCCTAGTACATAGATCTTGCAAGAAAATTTTAGTAACCACACCCTACAAAACCATGTGTCAGTGATAAACATAAATCACCTAGGACTTACTAAGGAAAGAGATGAATCTCTTGGGTAGATATATGCCCCCTATTTCAACTTGCTATAAGGAAGGTGAAACATGGAATCATGTTTACTCTAATGAACTATGAATGTGAATTGTTGACAATTACTTATCAAAATTGATCAAGATGAACTTGAAATAATTTAAAAGGCATTTGGATAGTGATAAATCTGAATCACAATTCTAGCATCTATAACGGTGTGGAAATCGGAGCTTCCAGGATCAAGTTATGATCGAATGAATGCAAAGAGGTATAAAGAGAGATATTAATTAAAGTTAAATAAAAGAAGCAAAGAGATGATTAACCTAAAAAGTGTACATAAGTTAACCATTAACTTTTGAAAATCTCATTTGTTAATTTTTACCCTAGTTGTCTTCTTGTGAATAGAGAAGAAGAAGATGTCAATGAAGAAAGTGTTTCAACTCATGAGGTTGGAGGTCTTAAGGAGAGCAATAGAGGATGATGCACCCTAGACAAGGTATTTCTTGTTTCTTGTTCCTTGTATTTTCTTTTCAGAATTCTATTTTTTTAAAGTAGATGTAGAAATAGAGTCGTAGATAAGATTTGATTCCATTTTTAGTAGTGAAACTAGAAAATTGACCTAGTCTCACAAAGTTGACCTATTCCCATAAAGTTGACCTAGTCCTAGAAAGTCAACCTATTCCCATAAATTTAACATGTTACCAAAAAGCTGACATGTTCCTAGGTGTTTATTTTTTCTGTTTACTGTGTTAGTGTTTGAACCTGCAGATTAATCAAATACTCAAATAATCCCAATGGCTGTAACCTAGCAAGTTACAAACTACTAAGGTGTTAAGGTTAAAACCTTCTTCACTTCGAGTAATACATACTCAGGCGGGTGTACCTCTATCAATTCGACGTTCAGCTGAGCTATGAATTGAGAATTAGCTCCTTCACTGTTCTGTTACTGCTTTCAAAATCCGAATCAATAAGTTGCTAAAACTCTGAGTATAGCCCAAATCATCCTGATACACAACATCATGATATAGACTATAAAAATAGCAACACGATACAATGGCTTAAGGATATTCATCCTTCTTCCTTTTAGAGTTAAACTCAGGGAAGGGTTAACCTCGTTTATTGCTTCTACAAAGCACTGAAATACATATTTATGAACTTGTCATAATATGACTCAAGTCTGGAAATTATGCATATAAAGTAAAATGTCAATCAATTATATATTTGGATGGTAAACGAATGTAAGTGGATCTTAAAACTAGTCCCTTATCCGCTGGGCATCAGAGTCGAACTCTACCTTCACATATATCTATTAAAACGAATACAATGAAACTCCAATAACATGCCTAACATATCATTGTTTCCATTCCTAAACCTGTCATCAAATCTACATATAGATATTCAATTCCCAGAGACCTCCCCTAAGATTTTACTCTTTCCTTGAAAGATACTTAAGCTTAACCCCTACATTCACCTTGTGAAAGATGTATTTAAACTGTCTTACAATTTAAATGCATAAAGAAACTAAAACATTCCACATGCAAAGACAATCAGATTGTAGTAACAGAACTCCAGTGTATTTGTATTAATTGACAATAATGCATTCGTACAATTTTCCTTGATTTCACAGAAAATCAGGTTCTATATTTCAGACCTCTCCTTTACAAAATATTTTCCAACCTCGATCAACAATAGGAACCGACTATTTATACTAATCAACCATCCTGGAATCCTCGAAAGGATGCAACAAGCTTTGGATGGCTGATAGAAAATTGCGCTAGAAAACAAAAGAAAATACAAACAGAAAGATATTTAATCAAAGACAGCAAGGCGTATTTTCAGTTCTGAACGACTTCCACAGCTGGCACCTTTGTTTGTAGATATTTTCAGAGCAGTTACCAAGTTTGTCATATGAATGATGACCGCCATTATAGGCTAACTTACATCATTCTCTGTTTGAACACGCTCTCCCTCAAATTCTGGATCAGGTGCCAAGTGCGATCTATTCTTCTTCCTCCTTCGTCAGTTGGATGACCAGTTTCTTCTTCTTCTTTGTGATTAGCTTTTCCCAAGCTGCCACATCATCATCAGATGGCCAATTCTAGCTCTGCAGCTCCTGTAACAAGTTGACTTGCCGTTCCCATGTAGAATCAGTTACATTTTTAACTTCTGATATAAACTTGATACAATCACTTTCAACTTTGAATAAACTATCAATTATATTGTTAGTTCCTTCTACGTCCAAAGCCTTATTGTCTTTTAGGAAGGCATCTTGATTGATGACCAATTGACCCATTGATAGCTTCCAATCTTCCAGCTTAACCACATTTCCATTGTCATCATATACTGGGGGCAGATACTTGCTGTAATCTTTATCAAACATGGCTAACTTAGCCTTTATTTGGTTTGATTTTCCTTTAAAAAACTTTGACGCTGCACTTATCAGGCCAATCCTTTCAAACACATCAGTTACTACGTTTGGGATATCAGGCTTGTGTTCTTGTAAACTGTCAAGCTTATCAAACAATAAATTCCTCCCAGACCAAATACTATAGAGTGGTTCCAAGGTGGCCAAATAGTCATTCACCTTTTGATTGGTCTGATGTAACAGGCTGACTGATTTATGAACTGCATCCATCCTGTCCTTTATTTTGTCCCACCTGTACTGCACTATTTTGGCTATAGTGTCCAGGGATGCATCCAATTTTACCTTTTCCAAGTCTTCAGCAGGTCCCTCAATTGCCTCCAAATTTACCTGAACAGGTACCTCAACTTGCAAAGGAGGAGGAGGAATTATTTTTGAGGCTTCCTCAAGTTTGGCATTTATTTCTGCCAGCTCATCTTCCAACTGTTTGATCCTCATCATTTTCAGATCTCTGTCCTTGGCTACCATGCTTGAACTCTCAAACAATTTGGCATATCTTTCTGACAGCTGAGCTGTCTTGGCTTCATTCAGATTAGCCCAATGAGTTACTGCCTTGGAGACCTCAAGGTCTGTTGTATTTTGTACAGTCCATATAATCTTATTTCCCTCCATCTTATCCTCTATACTCAATAGAGATGGCTTCTGAGTTTTGGGAGCCATGGACCACATTGCAACAGCCTGGGACTTAGGGTCATAGCCACTTCCTCTAATCATGTCACCAATGTGAACTTCATATGAGAGGCTACCCTCTGGTTGCTTTCTCAGTTGATCAATGAGGAATGCAGAAGTCAGATCCCATCCTGGGGTTAACAACATTCCACTTGATTTAACCAAATCTCTGGCTTCGTCCACTATGATGGGATCAAGGCTAGGATCATATGAAGCAAGAGCTCTCAAAGTTTCTTCACTTGGCTCCATACCTTCAGGCAGAGCTTTCTTCACTTCTTGCTGCTTGTTCCAAATGAGAAAACTCTTGAACTCATCAGTCTTAATGAACTGATCATCATTCAAGAATTCCTCTTGATAGACTTCTCTGATATCCTTCTCTAACCATAAGGATTTTTCTCTGTCTTCTTGCTCAGTGGCTATCTTCTTGCCTGCTCTTATTGCTTTCCTCAATTGATGATGATATGGCCTATCACCTGGTACAAGAGCAGATGCTCTGTCAATTTCCCTTCTTTGCCTCACATGCCTTGAAGGTTCACCTTCCTCAAGCCTCTATCTCTTCAATGGTGGCTCTGAGATATCCTGCATTTCTGGTTGATCTTGAGTAAGATCAACAACTGGTAGTCTCTCAACCTGTGGAGGACTATCTTCTTCTTGTGACTCATCAGTGAATTCTTCCTCATCAGAAGATGAATAATCTTTCTTCTTCTTCTTCTCTGGCTCATTCTAATCAATCAAGCCTTCCAATTGATTTGCCAAGGTGTCATACTTTTCAATCATCCCATCAATCCTCTTCAAATAAGGAAGATCAGGGAAAAAACCCTCAAAAGGAATCTGAGATGCCTTCAACTGGTTGGAAAAATCTACTAAATCAAAGAATCTGTACCATCTCCTTTTAACTTCATCTTCATCTAAGATGTTTCTGATCACATCTTCTTCATCCAAACCTTCATGCTCTTTAATCACACCAATGTTTGGGATGTAAGTCATCCTGGCAGTCTTGATGAAATCCTCAGGATCTATGTGCCTACAAGCACCAGTAACCATTTTGAATTGTTGTAGCCAGGCACTGATTTGAGGAAAAGCCCTCTTTCCTATCAGGAAATCACCTACCTTGAATTGCCTAGGTGTGAATGTACCCTTTCTGTGAGGGGCCAGGAGCTCTTTATCTGTACACATAAGCTGCCAAAAAAATTCCAAACAAGCCAACCTCGGAGGCACATACTTTGGTAATAAATGTGGGGGTTAGGGATAGCCATAAACTCTGATAATTGTGGAATTATCTCCCAAATAGAAATCACCCCAATTGTGATTTCCATCCCACTTATCCACATACTGCAGTGGTCTTAAAAGCCTGAGGACTCTAGGAGATAACCTAGTGACATTTATACCCAACATCCTGATAATAGGATAAACAATGAAATTCTGAAAAACACAAAAATCTGCCTCATTAGATGTAGAATTCCATATTCTCACCCACAACTGCACTGGGTTGTGCTGATCCTTGAAACTGAACCTTGGTTTCAACATGTTTGCATCAAAACTGTTGATGTTGAAAAACAGAATCAAATGCATTAATAGAGAATAATGCATGAACTCAATAGGGCTTTTACTTTCCTGGACAGACATTAGCCCCTGATGCATCCTATCGATCACATACTGGATGTAATCATAATTAGTGTTTACCAAAGGATTTTGAATATCCAGGATGATCATCAGCAAGTCAGCTGGTAAAAATTCTGCATTCCCATCCATTCCCAAAACTCTACATAATGCATAACAAGTATATCTCATATAATGATGAAGGGATTTGAACTGGTATGGGGCATTCATGTTAGTAGGAAGGGGGGCTATATATTTGTCCTATTTTGGCATATGCTTAACCAATTGGTCTTTTACTGACCCTACATTGCTTCTGTATCTTGCCTTTTCTTTGTTCAAATCAATCTCAGTGGAAAAGGACATGTAAAGACCAAAAGCTTTCATAAAGGATCCCCTATCAAGAGTAACTAAGGGTGATTGGTCTTCTTTTCTGATTTTCCTTGAGATAGGGTCATATCTTCTGGCTAGGGCAACAATTAAATCAATATCTAGGAAAACGTCAGGGACAACCATTTTTCCTAGTCCTAGCACCCAACCATTACATACAGGAACATGCTTATTTCTATTGCCGTAAAAGAAATTGAAAATGGTGTAACCTGTGAATTCTAGAGTGATTGGGTCTCTACACCATTCCAAAAGATCTTGAAACACGTCATCAGCAGCCCTCTTGTTCTGACTGGAGCCCGGCAACAGTTTCAGGAATTCATCTGAAAAATTAGGCTTATTCTTGTCCTCACCAGCTTTGGACTTGGCCTCACCACTGGAAGACGCTGCACTCTTCTCAGGTTGACTCATCTTTGCTACAGGAACACCTTCAATTCTCTGTATCTCAAATGCTTTTATGCTCGGAAATGCTCTGGATAGACAGAAACTCTCAATGACTGAAACTTGAACAAATAACAACGAGCTTCAACTTATTTATCGATATGAATCCAAGGTGTGCAACTACCACAGTTAATGAAAATCTCCTTAATGGATCCCATATTCAATTTCATGTACCCCCAGATTTCAAATTTCGAGCTCGCCATGTCCGGATGTTGACAGATAGATTAAACTACTTGAAAACAAGGTGAAGAGGGAATGATCAGGATTCTGTACTTTTAAACTGTTTGCGTCATGCAATCTTTCTTCTTGAAGCTGATTTGATGGCTTACTGGTTTTATGTCCATATCAACAAAGTACTTTATCTATGTGGCAACGGTCCTTTTTTCTTTTTCCTTTATGACCTTTTTCATCTGAGCTCATTTAGCGAACCAGCGACTAATGGCTTCTCTTAATCGCTGAATAGAATGCTAACCCTAGCTATCAACCGGAGAACTGGCGACTGCTGGCTTCACTAGTTCTCTGAATCTTTGTTTGACCCTGGTTCACATCTGGAGAACTAGCGAATATTAGCTTCGCGGGTTCTCAGAATCCTATCCTTAACCATCCAAGCATTTCGTGAATCAGCGAACAAATGGTTCCCACTTACACAGTTAACCTGCAATTACCATTTGGCGAACTAGCGAATAAGACCATCTCCCATTCTCTTAATGTTATGACTGACGGTCAATTTTCCTGGAGATCTAGCGAACAAAGGGTTCACGCATTCGCTGAAAGATATACTTAACCGCTTGACTGTCTAGAGAACTGGCGAACACTGCCTTCGCTGAGTCGCTAAATCATTTAACTTAATCATCACTTTATACCAGGATTCCAGATTGACCGTTGATCTTCATCAATCGATGGCTATCGCTAGTTCTCTGAATAACAAAACCCTTGACCATTTTATTCCGAGAATCAGTGAACAAAGCCATTCGCTAGTTCTCCAAATACTCTATATCAATGAGAATTTCATTTCGAGAATAAGCGACTGAAGCCTTACCACTTATCATCCATTGATTCGCTTATTCGCCAGATTGCTTTAACCTTTACCTTTTTATTAAGAGAACTAGTGACCAAAGGCTTCGCTGAATCGCTGAATGGTTTAGCATATCACCAACTTATTCCGAGAATCAGCGAACAAAGAAAACTTATCTCCGCTGAAAACCTTTTAGGCAAACCATCAGAACCGCCAAATTTAGAGGATAGCATTATTTTCATTTAGTCGCTCATTCGCCAGATCAAATATGCAGGACCCACAGATATCTTGAGATTAAAACAGGGCCGTTGATCTTGAAAGCAATCCACGGTATTCGCTAATTCTCTGAATATCACAACCCTTGACCGCCAGATTCTGAGAACAAGCGAACAAAGAGCATTCGCTGAATCGCTAGATTGCTTCAAAAGACCGCCAAGTATTGCGAGAACTGGAGATAACCGCCATTCGCTAGTTCTCGGAAAAGAAAATGAAACCGCCGAAACACTTGGAGACTTAGCGAACAAAGGGTTAGATGCTTGGCTTTAAAGCATTCGCCAATTCGCTGGATGTTTGGGATAACCGCTAGAGGATCTAGAGAACTGGCGACTGATATTAATAATGAACATGAACATGACTCATTTGCCGAATCGCTAAGTGGTTTTGACCTTTGATAATACATTTCCCGATTCAGCGAACACTAGGGGCAAATACGCATGTGCACAAATAGCAACTTAAGTGATTTAAAGGTAACCAAGAAAAAGAAACAAGAAAGCCACATGAAGTTTGGAAACGAAAGGAAACATTTTGGAAGACAAAACCTAGGGTAAGGGTTTTCCTGAACATGTCAAGACCATTTTCACGACACTTTACAAACCCTAGTCCAGGAGAAACACTGGCATGGAGACCTAAACCATGAATTTGACTTCAAACCTCGAAAAATTTTAGGATACCCAACATACTGATTGAATTATCATAAATGATGTACTAATATTTGATTGATATGTGATTGCAGGATCTATCATTGATATGGGAATATGTTACCATGAAGGCCATGACATTCCTCCATGAGAAGTATGCCATGCTACAATCTCAAGACATTTAGTTATTGAGAGATGTAGGTTTTTATTGGGTATAGCACCTAGCACACATGCAATTTCACTACACCATGATAATGGCATTAATGGAGAGATGGGATGAGGATACATGCACCTTTCAACTACCCACAGGTGAAATGATAGTCACTTTAGAGGACATATACTAGATTCTATGACTACCCATCCAAGGACTGACAGTTAGGTTTGTGATAGATAGATCAGAGGAAGAGATTAAGGGAGATCAAATGTAATATCTTGGGAAAACCCTCACTTGTGTACACAATGAACATATACCATTGAATGCACTAGTACATTCATTTGATGAGGTTCCTTTGGTCAGGAAAGTTTTGATATGTATAGTTGTTGTTGTGGTTGGTCCTAACTACAAGGGAAAAAATATTCTTGAGGCCCTTGGCATATGCATTTTTATGTATGGAGAGGTACCATGTAGTATATTCATGGGGTAGGATAATGTTATGCCACTTATAATATGACCTTAGAAAATGTATGAGATATCAGAGATAGAGCTTAGTAGTATGTACACTATTATAGGTGTAGATATTTGAGCATATCACATGTACCAAACCACAAGGATTCCCAATGAGGATTGATGCAAGTGATCCATGAGCATATGGATATCCTCTAAGCATACTGTGGCCATTTTGTGAATTTCTATATTAGAGAGCCACCATCAATTGGTTACAGGAAACCAATGTCATATGGATGCCCTACAAACATATGCCACCCTAGAAAAATACTACCCATTAGATGAGATTTATGCAGATACACATATTGAGAGAGGGGAGGCACAATTACATAGTTATTCCTTATTACTTTGATAGAGAGTTGTGATAGTTTGGTCTAACATAGGGTCCTCTCATACTAGTGCCCCATTATTCACATGGATGTAAATATAGAGAGATTTTTGGGACCATATCACAACCTATTGTAGATGATATAGTATTGAAAAAATTGGAGGCAGAACAAGATATTGAGGTAGAAAATAAAATCAATGATGTAGGTGTGACCAAAGACTTCCTTAGATACATTAGTGTAGAAGGGATCAAACCCATATTTCCAGAAGGCTACCCTACAAGAGACCTAAGGTGATGCTATGGAGAAAAGTAGGAGGTAACCAAAGATGAGGACAATGATGATGACGATGATGATGATGAAAATAATGACAATGATGATGATATATAGGAAGAGTAGTTAAGAGGCATACCAAAGGATGCACTCATGGAAGAGGACTATAGTGAGGCTAAGGAGGATCCATTAGAGGGAATATATGCTACCTCTCTAAGGAGATGACCATTGAGATCTCCATCAAAGATGTTGGATTCCAAGAGTGTAGAGAGAGAGTAGTAGGTCTATGCCCCTAGTAGTATACAAGAGTAAAGACACATTAGTTCCAGCTCTTGATGATCCACACTACTAGTAAGGAGATCCAGGTATGGAGAATTGATAAATGTCTAAATCTATTGAGAATTGAGATATATTCTTTTTTGTAATATTAATAATATTATTTGATGCAATTGGATTCAAGGGATGGAGACACTTTGTGAGTGATGTATTGAAAAAACATCACCGTAGCATCAAGGATACCACCATCCTCTTAGTATAGATATGAGGTAAAATTATATCCTAGATGACTCAAGGATATATTCACATCCATGCAAATAGAGATATAGCTAGCGAGAGATGATAATGATCGAATCGAGTAATAATTAGGAGAGGTCAAGTGTGAGCTACAAGAGATGCAAGGGAGACTACCAGGTCATTTATAATGGAGCTCATCTAGGATCCATTCTCAATCTGCAACATCCCACAGACCATTAGACACACCATGACCATCCACTTCTCATCATGGTGCTAAGAGATAAAGGAGCCATCATCTTATCGAGGAGAACTAAGATTAGTTATGCATGATGTATGTTTTGAGATATATAGGGCATATTTTGTATAATGCCTATTATGTACCAAACATTTGATATATATAGATTTGTGTTTCCATACTTTTATGTTTATATACCAAACATTTGATTTATGTAGATTTTTGTTTCTATACTTTTATGTCTATGTCTACTTGTAATTTCTCTATGATTAATTATGTAATCAATACCATAAAGATTAAAGTGATATACATGTGATGTAATTGATGAAATGCTTATGCAAATAAATAAACATGTAGTTTAGCCATAAAAGATAACTAAACACTAATATATTCAAAACACAATGTTGATGAAAATATGTGCATGTATTTTCCTAATTAATATCCTAACCATAAATAATTAATATATTTCTCATAATATTCAAGACCAAAACTTTATCTCTAAATGTAAAAATACAAGAACATGCAAAGATAAATATAAATAAAATAGAGAGAGAGAGAGAGAGAGAGAGAGAGAGAGAGAGAGAGAGAGAGAGAGAGAGAGAGAGAGAGAGAGAGAGAGAGAGAGAGATTAGGCATACTATTGATGCAAATGCATAGAATTTATAGGGTTCTTAAGTGGTATGTCATCCATACTAGCTAATTTATATGTGCCAGAGCCATAGACTTCAGTAATGATGTATGGACCAAGCCAATTAGGACTAAACTTACCTATTTTTCCAAGTAGAGTATTGACATAAAGAACTAATTCTCCAACTGAGAAAGAACGTTCGATCACTTTATGGTTGTATTTCTTTCTAAGATTTTTCTGATATGCTTGGATATGTTCAAGTGCATTAATATGTTTTTCATCTAACATTATAAGTTGTTGAAGGCATTGCTTTCTCAAAGTGTCATTTTCAATTATGCCATTAAGGGAAATTCTCAATGATGGAATTTATAATTCCAAACGCACAATTACATTAGTACCATAAACCAAATTATAAGGTGTTGTACTAGTTTTAGTGCAGACACTTGTTCTACAAGCCCATAATTCAAAATTTAATTATGTATGTCAATCCTTAGCATGTTTGTTAATAATATTCCTAATAAATTGCTCAGTTATCTTATTAGATACTTCAACTTGACCATTAGATTAAGGATAGTACAAAGTAGAAAAATGTTGCTTAATATGGTATTTCTCCAAGAACTTTATTACTTCCTTGTTTTTAAAAGGAGTACTATATTAGATATTATCATTGATGGGATACCAAATCAAGAAATTATGTTTTAAATGAGGAAATTACAAATAAATTCAGCTTTATTAGAGTGAAGAGAAACTACTTCAACCCATTTAGTAAAGTAATCAATATTTGTAAGAATATATGTATGTCCTTGAGATGGAGGGCATATTTTCCAATGAGATCCAAGTCCCACAGGTTAAAAGGCCATGAAGCTACCTAAGAGTGGAGTTCATGTGCAGGAGTATGCATTAGATTATTGTGATGTTGAAATTGAGGACATCACTTGACAAAGGCAAAGGAATATTGTTCTATAGTTTTGCAATAATATCCCATAAGAAGAAGCTTATTAACTAAGGAATTTCCACCAAAATTCCCATCACAAGATCATGAATGATTTTCTTGTAAATCTATAGGGATCTTAGTTTTATTTAGGCATCTAAGTAAAATACCATTGTAAGAGCACCTATAGAGAATGCCAATAAGAGTGATGTACCTTGTAGAAAGTTTATGAATTTGAGCTCTAGTATTTCTTGTTGCAGATTTAGGAAAAGTACCATCTTTCAATAATGAAAGATATGTGAATACCATTCATTTGAATTTAAGCTAAAAAAACAAATGTCATTACTAGAACTTTTAGAAATAGCGGGACTAACAAGATTATGTATGGTGAATTAGTAATTTTTTGCATCATCTTATAAAGAGATCAGAGTTGTTGCACTTGCCATAGCATTTGTATCCGTATTATCTTTGTAGGGTAATGATGAAATAGAATAAGAGAGAAAATTAGGAAGGAAACTTAAAGATAAATCATGATATTGAGTCAATTTAGCATTCTTAGTTTGATAAGATCCATTTATCTATTACACAATTAATTATGAATCCCTAAAGATATTAATATTTTTAACCTTAAAAGATAAAGCCACTTTTAGTCCACCAATAAGAGCTTCATATTCTACAATATTGTTAGTGCAAGAGAATTTAAGATTATATGATAAGGTATAGGCTTCTTTGAAGGAGACATGAGAATAACATGAGCACTAGAGCTAGTTATGCATTGAGATCCATCAACATACAATTACCAAGTGTCATCAATGTCTATCGATAACAAAAATTCATTAGGAAATGTAAGAGGATTAGAAGTTTAGGTAGGTGAAGGAGCTTCAACAATATGATTTGTCAAAGATTTTCCTTTAATTTTTTTTTGAGAAACAAACTTTAAATCAAAATAACTTAACATCATAACCTATTTAGCTAGGCATCTTGACAAGTTAGTTTTTGAGAAAAGATGTTTTAAAGGATTTAATTTGACAATAACATTGACTTCAACATTGATAAGGTAATGTTAGAGTTTTTGATAAGAAAAAACTAAAGCAAGACATTATTTTTCGATTGTAATGTATCATGTTTCATAATCTACCAAAGTGAAACTAATGTAATACACTGGTATCTCTTTTCCATTCTTGTCATGTTGAGATAAGATGACACCTAAAGCATTAGAAGAAGTAGAAGTATATAAGAAGAATGGTTTATTATGTTGAGTAGGTTGTAAGATGAGAGGATTAAAAAGATAGTGTTTGAATTGTTCAAATGTTTGTTTACCATCATTATTCTAAGAGAAAGTAGTATCTTTCTTTAACAAGGAAGTGAAAGGAACTATAAAATCCATTAGGTTTGATACAAACCTATAGATAGCTTGTATTTTCCCTTGTAAACTAAAAAGTTGTGAAATATTTTAGGGAGGTGGCATATTAATAATGACATCAATTTTTTCTGTATCCACTTCGATACCCCTATTTGAAATGATAAATCCAAAACTCTTTCCAATATCAATACCAAAATAATTTTTTTGAGGATTTAAGTGCATATTATACTTACGCATGTGTTCAAAGATTCTTCTAAGAACAAGCACATGATACTTATGAGCAATGGACTTGGTGAGAGTTTCATCAACATAGTCTTCAAGGATCTTATGAATATAGTCAATAAAGATAAGTTTCATAAAAATTTGATATGTAGCACCCACATTTTTCAAACCTAAAGGCATAACATTCCAACAAAAGGTTCCCCAAGGAGTAATAAAGTGTTATTTTATTGATCTTGTATGGGAATAAATATTTGATTATAGCTAGAAAAACCATCCATGAGAGATAATAACGCATGCCCCTTTGTTGAATTTGCAATCATATCAATGTTTGGAAGGGTAAAATCATTTATTCAAGTCACAAAAAATAGTACACATCTAAATATTGTTTTCTCCCTTAAATACGACTACAATTTTAGAGATCCAAGGAGAATAATCAATAGGACGAATAAAGATAGCATCAAGAAGTTTTTCAATTTCAGTTTTCACAAGAAGAGCAATATCGGGTCTCATCTTGTGTATCTTATGTTTTATAGGCTTCACATTAGGAAGAAGAACAATGTTATGTATGACAATTTTAGGTTCAATACTAGGCATATCAAAATAAGCCAAATAAAGATATCAGGAAATTCAAGAAAAAGAGAAGTAAGCTCTTTTTTGTTCATCCTTGTCTAAACATTTTCTAATTTTGATCACTTTTTTAGGATCATTAGGATCCATTTGTACATCAATGGTGTTAGTAATCAAAATATTACTTTTTAATGAAGAATCCATGGGAAAAGGGGAATCATGATGATTTTATAGAGTGGTCTCTTTTCCAAAGTATGCTTCAACATTTGAATTATAAGGAAGTCTCCTATTATGATGAAAAGGAGGAAGGTCACCGTATTCCCCTAAGAATTCATCCAAAGCATCATCAGTACTAAAGGTATCGAAAGAATATTATTGATCAAAGTCAATGAGATGAGGATTTACTATTTTTAAAGGTCCAGAGGAAATATGATTGATATGTGGTTTCTTAAAAGGATTAAACCCTAATCCATAAGAATGTTCATGTGCCTAATTGTCCGAGGGAACTTTTATTCCTTGTTCAAGCTTTCCACACCCATTTATATTAAATCTTCATTTTGTGAGTAATTTATAACAAAGACCATAACAAGAATCCATGTCCGAAAGGGTTAATTGAGCTTCATAGGTCACTATGTCAAAAAAATCAGGTTTGATAGTTTCTATAAGATATAAAATATAGATGAATAGGGTTTAGAATAATGCACATGAAAGAGACCCTAAACCCATATTTTACACATACATATAAATTCTAAGGGGATGGAATGTAAATTTAGAAATGCTAATGTTGAAATGAAGAAATAAAGGTACTTACCTCTGAAAAAGAATCGGCTGAAAATCCTATCAGACGGTCTTAGAAACTGTTGATTATTGCATTTTTGAACTGAAACTACGAGATCTACAAAACCCAAAAATCATTTTCTTTGCTAAGAAAAATTGTCATTGACCTTAGGATCAAGGTAAGATCTTACCCAGGGGTACAATCTTGACCCCCACTGAAAGTCATCCTTGACCTGAAACTGCTCTGATGAAAATTATGTTTGTGGATCCTAAAAGTTTGGCAAAAAGGGTATCCAGATCTGCACTGATATTCACCATCCCACACTTGTACCTAGAAGAAAAATAATTTTTTTTGTTGGGGGGGAGGGGTTTGCCTTAGTCAAACCCCAATTTAGGAATTAACCTTGAAATTGAATTGAAATTGTAGAGATAAACAAAGTAAATGGAATAATTCACCTTGCTTATGTTGAAACCCTTATGGAGGATTCGAATCCTTGAATCTACAATTATGGATGCTCCAAATGAATGTATAATTGAATGTAGGATGTCTCAAATCAATTGTATTTAGATCTTCAACACCAATCTTGAATGGATCTTGGATTAGGAAGAGGCTTGAATGGAAATGGATGGAGGAATCTTCAACAAGAGAGCTCCATAGAGCTTGAATCCTTCAATGGCTACCAATGGATCTCCTTGATGAATTGAATACTTTAATGCTTGAAGGCTTGAATGCTTGATCTTATTTCTTGAGAGTGCTTGAGAAATATTTCTCTTGATCATGGATTGAAAGATTATGAAAAAATGATGGATGAAATGAGAGAGGAAGGCTCCCTTTTATAGTGATCTAGGGCATAAACTTCTAGAGAGGCCACATAGAAAACAATAATCAAGGGCTCATGGCACAAAAATCTAGAGAGGTGCACATGGAGAGGAAATTAAATTAAGGTCTTGACACAAAACTCTAGAAGGGGTCCACCCTTAAGATAGAGATAAAAATAATTATTTAAGAGCCTTGTCACAAAATTCAAGGTAAGGCCAACCCCAAAGTTAATTTGAGCATTAGGCACAAAACTCAAGAAAGGATAATCTCCAATAATAAATTATGAATCTTGTACAAAGATTGAGAAAGGTCCACCTCAAATATTAATTTGAGAATTTGACACTTAACCTAAGAAATAGTGGCCCCAGAGAGGGAAAAGACAAAATTTTGATGAAACCCCGAAACTGGAACCTGACCCCAAGGATCCCGGACCCTAGGGTCAAGGTCAAGGTAAAATTTAACCTAGGTCAAGGTTGTGGTCAACTTTGACCTAGGTCAGAGTCGAGGTCGACTTTGACCCCGAGGTCAAGAATCTTAGGTTTGCAATTTAGGATGCTATAATTATGTTAGGAAGAAGTGGAAAATAGGGAAGAATAGGGGAAAAAGCTAGATCCAAGTCAAATACCCATTCAAGGAATTCAACATGACCCCAAACCACTTACTCAGAGGGGTAAACATTCTTAACATGGAAGTGCTTCCATTTTAAGATGACACATTAAGCCCCCACTTTAGCAAGAGTATGGACTCAATGCAAACTCTTGGTAAAGGAGATCATAAAGAAAAAGATAATCTTATTTAAATCAAAGGGACAAAGGAATCCTCAATCCCCCAGGGAGTTGAGTCCTCATCAACTCCAAGATTGCAATAAGAGAGACATCACTAGAAAAATAGAGAAAAGGGGAGAGAGGAGTGGCTAGCTCACCTAGTAAGATGTGTGTATCTCATTGTGAACCACAAAAAGGATAGGATGTCCCACCAAGAAAGCACTTGATAGTCACCCCTTAAAGCTGTGTGCCTTCTGGTGGCTTTGTGCATGTATGTAGTGTGTCTTTTGATGGATTTTATAAAGTACCCATTGGATCCATATCCTTATATCACCATAGAATACATTTGTAAAATGTGTCTCTTCAGGATTTAGAAACTTATGTGCGTTACCTTTCGAGGATTTAGCATATTTGGAAATGCGTGTCTCTTTAGGATTTAGCAACTTATGTGTGTTACCTTCTGAGGATTTATCATATTTGAAATTGGAAATGCGTGTCTCTTTGGGATTTAGAAACTTATGTGCATTACCTTCAAAGGATTTAGCATGCTGCAAAACAAAAGGTTAGAACAAAAATACATAATATAGAATGAGGGAGGCTATATATATGCCCCCCTCATTAAGATGGAAAAATAAATTTCATTTTGACATGTTAAGGAAAGAAAAGAACAAGGATAAATCCTTCTTCAACATCAAGACAATATCCATAGACAACACCCAGTCCAAGCCAAGAAGGTCACAACTCCTATGAGGCCATTGAAGGGATGAATGCAAAGAGATATCATGCAAGAAGAGAAAAAATAACCCTTGTGAGGGATAGCACACTATTCAACTTCCAAGGTGAGAGATTTATCCACCATGGAAACCCAATATCAAACAAAAAAATAGGTTATGATCAAGGACATAGATCCTCAATGCAAACCAAAATGTTCATTTATGATTGGATATCACATAATAGATAGATACTGCTTTACCAAGGGAATAGTGGATCCTGACAAGATAGAAAAGAAGGAGATGACATCCTTGCACCCCAAGCGTAGGAAAAAGGATGGAAGGGGACCTATTATATTTCTCACAACAATATAGAAGATAACGATCCCTGAAGGATTAGGCTACCATTTTTTACATAATGCGAAGATCCATAATAGGATCATAAATATTATTTAGAGAAAATAGGATTGAAATACAACTCATTGTCACATGATATATAAATAACCTTACTATCAATGAGCTACCTAATCTTATAATGTAAAGCTTGACATTCATTAGTAGAGTGATCATGAAATCTATGATATAAATAGAAAGGAAGACTCTTCAAGTGTGGACTATGTTTCATTTTGCGTTTAGGTCTAGTAATCATCTTAGCATGAAGGAGTTTAGGCAAAAGAACTTCTTGGTCAAATTCCTTCATAGTTTCATCATGTTTTAAAGTGTTATTTGAGATGTTGTTAACATTGATTTGTTGTTGAGGATTAAATCCCAATCCATAAGAATGCTCATGCCCCCCATTCTATAAGGGTATTTGAATTCCCTATTTATACTTAACACATGCTTGACCATTGAATCCTTGTTTAACTAGGAAATGATAACTAGGACCATAATGAGAAGTGATATCAGAAGGAGTCAATGGAACTTTAGTAGTCACTATGTCATCATTAGTAGGTTTGACAGGTTCATTTTGGGTAGAAGCAGTAAAAAAGTTATTATGAAGGGCATTAGAAGTAGAAGCAAAAACTCATTGTTCAAACTCTCTTTGTTGCTTCATAAAATCAAGATCAGAAACCTTATACTCTCCAGTAAAGATAGGATTAAAATCCAAGGTTCCCCAATCATCTATAGGAAGAGTATTAGAGGAAGAAGGATTAGGAATAGGAGTATTGTAGGTTTGAATATTCAAACAAGGATTAGGCACATCATTCGCATGAAGTGTATACATTGTGTTGTTATGTATATAAACTTGACTTTACAGTGAAGGGTGGAAGGAACAACATGCAACTCATGTGACCAAGGTTTACCCAAAAGAAGGTTATAATTGAGAGGTCTAGGCATAAAATGAATAGGTGTATTCAGGATGACCAGACCTACTTTGATAGGTAAGTTAATGATGCCTAAAGTTTTCTTAGTAATGTTATCAAAGCCACGTATAGGAACATTGTTAGGTTGAATAGTTGAAAGATCGGATTTAATTTATTTGAGCATGTCCATGCTATAAAAATTAAGCCTAGATCCATTATCAATCAAATTCCTATGAATGATACTCTTATTGATAGTAACAACAACCATAAGAGCATCATATTGATTCTAAACTTCTTTAGATGGTAAATCCTTTTGAGTAAATACAATGTCAGGAGGACCCGGGGTAGCATTCATGTATTGTAAGAAGTTATTGATGTTCTCTTGATTAGGAGGTGGAGTAGGAAGAGTTTCTAGAGCTTTTTGAAAGGATTCATAGTAGGTAGGTGAAGTTTGAAGAAGCTACCATAAAGAAATATTTGCAGGGGTATTTTGCAATTGGTTTATCAAATCATACTCCTTGCTAGGAAGATGGGGTGGAGGATGAAGAATGGGTTGCAAAGGTGGAAAAGAAGTAGAAAACACTGGATTAGGTTGAGGGTTATTCCTTGTAAGATAAGTGTGAGATATCAAATCTTGAACATTGAAAGACTTTAAAGAGTCCATAGGTTTACCTTTGATAGTAATGTGAGGACAACCTTTTATTGTCAACAAGGGTTTTGGATAAACCATGTTAGTTGTCTCAAAACTACAAATAGATTCACAAGAAGGAAGAAAAGAAGACATCCTAGGAGGAGATGAAGTAGGAGCTTGATTCTCCATAAGATAATCACTAAGAGGGAGAGCACTAAGGGAATTCATATCATTCTCCACTAATGCCATATCACTAGAAGGAATCCCAAATGGAGGTAAAGAATCTATAATGTCATCTTCTTTTGGTCAAATGTCCACACAAGGGGAGTATGTTATAGAAAAAGAGGCACCATCATGTATGAATATTTCATCCATTAATAAATCACCCTCTTGTATCAAAACTTCTTCATGAGGAGGGGATGAATCAATGTCTTTATACAAGGGTTAATCCCAAAAAGTAGGATCATCCACAATGGCTTCATGAGGAAGAGAGTAATCAACATCCAAATCCAAAGGTTCATCCCAAATAGGAGGATTATCATCCCTATCAATAAATCACATTGTAGGAGTGCCATAAATAACTAAAGATTGATCCCTAAAGGGGAAAGAAGGTAAATTATATTCTAAAGTAGGCTCACAAAAAAGATATATATTAGGAGAAGAATTAACATCAATCCCCAACTCATCTTTGTAAAGGTCAATTGAAGAGGCTGTGGAGGACGGTGAAATAGGAATATGATCAATGGAGATCTCATTCGAACAATTTTCATCCTCACTTCCATGTACCTCATTAAGGGATCTATCCTCTTTTGTAATAAAAGCCTCATCAAAGTATTCGAAATAAAAATCATAAATGTTGAACACAAAGTAATACTACAAGCATTAAAAATGTAATTATTTTTGTATTTTGAAAAAAAATTTGCAATTTTTTTTTGTATTTTTGAAATATAAATGCAAGAGCATAAAAGAAATCTACTTTTGTAAGCATGTAAGATCTAACACAAAATGTAAATCTAACACCAAAAAGAAAGAGTTGTCTATCATGGGTTCACCAAAATGTAAGATGAAGGTGAACACACAAGATAATACAAAGGGAAATATAACACCACAAACACAATAGGGCATATAAATCCATAAAAGATAGGGGGTAAGCTTGTCGGGTTCACCAAAATGTATGATGAAAAATATGCAATGGGGTCTAGAACAATAGGAGTTTTCCCATAAAAGAGACCCCAAGACTGATATTTTACACATACATATAAATTATAAGGGGATGGAATATAAATCTAGAAATTCTAATGTTGAAATGAAGAAATAAATGTACTTACCTATGAAAAAGAATCGGCTGAAAATCTTGTCAGACAGTCTCAGAAACTATTGATTTTTGCATTCTTGAATCGAAACTACGAGATCTACAAAAGCCAAAAATCTTTTTCTTTTCTGAGAAAGGTCATCATTGACCTTAGGACTAGGGTAAGATCTTACCCTAGGGTACAATCTTGACCCCCACTGAAAGTTGTCCTTGACCTGAAACTGCTCCGATGGAAATTCTGTTCGTGGATCCTGAAAGTTTGGCAAAAAGGGTATCCAGATCTGCACTGATATTCACCATCCCGCACCTGTACCCACAAGAAAAATGGTTTTTTTTTTTTTTAGGGAGGGGTTTTTCTTATTCAAACCCCAATTTAGGAATTAACCTTGAAATTGAATTGAAATTGCAGAGATAAACAAAGTAAATGGAACAATTCACCTTGCTTATGTTGAAACCCTTGTGGAGGATTCGAATCCTTGAATCCACAAGTATGGATGCTCCAAATGAATGTAGAATTGAATGTAGGATGTCTCGAATCAATTGTATTTAGATCTTCAACACCAATCTTGAATGGATCTTGGATTAGGAAGAGGCTTGAATGGAAATGGATGGAAGAATCTTCAACAAGAGAAATCCATAGAGCTTGAATCCTTCAATGGCTAACAATGGATCTCCTTGATGAATTGAATACTTGAATTCTTGAAGGCTTGAATGCATGAATTTTTGATCTTCTTTCTTGAGAGTGCTTGAGATATCTTTCTCTTGATCATGGATTGAAAGATTATGAAAATATGATGGATGAAATGAGAGAGGAAGGCTCCCTTTTATAGTGATCTAGGGCACAAACTTCTAGAGAGTCCACATAGAAAATAATAATTAAGGGCCCATGGAAAAAAAATATAGAGAGGTGCACATGGAGAGGAAATTAAATTAAGGTCTTGACACAAAACTCTAGAAGGGGTCCACCCTTAAGATAGAGATAAAAATAATTATTTAAGAGAATTGTCACAAAATTTGAGGTAAGGCCAACCCCAAAGTTAATTTGAGCATTAGGCACAGAAATCGAGAAAGGCTAATCTCCAATAATAAATTAGGAATCCTATACAAAGATTGATAATGTGTGTGTGAAGTTTGTACCTGATCTATAGACACAACACTTCAATAAAACATTAGAGGTTAGCAAAAATGAAATCGTGCAATGAATTGAAAGCTAAACTAACCAGGTGATTTACTGCCTTCTAATAGGTGTGAGTATGATGTTCTTAGATTGTGTCGAGATCAGTGACCTTGATGACACTAAATGAAGGATTTTAATGCAAAATCTAAATATGGAATGAATGCAAATTAATGTATATTTTTGATATTTTTTGTGCAATAAGATGAAAAATTGATATGAATCTATGTTAAGAAATGAAATTGATCTAATAATGATATGCTAATATGAAGCTAAAATGAATGTAAAAACCAAATTGATCTCACAATAGCCTTGATTCGCAACAAGCTTTGATTCTCCAGATAGCAATTCACTAGCATGAGTTCGCAAATTATGAGATCTTGTGGATTTGAGAGATGAATTATGAAGAGCCGAGCCTTGTTTTTATAGAAATCCAAGGCTTTGGAGGTGCATGGAAAAAAAGCCATAAATCACTCAAATAACTTAGGTTGATTTTTGAGTTGTTTTTAAATAAAGATAATTTAATTCACAAAAACATGCAAATCATGCAAAAATAACTTTTTAACTAAAATTAGAAGTTTAGATCAACTTTAAAACTCAAAAATGATGTTGAGTTCTAAAAAGTCAATAACTTGCATTAATTTTCTGATTTGGAGTTTAACTGCTCTTTGATTGTGCACATGGATAATTATGAATTAATAAATAAATAAAGTGATTTATTCTCAACTTAACTGATTTTTGAAATAAAAACAATTGATTTATGGGTTAATCAATCATTTTTCAAACTTTTATTCAAAAATAATATTATTAAATATGACAACTTGCTTTAATTAATTAAATAAGAATTTAATCAATTAATGATAGGAATTTTGATTTATTGTCAAATTTAAACAATAATACTTAGGAATAAATACAATTAAATTCAATTAAATAATTAAGTGGCAGAATTAAATCAATTAATTAAATATTCATCATATTCAATTAATCAAATTTAGGATAATTGTGATTTATCGCCAAATAATCATTAAATTAAAGATAATTAAGATGATTAGGAATATTACTAGGAATATTATTCCCCGATGTAGAATTTAAGATAATCAATTAGGATTTGATGATATTCAGATGTGCCTTTGGTTAGGACTTCGATGTCAATTTCATTCGATGTGTCGATATAGAGGTTAATGAATGTATAGCCCATTTTTGGGGTATTATAGATAAAGGTCCACCTCAAATATTAATTTGAGAATTTGACACTTAACTTGAGAAATAGTGGCCCTGGAGAGGGAAA
Organism: Chamaecyparis obtusa; assembly: GCA_027943335.1. NCBI lineage: Eukaryota > Viridiplantae > Streptophyta > Pinopsida > Cupressales > Cupressaceae > Chamaecyparis > Chamaecyparis obtusa. The sequence continues at coordinate 578,139 of BSBK01004199.1, read as the reverse complement.
AGACAAAATTTTGACAAAACCTAGAAACTGGAACCTAATCCCAAGGATCCCGGACCCTAGGGTCAAGGTCTAGGTAGACTTTGACCTAGGTCAAGGTTGAGGTCACCTTTGACCTAGGTCAGAGTCAAGGTTGACCTTGACCTTGAGGTCAAGAATCTCAAGTTTGCAATTTAGGATGCCAGAATTATGTCAGGAAGAAGTGGAAAATAGGACATAATAGGGGAAAAAGCCAGATCCAAGTCAAATACCCATTCAAGGTGTTCAACATGACCCCAAACCACTTACCTGGAGGGCTAAACATTCTTAACATGGAAGTGCTTCCATTTTAAGACAATACAGTTTCTAAAGTTTCACTAATGGAAGTAGCAATAAAATTATTACTTAATTCATCAGAGAGAGGAGTTGTGTTGATAGGTTCTTTTTTAGATTCAGATTTATGATGTTTAAGTTCAAGTGTGGGAACCTTTTATTCTCTAATATAAGTTGTTGTAAAATCTAAAGATCCCCTATCATCATCTGAAAGAACACTAGAGGGAGAAGGATCTTCCTCAGGTTTAGGATATGGTTCTTATTTTTCTTCAATATACACAAGTGTATTTCTTGATTCAAGTTTCAAACAAATATTCAATCTATCATCTTCCATAAGAGTATACACCAAATTGTTATATATAAAATTTACCTTTTGATGAAGAGCTGAGGGAACAACATGTATATTATGTAGCCAAGGTCTACCCAAAAGAAGATTGCAATTAAGGGGTCTTGGCATCACATGGATAGAACTGTCTAAGATAATTGGGCCTACCTTAATAGGTAATGTAATGATACCCAATATTTTCTTAGAAATGTTTTCAAAGCCATCGATATGAATGGAATGTGGTTTAATAGTTGAAATATCAGCTTTGATTTCCTTTAGCATGTCCATACTACAAATGTTTAATCTAGACCCATTATTAATTAAGGTACTTTAAAAAAGGTTACCATTAATAAGGAAAGCTACCATAAGGGTATCATATTAATTTTTAACTTCTTTTGAAATAAATCCATGTTCAGTAAAGATAATTTGAGCTGAAACATGCATAGTATGCATACAGTCCAAGGAGTAATTGATGTTATCCTGATTGGGGGGTGGAGGTGGAAGAGTAGTTAAAGAATTTTGCAAGGCTTCATGATACATAAGAGAGGTTTGAAGAAGTTCCCATAGGGATATCTTAGAAGGAGTAGCACATAATTATTCTACCAAATCATACTCCTTTGCAAGATATGGAGATAAGCATGGCGTTGGAGGAAGCACAAGTTGAGAAGGTGGTAAACAAGTAGGAAAAATTGGATTAGTAGGTTGAGGATTGTTTATTCTATGATAGGGTTGAGACACTACCTTATAATACTTAAAAAACTCCAAAGAACTTGTATATTTTCCTTTGATAGTAATAATAGACTTGTTCGAAGTTTGGAAAGAATGTGAAGGATTATATCCTTTAACCATAATCACAGGTGTAGTGAAATTTTATTGAGGAGGACCCTTAATGGTGATGATAGGATTATGAAGAGGTTGAGGATAAGTTGATGAAGGATATACTTTGATAGTTATCACAAGTTTAGCATGAATAACAACTTTAGGCTTTTTAATGTTGTAAATATAACTAGCAAAAGGAAGAAAACTAAGTAACTTCTAGCAAAAGTTTAGTTTTGAAGACATAGATGAAGAATGAGTAGAGATGAAGTCATCAATGGATTAATCTAACACAGAAAAATATTCACTATTATATGGCTCATGAAGTGTCTCTATATTATCACAAGTTGTAAACTCTTGAATAAAGAAATCATACATGTTTGAAATAGACTAAAGATACATGAATGCAATTTTTTTATATTTATCAAAATGTAATTGAAATACAAGAAATGAAAAGACAAAAATGTTTTTGTTATTTTTATAATTAAAAATCCACCCATATAATATATATAATTAACAATTGAAAGGATGAATGCATAAAAGGTAGATTGCAACACACACAAGATCTAATTAACCAACATAAAAGGTATAATGCATGAAAGAAGTAGAATCACCAAAATATATAATAGAAAATGGTGGGAAATCCTAGGATGTAGATCACTCACAAAATATATAGTTGAGACACTCTATTATATGTTGGAATCTAAAACCCTTTCCTATAAGGTTGATATGGTACGTACAACTAAGTGAATGAGAGTACCAACTCATGATCTAAACCTTCTAGGGATAGATTTGATTGATTACAATAAGACATGATAAGAGGATATGCATATGTAAAAACTAAATCTGATAGATAAAATTAAATTCAAGTAAATAGGAGTAGGAATGTGTGCACATTGAAAGGGATGAAGGGGATTGCACTTTGAAGCTATTTATCCTAATTGTCAAAGTCTCAAAGTCCCCTAATTTTCTGATTTGACAGTCTACAACCTGTAACTCTGAGATTTGGAACTCTCTATTTTTAAAAAGGAATATGCTGGAATGATTCTACATATTCTAGGAATAGGCAAAATTTGGCCTACTCCTGAGACTACTAGAAATAAAAATAGAAAAGTAGATCTGGAGAGGTCTGTTATTTAGCTTCCCAGATCTGCACCTGTACCTATACTTATGAAGCCTAAAAATTTGGAAAGTGTGGATATGTGTGGTTATAGAGGTGTTTTCCTTAGTCAACCCCCCATTCTAGTCATTCTTTCCTCCATCAATAGCTTTTAGAATAAGTAGAGTGTGATGTGCTCACGAATCTAGAGTATGTCTAGAATGCAAATGAGCTAGAATGTCAAAGTAAATGCCTAGATCAACCCTATAAAGAGTAAAACCATATCATGTAAATGCATATGATATGTTCTTTAATTCATGTAAATGTGATCACATAAATATGAACTATCAATGCATAGATATGAAAATAACAAGAAAATCATACCAAGCCCCCAAGGGAAAGAGTACACCTAGCAATCTTCACAATCTAATTGAGACACCATGATGTATTGAATGCTTGATTTAAGTTGTAAATGCTTAATTATATTCTTGAATAAAGTCTTCAATAGTCAACCCTTTCTTGAATTGATGTCATCAAACTAGGGCTTCCACATTTCAATTACTTGGTGTCATCAAATTGGGGTGTTAACCTTGAACTTGATTCCATTATGCCAAAATGAAGAAATTAGGTTTCTTTTATAGTGATTTTGGGGGTCAAAATTGAATGGCTAACTATAGATCTGGGAGTTTTTGAAAAATAACAAAATGACCCTAGGCCCCAAATTTGGGAACAAATCCCTAGGAACTAGGCCGAATTCGGCCTAGTCCTAAAAGGACTTTGTTCAATCATGAAAGATGGTCCATGAGAAATCAATGGTCTTGGATTGAAATTTTTAGTTGATTCCAATTACATGAGTAAATTTTGAGATAAAAGAAGGCCTAGGAGGGAAAATGAATTTTGTGATTGGATCAAAAATAGAGGAGGATGCATAATGACTATGTCCTACCTTGATTTTTGCATAAGTTAGAGAGGGAAGAGGACCCAAATTATATTGGATATGCATTGTGTGTAATTTGTAAAGTGTTATAATGAAAATGTATAATGTAAATACACTAAGGAGGGTGCTAAAAATTGTTAAATTGTAGAACACACAAGTGCCTACAATTTAGGATGGTACATAAAGAAATTATAATTTAAAATTAACTCATTATGATACATTATGTGAATGATATCATAATAAATGAGTTTTTGCATTTTCTAATGCAAATATTGACATTCTCTAGTAGAGTGGTCATGATATCAATGATACATAAAAAAAGGAAAATTCATAAGGTTTTTACAATGCTTCTTTTTTTTTAGGTTGAGTAATCCATTTTATAGGAAGAATATTAGGCAAAATGAATTCTTGATTAAAGCTACCCATGGAAGAAATGTTAGATGGTAAAGAAGTGGATGTGGACAAAGTAGGAGATTTGAAACCAAATTCTTCCATAGGTTTATCATGATTCTCTAAGCTTTGATTCCCATAGCCTAAACTATTCTTGAGATTATGAGCTGGATTGTTTTGAGAATCAGGTTGGACAAATGACACACTAGGTCCTTTTAAGGGTCCCATATTAAAGTTAGGAAGTTTGCATTCACCCAAAAAAGATGGTGTAAAAACCAATGATCCCCAATCATTATTTAAAAGGGAACTTGTTAGAGAAGAAGTATCTTTAGGAGAAGAAAATGTGTTTTGTTTAAATGGTGTAGGAATAGATGGAGAATCAGATTCAGTTCGAAAGCAATTTTGGATTTTATAATCAACAACAATGGTATACATGATGTTGTTATGAATGAACTTCACTTTGTGATGAAGTTTTGAAGGAATGGTATGCATGACATGTAGTCATGATCATCCTAATAGAAGATCATAATTAAGAGCATTGTGCATGACATGAATAGGTGTACATAAAATAACATGACCTACCTTAACTAGTAAAGTAATAATACCCACAATCTGCTTAGAAACATTGTCAAAGCCATGGATAGGATAGACTTGGGTTTGATTAAATAAATATCCTCATTTATCTTGTGTAACAAGTCAATTCTAAAAATATTCAGTCTAGATATATTATCAATTAAAGTTATTCAAATAAGGTTATCATTGATAAGGACAAAAACCATAAGAGAATCATGTTGATCTTGAATTTCTTTAGGAGGCAACTCATCTTGAGAATTTTTTTTTTAGATTTTTTATTGGTCACATTCATGCATTCTAATATGGAAGTTATATTATCTTTCTTATGAAGTTAGATAGTCACATTTATCAAGGATTTTTTTAACACTTCATGATAAGTAGGTGAAGTTTTAAGAGTCTCCCAAAGATAGATCTTGCTAGGAGTAGCACAAAATTGTTCTACTAAATCATATTCCTTTTCAATATTTTGAGGGAGATGAGTTGAATGAGGAAGCATTGGTTGAGAAGAAGGAAGAGAAGGAATAAAAAATAAACTTTTAGGTTGTCTATTATTTCTTGTGTTATACATATGAACAACTACATGATATTCAGGGTGTTGAGATCCTTTCTCCACAATGACTGGTTTATTTTGAGGTTGAGTAGTATCATGTTTAAGATGGACAACCACCACTTTTAACTACCCAAAACATTGACAACATTGACTCGATCAAGTTATATATTGTTCATGGGTTTATCATTAGAAGGGAGAGCATCAAGGAAAGTAGTAATGATATTAGTCATTTCTTCCAAGGTATTTTTATGAGTAGGAAAATCTTTAGAATAGGAATTAGGGGCTTTCTTTAATCCTTCATCTCTAAAAGTGATGTCAAATGAAGGTAAGGTGATATTAAGAAATGTATTTATATTGTCCTCCTCTTGCTCCAAAATATCCTCATAAAAGGGGTACATATTAGGAAAAGGATCGGTATAATGCATGAATGTGTCATTTCTAGAGGGAGTAGGAGAAATTTAAACCATAATAACATCTTCTTTTATTAAGGTTACTTCATGAGGAAAATAATAATCAATGTCATTGTCCATTGGCTCATCCCAAATAGGAGAATAATCAAGGGTAGGAACATCTTTATAAATAAATCAAACTTAAGAGAGGAATAATCATGACTCACTAAAGCTCATGTCATTCCCCACCAAGGAACCCTTGGAACCAAAGGGTAAAACATGCAACTTAAAATATGTAAATAAGTGTGTCATATTAACATCTCATAAGCAATAAACAATAACTCAATATAACGTCATGAACACCACATGATCATGCACAAGTAGAAGTCTTAACAAGTACCTCTCAAGATTCCAAAGATACCTAATACATACTTGGAATGGAGAACACATGTTCCTAAGATTTCCCTTCAAGGATTTGGACATCATCCACTGACCACCAGAGGCTAAGCTAGCAAGCATTTATCGCTAACAAAAAAGGGAGATAATAATAAAATCAATCCCATAACACCTATGTTCTTTCTAAGCTTAAAGAGAATTTCTTGTTGGGTATTAAGCACTATATAATGCATTGAGATGGGGGGGGGGGGGGGGGGGTTGAATCAGTGCAGTAACCACTTCAACACTTTCAACTAAATCTCATCACTAGTTACAAACAAAATAGTGAACTAATCATTGCTACATTAACCATTATTGTTGATCACACTCATAAACATAAAATAGTAAATTTAAACCAAAAATCACAACCATTAACACATGTGACACACTGATTTTGGTATTGTGGAAACCCTTGTAAGAGGTAAAAACTACGATGGGGATGAAACCCACAATATTCACTATTGCAATTAGAAGGTGCCTTGTGAACGGCTTACAAAAACTCTTTATGAGAGTCATTCATCTTGTGAAATATTTCTAGTACATTGTAAGATGTACAATAAATACCTTTGAAATTATACCTCATGTGAGGATTGAAACCCCACTCTAGAGATTCACCTTGTGAAAGGATTTAATGACTAAGACCTGTAAGATTCTACTTGGTAAGAGGATTTAACCTACTATAATTATGAGAGAACAACAAGTAATTGATATGTAGTAGCACTCCTTTCCTGTAAGATCCTTTATGTCCTATATCTTCTTACACTTCCATAATATCTATGACTCTAACCTCTCCTTCCAATCTTATCACATACTTCTGTATCAGTCACTGATTGATCTTACTGAATACTCCTTTTTTCACAAAATTGTCTAACCTTCTATATCCTTCTTATAGATAATCTTTTATATGATTCCTTACTATTTTTTTTGCTTAAAAAATACCATTGATTTTTCCTCTTAAGTGTTTATCTCTCCTCTCACTCAATTCACCAATCTTGAGATAATAATATGTTTTGCTCTTGGAATTGAAACTAGCTTTTAAGTCATTTTTCACTTTAGGTTCAACTTCTTTGTAGAATGTTCCAAATCATTCCTAACCTTAGATAAAATCATCCATACATTTAAACCAATATAATCTTGACAACTCAAATAAATTTCATAACAAACCTCACCTCAAAATATGTGGCAATTTGTCATTTAGTGATCAAATAAATAATGTTGTGAAGTTTATTCTAGAATAGTAATCAATCATTCAAATACACATAATACATGAGCATATCAAGATTCATTCATACAATTCATATTTACCATGTTTTATTACATCATCCTGTGAAACCACTCCACATAATAGTTTAATCTTCATATACATTCATCAATTTTTCATCATGTTGTTGTTATTCCCACTTATCGGTTGTGTCACTTAGTCAAATTTAGATTGTTGAGATTATATTCTTCATTATCGGTCATTATCAATTGTATTGATAGATTGTTTAGTGTGTTTGACCATCAATGACAATATTTGATTAGATAGGTGTCATGGTTTCTTGTCTTTCAGAGTTAGTTGATCAATGGGCCAACAATCTCTCCCTTTGGCATTGATGGAAAACCTTGTCAATTTCAAGATTGTACAGAACAATGAAAAAGAAAAATACATAACACATTGTTCAAAGTAACTCACAATAAAATTTCACCAAAAGATTCTCATTTTTTATTAACCAATAGTACTCCATGTACAATACTATTCTGTTCCATTTCTCACCCTTTCATAATACAAAAAAGAATTCAAAATAGACATAAGAGTTTACATTTTCACCATATTGTTCAGTCCACCATATTCTCCCCCTTTTGTCATCAAGAAAAAAGATGTAAATCAAACTTTCAGTCCACATTGCGTTCAGTCAAATGACTTTACAACTTGTAAAATATGCTTGTGTAAGTTATCTTTATTGTACTCAAAGTAGTATCCCAAGTTTCCCTTAAGTGTGCAAATGCAATATTCTAACCCATAAGATTACTTGAGAAATCTTCTAGTTCATCCAGTGTAACTGGCCCAAGTTTCCCAATCAAGTGCTCAACATTCTTAACACTGACTAACATTAAATCAACAGTAGGCGCCAAAAATGAGTTCAAGTCAAGTAAATTGTTCACCTTTTTTTCATTCTCATCCTAAATTTGCTTTAGCTTACCTCACAACTCTCTAAATTTAGATGCATAAGCTATAGAACTTCTCAATTGTTTCATCCAATTCCTCAGCCTTCTTGTCTATATCACATGTGAACTTAGATAGTTTTGACACTTTTGTTAATATTCCACCAATAATTTTTAGGTTACCTTTTGCAATCTCAACTTCTTTCTGCAAATTTTCTTTGTCTTTTCCAATCTTTTCCTTTACCTTTTCCATTCTTTTCTTCTCATAGGTATATTTAGTTATGGACATTGAGACTTTATCTAACAGTGATGTATCCTCTAGTATTTCCTTTACTAGCTTATCCAATTGATCAATGATATTATCATTTTCATCAATATCAACATAAGGTACTAATGTGTGCAATATCTCCTTTTCTATTTTAATCACTCTCTCATTCTTCTTCAGTCTTTCTTTGTTCATCTCAACTTGTACCTTTAACTTATCTGATAGTGCCATCATTTCCTTAGGACTCAATAGTTTAAAGCATACCTTTTCTAAGTTCATTTCTTCAATGGCTTCCTCTTCCTCAGATACTTTAGGAATCTATATACTAACTATTCTCCTCTTCTTCACTGACTCATCAAGCTCAAACTTTCTCTTAACCAATTTCTCTTTTGTTGCTGTTATCTAAACATTGGTAGGGATTACCAATAGTATAGCTGATTGTGTAGCAGGAGGAGTAAGTGTAACTCTTGGTGATCTATTTTTCTTCTCATAAGTTATTTACTCAATGAATACATCATCTTTCTTTTTCTCCTCTATATTCTATTCTTCTAGCTTCTCTATTTCCTCTACCTATGTAGGGATTGCCTCAAGAACTTGCTCAATTACCTCTGATGGAGCATAAGTGCTAGAAAGAGAGGGTGAAATAGGTGGTTCAAGGATTACTACCTTATCTTGGTCTAATTCTTCTTCTTCTCCCTTAATATAATTCTTAGGTTCATCACCTTCTTCCTCTTCATCTCCTTCCTCTTGAGCTCTTTTAGATCTATCAATATAATCTTTCTAAGCTTTAACTGTTTCTTCATGTAGATCCTATTTTTATCCTAACATAATTCTAGTGACTCTTCTTTTGATAGGGAAAGCATCCTTGTGTGCATTAAAAATATATTTAATCTCACTAAAATCTAATCCAATATCACACTCCATCAGTGCTTTCTCTTTTAATTCATTATCAATGCCTAAGGCAGTCTTCCATCTCCCATGTATTGTGTCAAACAAAGTTTTAGATATATGACCTCTAATTTCTATAGGACCTCTATTGAAATTTTTCATGCTGTTTATAGTTGTAGTTTCTAATCTTCTCTTAATCTCATCACTATGACATAAATCATACTTCCTCTAAACTCCACCTAATCCTCCAAAAGTTTCAATAGCATGTATAAATTCATCAATGGAAATGCTTTTAGAAGTTTTACCTACTTCCTTTACCTCTTTCAATTCCTTATTTGAAGGGGTTTCCTCACCATCATCCTTTGATGACTTAGCCTTTTTTCTAGCTAATGAAGATTTGGTGCCTTTTACTGCTCTTGCTGGTGTTCTTCTTGTAGGAATCGGTGATGAGGTCTTTGTAGGAGTCCTTTTAGCTTGCTCCTTTTCCTTTCTCTTATATATTTGCTTGGTTTTCATTGTTGTTGCCTCTATAAAATTATGCAGATGATGTTGAAGGGGCCTCTAGTGCTGCTTGAGATTTAGAACTTTCTCCTCCGAATCTAGCCTCTAGCCTTGTTAACATTTTCCTTGTTTTTCTTTCTATTACTGTCTTCTTAAGGATGAACTTAATTCTAGAGCCAACTTCTTCATATGTTCTAAACCTTTTCTCTATTTTCTCTATAGGTTTACTCAATAATACCTCTGCATGTTTGTTAATCTCATCTTCATAGATTTCATAACCCATTGCAGGAATCCAAAATGTTTTGGATGCAATAGGTTAAAGTATACAAGTGCTTGTATCAACTAAGAAACATATTTTATTCTTATACTTTTCAACCATACCAGGTGATATCCTCCACCTCTTGTGCATTGCAGTTTCAAAATTCTTAAAATACCCCCACATATGAGTATCTAATTAGTCTCCCAATTCCTTAATGAAATTAGAGATCTATGTTACCATAGGTCTATCTTCCTTCCATTCAACTTGACCTTTCCCAGGGAAATACTTTTGAAAATAAAATAAAATACATACAAGAAATGACCCATACGTGAATTATTTCTTCTTATCATTAATAATTTTTTCCTTATTAACAACAAGTTGACTAGCTATAAATTCACATAGGTTATATGGTACATTCTCACTTACCAATTTGTATGTAAAGTGTACCACTCCATGAGGAATGTTATTGTATCTTCTTGACTAATAAAAATTATAACCAAAAACCATTGCTGAAAATCTCATTGCATCATCAAGGATATCCATCACAGGCATGGCTCTCTTCTCTCTTCAAGATTTTGTCAATTCAGCAAGTAGTTCTCCAAAAAATTTCCTTAGGGTAGGCATCTCACCGGTAGCACTAAAACTTGTAACTCTTCTAATCACTTTGCTAGTGATCTTTTGGTTCTCATCCAACCATAGGAATTTATCATGAAATATACTCAATACATATCTCTTCCAGTCATTGTGAAAATAATTAGGTAAATGGAGTGCATTCAGAATACCACTATTCATTAGATGTGCATATTCATTCTTTAGGATTCCATTTTCACACAACTTAACATATCCTATTTTGATATTTTATTCTCCAAGTTCCTCCATCTTGTTATGAATAAAATAAAAAATTTCATCCAATAAGAGGGATCTAGGTGGGATTGACAACAATGCTCTAGCTTTGTCAACCTTGGTTGCCTTCATGGGATGCAACTTGAATTGTGGTCGCGGTTGTTCAACATGTGCAATTAGAATAGGAGTATCAATCCTTTGTGCCATCTTTAAATCTTCTCAATAATCAAAATAAAAAACTTGACTCCAATCGATCAAATTCTTTACTTCAACTCTTTCTCAACTTGCATAGGGTTTAACACTCTTAGTTTCCCAATTTAATTGTTACCCACAAAATTCAAGTAGATGATTACTCAAATTCAGTTTCCACAAGATCATAAATAATTCTCACAAAGGAAAAGTGTGCAAATGATCTCTTCTCATGTATTAATAATTCCATTAGGGTTTTACCATTCATTCTAGTTACCATTACCTATTCAAATGGTCAACCATCTTACTATTTGTTCATTAAATGCATAATTCTACCATTTGGTTCTCTTCCATCAATAATATTTTACAACGGTTAATTTTTTTTTGTAATACCATTAAGGATAGATATAGTGACATCAACTCACATCTTAGTATGCTAATTTGGATTACTTAGCAATAATTTTAGGGGATCGATGGATAGGGCACTTGTATTGTTCCCTTAAAGTCAATTTATTGACCTAGTTAGATGATGGAATCTCAACAATCGATGGTTGAGATCGCAATTCAGATGAAATTAATCCTCCTTATTTCTTAATCCAAATTTTCTTCATATTAATTCTTACTTCTTCAACATTTACAATCTTCTTTCCTTCATTTTGTGGTGACCAGTTCACTAGACCATTTTTGTAATCTCTTGCTAGATGACCCATTTTATTACATGCATAATAGATCATGCCAGTTGATCTCCATGGTCCATCATAACTTCTCAAGTTCATTCTTCTACAATTTTCTACAATATGTCCATGAATTCCACAGTTTGCACAAATTACACCAAATTGTTTTTCTCTACCATAAGTGTTCACCGATGGCATAGATGATCCATAATTGTTCAATACCGACCTACACTTTGTTGCTTTATGTCCATACATATTGAAATTATAGAAATACCCCTCAAATATTTCTCCGTACTTATTATTAGGACTACATTCACTTTCTCTATGTCCAAATTGATTACATTTATAACAATATCCATTAAAAGATTGAGTTTTAGGACTTACTGGTGTATACGCTAAATATGGGCATCTAGTTTAGCCATACACTTCAACATAGTCTTTATTCATCAGTCACATACAAGAATGAATGTGGGATCATTCATCTTGCATGCCTAGATGAGTCAACCTGTTGCCTCCTATCTAGGTAGGGTTTTGAGTAGCTCTCAAAATCAAGAGTCCAACAACCATCGACTAACTCTAGAATGGAGGATTTAAGCTAGAATGCAAGTGCAATTATGCTAGAATGAAAGCATGGGATTAATCTAGAACAACAAGAAATGAATAGTAATCTAAAGTAATTGAAATAAGCTAAGTTATGATGAAATGCATTGTTAATCTAAGAATGATATTGATCTAGAAATGATATTGAAATGATAATAATGAGAACTTAAATGCACACAAATTTAGACAATAATTTGATAGAGATTCGATACTCAAAAATTGTATCCCCCTGAATGAGAAACAAGAGGGTTCTTTTATAGAATCCCAGAATTAATCAATAGTTGAGATTGAACGGGATGAATGGTGGAGATTGAAAGGAAGTTTAGTTCAGAATGGTAAGTTTCCTGTAGAGAGATAGTCAACTGTTTGCCTTTTGAGTGAGTGGAGTAGTTAACTAGCTTGTTGCACTTTTGGATTTCTAGTTAACTCAAAGTTTCCTTTTCTGAACTGAGGTGAGGATTTTGGAGAGAATATCTGATTAAATAAATGAAATATGACCTCATAAATGAACTTTCTCAATTATTTGAATAATTAAATTCAATTATTGAAATGAGGATATTTATTTAAAAACCAAATATTATTTAATTCCTTTTCATTTGTTTTAGCTAAAGAGGGTGAATTTAATTTAATTAAAGTACTAGGACTTTATAAATAAATTAATCAATCTTAGGGTTTATTTAGCCAATTATAGTCAATATTTAGGAATTAAATATAACATGTGATTAATGAAGATTTAGGGTTTTTTGCATATGACACTAAGTCAAGTAGGGTTAATTAGAAATTAGAATTGCCTAGTACAATAGGACTTTGATGATTTAGAAAGTTGATAGAATGAGACTAAATGCAACAAATTTGGTAAGGGTTGCAAGATGCCAACTTTGGGGTATTAAATTTTTCCCCTCTTTGAATTGATGTGTGAGTAGTGCATTGATTCAAATAATAGTATGACATGATGATTGATGAAGGTTTCAAGGTTATCTTCAGAACAAATCTTAACCCTCAGAAGTCTAGGTTAGATTGCCAAGACACCGGTTAAGAGGAGTTTCAGAATCATCTCTAGAACGAAGCTTGATTCTTCAAAGTCTAGGTTAGATTGCCAAGACATCAGTCATGTTATCACCTTTCACAAGACTGTCCCCAAAATGAGGTTCAATCTTGAGGAGTTAGGGTTAGATTTCCCTGATACCCATGCATTGACTGATAATCGATGCATATTTTAGGACTATCTCTAGATCAAATCTTAGTCCTCCTAAATCTAGGTTAGATTTCCTAGATGCCAGTTAGAAAGAGATTTCAAGAGCCATCTTTAGAATGAGGCTTGACTTTCAGGGATCTAGGTTAGATTGCCCCGATACCTAGCAGTGAGATTTTGAGAACCATCTCCAGAACAAAGCTTGATCCCTAGGGATCTGAGTTAGATTTATCAGATACCTAATAGTAAGATGACAAGATGTAAGGAATAGAGATGCATGTAGTGATTTGAGATTATGGAATATCGAGTCTTGACTGTGAGGTACAAAAAAATTGAACATGCCCCAAGTGATGAGATGCCCCTAACAATGAGGATGTTTTGATTCAGATCAGATTGATTTGAGAATTGATTTGGTGAGATTCAATGATGCAAAATCCTACCCCCTCGAGAGAAAAATGGAAAGATGACACATCAAAAAGGTGATTGACAGTAATAGGTTGTAGATATAGAGTGAATCAAAGGTCTAGAAGAACTTAGAATGGAGTACAAAAGATCCAAGGAGATTTGGAAGCAATTTGGAGTGCTTTCGAGGTCCAGTTGACCAAGTTTTACCAAGTTTGACCAAAGTTGATGGTGTAGGAGCACCCACAATAAACTCAACAAATAATGTTCATCAAAGTCCTAAGAACATCTAGTTAGGTTAGATCTTCTATTTAGGCATTTAGACCAATTTGTCCTAGTTCCAAGATTGGCATAACTATAAGTCCTTGGTCAACTATGGTCAAAGGTGGTTAGAAGGCCTAAAATCTTAGGATTTTTTCTATTTTCATGTTTTTAATAGATTGGATCCATTTTGGATCACTAGATTAGGTCTAGACCAAGTTTGGTCACCTAGAATGCAAAGATTGCAAAAATGTTGTAGAAGTTGCTTAACAACTTTGACAACTTTTGCCAAAAGTTGTAAACAAAGCCCCCAATAGTCATATGGTTTGAAATTTGGTTGTAACCAATGGGGGAAGCCTTCATAAGCCCTTTTAGGTGGGTGGAAGGTAACAATGTGTAATTGGAAATTTTGAATCAATAAAATATCAACATTTCTCTGTAATTCTTGAGGATATCTAAAGTGTACAGATGGGTACTGATAGGAGGGCATGAAAATTTGAAGCCAAAAGTTGGATCCTTGAATCTAATTCCTTTTTCAATTGGTTTCATGTTTTGATCTATCCTAGTTTGTGAGTTATTTGGTTTTTAGTGGGACTGCTTGGATTGAAGGCCTAAAACCAGGGTTCCCAATAGGGCTTGGTTGTTTGGACCAATTCCACCATGGGAAATTGATGCCCCTTGGTGGAATTCAACCTTTGTCAATTTATTTTCATATTTTTTAGGTTAGAAGTGTGGATTTGTAGGGGAGTGGATTTGTCGTAATGCCCTAGGTGTACATCTCTATGTGTGCACCAGTCAGTGACTTAGAACAGTCACCATAAATCTCAGTTTGGGATTCACCAAGATTCTCAAATATAGATTCCAAGTCATTTTATATGCCCTCACATATTACCATAGTTATTTTGGGCATTGGATTGGAGGTAAGATCACTTGTAGTGCAATTGGAGACCTAATTAGGCCTATTAGCCCGGTCTAGTTTAGTTGTTTCAACATCCTCCATTTGACTTGACATCTTGGTGATTGGATATGTTCCATAAAACCTAAAAGGGTGTTAGAATCTCCAACCTATTTCATATCTCATATGGAAGCATTTTTACCTATGATCAAAATACCTCCTAGGAAAGGCTACAAGCCTAGTCTTTGGATTGTGAAGCAACTAAGTTGTATGGGTTGCTTGTAAGTGAAAGAACCATTGGAACTAAACAAATAGGACCTAAATAGGCTAGAAAAGTGATTTTAGACCACCCCTAGTCTTGTGATTCATTTCATGGGGTTTGGTTGCTCATTGGGTTAAGGGAACACCTTAGCAAACCTTGGTTATTGGTGCTTAGAACCTTGTGGAATCTAGTGATTAGGCTATCCTTGGAATTTGGGGTTGTTATAACCTCACTCCTTGTTCATTTTTCACTTGGGATAAGTTTAGGGCACTTGACTTTCATAATTTGGTGTATTGAGTACCCAATTCTTACCAATTACTCACTGTTTAGAGGCTTTCAGCTACCCACTTTGCATCAAGTGGTATCAAAGGTATGTCTGCTCCTAAGGATGAAGAGATCCCTGTAAGGGTCACAAACAATGAGTTATAAAAGATGGTGAGAGAGCAAAGGGCTGCAAACACAACCTTAACTGAGAGGTGTCAAGAACTTGAAAAGAAGCTAGACAAGGATAAAGAAGATGGGTCTGAAAATGAAGAAGGGAGTGAAGAGGAGGAGGACAATCCTAATTAGTACATTCCTACAGACCAAAGGCCCCTCATTGATGCCTTAAAGTCCATGGAGGAAAAGATAGACTTGTCAGTCTTCAATGGCAAGATGAATGCAAATTTAGCCTTGGATTGGATAGAGGCTTTGACAATATTCTTTGAATGTGAGGACATCCCTAAAAAGAAAAGGGTAAGGATAGAAAGATCCAAGTTGAAGGGAGAAGCCCTAACTTGGTGGAACTTCATCCAAATAGAAAGGGTGAAGAATGGGAGAAGCATGATCAATTCATGGAACAAGATGGTAGCCTTGATTAAAGAGACATATGTACCTAAAGATTATGGGGTACAACTCCATAGGAGGAAGAAAAGCTTGAAACAAAAAGAAATGGATGTAGGCTCATACACCGAGGAGTTCCTAAAATTATGTATGAAGAAAAATGTGGTAGAAGGTGAGGAAGAAAAACTAGAAAGATACATGAATGGTTTGAAGGTATCCATTCAAGAGGAACTTAGCCTACACTGCCCTACCACAGTCAATAAGTGCTATCAAATGGAACTCAAGGTAGAGGAAAAATGGAAAAGAAAACATGAGTTTGGAAAAGGGAAGAGTAATGACAATGGGAAGAACTTTAGAGGGAAAGGAAACTCTTGGAACAAGGGATAGAATAGTGGCAGAAGTAGTAGGACCCCTGACCAAGGAGATAAAGAAAATAGTGACTCAAGTTCAAGAGGAAACTATAGAGGAAGGAGGCCCTTCAATAGAGGAAGAACAAACTCTAGAAGAGGTAATGGACCACTGAAATGTTACTATTGCAATTAGATGGGACATCATGCAGGAAGGTGCCCTGAGAAGAGGAATAACAACAATCAAGGTGAGAGGAGAGCACAACTTATCCAAGAAGATAAACAAGAAGACAATGCTGACACTAGAGACTTGGAACTAGAGGAAGGAGTATGTTTGATGATGAGACAAGTCTTCCTTCAAGTGCCACAAAACCAAGAGCCTCCACAAAGGAAGAACCTCTTTAGGACAAAGATCAAATGTCATGGAAAGGTATGTAATCTACTTATAAATTTTGGTTCAACTAAAAATTTAGTATCTTGTGAAATGGTTCAAAAGTTAAACCTCCCTAAGAAGCCACACCCTTTCCCTTATCATGTCTCTTGGCTAACAAAAGGCCAACAAACTCTAGTAATAGAACAAGCATGGATAGAATTCTCAATTGTAGACTTTAAGGAAAAAGTTCTCTGTGATGTGGTTGAAATGGATGCCTCACACATCCTTCTAGGTAGGCCTTGGAAATTTGATGTAGATGCCATACACCACTATATGAAGAACACCTACTCCATCACCAAGGATGGGAAAACTTTTACTATGAAGCCCCTACTTGATAGCAAGTCTGAAAAAGAACCTACTGTCATCATCATGGGAGAGAAAGAAATGTTAAAAACATTGAAGGAACTTGATATTGAAGCCTTTTTCCTAATCTCCAAGCCCAAAGACAACATAAGGTCTGATAAAAAAGATCCTATACCAAAGGAAGCTATGGAACTACTGGAAAAATATAGAGATGTCACTACTAGTGAACTTCCCACAAGCCTCCCTCCCTTAAGAGATATCAGTCACCAAATTGACTTGATACCTAGTTCCTCTCTACCTAACAAGGCTCCATATAAAATGACACCACTACAACATGCAAAGATTGCAAAACACATTGGTGAATTGTTGGAAAGAGGACTCATTCAAAAGAGTCTCAGTCCATGTGTAGTGCCATCAGTCTTAGCCCCTAAAAAGGATGGAAAATGGAGGTTGTGTACTGACAATAGGGCCCTTAATAAGATCACCATAAGATATAGATTCCCCATGCCAAGGATTGAGGATCTATTGGATCAACTAGGAGGTGCTTGCCACTTCACCAAGATAGACTTAAAGTCTGGATACCATCAAATCAGGATCAAACTAGGAGATGAATGGAAAACAACATTCAAGACTATTAAAAGTTTGTTTGAATGGTTGGTAATGCCCTTTGGCTTAATAAATGCCCCTAGTACTTTTATGAGGCTTATGCATGAGATATTCATTGATTTTATTGGAAAATTTGTTGTTGTTTACCTTGATGACATACTAATATTCAGTCATAGCAAGGAGGACCATCTTGATCATGTGGAACAGGTACTAAGAAGACTTCATCAACATAAGTTGGTAATCAACTTGGAAAAGTGCATGTTTATGAGGAAGGAACTTGTGTTCCTAGGATTTGTGATCTCACAAGGTACCCTCAAGATGGACCCTGAGAAGGTAGAAGCAATCATCAACTAGCCTCCACCAAATAACCAAGGTGATGTAAGAAGCTTCCATGGACTTGCAACCTTCTATAGGAAGTTTATCAAAAATTTTAGTCATGTGTGTGCACCAATGCTTGAAACCATTAAAGGTGGAAAGAAGAACAAGTTTATGTGGAGAAAGGAAGCAAATGATGCATTCCAATACTTGAAGAATAGGGTTTCCCAATATCCTATCTTGGTCCTACCTAATTTCAACAAAGTCTTCACTATGGAGATAGATGCAAGCAACTTGGCTATAGGTGCAGTCCTAAGTCAGTAAGGTAAGGAAGTAGCCTTTTTCTTAGAGACACTAAATGAGGCCAAAAGAAAATACTCTACATATGACCTAGAACTCTATGCCATGGTCCAAGCCCTCAAGAAATGGAGGCACTATTTTATCCCAAAGGAATTTGTGGTATATACTAACAACCATGCATTAAGTTTCCTTAGTTCATAGGAAAAACTCTTTGTTAGACATCTGAAATGGGTAGAACAGTTGCAGGCCTACACCTTCAACATCAAGCATAAAAAGGGTGTAACAAACAAAGTTGTTGATGCCCTTAGTAGGAGGGTTGGTCTGGTTGAAGAAATACAATTACAAAGTGTGGGAGTTGAGTCCCTCAAACACCTATACCCTGATGACCCTGAATTTGTAGAGGTATATCAAATTTGCACAAAGATGGTCAGAAGATACCATACTGACTTTTCTGAATATCTAATTCAGAATGGACTCCTATTCAAAGGAGCTCAACTATGCATCCAAAAATGTTCAATGAGGACAAACATAATAAGGAAGAAGAACTATGGTGGCCTAGGAGGTCACTTTGTCATTGATAAGACAACAAACATGGTGAGGAGAAGTTATTTTTGGCCTAAGATGAACAATGATGTTAAAAAGTTCATAGAAACTTGCACCATATGTCAGCAAGCTAAAGGTGTGTCAACAAATCAAGGACTATATCAACCGTTACCAATTCCTTCTAGACCATGGGAGTCCATCTCAATGGATTTTGTAATGGGTTTTCCCAAGACAAAGCAAGGCTTTGACAGTGTTTTTGTAATAGTGGATAGGTTTAGTAAAATGGTCCATTTTGTACCATGTAAAAGCACAAATGATGCTTCCCACATTGCACATCTTTTATTCAAAGAGGTAGTTAGGATCCATGGTCTACCTCAAACAATTGTATCTGATAGGGATGTGATGTTCCAAGGCCATTTTTGGAGGACACTCTTCAAGAAATTGGGAACTAATCTCACCTATAGCTTTGCCTATCACCCAAAAATAGATGGGCAGACTAAGGTAGTAAACAGATCCTTAGGCAATCTCCTAAGATGCGTAGCCAAATAGTATGCTCAGAGTTGGGATACACTCCTACCCTAGGAAGAGTTTTCATTTAATGATTCCATGAACAGGTCAACTGACAAAACACCATTTCAAGTAGTATATGGCCTTCATCCCAAAGGACCATTAGATTTGATAGAACTACCATTTGACTTCAAAGTCAGTCCTTAAGGATAAGAAATGGAAGAACTCATCACAAAGGTGCAACATGAGGTCAAAGAAGCATTGCAAAGATCCAGTTTGAATTACAAGGAACATGCTGATAAGAGAAGAAGAGAGATCCACTTTAAAGTGGGAGACAAGGTTTGGGCATTTCTAAGGAAAGAGAGACTACCTAAGGGTAGATACTCTAAAATTCATATGAAGAAAGTAGGGACATGTAGTATACTCAATAAAATGGGTGAGAATGCCTATGCGATTTATCTTCCCCCAACCTTGCAAATCTCTCCAATATTCAATGTTGCAGACCTCACCCCCTACAAAGCTACAACAGGTTAAAAAATGAGCAAGGTGAGGAAATAAATATCAATGATGAAGACTATGTCACCAATCTTCCTCAAAGAAAACTAGTAGAGTTGGAAGAAATATTGGACACCAAGTTGCTTAAGAAAACTAGAACCAAGAAGTATATGCAATACTTAGTCAAATGGAAAGGGCTCCCCAACATAGATGAAACTTGGCTGACCGAAGAACAAATCAAGAAACATGGGACTTCGGTGGAATAGTTAACCTCAAGTCATAACTTGAGTTTTTAAACTCAAGGGGAGTATGGTGTATAAGCACCCATAATAAACTCAACAAATAATGTTCATCAAAGTCCTAAGAACATCTAGTTAGGTTAGATCTTCTATCTAGGCATCTAGACCAATTTGTAAGACCTAGTTCCAAGATTGGCATAACTATAAGCCCTTGGTCAACTATGGTCAAAGGTGGTCAGAAGGCCTAAAATCTTAGGATTTTTTATATTTTCATGTTTTTAATAGATTGGATCCATTTTGGATCACTAGATTAGGTCTAGACCAAGTTTGGTCACCTAGAATGCAAAGATTGCAAAAATGTTGTAAAAGTTGCTTAACAACTTTGACAACTTTTGCCAAAAGTTGTAAACAAAGCCCCCAAAGGTCATATGGTTTGAAATTTGGTTGTAACTAATGGGTGAATCCTTCATAAGCCCTTTTAGGTGGGTGGAAGGTAACAATGTGTAATTGGCAATTTTGAATCAATAAAATATCAACATTTCTCTGTAATTCCTGAGGAGATCTAAAGTTTACAGATGGGTATGGA
The DNA here is from genome assembly GCA_027943335.1 of Chamaecyparis obtusa. Classification (NCBI taxonomy): domain Eukaryota; kingdom Viridiplantae; phylum Streptophyta; class Pinopsida; order Cupressales; family Cupressaceae; genus Chamaecyparis; species Chamaecyparis obtusa. The sequence goes on along the minus strand of BSBK01004199.1, from coordinate 557,444 downwards.
TAGGAGGGTATTTGAGCCAAAAGTTGTATCCTTGAATCTACTTCCTTTTACAATTGGTTTCATGTTTTGATCTATCCTAGTTTGTGAGTTATCTGGTTTTTAGTGGGACTGCCTGGATTGAAGGCCTAAAACTAGGGTTCCCAATAGGGCTTGGTTGTTTGGACCAATTCCACCATGGGAAATTGATGCCCCTTGGTGGAATTCAAAAATTTTCAATGTATTTTCATATTTTGTAGGTTAGAAGTGTGGATTTGCAAGGGAGTGGATTTGTTGTAATGCCCTAGGTGTACATCCCTATGTGTGCACCAATCAGTGACTTAGAACAGTCACTATAACTCTCGGTTGGGGATTCACCAAGACTCTAAAATCTAGATTCTAAGTCCTTTTATATGTCCTCACACATTACCATAGTTGGTTTTGGCATTGGCTTGGAGGGAAGAGCACTTGTAGTGCAATTGGAGACCTAATTAGGCATATTAGCTCGGTCTAGTTTAGTTGTTTCAACATCCTCCATTGGACTTGACATCTTGGTGATTGGATATATTTCATAAAACCCAAAAGGGTGTCAGAATATCCAACCTATTTCATATCTCATATGGAAGCATTTTTACCTATGATCAAAATACCTCCTAGGAAAGGCTACAAGCCTAGTCTTTGGATTGTGAAGCAACTAAGTTGTATGGGTTTCTTGTAAGTGAAAGAACCATTGGAACTAAACAAATAGGACATAAATAGGCTATAATAGTGATTTTAGGCCACCCCTAGTTTTGTGAGTCATTTCATGGGATTTGGTTGCTCATTGGGTTAAGGGAACACCTTAGCAAACCTTGGTTATTGGTGTTTAGAACCTTGTGGAACCTGGTGATTAGGCTATCCTTGGAATTTGGGGTTGTGATAACCTCACTCCTTGTTCATTTTTCACTTGGGGTAAGTGTAGGGCACTTGACCTTCATCATTTGGTGTATTGAGTACCCAATTCTTACCAATTACTCACTATTTAGTGGCTTCCAGCTGCCCACTTTTCATCAATTGACTTTTGATGAAAATGTTGAAGACGTCGAGAAAACATTGATGTGATGTGATTTTGACAAGAAAGTGACATCATAAGGTCGACTGCACAAGCGTCAATTGCATCGGTCCAAAAAATATGTGAAATGGGATTTTGAGCTATATAGAAGTGTCAGATTTTGATTTCAATTCTGAAAATGGATTTAGAGCGGTCGATTTAGCCAAGGGTGAAATTTTCACACAAAAGGGAGCACTTTTGAAAATTAGGTCAAAACCTATATATAGGCCAAAAGGGTCATTTTCAATTCATTTGAAACCTTTGACTTTGTGAAAAGAGCTCTAAGAGAAAATGGTGGGAGTCCCCATGAGATCACATCGATTATGTATGTATGAAATGCACATGGTTTTCTTTATGTATGTATGAAATGCACATGTGTATATGTAGATGTAGATGTGTATGTATGCAGATGGTTTATGACAATGCACTTTGTGATTGAAATATGTAGATGCAATGTATGTGGTACTAACAATCTCATGCAGGATATCTCAACATATGACAAGTACTAACCAAAAGAACTTTCTTGAAGATCAAGAGTGAGGATTGAACACTCATGCAATCATGGTGAAGTTGGGACATGAAATGAGAACCCCTCATTGTATAAATCTAGGAGAATGCAATGAAATGATCATCGAACACTATCACAATGCAAGTCTAGAATGAAAATGCAAGCCTAAGCTATATGTAATCCCTAGGACTTGGTTGTTGGACCCGGTAGATATTTTTCATCATAGAGATTTTGTTATAGGATGGTCACAAGATGTCACACAACTCTCTCTAACATTGCAATCATGAGAATATGAATATGACATTAGTCTTGGGTTTATCAAAATGAGGTGTAAGAATTAAGGCACAAGAAGCTAGAATGACCAAAACACCTATTCCCTTTGATTTAGCAAGTAAACATAAGCATCAAAGCACAGTTGCTAGGATGACCTGAATGTTTCTTGCATATAAAAAATATGTCAGACACACAAGAGTTCCTCCTTTTGCTAAGTGATCAATAAGTTAAGGATGCTCGCAGTGACCCTTACGTTCACTTCATAGGATGAGCATTGAGATTTCACTTATAGCAGAAAGAAGTCACTCAAATAGACAAGGAGAAGAACCAACCTCACCAAAGTTTCCATATAAAAGGAGTTTAGGTACACATGGCCATCCAACATGAGATGAAGGCTCTCATAGAGGACACCCCTCTTATATAGATCCTTTGGATCATTGGGACTAAACCAACACATAGAAAGAAAAGAAAATGATCATGCCCCCAGTCCTTGCATCTCTCGGTCAAGATAGAAGTCCTGGAGTTGCTTGAGAAGGAATTATAAAGCAAAAATACAAGCAAACAAAAGAAAATATCAGCATGTCTCAGAGAGTTTAAAATTTAGTTTGTAGTTCAAGTGGATTGATGTCGAATAAAAAATATATGGTGTTTGCAAGAGTCTCACTAGTAAGATGATAGTAGACAGACATAGTGAGAAACATTGGTGACTGATGTGAGGGAGATTCTCAAGGAGAGAGATCTCAGTGATAGCTAGGCATCAGTAGGAAGACACAGTGAGAACCACTAGTGACTAACACAAGGGAGATTCTCAAGGAGAGAGATATCAGTGATAGCTAGGCATTAGTAGGAAGATACAGTGAGAATCACTGGTGACTGACGTGAGGGAGATTCTCAAGGAGAGAGATCTCAATGATAGCTAGGCATCAGTAGGAAGACGTAGTGAAAACCACTAGTGACTGATGCGAGAAAGATCTCTGAAAGCGATATGATGGTGCCCCCTAGAATAGGAAGGTTTCCCCTAGAGTATGACCAGTTTCAATCCATGTAGGTTAGAGCAAAATATTTGAAGATAATTGAGAGTATGCATGAGTGAGAAAACTAAAGCAGGAAAGTGGGAAAGAAAATAGAAATTGTATAGAGCCAAGAATTGTTGAGATAGATATAGCATTGTAGAACAAGAGGCACCTATTTACCAGGTTTTCACCTTCTTGGCAAAAATTATTTTTTTGCTACCATGACACCTGTTTGCCAAGTTTTCATTAATGGCACTTTTTTTTATTTTTCAATTTTTTTGTATTTTTGTATTTTTGATTTTTTTTTACTTGTATTATCAAAGTGCCTATTTACCAGGTTTTCATGAGGATAATAGATTTTTTCAGGAGATTTTACAATTTTTAGGATTTTTTAGAATTTGACTATGTACATGGAGCATTATGAAGATGTCTTAGCTGTAGAATTGTTTAAGGTGTAGAGCATTGATCAAATCTTTAAGTTATTCTCCTTCAGTGGTGGAGAGTTGATAGGCACTAGACCCAAACACTATAGTAACAATATAAGGACCAAGCCAATTTGACTCAAATTTTCCCTTCTAGATTCATTTTTGTTGATTCTTGGGGCTCTTTCTTAGGATGAGATCACCCACCTGGAAGTCCCTTGGTCTAAATTTCTTGTTATAGCTCTTGGACATCCTCTTCTGATATGCTTGGAGGTGATTGAACACCGCTTGCTGACATTCATCTAGTAGTTCTATCTCTTGTAGTCGAGATATTCTGTTATCATCATCAGTGATGAGGCCTTTCAAAGAGACTCAAAGAGTAGGAATCTCAACCTCAATTGGTAGCACAATATTTTCTTTGTAAACCAAAGAAAAGGGTGTGGCCCTCTTCGGTGTCTGTATACTTGTTTGATAATCCCATAGAGCTGGATTGATCTAGAGATGCTAGTCTCATCTAGATTTTTGAACTGTGTGGTGCAGGATTTTGAGGATTGCTTTGTTTGATGCTTCTGCTTTTCCATTACCATGGGAATAATAGATGGAAGACTAGTGCTACGTGATTTTGAACTTAGAGAATAGTTCTTTCAAATCCTTATTCTTAAAATGCCCCTATTGTCAGTGATTATTGAGGAGAATACACCATACTTGTAAATGATGTAATTTAGTATGAAAATGGCTATAGATTTTTCATTGGCTATGGTCAGAGGTACTGCCTTGACCCTTTTGGTGAAATAATCTATAGAAGTGATGATGAACTTGTGTCCATGTGAGGAAGAAGGATGAATCTGACCCACAAATCAAAGGCCCATTGTTGAAATGGATAGAAAGTGATGAAGGGAATTAGCTCTTTGGCAAGAACATGAATTAGATTTACATGTAGTTGACACTATTTGTAGGCTTTAGCATACTATATAGCTTCCTTTTCCATATCTAGCCAATAGTAACTAGCTCTAATAAGCTTACAGGCCAGTGTCAGGCTGCTCGAGTGAGATCCACAGATGCCTTCATGCACCTCAGCTAACACACGCTTAGACTCATCAAGTTCTAAACACCTAAGGAGGGTACCATCTAGACCTCACCTATACAAGTCATTAGCTACGATGACATACCATGAAGCACTGGGGATTAGGTGACATTTCTCATTCTAGGTGTAGGTATCTGGAACAATCTGGTCATGAAGGTAGGAGTAAATGTGGTGGTAGCAGGATGAATCATGTCCAATGACTAAATAGATCATCCGAGATTTAGGGGTATCATAGGATGGGTAGAGAAACATTTCCACCAAGAAGTCATGTTAGAAGTCATTCTTTGGCATATGTAGCATAGAAGCAAGAGTAGCCATTACATCATCTTCTTTGTTGTCTACCCTTGGAATCTCCTGGAAAGTGATATGTGCAAAGTACTATCAAAGATCATCGACCATCCATTTTTAAGGCACCAGTTTGTCATCCTTTGTTTGATAAATGTCATTGACTTGATTGATGACTAGTTGTGAGTCTCTGAAGACTTTGAGTTCATCCACTCTCCATTCGATGGCTATCTTAATGCCATTGATCAGAGCTTCATACTCAATGATGTTGTTTGTACAAGGAAACAACATCTTGTATGCTTTGGGTAGAGAGTACTGTTCAGGCTTAGAATTGTCACCCTAACTCAGGCATTAGGGCTACACGACAATTCCATCCTAACAATGGAAACCTCCTCTAGATATGGGTAGACTATGAATAAGGAGGAATCTCTAGATTCTAGGCCGGTTCCTATTGAATATAAAATATCACCACTTGATCTGAAAATTGATTGGGAGAAGGGAGAAAGACTTAAACTGAATGGGAAATAGGGTGATACACCAAAAACCTACTCCAAATCTATCAGGATTTTTTCAAACTAGCATCCGCAACTACAAAATCACTGAGCTGCATTTATCATTCTCTACTCAACATAAAGGTTGACTAGAATTCACAATTAGGGTTCATACCACAAATAGTAAAAACTGACAACAAAATTATATATTCTACAAAAAGGCTTGATTTTTGATAAGATAGGAAAGGAATCGTAAACAATTCACTTTACCCGATCACATAAAATAATGCAATGCTTAATGCAGAAAAGAAAAATAGGAATGGATTTGATACCCAAAAATGATGTGATCAGAAAAGCCTACTTTTATTATCCTTCAAAACCTATAAAATGGTTACAAAAACATGAAAAAGGGGTAGAGGAATGAATATGTTCACTCAACCCTTCCTTTCCACTATTCAGAACACCAAAAACTGACAATGAGCCTTAGCTAAAAATACATCCAAGCCATAATATGGAAATCCAATCACCCCCTAAAAAACCTCCTAAAAATGCTCAAATTTTCTAAAAATAGACCCTCCAAATCTGACTCCAAATCAAGCACTAAACTCCCTAAAATTTAGCCCATAAATATGCCACTAAACCCCAAACCAATCCTTAATGTTGGAAATTTAAAATTAAATATTTAAAAGATATTGCCAACATAAATTACAATCAAAGTAAAGCCTAATAACCACACCCCAAACATGGACTTAAAACTAAATACCAATCTTCTAATATAATCCACAAACTTTGAATACATCTGCTAACATGGACATAGGTGGCATCTATCACTCCAAGGCTTGACTATCATTTATACTCTATTATTAATGGCATTTATTTCCTTTGCTGTGGACTTCAAAGTTTTATCAATCTTGGCTTTTCTCGGTCTTTGCAACTTCTTTGTCTGTGTTTGCAGGCTTGAGCTCTCTCTGAGATCTCCCAAGCTAAAACTAGGAGCTCATGAGTTTGAGTAAGCACTTGACTGTTTGGTTGTGATACCTGGTTTTTTTAATATTCTAACTGAGTGTTTATAGAAAGCTTTCAAACTTTAGAATGGAATCTTATGAGCCTTGTTTGTACTTGGCCCTATAACATCAAGCTCGAACTTGAGCTTTGAAGATAACTTTAAAAAACTTTGGCTTGATTTCTGGCTGGAATGCAGATTAAGCTGAGAGTTCACGACTTTGAAAACTGGGCCCTCCTTATTGAGAAATCATGAGTTATTAAATTTGAACTTGGCTTATACTTAAAGCTCATGCTTTGTGACTGTAACTTAACTAAAAATGAACTGGAAGCACTTGACATTTGTCAGAAACTTTGGTTTTGAGCTAAATAACAAACTCACGGCTTTGCTATTGAAACTCGACATATGGTTTGGATCTTGGCTAAGTTCCTTTATATAATCAAGAGTGAACTCGGCTTTGACTAGCACTTGGCACTCAATATGAATGTTGTGACTTCCTTATGATGCTTCAAAAATCTTTGCAGTAGCATGAGTCCTATTTCATGCCCCCAATATTTAGAGATAAGTATTGTTTTTCCTTTCTCAAACTTAACATGTATTCTTGAACTTGCTGTTTTGAAGATTATCTTGTATTGTATAGATTTTAGACTTTATTTACTAGTTGCTTGAAAATATTTCCCTACATTAAGCTTGGGCATATTTGGGTTGCATGTATTCATGCTTAATAGGATCAGGCCTTGACTCACTAGCTTTGTGATTGTAACAAGATTTTAACCGAAAGCTCATAGGCTTTGACTCATGGCTTCTATAACAACAGCTTGAACTCGTTGTTTTGAAGATTATCTTGGGTTCTCAGCTGACAATGCATGAACTCACTTTTTTTTAACTTTGAGCTATAGCTATAGATAACTGTTGGCTTGTGACTGTAACTCACGACAATCCCTGTTGAGACTCTACTTATTTCTCATCATTATTGAAGCTGAGCTTCTCTTTGCTAAATAGTAGATTTTAGATTTCTTTATTTACTGGTTGTATTGCTGAAAACTCGGGCCATTCTATGCTTTTCATATAAACATTATGAAAGTCATAATTACTTCCCCATAAAGATCATAATTACTTCCCCATGAATCTTTATTTGAAAAACTCTACTTTATGTCTTTACTCTGTGGCTTTGCGTATTGGAAAGCCTCACTACATTTTCACCAGTCACATTCAACCCATTTATATATCTTCATTTATATATCTTTAGCTGTACTGATTTGGATTTCACTTCTTGCAATGCTGTTATCAATGAAAAACTGGAAGCTTTTACTTTTCTTGCACATGTTGAATTTTGAATGTTGAATGTTGTAGTTGTTTGTTGTCTTTTATTCTTCACCTTGAGCTATAGCTATATCAGTGCTTTTAATTCCTTCCTTCAATAATAATACATTTTCCTATAGCATTCTTATTTAATACTGAATAAAATTGGCATCTTTGCATTTGGCACTATTGTTTTTGATCATATCCTACCAATAGCACTCCTTGTATCATTTAGTATTCTTTGACAGTGAGCATCACAATCTATGATTTCATACCATTTGATATTCTATTGTAGTAGATCCATGAATCAAATATATCAAAACTTGTAACACAAATTTTCACTTTCAGCAATGCAATCTGTTTATGGGGTTCGAGCACGGGCTCGTGACACCATAAACAAATTCATGTATTCTTGTACTTGATCTTTTAATATCTTTTCAACAAATGAACAATATCTGCACAGTATACTATTCTATGAACACCACAATGAAAAACTCACCGCATCTCTATATTTTATGACTGTGACAAATATCAGTCTGTTTTGAACAATGCATCTCCCTGTTCATCTTAAAAACATCAAATAATTAAACACATTATGTTAGTGATCATGAATTAGTGGCCAAATTTGTACAACAGTCGGTCCATTGGTGTGATCACTAACCTAATGTGATTTTGTTGTCTTTTAACACTATTTTTCACTTTATAATGTGCATGCTCATTTTTTTATTGCATTGAATATTAGAAATAGATGCAGCCATGAAAGAATTTGATATTGTTGTATGATGTTTTCATTCTTTTCTACATTGCTTAGATCTAGTTGGTTCTAAAAAACTCTTAACCATGATGCAGGAAAACCCCTAAAAGACTTATAATGTGACAGATGCAGGCTCAAATAGAGACCAAAGGACTAGGACTAGACACAAAAACCATCTCTAAAAATGTAGACAACTTCAAGGAAATGCAAAGTGTATGTGGTTGAATGTGGACCTCTAATCCAACTACACATGCAACATAGTCATTATTCACACAATCGAATTATGAATGAGAGTATTGATTACTCAATTCAAAATTCATGGTGAAGTGACCTGTTGCCTCCTTTGTAGACGGGGTGTTTAATTACTCTCAGAACGAGAGTCTAACAACCATTAGGCCAGTTCTACAATAGAGGATTTGAAAACTTATGAAGATAATCTAAATTGAAATTAATCTAGAATGAAGTGCAAGTAATCTAAAAGCTTGAAAGAAATATGAAATGCAGATTTAGTCTAAAGAGCTTGAAATAAAGATGAGATTAAGCTATGAGCAAGTAAGAAAACTAACTATAATGAAGATGCAATATTAAACTAGATGAAATTAATCTAAATATGAAATGAAAGCTTGAAAGATATGAAATTGAGACAAAAAAATGCTATAGTTTAGTTACTCTCAAATTTTCTCTCCTTTGAATGAAGAATGAGGTTCAATAAATAGACAAACCCGAGGAGAGAATGAAGAGGTTCTTGAAAATGAATGGTTCCCTCTTCATTCCACTTTGAGACAAATATTCAAAGATTTATTTAATTAAAGAATGGATTATTTCCACATATGGGTGACCATTCGAATAATTTGAATTATTAAATTCAAATAAAGAGGTGTCCATTCAAATAACTAAATAAGATTAATTCCCTTTTTTATGTGTATTAGCTAAAGGGGGTGGTGTTTTAATTTAATTTAAAGTACTTAGGACTTTAGAATTAAATTGATTTATCATAGGGGTAATTTAGCTAATAAAAGTCAAAGACTTTAGGAATTAATTATAATATTTGATTAATGCAATTTAGGGTTTTTACAATTGACATCAAGTCGAATTAAGTCAGGTAGGAGAGAGAAAATTGCCTAGCAAAGTAGGACTTTGAAGATGTAAAATTGATGAAAATGCACCAAAATTGATTGAATTTATTAGGTGCCAATTTTGGAGTATTACATTTTCTCCTCTTTGAATTGATGTGCGAACAACGCGTTGATTCAAAGACTAGTCTAATGTGACAGATGACAAGAATTTTTGGAAGTCTAGGTTAGATTTCCAAGACACCGAACATATCAAAGCATGATTTTCTGAAGTCTAAGTTAGATTGCAGAGACAACGGTCTAGAAGAGAACTGGAATCAGAGTTAGATTGCCCCAATATGAAACTTAGCCCTCTGAGACTCAGGTTAGATTGCCCAGATAATGGTCTAAAAGAGATTTCAAGAGCCATCTCCAGAAAGAAGCTTGACTCCCAGGAATTAGGGTTAGATTTCCCCAATACCTAATGAGATTTTGAGAACCATTTCCAGAATGAAGCTTGATTCCTGAGGATCTGAGTTAGATTGCTTAGATACCTAAAAGATAGATGATAAGATGCGAGGCACCGAGATGCCCCTAGCAATGAGAACTAATGATTTAGATCAGACTGATTCAAGAATTGATTTGACAAGATTCAAATGATGCAATCATCTTGCCCCCTTGGGAGTGAAATCGAAAGATGACATAGTAGAAGGATGATTAACAACAAGAGGTTGTAGAGCAGAAGCAATCAGACTAGATTCAAGAAGTTGCATAAGCAAATTGGAGCAATGTAGAGGTCTTGTTGACCAAGTTTGACCATGGTTGACCATATTTGACTAGAGTTGACTTTGATGAAAAGAGAAAAGATCTCAAGAATCATGATGCAAAGATGAGGGTCCGGTAGGAAGATGATGCCAGAAGGCCGACTACACAAGCATCCGATCCCAAAGGGTCCCATAATTTAAAATGTGATTTTGAGCTATCTAGAGATGTTAGATTTTGATTTTAATCTTGAAAATGGATTTAGAGTAGTTGATTTAGCCAAGGGTGCAATTTTTGCACAAAACGGAGCACTTTTGAAAATTAGGTCAAAATCTAATTTTGAGCTCTGAGAGAGAAATGGAGGGTCTCCCACTGCATATGCATTGATTTGAGCACTCCCGATGACACACCTAGCCACCAGAGTATGATGCACCTATAAGTGGTTGATAAACCTCCTTGCATTTTGATTTGTACTATTTTCTAGGTCAGTTTAGGATAGATCTAGCAAGTTTTAGGGCATGTTTTTCCAATCTCGCGCAAGGAAGTAGTTTCCTCACGCCGGCCTAGATCGCCTTTCACGTGAGGAAGTAGTTTCCTCGCATCAGTTAGGGTTTCTTTGCATGGTGTCTATTTGGAAGCTTGTGCGAGCTAAAAGTTGGTCTTGCACAAAATTTCTCCTGCTCGCGCAAGAACAAGTCTTGTCTCGCGTGAGGAAACAGTTTCCTTGCGTGAAAAGCTGCTGGAGAGTTTGTAAAATATTTACTTGAATTTGCCAAATTCACATAAAATCAGCCAAGTAAAGCATCATAGAGTCATGTCTAGGGTAGATGCCTTGCTACATTTATTGTTGTTGTTTGTTTTGAAAACCATCACATTGAGATACTGATCCAATGTTGTCGCTTTCTTTGTAGGTTGACTTCCCCAACATCGCCTTCAGGTCACATCACCCAGTGATCACTACATTAGTTCAAAGACTGATGGATGTAGAGAGTACTCACATTGAGGGGCTCGATCTAGGATACTTGCATGATCTACCCAACATTAGGGTAAACCACGATCTTCTTGGTGCACTTATAGAGCGTTTCCATTCAGAGGTGAACACTTTCCATTTGTCGATGGGGGAGATGACTGTGACTCTTGAGGACATATATAGGATCCTTCGGATACCCATCCAAAGTACTCAAGTAGAGTATGATACACAATTGTGATAGAGTATAGTAGCATTAAGGATGATCTAGTGATGGATCAAGACATCTCTTGGGAGGATTTGATTTGCAGACACGGCGGTGCTCATCCATTAGCTATTGTTCTTGCTATGTTCCTAAGTTGCTACCTTGTTCTAGATCAAGGTCAACATAGTTTAGAGTGTGGCTGGGGGATGATGCTGTAGAGGATGTTGGCCAAACCAGTAGTTAGATTTAGATGGGGCGAGTGTATTCTCGCATAGATGTACCACAAGCTTCATGAGATAGCGTATCATAGCACAAGGATGATGGTGGTAGGTGTCTTTGTCTTGCAGATCTGGGCCTGGGAGCATCTCCCTATTTGCAAGCCTATATTCCATGATACACAATAGGTGCTAGAGCCTTACATATATAGGTACATAGGTTTGATGACTCAACCTTTGCTGGGTAATATGGAGCAGTGGTGAGGATAGCTAGATGACATGGTAGCTATTGTCTGGAGACCTTGGGTTACCACTAAGCCTTGGGATGATGCTTTTCAAGAGCTTTCTTTCATGTTCATTTTGCGTCCACTGATTGGATGTAGTGTTACTATCATTGAGCCCTTCCTTGTCACACATGTCTTGCACTAGTTTGGTAGGCAGCAAGATATTTCACATGAGTACTGCCCCTATGCCCACTTCACTGATGAGGAGAAGAAGGGGTGGCACACGAGACTTGATCTAGGGAGATGTGTGATAGAGGCATGTATATCAGCTGCACAATGGGACTACATGGTGGATGTCACCAATGCAGGGGTGAAACCTACATATAGAGACCATTTGATAGCATGACCACATCCAAGATTCATGGACCCTTTCAATATAGGAGCATAGCAGTAGCAAGTACCGGCCCAGTAGGTACCAACCCAACAAGGACAATAGGGCCACAAGGATAGTAGTAGAGAGTGCTGAGGCCAAGATCTGGATAGACTGGCATCTTGCCAAGATAATGGGCTTAGATGTAGGAGCTGGGAGTAGTGGGGTCCAGTAGAGGTCCACCAAGAAATAGATAGGTGATTCATCATAGCAGGCTCCTCCAGATGATGATACTAATATGCCTAATATTTTGATAGGAGTAGGGACACCACAACTATAGGAGGCTCTTAGGAAGAGCCATGAGAGAGTGAGGTAGGTCCAGCAGGAGCGAGATGACTACCATTCCTGAGTCATTAGAGAGGAGACCCGCGTAGCTAATAGATATGTTGAGATCAGGAAGCTATAGGAGGAGCTAGCATGGTTGAGGATTGAGATGAGATATGAGGCTGCTCAAGCAGCTTATTACTATACAGCTTACTGTGGAGTCATTTTGGATCTAGCAGAGCAGGTGCTGCTATTTTCTAAGTACACTGGAGCTCCATAGGAATCTCCACCAGCACCGCCACAAGCACCCCCACATCAAGGACCTCCACAACAGGAACCTCCATAGCAGCTGATGCCCCTTCCAGAGAGACCACTGCCACCACCTCCTCTAGGTGGTGATGGGAAGAGTTAGCACATTTTGACATATATTGTAGCCCATTTTTGATACTGTACTTGAGTAGCACCCTTCTCTTTTGTACATGACATTGGATCGATATATATATATATATATATATATATATATGTATGTATATATATATATATATATGTATATATATATATATATATATATATATGTATATATATATATATATATATATGTATATATATATACATATGTATATATATATACACACACACATATATATATACATACATACATACATATATATATATATATATATATACATATATATATATATACATATATATATATATATACATATATATATATATAAATACATACATACATATATATATATATACATACATATATATATATATATACATATATATATATATATACATATATATATATATATACATATATATATATACATATATATATATATATATATATATATATATATATATATATATATGTTGTTGGAAATATTCAGGAATTAACCAAGTTACTGAGAGGGGAGGGGTGAATCAGTAACTCCAAATTTTCTTCTCTTTTAACATGTATTTTACTTTTTAACCTTTGCATACAGGAAGCATGAAACTTAAAAGCATTCACAATAATGACACATAGATTTGGTTACCCAGAAACCTTCCAAAAGAAAGTAAAACTGGGGTGGGGATGAAACCCACAAAGCTTTAATACTGCAGAATAAAGTTGGCCGGTTAAGGCTTACAATTTGATCACTTCTGATGATCTGCCCTGTTAGGAGCAATAAGGATTGCTAAATCCACCTTGTTAAAGGATTTACAAACATACAGTGAAGTATGCACTCGGTAAAGAGATTTATACAAAGACTGTTAAGTCTACCCGGTTAAAGGATTTAGTACTGATTCACCTGTTAGAATGAAACAGTAGATCTCTGCTTTGCAACTGGATTGCTGATTGAGATTCTCTGATGTACTGATCACCTTGTGTGATGAATTTGTCTTTGCTGAACCTTATACTTCTGAAGCCTTCTGCAATTCGCTTATCTCTGCCTTTCTTTTTCTTTCACATTTTTTCTTCTTGATTCCTTTTCATCTTTTTACAATATAGTTTATATACAAGTCTCAAACAATTAATTACAATTACAATTATACAGTCGGCTTGACAAATAAACATAAGTGCTACTAAGTCGGCCCAAATATGGTTACCCGGTTCCTTCAAACTGACTCGGTGACTTTCTGATACTCGGCATCCACTGCATTACTCGGCATCATCATGCACTCGGTAGAAGTGAAGGCACGGTTCATACTGATCACTCGGTAGGTATTGAACTTGGTAAGCATTGGTGACTCGGTAGATAAGATGTTACTCGGTTTACATTGTCCTGATCGGTTTGTACTAACTTGCTCGGTTTCCATTGTCTGCTCGGTTTGCACTGTCTGCTCGGTTTGTACTGTCTGCTCGGTTTGCACTGTCTGCTCGGTTTGCACTGTCTGCTCGGTTTGCACTGTCTGCTCGGTTTGCACTGTCTGCTCGGTTTGCACTGTCTGCTCGGTTTGCACTGTCTGCTCGGTTTGCACTGTCTGCTCGGTTTGCACTATCTGCTCGGTTTGCACTGTCTGCTCGGTTTGCACTGTCTGCTCGGTTTCCATCCAGAATGCAAATAAGTGTTGTCACTAGTGGCAATACTGCTTAATGCCAACAATCTCCCCCTTTGGCATTAGTGACAAAAACACTTATTGGCCAAAATTTATATACACGAATCATGCTGAGTTTTATTTTGATTTTTCAAAATTTGTCTTTGTTATAGGGCTTTATACATTGTCTCCCCCTTTCAATGTGTTAACTGTTTCTTATACAAATCTATACAGTATACATATCTCTCCTTCTATACATATCTCCCCCTTTTTGATGATAATGCCAAAGGTGCATATACAAGTTATTTACAGAGAGAATCCAAAATTTGATAAGAAATCAGAATGTACCTTCATTATTAGTGCCAGGGTTCTGTCCCAACTTTCTTGCAGAATCTTACATGTTTGTATAGCAATTTGGATTTCTGCAGAGAGTTCAATCATGTGATCTGCTATGGAGAACTGATTGTCATGAATCAATGTTCTGGAATGTTCAATGTGCTTATACATTGTATTCATGATGGGAAGGATCATGTGTTGGATGTCTAGCAGTGTGGACCGGATCCTTGAGTCTTCTTTCAATAGATCAGACTGCATATTGGATAGATGTGAAATTTTCATGTGATGAGCAGAGCTTGAACTTGGTTCAAGTTGCAGCTTTTGTATGCTAATCTTCATGTCCTCATCTATTTTATTCATTTTATCTTTGACATCCTTTGTGAACTCGGCAAAATTGCATAGTCTGGCCAAAAGAGAGGTAGCATTCGAATAAATAGACTCTGTGTTAGACAAAACTGAAGACAATTCTACTTGGTTGATAGCTATGTGCTGAGCAATGTGCTCAAGCACTTTATTGTTGAATCTCTTCTCAGCTCTTTCAACTAACTTTTCTGTCCCGGATGAGTCCTCATTGTATTTCTCAACTGCTTCTGCCAATTGTAACAAAACATGCTGGGAGGAGTCTACTTTAATGCCTAATGCATCAGACAAAATGTCCTTAGCATCCTTGATGATTTGATACTCTTTGTCTCTCTCCTCCTTAAGCTTCTTTTGTTTTGCTTTCCTTTGGAGGATCTCACCTATATTCTGCATCTGGTCTGCTGAGAGATTTGCAAAATCTAAAGTAGGAATCTCTATCTCTTCATCTAGGTCTATATCCTCAACTATATTTTTACCCAAAAATTTTATACTCGGTAGAGCCTTAGGCTTATCTGTACTTAATGCTCTTGTAGTAGTGACAATAGATAAAGTAGGGCTGGCTATTGACACTGGTATACTTTCTACTAGAGAACTTAAAATATTTACACTTGATGATTCAAAAGCTGGAAAACTTACTGGTACAGGAGACTATAGCTCGGTAGAAGAAATGGTAGCTGCCTCTGATGTTGCTAGGGATGATTGGACAAATGTAGAAGTTGTCACAACCATGCTTGAAGGTGTCTCTGGGCTGGATGTAGAGACTTTCACTGGAGAGGTAGGAAGGGATGCAATGACTTCTGCTGCTATCCTTACAGTATCATCTACCTCGGTGTCTTCTTCTTGCTCATCGCTGTCATCTTTAATATCCTTTATTATTACAGTTTCAATGCTTGGTTGGTGAAGGTGGTATATGTTCTTCCATGTGGCTTTTGAAGCCTTCACAACCGATTCAATATTGTTGATCAAAATCAAACAAGTATTGAACTTCAATGTCATCTTGTTTTCATTTTCTTTTAGTGCCTTCTTTACTTCATCATTGTTCAAGCTCGGCATCAACTGTCTCAGGTTTTGATCAAATATGTCTATTACAGTTTGCCTTGCATTGCTCCATCTCATTCTTATCGGATTCAATAGAACTGTTGGAACCTGTGGGGTAATTTCTTCAGGAGAGTATTTCCACTGTCCCATCTTCTCAACAACAGCATCTTCTATTTCCTTCTGCTCTGCTTCCGATCTGGTTTCATATCTCAGGGATTTTATGTTACTTACTCCAGATCCTGATCCATCTCTGAAGAGTTTGAGCTTTTCTTGAAGGGATAGAGGAGGTCTTTTGAATACTATGTCTTTATCTGCCTTTTCTGCCTTGTCTGCCTTTCCTCTTGTATTTCTCCTTGTAAACACAGCAGTGGGAGGCACAGATGCCTTAGTGATAAAAACTTTTCCTTTCTTCTTTACAGGTTCTGGTTCCTCTGTTTTCTCATCCTTTTCCTCTTCTTTTTCACCAATTTCTTCTTTCTCCTCGGTTATCATTTGCATTTTAGCTATCCTTTTCTTTCCTTTGTTTACCGCCTGTGGAAGCTTTATGCTTAGTTCAATTCTCATCTTAGCTTCATCATATGTTCCAAAATATGGGGCTTTGGGATTGACAGGCTGATTTAGAAGTGCTTCAATAATGTTCTTGGTTTCATCAATATTTACCTCATAAGGAAGAGGTTTTGCATACACAGTTCTCGGTTTAACTGCTTGAACATACACATTATCACAATCTACCATAAAACAGATGTCATCTTTGTAATCTTCCACCAACTTCTGTGGAATCCGGAATCTGTCATTCATTTTCTCTTTGAAAGACTCAAAATAATTATCCATGATGCTTTCAAAGTTTTCACCCATTTCTGCGATGAATTCATTAATTTCATAAAGTACTGGCACATCTTTTCTCCATACCACTTTTCCTTTAGAAGGGAAGAATTTCTGAACATAGAAGAATAAACAGACTATCAAGGATCCAAACTTACATGGATTGTTTTTGGAAGTTTTGATGCTTTCCATGTTCTTGTTGAACTATTTCAACAATAAGTCTGCTAGGTCAAATGTCAAGTTGTTTTTGACCACTTTGTATGCTAGGTCAACAGCTTCACATGAGACACTGTTCTGTCGACTAGAACTGTAAATCTTGTGTGCAATGATATGTGTACCAAACTTTAGTTCGGCGTCGGTAATGCTGCTAACCTTCATGCCTCTACCATCCCACTCGGCTAGGGTTTTCTTCTCTAGTTCCGTCCGACCTAGGGTTTTGGTAGTTTTCGCTTTGTTCAACATGGGAAGACCGGTAACTTGATGAATCATTTTCCTTGTGATCTCAATAGGTTGCTCAAGCCAAATCTTGCCATCGTGTACTTGGCTGAGAATGTACCTAACCCATTTATCTCGAAAGTTTTGAGGAAGATGTGCAATGTGGACTAAACCCTTATCTTCCAGATGTTTGTGCTCGGGTTTCAAAGTACCATCCACACATAGTTCCTCACGTACAATGTCCAGTTCTAGGTTTCCCATTTCTTGAATAGAATAGTTAAAATGATTACGGATATCGTTGATAAGCAGTACCTTAGGAGGAATCTGAGATTGAGCTCCGTTCGGATCTAGGGCTGCTGCAATAGCGGGCACGATCTTAAAATCTGGTGCTTTCCACTCCCCTTGGACTAACATATCTGATCCTTTCTTTGCTGAGGTGCTGGATGATGCCATGGTAGCTCACAAAAAATTCCTTACGCAAGAGTATTAAATCGCCGGGTTGCCCTTGAAGTTTTCTGCTCTCGAAGTGCTTAAAGATTCGCGGTGAAGAATGAGTTCGATTACTTGCTTTTTGTTTACAATTCTGTCATTAATGCTCATTTCAAATTAGGGTAGGAATTCTGACAGACTGTCACCCACTAAGAATTAATTGCTCGGAAAAGACTTCACAGCTCGGTGAACTCGAAAATTCATAATGCTCCGACCTTGCTCGGTAAAGACAGGTACCGACCTTGCTCGGTGAAGACTATACCAACCTCCCTGTGATCTCACTGCATCTTGCATGCTGATTTAGACTTTTCTTTTAATTTCGGTTCTGGAACTGCTTGAGATTGATCTATGAGAGTACAGTTCCAGTGCTTCCTTGGAAATTTAATTTGAGTCGATAGAGCCATCCATTCCATTACTTGGACTGGATTGCTCGGTAGCTTTAGGAATCCATTTTTGTCTTACCTGTTTCCTGACCTTAGTTGCTTCATTTTTCTTTCCTTCTTCAATTTCATTAGCATTCATGCAGTTTCTGGCTATGTGACCAAGTTTAGTGCATTTGAAACATCTTACGGTAGTGTCTCTTTTCCTTAGATGATGTTTTATGCAATTCATGCCAATGTGTCCATATTCTCCACAGTAATGACATCTACACCAGGTGTTGTAGTCCCATCCAAACATTGATTTCAAAATTTGTTCTACTGGATTAAATGTCTTGGATCTGCACTCGGATGCCTTGTGACCTTGTTTGTTGCACTTGTGACAATTACCTCTGAATCTAGGTTTTTCTCTGCATTCATTTGCTTTATGACCAGGTTGATTGCAGCTATAACATTTTCCATTGAATTCTGTTTTTTCATTGTTCCAACATTTATTTGAAGTATGTCCTATTTTACCACAATGATTACAAGTAGGTTTTTGATTTCTTTTAGTACCTTGCTTAGAGGATTCGCCTTCTTCTTTGTATCCAAGTCCTGCTTTTCCTTTTTGCCTATGAAGATTTCGTTCATACAGCTGATTCAAGTCTTCTTGACTTTTCAGCATTCCTTCATTGATTTGTTTTTCAGCGTTTAGGTCATCCATCAATCTTAGATTGATTTCCTTTTCAGATCTTAGTTCTTCTCTTGTGTTTTCTACTTCTGAACTTAGATTTAGAATTTCTTCATTTGTATGAGAGAACTGATCAATTAGATTTTCTAGCTGAAGGGTTTTGTTTTGGACTTCAATGTTTCTTCCATCTAATTCATCTTTCAACTTGTTTCTCTATTCCAAGATCTCACAGAATCTTGTAGAGTGTAGTTCTTGTTCTCTTTTCAATTTTCTCACTTCTTCCTGTAGAGACCCATTCTTTTCTAGGAGTTCTTTGATAGCATTGTTTGCTTCATCTGAGTTATTTGAGGGAAGAAGATCTTCAATCTTTTCTTCAATGTAATTCTGATCATTCATCTGATTTGCAAGTTCCTTCCTTCTTCTTAGGGATTGGGAAAGATGTTCTTTTGCTTCTTTGAGTTTAGCTATGGCCATTTGCAGATCTAGCTTTTCATTTTCAATCACCTTGTTCAGTTTGAATACCTCCATTGTCCTGGATCTTTGCTCAAGCTAGTTAAGCTTTGTCTTGAGAACCAATGAAGCTCTGATACCAATTGTTGGAAATATTCAGGAATTAACCAAGTTACTGAGAGGGGAGAGGTGAATCAGTAACTCCAAATTTTCTTCTCTTTTAACATGTATTTTACTTTTTAACCTTTGCATACAGGAAGCATGAAACTTAAAAGCATTCACAATAATGACACATAGATTTGGTTACCCAGAAACCTTCCAAAAGAAAGTAAAACTGGGGTGGGGATGAAACCCACAAAGCTTTAATACTGCAGAATAAAGTTGGCCGGTTAAGGCTTACAATTTGATCACTTCTGATGATCTGCCCTGTTAGGAGCAATAAGGATTGCTAAATCCACCTTGTTAAAGGATTTACAAACATACAGTGAAGTATGCACTCGGTAAAGAGATTTATACAAAGACTGTTAAGTCTACCCGGTTAAAGGATTTAGTACTGATTCACCTGTTAGAATGAAACAGTAGATCTCTGCTTTGCAACTGGATTGTTGATTGAGATTCTCTGATGTACTGATCACCTTGTGTGATGAATTTGTCTTTGCTGAACCTTATACTTCTGAAGCCTTCTGCAATTCGCTTATCTCTGCCTTTCTTTTTCTTTCACATTTTTTCTTCTTGATTCCTTTTCATCTTTTTACAATATAGTTTATATACAAGTCTCAAACAATTAATTACAATTACAATTATACAGTCAGCTTGACAAATAAACATAAGTGCTACTAATCCGGCCCAAATATGGTTACCCGGTTCCTTCAAACTGACTCGGTGACTTTCTGATACTCGGCGTCCACTGCATTACTCGGCATCGTCATGCACTCGGTAGAAGTGAAGGCACGGTTCATACTGATCACTCGGTAGGTATTGAAATCGGTAAGCATTGGTGACTCGGTAGACAAGATGTTACTCGGTTTACATTGTCCTGATCGGTTTGTACTAACTTGCTCGGTTTCCATTGTCTGCTCGGTTTGCACTGTCTGCTCGGTTTGTACTGTCTGCTCGGTTTGCACTGTCTGCTCAGTTTGCACTGTCTGCTCGGTTTGCACTGTCTGCTCGGTTTGCACTGTCTGCTCGGTTTGCACTGTCTGCTCGGTTTCCATCCAGAATGCAAATAAGTGTTGTCACTAGTGGCAATATTGCTTAATGCCAACATATGTATATATATATATATACATATATATATATATACATATACACACACACATATATATATACATACATATATATATATATACATACATACATACACACACACACACACACACACACACATATATATCTATGTGTGTGTATATATATATATATATATATTTATGAGATCGACATTTTTTTTGATATCATTGTACTTGTTGCTATATTGCTTTGATGTTGATATTTATGAGATGTTTCCTAGATGCTTAGATGTATGGATTAGATATGAAATGCACATGTTTCCTTTTATGAATATGCAATGTGAAATGCAGTGATGGATGGATAGAATGTATGCATATGTGTAATGTATGATTTGAGTTATGCTTATAGTGGATGCACATGTATATGTAGATGTAAATGAATTTATGAATGCAAATAGAAATGTAATGAAAATGAAATGGATATGTAATGTATATGGTACTAATCATCTCATGTAGGATTGTCACAATATATGATAGGTAATAACCAAAAGGAATACATTTTGAAGATCAAGAGTGAGGACTAGACACTTGTGCAACCAAGATGAAACCAGGACAAAAGATGAAAACCTTTGATGAATAGAAAGAAATCAAGAGAGCACCAAGATATCATCTCAAATGAAAGCCTAGAATGAAAGATACAAGCTTAAGATAAATGAAAGCCTAGAATGAAAATGTAAGCCCTAGGACTTGGTTGTTGGACTCACTGTATTTATCATCATCAAGTTTGTTTAGGCATAGGATGATCACAAGATGCCATACAATTCTCACTAACATTGCAATCATGAGAATATGAATATGACATAACTCTTAGATTTGTTGGAATGAGGTGTAAGCATTAAGGCACAAAAGCCAGAATGACCTGAACACCTATTCCTTTTGATTTAGCAAGTTAACATAAGCATCAAAGCATGATTTATAGAATGACCTGAATGTTGCTTGTGAACAAACACACCAGAAATGCAAGAGTTCCTTCTTTGCTGAAGAACTCTCACAGTGACCCTTACATTCACTTAGCAAGATGAGCATTTGCAACTTCACTTGTAGAAAGAAGTCACTCAAAACAGACAAGGAGAAGAACCAACCTCACCAAAGCATCCATATAAAAGGAGTCAAGATATGCACAACCATCCAATACGAGATGAAGGCTCTTACAGATGGACACCCCTCTTAGATAGATTACTTAGATCATTGGAACTAAACCAGCAAACAGAAAGCACAAAAAAAGATCATGCCCCCAGTCTTCATGTTTCTCAGTCAAGAAAGACATCTTAGATTTGCTCGACGGGAAATGATAAAGAAAACAAACAAACAAGCAAAGGAAAAGCTTAGCATGCTTCAAAGGAAGACAAATTCAGTTTTAGTTTCAATTTAAGTTTGTGTTCAAGCGGATTGAAGTCGAATAGGAAGCGTACAATGTTCAAAGTCTTGATGGGATAGCGACAACAGGTAGATGTAGTGAGAAGCACTGGTGACTATCGCAAGAGATGAAGTCTCAAGAAGATATCAGAGAGTGAACCACTAGTGACTGATACAAGGAAGATTCTCGAAAGAGAGAATAAAATATGAGCAAAACATTAGCAAGCACACGCAGTGAGAACCACTGGTGACTGATGTAAGGAAGAGATCCCAAAAGAGAGGGGTTCGAGTGAGAGCTAGGTATCAGTAGATAGGCACAGTGAGAACCACTAGTGACTAATACATGAGAGATCCTCAAGGAGAGAAATCTCAAAAGTAGCTAAACATTAGCAGACAGACGTAGTAGGAACCACTGGTGACTGATGCATGAACAAAACTTTTGAAAGTGATAGGATAATGCCCCCTAGACCAGGAAGGGGCCCCCAAGTGTGAACTAGTTCCAATCCATGGAGAGTCAAGGAAAATCTTGAAGAAAACTGAAAGAAAGTGCATGAGCTAGAAAACTAAAGCAGGAAATAGACTAAAGCAGGAAACAAATGAAGGCATGAAAGCAAACAAAGCAGGAATGCAAAGAAACTAAAGCAAGAAACTAAGAGCCAAGTGATGCTGAGATGAGATGTAACTTTAGGAAACAAGAGGTTCCTATTTACCAGGTTTTCACCATCTTGGTAGAGATTCTATTTTTGCTACCATGACACCTATTTACCAGGTTTTCATCAATGGCACATTTTTTTTCTTTTTCAATTTTTTTGTACTTTTCTCTTTTTTTTATATTTTTTAATATTTCAATTTTTTTGTATTTTTTCAAATTTTGTATTTTTTTTATTATTGTCAAGGTGCCTGTTTACTAGATTTTCACCAAGATAATAGATACATCAAAGTGCCTATTTATTAGGTTTTCATTAAGATGATCATTTTTTCAGGACATTTTGCAATTTTTAGGATTTTTTGCAATATATCATTTTTTTGGATTTTTTTAGGACCAATAAATATGTACATGAGCACACAGAGAATGCCTCAGCCATATAATTTCTTCAAGTGAAGAGCGTTGATAGGCTCTTTGAGTTATTCTCCTTCAGTGATGGAGAGTTGATAAGCGCCAGACCCAAATACTATAGTAATGACATACGAACCAAGCTAGTTTGGTTCAAATTTGCCTTTTTGAACTCGCTGCTGCTGATTCTTGGGGTTCTTTCTCAGGATGAGATCACCCACTTGGAATTCTCTTTGTATGACTTTCTTTTTGTAGGCTTTGGACATCCTCTTTTGGTATGCTTGAAGATGATCAAATACCACCTTTTGAAGTTCATCTAGTAACTCAAGCTCTTGAAGCTGGGATATTCTATTTTCTTCATCAGTGATGAGGCCCCTCAGAGAGATTCACAATGTAGGAATATCAACCTCAATAGGTAATACTACATCTACTCCATAAACCAAGGCAAAGGGCATAGCTCCCATTGGTGTTCAGATACTTGTTCTGTAGGCCCACAAAGCCAGATTAATCTGGAGATGCCAATCTCTACCAGATTTATGAACCGTTCGGTGCAATATTTTGAGAATTGTCTTATTAGAAGCTTTTGCTTGTCCATTACCCTGAGGATAATAGATAGATGACCAATGCTGAATGATTCTGAATTTGGTGCATAAGTCTGTCAAGTCCTTATTTTTGAATTGTCCCCCATTGTCAGTGATAATGGATGAGGGTACACCATATCTACAAATGATATAGTTTAGTATGAACATAGCCATAGACTTGCCATCAGCTATAGCTAGAGGCACTATCTCAACCCACTTGGTAAAGTAATTAGTAGATGTGATGATAAAATTATGTCCTCTTGAAGAAGAAGGATGTATCTGACTTACCAAATCAAAGGCCCATTGCTGAAATGGCTAGAAATTGATGAGAGGACTAAGCTCTTTAGCAAGAGCATGAATTAGATTCCCATGAAATTGGCATTGTTTGCAATTCTTGGCATATTGAACAGCTTCTTTTTCCATGTCCAGCTAGTAGTAACCAACTCTAATAAGTTTCTGAGCTAACATTAGACCACTTGAATGAGACCCACAGATGCCTTCATGTACCTCAACTAGCACATGTTTGGACTCATCAGGTTCTATACACCTAAGGAGGGTACCGTCTAGACCCCGTCTATATAAGTCATTTTCTATGAGGACATACCATGAAGCAGTACGAATGCGATGACATTTTTCATTCTGGGTATAGGTGTCTGGAATGATTTGGTCATGAAGGTAGGAAAAGATATGGTGGTAGTGGGATGAATCATGTCCAATGACTGAATAGATCATCCTAGATTTAGGAATATCATAGGTAGGATAGTGTAATGCCTCCACTAGGAATTCCTGTCTAAAGTCATTTTTCAACATTTGTAACATTGAAGCAAGAGTGGCCATGGCATCAAATGCTTTATTGTCTGCCCTTGGAATTTTCTAGAAAGAAATGTGTGCAAAATACTATTTGAGATCATCCACCATTATTTTGTAAGGTACTAGCTTGTCATCTTTTGTTTGGTAGACATCATTGACTTGGTTGATGATTAACTGAGAGTCTCCAAAGACATTGAGCTCATCCAAATGCTATTCAAGGGCTATCTTTATACCATTAATGAGAGCTTCATATTCAACAATGTTGTTTGTTTAGGGAAACAACATTTTATAAGCTTTTGGTAATGAGTATCTTTGAGGTGTTATAAATAGAATGCCTACACTAGATCCTTGCTGAGTGAATGATCCATCAAAGAACATGCTCCAAGATTGATGTGTGAGAAGCATGATGGACTCATCTAGGAATTCAATACTCAAAGGCTGGTGATCTTTCAAAGGAGCTTCCACCAGCTGATCAGCAATTGCTTCTCCCTTAATATCTTTTCTTTCCACATACTCAATGTCAAATTCACTAAGTATCATCACCCATTTCGCTAACCTACCCGTGAGGGCAGCCTTGCTCAATAAGTACTTTAGTGGATAAATTTTTGCAATAAGCCTTGTGGTGTGAGCTAGCATATAATGCCACAACTTTTGAGAAGCAAATACCACTTCTAAACAAGCCTTCTCAATGACAGAATAGTTCATTTCATAGGAAACCAATGTTCTGTTGATATAATATATGGCTCTCTCTTTGTTGTTTTGATCTTCTTGAGCTAGGAGAGCACCCAAAGATGTGTTCATTGCTGAGATGTATAGTATAAGTGGCTTCCCATGAATAGGAGGCATCAATATAGGTGGATTAGCAAGATACTATTTAATCTGAGTGAGTAGCTTTTCACATTCTTCATTCCATTCATAGGTCACACCCTTATGCAAGGTTTTAGTGAATGGTTGTGACTTGTCGGCCAAATATGAAATGAATCACCTAATAGATTATAGCCTTCCTTGTAATCCTCTCATTTGACTAATATTCTTGGGTGGAGGCATGTCCATAATAGCTTGAACTTTTTCAGGATCAACTTCTATGCCTTTAGCTGAAATGATATAACCCAAGAGTTTCCCAGAAGTGACACCGAAAGCACATTTCTTTGGATTAAGTCTGAGACTAAATTGTTCCATGTGGTCAAGTATGGGACCCAAATTTGTAAGATGAGTTCTTCACTACATGATTTTGGCTAAAGTATCATCCACATAATCCTCCATTGTTTTATGCATCATATCATGGAAAATAGTAGTGATATCTCTCTGATATGTTGCTCCGGCATTCTTAAGCCCAAAAGGCATGACATTTCAAAAAAAGGTGCCCTAGGCACATGTAAAAGTGGTCTTTTCTTGATCTTCTAGCATAATTTTTATTTGATTATAGCTAGAAAAGCCATCCATCAAGGAATACATCTCATAACCTGCTATCATGTCTACTATCATACCAATATTAGGCAATGGGAAGTCATCTTTTGGACATGCCTTATTGAGATCCCATAAATTTGTACACACACGAATGGATTTATCATGTTTAGTGACTGGAACAATGTTTGAAATCCATTCTACATGATCAATAGTTCTTATGAAACCAACATTGAGAATCTTTTCTAGCTCTTCTTTGACCAAAAGTGCTACATGTGGATGCATCTTTTGCAACTTCTATTTAATAGGTTTAATACCTAGTGCGATGGACAAATGGTGCATGATTAGATTGGGGTGTAATCTAGGCATGTCAGAGTAGGTCCATTCAAATTTTATTTTCTTTCTCTAAAAGAAGCTAGTGAACTCTCCTTTTCTTTGGCAGACAATGATTATGCTAGATGAATAATATGTGGAGCAGCCTCTATACCCAAATTTACCGATTGTGTCAGCTCAATCAATACTGATGACCTCTCTTGAAAGTGGCTTGGAAGCGTATCAAGTATCTCATCCTTGGGCTCCTTAGAGAGGTGTTAGGGATTTTTCTTGTCTTAGGATAGATTTTAGATAAAAGGGGCTCCAAGTTTACAAGAAAAGCCTAATTGCTAAGGATTGGATAAGATCCTTCTTGATTTTTGAGTTCCACACACACCCAAGTAGGTATTACCTTGATAAATGACTATAAATATAGTTTTGAAAGGTGGACATTGATTTTGTTGTCTTGATATAGCCCTACTAAACTATTTTGAGAAACTATGACTTGAAACTACAGCAGAAATCAATGGTATAAGGACTTTCATCCTTCTTCCTTTAAAGGAGGGATAACCTTTATGATTCTCTCTTTTTAGAATCAGTAGAATAAAAGATTGAATCCTAGAAACAACCTTAATCAATCATATTCAAGAGACTTTTAAACATCAAAATAATAAATCATAGAAGATTTTCAAATTTATTTTAACTTCTGAGTCAAAAGATAGAATGTAAAGTTGAAACAGACAATCTAGACCAGTGCCTTATCTATTGGGCAAAAGGAATCTAAACATATACCTGCAAAACAAATTCAAGAACAATACATTAACATGCCTTGCATATCATACAATTTCAAATAGATTGCCTTACAAACCATTCTTTTAACCTAATATCATTATCATCAAATTTCCACAAATATAATTACTCCTAGGAACAAATTATGAGAAATTTTAATTCTTTCCTTGAAAGAAACTCATAAATCTGTGCCACACCAGATATATTTTAAATGCCTAACACATAAAACATACAAGAGTAAGCATACAAGATAGAAAGACAAGAACAATATAAGGCAGAAATTGCATTGTATTCATATTGAAATCAAATTTACAGTAATATATTCAAACTTCTTTACTCAAAGAAACCAGACAAAAATTGTAAAAGTCTGTCTCGGAGCAACAAGTTTTTTTGTTCTATATTTTTCACCTCCCTTTAAAGAAACTCTTAAAACTATATATATATATATATATATATATATATATATATATATATATATATATATATATATATATGGTCTGACCATCTTGGAATTCCCCTAAAAAGATGGGAATGCAACAAGCTTCAGATGGTCAAAACCCTAACCCTAAAGCACAAAAAACAAAATGTAGTACAATTAGGTGGTGGAAAGGAAAAGAATCTTTGACTTGCAGTGTCCTCCACTATTGTTGTTGACACCTTTGCTTGAAAACATTAATAACCCTGTAGTAGCCATAAAGAAAGTTGGTGACCGCCAACTTCAGCTAACCCTCACCAATCTTCAAGAAAATTGATCACCCCTGGCTTCAAAATATGTGTCAACATTAGGATGCCTTTTAATCATCTAGAAGATCAAGGTCTACTGCAGTGGACTTAGGTATTTTAGGCTTTGTTGATTCATCCCACGCAGCTACTTTATCTTTTGAAGGCCATGAGAAATTCTATACTATCTGCAATTGTGCCTTATGCCTCTCCCATCTAGCATCCATCATTATTCTGACATCTGCCAAGAATTTAGAAAATTCTACCTCTGCCTTTACTGCATCATCCAAAAAGTCATTAAATTTATTCATATCTACCCCGCCACCTATTTTGACAAAATTTTCCCCTTTAGGCAATCTAAGATCAAAATCTGATCTCCATTGATCTGCGGTTTTCAAAGTACCATTGTCATGCTTTATCTTAGGAATGAATTTATTGGCCTCTTCTTCCAAAAATGCTAATTTTGTTTCCACTAACTTGGCTTTTCCTTTGAATAATGGGAGAAGAGTCTTTATTCTATTTATTTCTTCCCCTACCTGCAGTACTTCCTCAGGTATATCTGGCCTAAAAGGTTGTACCACTACTAACCTTTCAAAAAGTGGAGTCCTTACTGACCAAATTACATAAAAAGAATTCAAAATTGAGATGCTATTATTTACTTCTAGTTGCAACTCTGGCAACTTGAGATAGGCAGCATAGATTGCCTCAACCTTTTCTTTTAACTTCAAAATCCTATGCTGTAGAATTTCTAGCAATGTCTGTACAATTGCTTTATTTTTACTTTCTTCAATTTCTTCTGAAGAAGCAATACCTTCTTCATGTACTACTTGTACTTCTTTCTCAATTACAACCTCTTTAGGAGGAGGTGGAGGTGTAGCTTCCATATTTATTATTTTAACTTTTAGTTCATCAACTAGTTTTTCAAATTCTTTCTCCTTTATTATATGCAACTCCCTGTCTTTGACCAAAGCAGTGTAATCATCATACAATTTTTGATGTCTTTCTGATAGTTGCTTGGTCTTGTCTTCATTCAATTTGGCAAAATTAGTCAAAATTTGGGAAATTTCTAAATCCCCTGTATTTTGGATAGACCAAATCATCTTATCCCCATCCATCTGCTCTTTATATTCAAAATTGATGGCTTTTTATCCTTGGGGTAGAGGCTCCACATGGCTAATGCCTTATTCTTTGGGCTATATCCAAACCCTTTTATTAAATCTCCCACTTGCTTTTCTAAAGTTAGGGTAATATCTTCCTGTCTCCTTGTTTGATCAATAATAAATGCAGAGGCCAAATCCCATCTAGGTAATAATAACATATTACTATCTTTTACTAACCTCCTAGCCTCTTTAGGGGTTATCTCTTCATTCTCTAGATCATAATCCTCTATTGCTTCTAAGGCCTCAGTGGGAATCTGACCATCTTCTCCAATCTACACTATGGAGGCTACTTGCCGCTGTTTGTGCCAGAGGAGGAAGTCTTTGAATTCATGAGTCTTGATGAATTCATCATATTTTAGAAAATCCTCTTGCTGCTGGACTCTCTCATCTATGCACATAACAAGAGGAAATTCTACTTCCTCAACTATCTCCTTCTGTTTCTTCTTTTCCTCCCTGACTCTTTTTCTAATTTTATGGTCATAAATTGTTTGGCCAGGGATGACAACAACAACCATATCTCTTTTTTTAGTAGGCCTTGCTTGTGATGACTCTCCTACCATTAATTTTTGCCTTTTAGTAGGTGGTTCTACCTCATTATGAGAGCCAGGAACCTCAGTCAAATCTACTATCTCATTTTCATCCCCTCTTTCTTCAAGGGCATCAGGAGGAAGTTCTTGGGCAGGGTAACTATGAATAGAATACCCCCCTTCACTATCTTCTTCATATTCTGATGAGAAGTGCTTCTTCTTATTTTTTAAATTTTCTAATTTATCCTCAATCAGTTGTTCCCCCTGCTCCATCAGAACATTTTAATTCTCATCATCATCTCTAATCTTTGGAGATATGGCAGAGTAGGGTAAAATCCTCCAAAATTGACATCTTTTCTTCTCATGGATTTCTCTAGCTGGAATAATTGATCCAGCTGCCAAGACCTTGTCTTAGCCTCATCCTCATTAAGAATATTTCTAACTACGTCCTCTTCATAGGACACATCATGAGTTTTATTAAGAGGGATGGTAGGAGTGTAATATCTCCTAGCAATAGCCAAAAATCCCTCGGGATCAACAAATCTAGGATGTGTAGCATGCATCATAAACTGTAACAAATTTGTTAACCTTTTCAAAAGCCCCTTTTCCAATTGTTAAATTGGCTAATTTGAAATACCTAGGGGTGAATGTACCCTTTCTGTATGGGACTAGATGCTCTTTATCTACAAGCATGAGTTGCCAAATGAACTCAAGGGCTGCAATTCTGGGGGGAACATTATTAGGCAAAATGTGGGGTGGTTGTGGGCATCCATAGACCCTTATTAATGTATACCCTTCTCTCAAATAGAAATCACCCCAATTGTGATCATGATTTTCTTTCCACTTATCTACATATTCCATTGGTCTAAGAAGTTGCAAGGTTCTGATAGGAATTCTTGAAGAATTCACACCCAAGTGGATAAGAATAGCATCTACTATTATATTCTCAAAAATAAAAAAATTATGCTTAAGGGCCGTTGGACTCCAGACATCTAACCAGGACTATACAGGGTTAGGCTGGCCATTCCATTGAAACTTAGGTTTTAAATATTGCAGACTAAACATATTTACATTATGGTAGAAGATAAGATGCATCAGCATGGAGTACTACAAAAATTTGGGAGGGTATTGCTTCTTTCTTATAATTTCTAAACCCTCATGCATCTTCTGGTTACACTATCCAATGTAATCATACCCATGACTAGTGTGGCATGATTGGGAATCCATTACTAACATCAAAATTTTAGGAGAAATCCTCTCTTTAGGAGCATGAATACCCAGAATTCTACATAACCCATATGCAATGTATTTCATATAGAATTTTAGATCTTTAAATGCATAGGGGAGGCCTCCTGCCATGGGTGCAATATAGTTTCTATTTCCCTCAAGGACATGGGACTGAGTAATAGTTGCAACACCCCCAGACTCCCTCACATATCTGTTTGCCAAAGATTGCAGGTTAATCTCTGTGGCCATAGGGACATCTATCCTGAAAGTCCTCATGAATGCTCCTCTGTCTAGGGTTATCAAAGAAGAACCATCTGTCTTTCTAATTGTCTTAGAGAGGGGGTCATATCATTCAGCCAAGGAGACAAGAAGATCAATGTCAAAAAATACATCAGGGACAATCATCTTTGCAAACCCTGAAGTCCACAGGTTTGACACAGGGATAGGCCTATCTTGATTCTTCTAGAAGTAGTAGAACAAATTCATGGCTGGTACATTGTGAGTCTTAGCATCCCCACATTGTGAATAGACATTAGAGAAGACATCATCACTAACCTTCTTATTTTGGGTAGAACCAGGTAGCAATTTGATGAATTCATCAGAAAAACTAACCTTTTGTTGTGCGATTGCCCTACTGGTTGATGGGGTGTCGACTGTAGTCTGACTCATGATGATTGCTATTGAAAAGTCTTGCTCGCTCTGCAAATTCTGGTCTTTCGTAAGCTCTGTGATCACCAAAAGCTCTGGTTGCTCAAATGTTCTTTGCTCTAGAAATGCTCTACTCTCTAATTACTCAAATGCTTGGTAGAAATGAGATAATGACCAACCTTTGAGTTTTAATGGTGAAGAATTGATTACAACTCAGTTCCCTGCAACAATGTCACTTCTATAATTAAGACTGCGTGCTTCACAACTTAATGTCTCAGCCATCATCGAGAGGTGACATATTTTTAAATTTCATCTTCTGGTGACCTAGCGACTGAAGGAAATTTGAAGTCTCGTAATAAATCTGATGCCTTTCTAAAAATTCTAAGATTCAGTGACTATAGTCTCTCCTTCTAGTCATGGGAATGTATTTCCTCATTCTGAGATTAAGCGACTAAGCTATTACCACATATTTTTCTAATTAAGATATGGTGACTATAGTTTCTCAAAGTTGCTAGATTTTTTATGTCTCTCAATTCTTTTCTAGTGATCACACGACTGAGCCTTTCCTTCTATTAATTTACTTCTCTTAGCGATCACGCGACTATAGTTTTCTAAGTCGCCAGATAAAATTTCTTCTATCTGAGATCTGGTGACTAAGCTTAGTTCATCTTTCAATTTTTTTTGTCTGAGATTACGTGACTATAGTTTTCTCCAAGTCACAAGAAGATTATTTCCTTTTAAGTTTTATTCAGTGATCACCTGACTGAAGTAGACATCTAGCGAATTGGCAACTAAAGGAAGTCTCCTAATTGCTGAATAAATCATTCCCTCTTTGAGATTAAATATGAGCCACCCGATCTTCATCTAACGATAGTCGCTAGGTCACAGAAAGAAATAGTGACATCACAGGTTTTCTAGCGACTAAAGGATAACTGTTAGATGAGAAGTTCATTAAAAAGATTGAACGGTAGTTGCTAGATCTTTTTAATCTTTATAGCTTGTTGATTTTTCTTTCGAGATCTAGAGACTAAAGGAAATGCTGTTTGATTTTTCTTCTAGAGAATCAGTGACTATAGTGGAACTCGTAATCGCTAGATGTTTTATGTTATGAGTCTTTTATCTTGAGATCACCCGACTTAGGCAACTTCTGATTTAGAGATCTGGTGACTATAGTCTGTCCACTTAATAAATTAAGTCACGAGAAGATTATAAAGCATCTAGAGATTGCGCAACTAACATTCACCACTAGGTCTCAGGAAGATAGAGAATATGCTTCTTTTATTTGGCGAGCTGGAGACTAGAGGATTTCTTGTGATTGGGAGATAAAGAGAAGTATGCTAAGAATATCACGTGACCTAGCAACCAAGGTAAACATTAAAGTGCACATGCTTTTAGAAAGTTTAAGTGACTTTGAAAAAGTAACAAAGAAATAGAAAGTCACTTAAAAAAGAAAACTAGGGTTTCTTTTTAAAATACAACGGCTAGTTCCAAGACTTTAAACCCTAACTTCTTTCTCTTTTGACACAAAGACATAATAAACCATAATATCATTGGAAAATTTTTACAGAGGGTTTATTATGATCAAAAGATGACAAATTTCTTCAAAATTTTGGGGAGAAAATCAGAGTTGGGAAAAGGCACCAACAGTGGCTCTAACTGAGGATATTTGAATGCAAGTTCAACTAAGAACCACAGATCTTTGGGACGCAGACCAAAAGCAAGCGACCTATTTATAAAAAGAATAGGCAAAAAGGGAAGTAGACATATATACATAGATTACAAGAAATTTCCATAGAAACAAAAGCCTTAACTGAAAAAAGGCTTCAAAAATTGCCCATGCACTGGCAATTCAAAAACTTCTCCATCCATATTGGTTAGAAGATATGAATCTTTACCAAAATTCTGATAGACAACAAGAGGACCAAGCCATAGAGACTCAAAATTCTTGTGATTTCCTTTATCTTCTGCCCTAGCATTCCATTGAAGAACCAAATCACCTACTTGAAACTTCCTTACAGTGGTTCTTTTATCAAACAGGTACTTCATTTCTGCTGCAATTTAATGTTATTTTTATTGCTTTCTCTTCTCATCTCATCTAGCTCAGTCAATTGCATAATCCTGTCTCTCATGGGGTCAGAAAATTCTAATTCTTCTTCTTGGACAAAATTGTATACAGGGAGAAAGTTATTAATAGGGAGCCTAGATTGCAAACCATAGATTAATTCAAAAGGAGATCTTCTTGTAGCTCTCTTTACTGTTATCCTATCCGCCCACAGGGCCAGTTTCAACTTTGAGTGCCAGGCTCTCTTATTTTTTTCCAATGTTTTCTTCAGAATATTCAGAATGCTCTTATTACTAGATTTTGCTTGGCCATTTGCCTGGGGATGATATGGGGATGAATAAGACATCATGATCCCATACTTATTACAGAAATTTGTGACCTCTTCTGACCTAAAACACATGGCATTATCCATCACCAAAGTAGCAGGGATGCCAAATCTGGTCAAGACATTTTCCAATAGGAATTCAATGACCACCTTACTTGTTGCTCCCTTAGTAGGAACAACCTCTATCCACTTTGTGAAATAATCTGTAGCAACAATTATGTGACTATGTCCTCCACTAGATTTCTCAGGGAATTCACCAATAAAATTGATTCCCCACATTGTAAAAGGCCTATCTGCATTTACTGGGTTTAATGACAAGGCCCTAGAAAATTTCAACTTGCTAGAGAATTTTTGACAACTTTCACATTTCCTCACATACAAGTGAGCATCCTTGAACAAGGTAGGCCAAAAATAGCCAGCCCTTAAGACTTTGTGAGCTATAGTTTTAGCAGAAAAATGCCCACCACAAACCCCATCATGCATTTCTCTTAGCACTTTCTTTGCTTGATGCTCATCCAAACAAAACAACAAGACTCCATCTCTACTCTTCCAGTATAAGTCACCCTGTACTAATGTATACTTTTGTGCTTGTAATTTCAAGGTTCTCCTTTGATTATCAGAGAGATGATCAGGGCACTTGGCATTTTTTAGAAAGTAGACAATGTCTGAATAAAATGGTTGCCTTTCAATGCTTGTGACTATTGGGTCTAAAGACAATTCATTGTTAACTTGGAGCAGGTCCATGTTTTCTTCTATCATTAACTTAGCTAACCCTAACCCCCTCACTAGTTTGGTAATCTGGATCTCTAAATTGAACTCCTGTATTCTTGTGATCCACTTACATCTTTTACTAGTGACTTCAGTTTGGGTCAACACATCTTTTACTGCCACATGAGGAACATAAGCAATAATTTTAGCACATACCAAATATGGCCTGAAAGATTTTACTACTTTTACCAAAGCATATGCCTATTTCTCCATCATTTGATAATTAAGCTCGACAGCTTGCAATGACTTGCTGAAGAAGGCAATGGGGTGCTCATAATTGTCATCATCCTTTTGCAACAACACAACAACAATTGTGTGGAATGAAGAAAAAGAGAAAAGAGAAAAGGGTTTGCTATAATTAGGTGATTTTAGGATTGGTGCCTACCAAACCACCTCTTTGATCCTATTAAATGCCTGTTGGGCTTCCTCAGTCCACTAAAATTTTACATCCCTTTAAGCAATTTAACTATGGGCTTAACAATTTCGGCAAAGTTAGCAATAAATCTCCTAACAAAATTGGTCTTTCCTAAGAAGGATTGTACACTTTTTATATTTTTAGGAGCTAAGACCTTTTGTATTGCCTGTACCCTTTTTGGGTCAATCCTGATCCCATATTTAGACACAATATGACCCAACAATCTTCCCTTCTTCACAACAAAATTGCACTTTTTTGGATTCAAGGATATTCCATATTCTAAGGCTTTATTAAAAATCTTTTCAAGATGATAACAATGGTTTTCTACAAGTTTGGAAAAAGCTGTCATATCATCTTGATATACAACCATAAACAAATCAATGAAGTCCTTAAATGCAACATCCATAGCCCTCTAGAATGTTTCCCTAGCATTTCTTAATCCAAATGGCATTCTAACATATACATAAGTTCCCCAAGGAGTTGTAAAAGCAATTTTAAATTGTTCTGACTCCTTGACCAAGACTTGGTTATATCCTGAGAATCCATCCATCATTGACAATAATTCACAACCAGTGACTTTATGCAACATTGCCTCCATATTAGGTAGTGAGTAATTGTCTTTCAAGGATGCCACATTCAAATTTTTGAAATCTACACATAGTCTTATGTCTCCATTCTTTTTTCTAACTGGGACTAAATTTGAAACCCAAGTTGAGTGCCTTATAGGTTGAATTATTCCTGCATCACTTAACTTAGTAAGTTCTTGTTGCATTTTGGGGGCTAACAAAGGATTGATTGGTCTCTAATTTTGCCTAAACGGTCTGACATCTCCATTCAAAGGAATCTCATGCTAAAATAGGTCTTGTCTATAATCTTTAAGGTCATCATAAGACCATGCAAAAACATGTTTGTATCTTCTCAACAATTTTATCAAATTGGACCTAATATGAGGTTGCATTCCTTTCCCAATATAGACCTTTTGAGAAGCATTATGTGATCCTAAGTTTATTTCCTCCAAGTCATCAATTTTAGTGGTACTAGCCTTCATCATGTGTTCATCTTGATCAGTATATAATGCTTTTAATTTTGTTAGACCTTTTGGTATATGGTTTGTATTTAGTTGGATAACCTGATTTCCTAAAATCATATCTTTCCCATTTTCTTGTTCTAACAAATTATTGGAATCAATAAGTTGACCCTCATATGAACCAAGGCATTGAATAAACTTTAGAACATCATGATCATCTTCAAAAACTTTCCAATTATAAATATTATCTAGAATGACAGGCCTACTTTTTATTTCAACTATTGAGATGCCACTCAAAGTTAAATCATCTTGCCTTAGAGCAACATTTGCTAAAAAATCAGCCATCATGTTCTTAGCCCTCTTAACCCAAGTAATATTAAAGGCATCAAAAAATTCTATTTGATCCCAAATAGCATGCTTATACATTCTCAATTTATCATTTTTCACTGCATATTTGGATCTAGCTTGGGCTACTACAAGTTCTGAATCACCAAAAACACTCAAACATTTGATTCCATGTCTTAAAGCAATATTAATCCCTAAAGATAATGCCTCATATTCTACAGTGTTATTGGTACATTGAAAGGTTAATAAGAAAGAGTATTTGAATGTGGTACCTGATGGTGAAATGAACAGAACTCCAATGCCAGATCCTTCTTTTGAACATGCTCCATCAAAATACATCTTCCATAGCCTGCCTTGTTGTCCTTTCAGCTTTGTAATCAATGGGTCACCCTCCTTGACTGCTTGAGGAATTTCCTCAAATTTGAAGTTTTCCATATCAACACTTACACAAAAATTGAGTTGGTCATCATTGATCTCAATCATGTGAGGGGTCCTAGGTTCTCTAAAGATTTTAACACTGTCACCATCCATATTAAAAGTGGCAAATGAAAAATCACACTGTAGTCTGCCTCCCATATGAACACTCCATTTTCTTGACAATAACATGCCATACTGTGGTGGAATATCCACCACCAAAACACTCATAGTAAGCAACTTACCAGGATAGGCTTGCAATCTGTAAGGCAATGCTTTAATAGTACCAATAGCTGGTACTTCTCTAGAATCCATAGCTTGGCACCTTCCATGGGGCGTATCCACTTCCAGGCCTAATGATTTCATGATTTCCACTGGCATGATAGTATTAGAAGCTCTAGAGTCTATCATACAATTTCTAAGATGTTTGTCATTTACAATTAAGGTAAAAAAGAAAGGGTTAATTGTTCCAGGCACAGTATTAACAACATTTGTGTCCAAATAAATTTGTGGTATCTCTGAAACAATTTCTCCATTAAGTCCAGTGCTTATATCATCAGAAATTTTAGCATGTTCCTTTCTTTCTATATTTTGGGTATCCACAAAAGTGGCACCACTTACCCAATTCAAAGCCTTTTCTTTATGTTCTTCTATTCTCATCATTTCCAACAAAGGAACCTTAACTGTGATTTGTGACAATAGCTTACTCATGTCAATTGGAGTGTACCTTGAATCTGTAGCATCTTGCTTGATAGCAATAGTTTGTCTATTTTCTTCAGGCATAAGTAGATTGGTGCCATCTTTGTGTTGTATCTTTACTTCTTTTTGTATTGCAGGAACTGCCTCTTCATTAGGCTTGGCCTTCACCTTATATGCAACAGTGGACTTAGAAAAGGTGACATTTTTCTTTACCCTATATTTATTTACAATCTCAGTAGCACTAGACTTGTCCTGCATTTTCTCATCATTCTTCTCAGTACTTTTAATAAAAATGCCAAAAGGTTTACCAGTTGGATTTCCCACTACCCTGTTCCTAAGGTTGTAATTTCTCTTGACTTGAGTTACCATATCAGCTATTATTTGAGCTATCTCTTTATCAGATGGTCTTCTCAAAATAATAGACTCACCACTCTCTGTGGTGTTGCATTGGATATTATCATAACAATAATCTTCTTCATCAGAAAAAACTTGTTGATGATAGAACTCATTCCTAACTTGAGATCCTTGTACATCTTGGTTCTCATC
Source organism: Chamaecyparis obtusa (assembly GCA_027943335.1). Lineage (NCBI taxonomy): Eukaryota > Viridiplantae > Streptophyta > Pinopsida > Cupressales > Cupressaceae > Chamaecyparis > Chamaecyparis obtusa. The sequence goes on along the minus strand of BSBK01004199.1, from coordinate 519,644 downwards.
TTCCTCTACAGAATCTATATCATCACAAATATAAGAAGATGTCATGCCACATGCTTCTTCATCATAAAAATCTTCCTTACTAACTTCTTGTTCTTCTTCTGTAGAAATATTTTGAGTGACAACACAATAATGAGGATCATGAGGTGATTGGCAAGAAACACACCAAGGAACCTCATCAGTCATGTTCACTGAATTTTTGTGTAGTGGGTTGGGAGTTCTATCACTCAACTTATCTTTCCTTTCTGGCACTATTGGCTTGCCATCTTTCCATTGAGTATTGTATGGGTAGTTTTGCATTTTAGGGATTTTATTGAAGTTGTTGAAGGTGGGTCTGTCATTTGGAGGATTTCTATTATTTCTAATTTCTCCTAGCTTCAGGTCCTTGAGGGCCTTTAAGATTTGTTTCAAATGGTCATCCTCCCTTGGTTTAGTATTATCAGTCCTTGTTTGTTCCTTCTTTTCTGAGAATATTGGTTTGTATTCTTCTCTTCTTCCTAACTTCCCTGATATTCTTCTATTACTCTCAATATTAATGGCTAATTTGTAAGCTTCAACAAGGTTTCTAGGGTTCTTGTCTCTTAATAAGTACCCCATTTTTGAATCAAAAGCATTTAAATATGTAACCAAACAAATTTTATCATCTAACCTGATTATTTTCAGGAACTTGTGCATAGCCTTTTGAAATCTAACATTGAATTCAACAACACCCTCATTCTGATTCTTTTTGATATTATTGAATTCATTTAGCATGAAACCCTCATTTGTTTTGTCACCATACTACTCTTTGAAACAATGCCTGAATTGATCCCAAGAACCAATACTTCCATGAGGTAATGCTCTAAACCAATCCCTTGCATCTTCTGTGAGAGATTGCATAAATAATTTCATTATCACATCAGCTGGTTCTATATTATAGTCATCTATGATGTCCAAAAAATGCTTGAGATGCTCTTCACAAGTGATTGCATTACTGCCAGTAAATTTAGGGAGTTTCTTTCTAATTTCTTCAGGAATGGGATTAGGATAGCCAGGTATACCATTGAAAACCAATTGTTTACATCTCTCATGTATAATCCCTGAGTTAGGAAAACTAGCACCCTGAGATGTGGATGCATCAGTATTTGTGACACCTCCTAGTGGGGGAACACCAGTTGTCTGATTGGTTAAATTTCTAGTAACTACTCCTTGTGTTATATTTGAATTGCCAAAGTTGGCAAGCCTTGCAGACCTTTTGAGAAAATCTATTTTCTTTTTCATTTCTAATGATGTAGCTTCTAACTCTACCTTTTCAAGTTGTTTGGCTAACAACTCTCGTTCTCTTTTAGCATTTTCCAAGTCTACTTCTAATCTCAAAGCCTGGTTCATATCTTCCTTAGGGTTTACAGGCTGATTGATTAAAATGCCTTTCTATTTTTGTTTCCCTTTATCTTTGGGAATTTTTGCTTCAAAAGTTTTTTGAGCAACAAGCTACTTACTTGTATCTTCAAGGATAGGCACATAATTTATAGCTTCTAAGTCAAGCAGCCGTTCTCTTAACTGGTCAGCTTTTAACATAGCTTGCCTGACTCTCTCTTCCTTTTCCTTTTCTCTCTTGTGCTTGATGGTAGCCTATTCCTGAATCCTTCTTTCTAACTCATAGACTTCCTCAAATATTTCCTCAGAATCAGGTAGAGTTGTTTCTGATTCAATCCACAGTGCTTGAGGGTCTTCCTGCTGCTCCTGAGACTCATGAGGGCCCTGGAGCAATGAAGAACCATGGGTGAAAGGAGGAAGAAAGTCCTGACCACTTCTACTTTTGTTGGTGGAGGACATCATAGGTTCAAGAGCATGGAGGTAATAGGCTAGATCATAATCATTCTAGAATGTTAGGACTTCATTGGATGCGGAAGGGGAGTTCCAGTTTATCAGATGAAGACGACAGAGTGAAAGGGAAGTAGTGATTGGTTCAATTTTGTTCATGATATAACCATCAAAATCATGGATGAGCAAGTCAAGACCTAAAGTGATCTCATCCAAAGGAGCATTTGAATCCCTATAAGACCTTATGTCAGAAGTAGAGGACAAGTTAACACTGGTGGCATCTAATTCATGCGGCCTAGCACTAGACCCTTCACCTACTTCGAGAAGTCTTTCATACAAGTGAATAGTATCTATGTCTACATCATAAGTAGCATTAGACAAAGAGTTGAACTCATATTCATGTGAGTCAGTACTTGATGTGGGAATTTCATTAGTACTAGCTATATCACCCGACTCATCTTCATTCCTTGTGGCATTAACAACTTGCTGAAGTTGTTCTTGTTCAAAATACTTTTGAAAATGTGGTGGCCTATATTGTTCACCTAGAAAATTGGGATCATCATTTAGTGTTTCTTTCCATTCCTCATATGTGAATTGATGGATTGAAGAGGTTTTATCAGAATTAGTATCAGTATCAGTATCAGTCTCTACCATATGGACATGTATGATAGGCTCATCAGGTTCTACAAAGAGTACTGCAAGATCCATAGGAATAAGATATGGGAATGTGTCTTCATCAGAGCTAGCCTCTAGATTTACCTTTGGAGTGGCATCTTCAATGTCTTGTTCTGGTTCAGGTTCAGGTTCCAGCACAAACTTGTTAATCCCTAAATGAAAGGGGATCTTCTTGAAGCCTAAGCCAATAGTATCCTTTGTGCTACGACCTGTAGCTTCAATGGGCTTCAACAGACCATTATCATTTTTTCCTATAGGACCACTCCCCTTATAGCCGAAGTGCTTCATGATCTTGAAGGCCTCACTATATGGTTCTTGCTCTAAATCTAGAGGTGGAGTAGTTTTTTCAGCTATCTCTTTTCCCTTATAGATCCAAGCTCTGATAGCTCTTTCTTCATCCTCATCTTCTAAAGGTATAGAGGCCCTTACAAAGGCATCATCATAAACTATTTGAGGAGAAGCATTGGAAGGTTTTTTATTCTCGAAAGGTCTCCCATAAGGGCATGGGGATAGAGGTAGAGCAGCAAGTGATAGCATAGGTTCAATTCGGTATTCTCCCATGCCTGTATCCTTAAGTCTCAAAGTTTGTTCCATTTATTTCAGCCTAGCATCATAAAACTCATTGGATTCTCTATTTTCTGAAATAAAGCTATCTACAAATTGCGCAAGAGTGTTGCAAGAGTAATTGGTATTAGCAGGCACAATGACTTCCACCCCATGGAATGGAAACTTAATGCATTGATGATACATAGATGGAAGAACCTACATCTCATGAATCCATGGCCTACCCAAAAAGATATTGTAGGAAAGAGGAATGTTAAGAATTTTAAAAGTAACATCTCTCTCAATAGGTCCTACGGGGATAGGTAGCACAACTAAGCCTTGGGACTTGTGTTCTTCCTCATCATAAGCTTTGATGGTAATCTTTTTGTGGGAGTCTACACAATTCTCATCATATCCTAGCTAAGTAAGTAGCTTAGTGGAATAGATATTAAGACCAGTACCATTGTCTATGAGCACTCGGTGGATGCGCTTAGGACCTATCATGACCTCTATATGCAAGGGAGCATTATGTAGGTGACTCAAAGAGTGATCATCTTCTTTAGAGAAGGATAGATAGTGAGGCGAAGTTGTTTGAAATTTGGCTAAAGTGAGTACATAGATGTTGTCATTATGGAAGCATATGATCCACATTAAGAGCACACATGTTAGAGAGAAAGTATGGTAGATCGCAATGCAAATTTGTCTAAGTGTGAGACAGTGTTTTCACAGTGTACCAAGATACAATTTTGGTTTGTGACATTTACTAGGAAATTTCAATGCTTGTGCACTTGAACATAGATGCTATGATGGCTACTAATGACCCATCTTAGAGTGCAAGTTAGTATGACATGTACAGAATTAGTTATGAAAGTTTTACCAAAGACAGTATGAAGCCGATAGGATAGAATATGAAGGCAGAATTGGTAAAGAGTTAAGGGATTATTTTGTTTATCAAAATGATGACTTAACAATATAAAGGGATGACATCCTAGATGTTAACCCTTAGATAAAGATATATGGAAGTTGACCATGTAAAGTTATTATCCTTAATAAATTGTATATATGCAATTGTAATTGAAAAGAAAGTAGCGATGAAAAAGTGATGTAATAAATGTAATTGTAAAGTGAATGTAATAGTGATGATGTGAAGATAAGAGAAGCAAAGGAATATTGATACAAGAAGAATAATGTTATGTACCTTGACCTACATTGTATATTACTTGTTTAGGCAATGGGCTCATCTTGTAATTAGATTTTTGTATCTACAACTCCTAACAGGGTTGAGGCTTCTAACAAGGCCTATAGTCCCTTAACTAGGACTAATACACTATACATATGTAATAGACTCCTAACAGGGTCAACATCCTTAACAGGATACTTTTGATTAGTGGATCTTTGTGGGTACCATCCCCATCAGGGTTTTCCCTTGGCCAGGGTTTCCTCGAGAACATATCATGTGTTATGAGTTCTTTATTGTTATGCATATTGTTTAGTTTCTTATGTTATGCATGTATAAAGATAATCTATTATATCCATAATTGGGCAAAAGATAAAGTTTGTAGAATACTGATTCACCCCCCCTCTTAGTATTCCCTATTTCTAACAGAAGTCAAATGACCCACCATAGATTGGAACTGGTTGAGATCAAGATCCTTGGGAACATTTGCCTCGATGAGGGCTTTATCCAAAATCTACCTGTGAGTGGGTGAGATCTTCAACAACTCAAAAATGGTAATTTGAGCATTGGTTCACTGGAGTTGATCTAAGATGCTATAACTAGCTAAGCTAGCTGTAGGAACAGATTTAGAGTTCTTGTTGGTAGGGCCAATAGTAGTCTTATCTACAATTTGCTTTGGAGTGAATTTAGAAATATCAGGACCCTTATCTACAATTTTCTTCAGAGCGGGTGTAGAAGTATCGGGACCTTTCAAAAAAACTCTTCCTCGTGATCGAGTAACCACATTAGCATAGTCTTGAGGTTGTTTAGATTTAGATGAATGAGATGTAGAAGTACACAAGATGAAAGGATTCTTAGGTTTGGGAGCATCATCACTTCCCTTAATAGTAATCACGTCGCAGTACTCTACTCCAATAGGTTCGATCATACCAATAACATTGTCATCATTAGTGTATGTGTAATTGACTTTAGCATTGGTATTCTTAGTGTTTGAAGACTCACCCTTCTCATGAGGAGGGAAGGGATCCTTAAATGCTTGATGGTCCAAATTCTTGTTATGGCCATCCACAACAATGTCACCACTATCAATCAAATCTTGGACCTTATGTTTCAGCTAAAGACAAGTAGAAGTCTTATGACCCTTATACCGGTGATAGTCATAATAGGCATTGTCATTCCACCAATGAGGTTATGGTTGTGGGTCATAGAGATGCTTTTCCAAAGGAGTAAAAATTTGATTCTACACAAGAGTTTTATAGACCACATCAATTGGTTCTCCCAAGGAAGTGAATTCACGATTGGGTCAAGATTCCCAAGGTTTATTTCTGGAAAACCTTGAAGGTTGCTGATTTTCCACTGCAGGCTTTTCAACCGCTTTAACCGCTTGTATGGTGGAAGAAAGATTAAAAATAAACTTAGCAGGTTTTGGGGTCACATTGTTGACCATTCCATCATTCATGACATCTCTATTCTTGTTCAAAAACTTCCCTTTATCCTTATTTGAGTTTGAAGATCCCTGCTTGTTGTCTTTACTCAAGGTCAATTCACCTTTCTTGATCATAAAGGCCTCTATTCACACTACTTGTCTGATCATGCTATCAAAAGTTAGAGGACCTTGTAATTGCACTTGGTATCCAAAGTCTGGGACAAGATTGTCCAATAAAATGTCGAGTCTCTCAGACTCTGGTAGCTTGTGAGGACACCTTGTACATAATTGTCTCCACCTTTGGAGGAATGTTAGGAAAGATTCTCCTTGTCACTGTTTTAAATTACAAAGATCTTGGATGTTGACCAGATGCTAAATATTATGTGTGTAATGTTGGAGAAATAGATTAGCCATTTCGTCAAAATTCTTAATGCTAGTAGGTAATCTAGAAAACCATTCCATAGTTGGTCCACCCAAAGATATGTTTGATCATGCATGAATTCCATAGATAATGCACCAAACTCCCTCAAGTGATCTTGGGGATCAGTTTCACCCAAGTATTTATCATATTTGGGGAGCTCTACACCTTTGGGAAAAGGTGGCATATGAAGACTTCTATCAAAAGGGAAAGGAAAAATACTTTCCATTGTGAATTTTTGAGTGGGTTTGTCCTTATTCTTCACAAGTTGGCTAATCTGATCTTGCATGTCTCGGACCATTTTTTGCAACTTTGCAGTCTTAGATTCTTCTTCTTTGGCCATGAGTGTTTCAAATTGATAGTCTGGGGGTAACTTGGCCCCTTATTTAGCTAACTCAAGGAATTATTTTTCTTTCTCCTCTAGGAGAAGGATCTCCATCATTTTAACAAGACTCTTATTAGCTTTGGCAGCATTTAAATCATGTTGAGTTATCACATCATTTTCATTCCCAAGAATCTCATAAATTCTCATAATCTAATCTTGTTGCTGATCATCTTGGTTTTGATTGAATGGTGGAGGGAGATAGAAATATGCGGGTTGTCGATCACCTTGAGGTTTGTTTCAAGATTGATCATCATTGTGGGACTGATTTTGGTCATGTTGAGATTGACCATGAGGCTGCTCATTCCAAGGTTGAGCATGACATGGGTCATTAGAGGATTGACCATGATACTGATTATTTTGAGATTGATCAAAAGTTTGACTGTACTTGCCCAGTTGGAAATCAAACCGATCTCCCATCTTGTTGGTGTGGAATGGTGCAGCGATTGAGGCCTCAGTAAAGTGATATGAACAATGTCGATGAGGTGCAGATAAGGTAACTTTTGGTGAATGAACAAGATCAAAAGATTTCATAAATTCAGGCAGGAAGATATCATGATCTGTATCAATAGATTCAATAATAGGAGCAGTCCTAGGGAGTGGTCTTCGAAAGTTATGAAACAATGAGTTGTTTTGGAAGAATGAGTTGTCTTGCTCTTGAAATGAGAAGCCAAGTTGCACTTCAAACAATGGATTAAAACACTCTTGAAACATCGAATGTGATGGTTGAGACAGACTATCTTTCGAAGTACTCAATGAGGAACTTGAGGACCTCTCACAAAGTTTAGATTTCATGAAAAATTCAAGATAATGTATTTCTTGATTAGGAGGTTCGCTTCTACCTTGATTAGTATTTTGAATGGGATAAGTCTTGCCACTTCTAGTCATGATAGTCATAGATGAAGGTGTGATGAGAGAAGACTCAGGATAATGCTAGACTCTATCTCTAAGATAATGGAAAGGAGATAAATGGCTAGAAAAGCCAAGATACGAGATGGACCTGGTATGAATCATCAAAAGAGGGGGCTAGAATAGCTGAGATAAGACTATCGCAACACAAGATACAAAAGGCATAAGGAGATAAGTAAACCAACAAGAGACAACATGAGTCAAAGAAAAGATTGATCGATCCCTAACTTGAGACAATCAGCTTTTGACAGTGAATGATAGGAAAATAGAAAAATAGACCTCAGACAAAAAGTGGATCAGGAAAAAGTTTGATTAGTCAACAGGAATTTGGTCTCTATTTTTTAAAACTAGGCTACAGTTTCATGCGAGAGAAAACCAGGCCACGTTAGAGAACACAAACCTTAACATGAAAGAACAAAGTCTCTGTAATACCTAAAATGTAGTGTTAAGGAATGGAAAGCAAGCTAAGCATTCAACAAAACAAACTAGATAACACTTATGCTAAGACCCACAAAATGAAGACAAAACTCAAAAGGAAATGCAAACCTCAAAACCTCAAAGCCTCCAAAGGTGGAAGATTTTCCCAAGGATGGAATGTGTGCTCAAATGCTATGCTCAAGCTTCAATGGAGAAATGGGCATAATAACTTTACTTCAATGGTGGATGAAAATGAAGGAGGAGAGCTTCTCTTTTATAGAAAGATGAGTGAAATGGATGGTCAAGATTAAGGGGCAAAAGGGGAGTGAGCAATGGTGGAGATGCATCCAAGGGAGAGCACATGGATTGTGCTTTCTCAAATGCATAGCATTGTGACAACTGTCACAATGGGGGAGGATGAGAGGAGAGGCACCTTTGGAAGGTGTGAGAGGGGAAAAGTGTGTAAGAGGTGTAAGAGGCTTTTGATTTCTCATTGGAGGATGTGGAGGTGTTGGACATGAGGGTTGAATTTGAGTTGGATTAGCATTTCTTAATCTTGGATTATGATTGTGCACATGCTTAAGGGGTGATTTGGGCTTGGATTAGAGGGTAAGTGGAGGATTAGGGAGATGTGATGGGAGGAGAGAGAATGAGTGGAGGGTTAAATTTAGCTAAGCATGGATTATTAGCTAATGGGGGAGAATTTAGGATTTTTAGAATTAAATATTTTATTTAATTCCAAGTGGGAGGAAAAGGGGGTTATGAATTAATTTATTTAGATGAATGTATCCATTTAAATTAATAGAAGAATAGGGATTTAATTAATTATCAGACTATAGGTTTGTCATTTAGATAATTAATTGGGCTATAGTTAATTAATTAAATTAATTAACTAGGGGATGACATAAATTAATTAAATAATTAATATTTAATTAACAAGATGTCCTAGGAGAAGACTAAATATGATTACTAAATTATGTAATCAAATTTAGGTGTCTACAGTCTCGCGTGAGAAAGTGCTCTGAATAGTAAAACTTCACGTAGGAAAAATCCAAAATCTGACTGTTTGACATAGTTTTTGAGGTAAAAATTGAATTCTGAGATACAACCTGAATTGATGTCTGATAGAAAATCTAGTTTCCTGACAGGTTTGAAGAACAGTTTAATCAACAATCTCATTTTGAGGTTTCAAGCATTCGTTTAAAGACACAAAGGTTTAGATCAAGCAGTTGTGATACAAGAAGTAGTCGTTAATAGACCTGTCAAGGACAAAGCAACTTGATAGCATCAAGGGAGTCTTTGTTTGATAATGATTGGACAATGTTTAAGACTTGATAACAAACACATAACTTATCCCTACCAAAACAATGGTGAGAAGACAAAACCTTTGCCCCATTGCTTATGCGCATATGTGCACCTCACACAGTCATGTCACCCCCTAGAGGGTGCCTATGTTTTTGGTGTTTCCAAGGACTCAATAGTATACATTCAAAGGTTACCCTTGTGGTAGGGGCCAGTGTGGTATACCACCTTCAAGCATCTAGGTGTATGCCTATGATGGGAATCTACGGGAGAGATTCTTCCCCCTCCCTGCGCAAAGATTATGCCTCCTTTCAGAGGTGAACCAAGTAGGCCACTAGCTAAGGAATTTTTTTAATAAGATTCCATTCATACTAACCTTTGGTGCCCCTGATACAGGGTTGAGGCCTCATAGCCACACGAACACTTGAAAGCTGTATACCCCTGCAAGTAGGGCTAGGAGCAGTGCCGCTCAGTACAACAAACAAGGCCTTCTCAAGATGATAGTCAAAATCATGAGAAGGAAGCTAATATGGCTTTGGAGTCTTTAGACTCAACAAAGCATTCTTTATTAAATTGAGGTGGAATCATCAGTGATAGGTGCGTACTTACTTGGGTCATTCCCGGAGGTTCAACTTCCAGGAGGCCCTCTAAAGGTGACACAACTTGGCTTAGATCTGAGGGTTTGATTTTCTATTTCTCTCAAAGAGAGAAGAGCATACTTCTCTACCTCATCACTTCACCCAAACACATCAAGCAAGTTCATCACCGAGTTAGCTTCACTTCACCAAATCTACAAGCTTTTGGGTTTCTGGTTCTCTTGGAGAGAGAAGAGAATAATCCCCTGGCAAGTAGAAGTGTTAAAGATTCACTACCTTTCTCCACTTCCCCAAGAATCTGTCATATTAGTAGGATCATTGGGTTTTTAGGTTCATTAATGGTCATCACCTCCATGTAATGAAGAGCCAAATTCCCTACCCACTATCAAAATTCTCAAGAAATTTTAACAGAGCCCTAATTAGACTATGTGAATGAAAGCAAGAAACAAACACAATGTTTTATGAGATCTTTGACTATCATCCTGTAATCAAACCATTAGCATGTTTTATGTTCTTCATCAAACATCTTGAAAAAAACTATTATGCTGTGAAAAGAACATAAAAATGGAATTTAACAGCAAACATAAACTGTCAGAAATTTGGAACAAAAAAGACAGAGACTGAAAAATTTAAAAACTGTAATCAAATCTTGCATGAGGAAGTACTCCATAGCATGTGAGAAAACACAGGGTGTTGTGCGAGGATGTAAAAGTTCATGTGAGAGAGTGCTACTGAGAGTGAAACTTTGCATGGTGCACTCTAGATTCTCACGCAAGAATTTGTACACAGACAAGTATGGATGCACGACAAAGTTCAAATTTCCTGTTAGAAAAAATTGAGAATGAAGCCAGAAATTGATCTTTCTACCCCATGGTGGGCGCCAAAATGTATGTGGTTGAATGTGGACCTCTAATCCAACTACACACGCAACATAGTCATTATGCACACAATCAAATTATGAAAGAGAGTATTGATTACTCAATTCAAAATTCATGGTGAAGTGACCTGTTGCCTCCTATGTAGATGGGGTGTTTAATTACTCTCAGAACAAGAGTCCAACAACCATTAGACCAGTTCTACAATAGAGGATTTGAAAACTTATGAAGATAATCTAAATTGAAATTAATCTAGAATGAAGTGCAAGTAATCTAAAAGCTTGAAAGAAATATGAAATGCAGATTTAGTCTAAAGAGCTTGAAAAAAAGATGAGATTAAGCTATGATCAAGTAAGAAAACTAACTATAATGAAGATGCAATATTAAACTAGATGAAATTAATCTAAATATGCAATGAAAGCTTGAAAGATATGAAATTGAGACAAAAATATGCTATAGTTTAGTTACTCTCAAATTTGCTCTCCTTTGAATGAAGAATGAGGTTCAATAAACAGACAAACCTGGGGAGAGAATGAAGAGGTTCTTGAAAATGAACGGTTGCATCTTCATTCCCCTTTGAGACAAATATTCAAAGATTTATTTAATTAAAGAATGGATTATTGCCACATATGGGTGACCATTCAAATAATTTGAATTATTAAATTCAAATAAAGAGGTGTCCATTCAAATAACTAAATAAGATTAATTCCCTTTTTTATGTGTATTAGCTAAAGGGGGTGGTGTTTTAATTTAATTTAAAGTACTCAGGACTTTAGAATTAAATTGATTTATCGTAGGGGTAATTTAGCTAATAAAAGTCAAAGACTTTAGGAATTAATTATAATATTTGATTAATGCAATTTAGGGTTTTTGCAATTGACATCAAGTTGAATTAAGTCAGGTAGGAGAGAGAAAATTGCCTAGCAAAGTAGGACTTTGAAGATGTAAAATTGATGAAAATGCACCAAAATTGATTGAATTTATTAGGTGCCAATTTTGGGGTATTACACAAAGGACCTACTCATATTCCTATCACTTCTTTCTATTCTATCTAGTACTCTATTTATTGAAATATGAGAGAACATTTGTAAATTACATTCAGTATGAATGCACAATGTAATGATCAATTATGAATTTTGGAAAATTTTAACATTTGATCAATACTTAGAGTACAAATAAAAATCTGACATGAATGCAATAACAAAATGATGATTCACATAACCTGAAAAGAAATGTTTGAATGAAAGTACCTCTATGGACCCCTTTCCTATTTGTCTATTATTTTGCATGATGAAAAATAGGGTAACAAGTACCGATCTCTTATGTTCAATATAACCCCAATTATCAAGCCTAAGAACATTAGGCCTCCACCTTCTATTTAATGATCATAGCTTCTTACAACACAAACTCTTCAACAATCTCTTCAACTAGAGACCGTTCTCGCATAACCTGACTTGTATGAGGCTACAAACAAATTTTGACAGGATCTTCAATAATTCAAACACTCCATAGGTGTATCACCAACAAATGGACTTAATTAACACTATCATATATAGTATTGTCTGAAAGGAATTAAATATCATTATTGTCACAAATCAAAGAACATAAATGGGCTTTAATTATCTTCAACAACACCCTATTGGATTGTCTGCACATACATCTTCAAAGTTTGATCAAACTTTGTAAAAACTTCCTTATTTCACAACCATGATGAATGTTCCTCCTAATAAAATCTCATGCCCATTCAAGGGGCTAATGTACACTTGATTAGAAATTAAGAGAGTAACAAGTGAGATATGTTGGTACCTAATAAGGAATTATAAATTAGACTCTATAGTGACTGTTTTGTACTTTTGTGATAAGATAGTGATCATAGTATGGCTCCAAAAATCCCAACTCCTTGCATCTTTATTTTCATTTCAAAAAATATAAAGGATCTTAACATAATCAAGGCAATAACTATATTTTTCAATCATCCTAAGTTCACTGTCAATGAAATGATACATTAAGTGTAACTATCATAGTCTTGTTGACAGTTTGATAAAAAATCTAAAATAAAAAATTGGAACCAATATAGAATCCTTATCCTACAATTTGAAATGAACTCTTAGATTCGTTACAAAATTATTCAACCCCTCACAATGCCTAGAACTTTCAAACATGCCAATAATTAATCAAATTATTATAATAAACTACCACAACATTGACAGTTTTAGACAATGAATCCAAAATCAGAGATTAAAGAATGATTTAAGAACCTTCACAATTAATTTGGAATGATAATTTGGAATGTTTATAATGTTATTCAAATACTAATGCCAAAAGAAACCTGCCCACACGTCAGTTACTAGCAGAAAATGTGCTATTACAGTCAATGTTCTATGAAAATTGCCAAACCAACCCTCCTAGGGCTTCACAGTTTTCTCTTCATACTCAACAATTCAGTCTAAGACCAAGGTAAATTGACAAAACATTCAAAACTCCACCAAAATCTAGAATTAGATAATTTTCCCATGGTGCAAAGTGAATTTATCAATAAATCTTTATATAATCCCTTATCATGAAGGGTTTTGAAAGAAAAGGTTTGATCTCCCTCTATGATCAATGACAAAACCTCAAATAAAATGAAAAATGAAGTAAAATCTCTATATTTTGATCTCCAATTGGTTTCAAGATGAAATAAATTCATTTCTAATAGATATGATTTACTAATGAACAACACTCACAGGAAAATGACATTTATGAAACAATTTGGAAATGAGATGCAAGAAGATGTAACTACAATCTAGAGCCAAAAATGTTGCACTATGGAGAAAGGCACCCTAGTCCTGAGGGTGTCCAAATTGATAAAAAGGTTTAAAAATGCACTCGTCCAAAAAGTGTCAAACATTGGTGCAAATTGACATAGTCTTGGGAGTTTTCCCTGTTTGTAGTCTAGGACTGTTTGTCGCTATGCACTCTGCAATTTTGTAACTCTTAGTCTTCAGATTTGTAAGCAATAGATGACTCTAACTTTGTAGTCCAATTAACTTTCTAGGAAGTAGATGACTCTAAATTTGTAGTCCAATTAACTTACAACAATATCATTGAATTAAGCCAAGGTTAAATTGTTAATTAATCAATAAAAAATATTACAATATTATTCCTCAACTGTATTGGTATTTATCTTCTACAATGTTAGCATCTGTGTGTAGAGTCCTTCCTCAGACATCATTAGATTTGAATGAGTACCCATCTCCATAATTTTCCCTTTCTCCATAACTGCAATGACATCTGAATTGACAACTGTGGATAGCCTATTAGCAATAACAAGTCTGGTGTACTTGTATGAATTGTAAAGTTTTTCTAATGCCTCCATAATTAGAACTTCAGATTCAACATCCAGAGCACTTGTAGCTCTATCAAGTAACAAAATTCAAGGCCTTTTTAGAATTATCCTAGCTATTGCAATCCTCTATTTCTATCCTCCAGATAGCTGAGAACCCTTATCTCCCACCAATGTATCGTATCCATTTGGAAGACTGCTCACAAATGTATGAACATTTGCTACTTTTGCAGCTACCATGATCTCAGATTCTGAAGCACCTTCATTTCCATATAGAATGTTTTCTTTTATTGAAGTAGAGAATAGCAAGGGCTCCTATTATACTAGTCCAATATAAGTTTTGAGCCATTTTAAGTTGTAGAGTTTAGCATCTCTTCCATCTATGAGAATTTCACCATGTTGAGGATCATAAAATATTTTTATCAGGGCTATGATAGAAGACTTGCCTACTCCACTTTCACCCACCAAGGCCAATGTGGTACCTAAATTTATAGAAACACTGAAGTTTCTGAGAAAAAGAGATTCTGATCGAGATGGGTAATAGAAAATCACATTTTTGAACTCAATATGGCTTTCTATGAATTCAAATTCCATGCCACCATCTGTTTGGGGATTTTTTCTTAATATATTCATCACTAGAGTGAGGAATTTCATGGCTCTGAAAGCTGTAGGAATAGTTGTCCACAACTCAGTTATGGATGGTACTATTAATGAGAAGAGTTGGTATGCTCTTATATTATTTTTAAAGCTGGCCTGATGAAAAGACATTGGCAGTGAGGATGTCTAACATCTCAAACCATTGATTGAATAAGAGAAGATTGCCAATGACAAAGGGATCTACCTCTAGGAAATGTAATGTCATGTAAAAGGAGATTCATCTCTAAGGAAAAGGAGATCACTAGGTTATTAAGAGGTGAAATTGGAGAGCCATAGTTGAAGAAGCTTACTGCTCCAAATGTGGGATGGATTGCTACAGATTGTGATCAAGGATCTAAGTTCATCCCTTTCCGCAGCTAGGGAGAATGATCTTTTTTTATTATACTGAAGTTAAAACCAATTAAAACCAATATTTAAGAGATGGAGATACTAGCCAATTAGGAAAGAAAATTGAGAAAATCCCAAAAGTTGCAATCAGAAAGAAGCCACTAGCGAAGAGAAGAATTTGTGCAGATTAAGGAGATAGTAGATATCCTAAAGATAGAGAGACCTAGGGAGATAGATAGGAGCTATGGGGTCGACTAGCAAGAGCTCTCTAAAAATATTGGGTTATATGGATTTAGTGTTATCTATTATCTGTGGTTTTTTATTATAGTTGGGTGACCTATTATATATTGTGTAACCTATGATTTTTGGTTTCATTATTTTACATTAAATGGGTGTTGTAGATGCATAGATACTTGCAGTTAAAGAAAAATTTGGTAACAAAATATAGTTTGTAAGTTTTTTTATTATAGTTGGGTGATCTATTATATGTTGTGTAACCTATGATTTGTGGTTTCATTATTTTACATTAAATGGTTGTTGTAGGATGCATAGGTACTTTCCATCAAAGAAAAATCTGGTAACAAAATATAGTCTTTAAGTTTTTTGGCTTGCACATATGTGGTCTATGGATGAGTCACGTGAGTCTTTAGAGTTATAGATATTAGTTGTAGGAGTTTGTTGTGATTATGAGAGGATATTTGAAACAATTAGATAAATTTATGAGAGATTTTAAAAGAGATAAATTAATTATTAGTCAAACATTGGTCAACATAGACCAACTGACCTAGTAACCCATGCCATTCACATTCTTGTCATGCCCTCTCATCCGTAGGCCATAAATGCTACAACAAACTTTGGTCTGCAGTTTTTGCAAAATTTAATATGTATTTTTTGTATAAAGAATGAATTGGTAATAAAATCTCATAGCTCATTTTATGGATTTCTCCTTTGTGTCTTGATTTTTATCGAATAATAGTGGGAGGCATTCTATTTGGTTTCAAGTGCTTTCAATGTGCTATCTATCATTTCGAATTACCTATGTATATATCAGAATTATAGGAAGTTGTTTACCCACTATGCAATTATAAATATGTATTAGTTGCTTTTGAATGATAATCAACGAGCTCTTCAACTTCTCCTTTCTGAGTGTTTTTTCATTCTCTATTTTATTCTGCTACTATTTATTTTCTCTGTTTGTGCTAGTACAGCAAAAAGCTGAAGCTCTGTAGCAAATTTCTTTTAATTTCAATATATACAACAAAAATATTCTCTTTAGCTAGGACATTCTGTCCATACATCATTGGTGAGGACCAGTAGCCCCAGGTCCACCACTTGGAAATCTTCTCTACAAAGAAAAGGTCATGAATATTATAATAATATGCTACAACCTTCTTCGGATACCTTAGAGATGCCCTTGACCTTTAATGTAGTACACATCTAAGAATGTAAACTTTAATGCAAGATATAACATAAAGTATGATTTGTAGGGCACTCTAGAGTGTTGTATGTATTTTATCTATAATGCCCAAAAACTACTGGGCAAAACACAACATAACTACCCCTTAATAAGATCCAGATGCTTATTACAAACATAATAGCATATAAATGACTTTTAAATAAATGATGCTTTATTTCTTCTTTTATTCAAAAAACTTAATCATTTATAATATCATGCTTTGTTTGCTAAACTTAGAAAATTTAATCATTTCAAACAACATGGAGGTTGCAGGAAATAAAGCAATTGATATATTAAAACTCTTTCATATTTTCACAAATTTCATGTAACAACAGCAATTTTTCCTTTATAATTGCAGGAAATTTATCTACTATGAAATATTCAATCTTTGATAAGAAATATTTTGAAATGTACCTAATGCAGATTTCTTCATACAAGAGGATTTAATCAAACTCTATTTACCACTTTTCTCTTTATACATTTACAAGTTCATGAATTTACATTTTGAATAGAACAATTTCTTTTAGGCTTGTCAAACCTAAATTATCCCTTCAATTTTTCTTTCAACATCAAATCAACAACTTCATTTTTTCATACTCAAGCAAAACCTGCAACACAAAGGCATTTACCACATGACCATAGAGGCTCACCTCCTAGCCTAGGCCATTACATTGCCACCCCCAAGCTAGCGGAAATAAGGAAAGATGGGATACAAACAATCAACACCCACAATCATCAACAAGAAACATAGACATCACAATTTTCACTCCCAAACCAAAGCTAGCACATAGGAATCATAGTTGATCCCAATATGGGTAAAGTCAGAAATATCTCATATGGAAATTTCATACTTAAAGAAAACAAGTACTACTAAATATTCTTACATGCCTTCACAAGGCTCCCTTCCAACATACCATCTCATCACAAGAGCATCAAAAACATCCCTTATGGCCCCCAAGGTATAACATAAGTAGGCCTCAAGGATGCCCATACATCCAAGTTCTCATACACATAGATTTTCAAACTAAGCCCTTCACCCCAAGAAATTCTCAAATCCTTCCAAGGATGAGAAATTATCTTGCACACCCATTTCACAATTCATAAACACAAAAAGGAAATAAAAGGACAAAATACATTTGAGCATATTGAAAACAAAACATCACAAATTCTCACAAAAGATTCATCTTCACATTAAAATAACATGAACAATACAAAGTAGAACCACCAACCTTTCCTTAAGCTAAGGAAATGGAGGTTTGTAGAAGAGCTAATCCTTTCCTTCCTAGATTTTCCTTCTCAAAACTCCTAGAATTTCCAAGTTTTTTTCTCTCAAATCCAAACTAGCATAGTCAAGAAGTGTCTAACCTCTTAGTCTCTTTTTCTAAAGACTCTAAAACATTCCTCTCTCATTCCCTCATCCCAAAGTAAGTTAGGTTTCTAGATCCTTTCTAATTTTCCGCTTGCCCTTGCTATGGAAATTGAATGCAATTCAAAACATGGGAAGGTGAGTTAACCTAGAAAAGATTTCCAAATTCGTCATTACCAAAGATGACCCACTTAGAGAGGCAATATGGAAGCCTAGGGAAGTGAAAATGGTGAAAGTTGGTCCCCTAACCCATGCCCATGACTTGGGGCACTAAAAACCAACCCTAACTACACCGTAGGACTCTATATAACCCTTCAAAAACCCTAGTAAAGTTTACATCCGAAAATAGAGAATGATGACATAAATCTTGGTTTCCTAAACCACTACCAAGCCTAGGGATGCACAAGATAACTAAAAAAAGAGGTAGGGTCGACATTCCACTTAAGCATGTCATCTCACCATAGTAGTGTCAAGTGACACCTCACATTACACACTTGGCATGTCTAGTGGAAATTTAACATTTACATTTACACATAATGAATTTACATCTAATAATACATTTACAACATTTACAACCACATACATACATGCATCACATTTATGAATAAAATCACGTAACAAGGAGGTCATTCTCTTCTTAGAGTTGACCTTGGTTTTAAACTGATTTCACATAGATCCATCCTTATTTCTCTACATTCACAACCATGGTCATAATCCTGCACTCTCGATTCTAATGTCAGGATCTCATAAACTCAATGCATATATAATCATATCGAAAGTGAAATAATAACATCTAAACTCAATATATATAAAGAAACTACATTTCATGAATCATAAACTTAATCCACGTTATAACCTAATTCTACAAACATTGAAATGTAAATTCAATTTTTCACATACACAAGTAACCCTAATTTAATCATTGAACCATTACACTATCAACATTTACTATTCTATAAGATAATGTAACAAATGCAGAATTCAAAATTAATATATCTTAAGGTAAGCATGAAACCAAATATAGCATAAAAAGAGTACGACTAGCATCATCATCATATAAATCTATAAAAATCATCTCATATAGTCTAATGGTAGAAGGTCATAATCCAAAATAGGTATAATTTCTCTAAACCATGTATCATCAAGATAAACTAAGTGTCAAAACAATTGTCGAGGTAAGATGGGTCGGGGTAGGACCTCATATCCTGCCCCCCTAGGCATGAACTTCCTCTTGTAGTTCATCAAATAGATGGGGGTACTGATCTCTCATCTATGTTGTGTCCTCCCAAGATGCTCTGAAGCTTTTGTCATCTGACTACTGACTGGATGACCTGTAGGACAATCTCTAGCAATGTGCCCCATGTATAACATGGTCCTCTAGCCTAGAACTGACTCCCCTGAGTTCTAGACTACTACTACCCACCTGTCATACCAGATCTACTGAAGCCATCTCTGGATGACTGATTCTGAGCTCCCTAGTCACATTGGGGACTCTACTAAGACTGTTGTTGTTGCTGTGGTGTGCTGGAGTTCTTCTAATTTCCCTTCTAGTGGGATTTCTAGAAACCAAAAGACTGTGGTGCAAAACTATGGTTCTGTGACCTGTCTCGTGCATTATGAGACCTATTATGGATCTCCTCAGCTATCATGGCCCTCTCAACTATATCACAAAAGTCACCTGATGGTACCATCTGCACTTTGTCATCTATGGCATAGTTCAACCCCTTAATAAAATGGTTGACCTAGAGTTTCTCATCCTTCATGTAATCAACATAAGGAAGGAGCTCAAGAAACCCACACTCATATTGTGCTACTGATAGAACTCTCTATTGTAGGTCATGAAACTCGTTGATGTGGTGCTGGCTAAAGTGCTCTGACATATATCAGGCTTGACATCTCTCCATGAAGGTCTCCCATGTGAGGGTATCTATGAAAAGATGACTCTTATATTCCTCCTGCCTCCACCATGTAGAGGTAGTCCCCCTTAGCATGTGAACTGCAAGTCATGCCTTAAGGTTTCTCTCATAAGGGTGCAACCCAAAACATCTCTCAAGGCTCAAAAGTGAAGCCTCAACATCTTCCCCATTCATGGATCCTGAAAAGGGTGGTGGTTGTAGTCTCATGAGGTTTCTGATCTGGTCCCCTATATCACGAGGCACTCTTGGCATTATCACTGGTGGTAGCTCTGACATGTATATAGACTCGCCCTCATGAACTTCCTACTCCTCTACTCATCTAGGAGGGGGACTCCTACTCCGCTCTCAGACCTCGGCCTGCTGGCCTCCTAGAGGCAACCTATTTATAATAATACCAGCCAAAAACTATAATACATTAAGGATGTCCTGGTTGGGATTAGGTGGTAGTATTGGAGGGGACTCCTACATTTCACCAACTCCCTCGGCTACCCGCTCATCTCCCTCTACTACCACATGGCCACCTTTGGGTCTCCACCCATGTCGGCGAGCACTATGCGTGACTAGAGACATCCTACTATTGACTTCACTTTACTAAGGTTTTTCTTGAAAGGATGGATGTCTTAGAAAGGACAAAAATGAGCCCTACTAGCATGCCATAATATACATTCATTAAGTTGAAGAAGAGAAAAGCCTATACTTATTTATATATATATAAGTATAAAATTTATAATAATTAAATTAAATAGAACTCTAATGTTTATATGAGTAATTCATTAATTTCCAAGAGTACTAAAGATTTTAGCATAATTTAGGTTAAGCTGTAATGCTATTTTTACGATGACCAGTATACTGGCCACATATATTGGTCTCATAAAAATAACATTATCAAGTTTTAAATGAACTATTTTTTAACTAAAAACTTAAATTACACTTTATTTCATATAGATCTCAATTTGATTAATTTGCAAGACTATTGTAATGCCCTGAAATACTAGGGTTAGAGAGCTATAAGGGTAGAAGGACGTTAATATATATCTGATTTAAAGGCGATCGACATTGGGCAATATAAAACCCTAACTAAGTTTTGGGATAGCGTGAAAGATTCAATAGGATGAAGTTCAACTCAATTATCCAACAAGGTAAATGTACTTCCCTAAAAACAACTTCCAGGGTTGGTTATGCCTTGGGAAACTAAATAATACAAGGAAAGGAAAAAACCAATTATTACAATAATAAATAACTAAGTAGTCCACTTGTTTAATTAAAATATTTATTACTATATTAAACTTATTGAATTCCCAATTTTTAATAAAATCCAGTTTCCAAGTTATCCAAAAGTCTGTATTCATAAAGTGGAAGGCTTAAATATCATTATAAAAGTCATTGATAAAATTAATACTATAACCCCTTTCGAAATTACATCTTCTTAATAATTTAATAATCTAACTTTACATTTATATAACATTTAAACTACTAAGTTAAATAATGATTTTAGTCATAACATCGTTAAAAGAGTGAAACAAACATTAACATTAAATCCTAATGTGTATCCACACATAATCCCAATTTATAATGAGATGTTTAGGCCGAGGATTAAATTATCAATTAATTAAATAACCCACTTCTTAAATTAATACATAAAAGTTCTCCTTTAAGTTAAATTATTTAATAATAATATTTCTAATTTAAATTCTTGTAATACAAAACTAGTTAAATGGAAAAATATAAGATATCAAATTTGTCATTAAAGTTCCAAATAATAAAAAAATTAATGAAAATAATTTATCTTTTAACAAGGTGAAAAGATAAGACAATAATTAAATAAATAATTAATGATTTAGTCCATTTGATAAATTACTTCAAAAAATCACTTAGTTAAATTAAACTCAATACTATAACCCTTATTAACTTTACATCTTCGTACCATTTTAGAAAACTAACTTTACAATCACCTTTCATTTTAATAACGACCCTAACTAAAATATTACTAAGAGGATGAATCGGTCATAAATATATTAAAAATACTTCAGATAATAACTAATGTATGTATTACAATTCCAATCATGTGATCAACATAACTATTAATTCATAAAAGGTCTCAAGTCAAATTGATTAAGTCATTAATCAATTTTAGTCTAAAAATCAATATTGCACTTAGTGGTACTTTAATTTTAATTTAAGATTTGACAATAATTATTAAACTAGTTCAAATTGAAATATTAATTAAATTTAACTCTATATCAAATATTTCTTTCTAAAATAATTTCCTACCCAAAATCAAATAAAAGAATCCTTTTATAGTGTAAGAATTTGCCTAAGGCAAAGAATAGAAACCAAGATCTAGAAGCTCAAGATATAGCACAAGAGAGACAAGATATTATATGATCAAATGATCAAATAATGAATAATAGATAGATTGAATTTATTACAAAGTAGGAGTGCCTGAATATATAGGCAATGCAATAAGACTACATGATAAGGAGATGATAAGATATCACCCACACAAGGTGGAATCACATGTCCACCAAAGGTGGATCATCCTCCATTGTACATAAAAGTATGTGAAACATGTGCAACAATGAGAGGAGGATAATGTGATAAGAGCACTAAAGGTGGATCTTACACACAAAGAGGTATGTGATGACAACTATCACACTTAAAGTGGAGATTCTCCTAGCCCTGTGCTAAAAACAAATGCAAACTCCTAGGTGTCTCAAAGACAACTAATTATGCAAATGCATTATCCTAAGTAAACTTAAGTAAAGTGTAATTAGTAAATACTTAATTACACCAACACATATCATAAATAATTATAAATTCCTGGAAATATTCATTAGTCACTTAACAAAAGATAAAATTTATAAGTAATAATAAAGTTGGAATGTGCTGCAATTAAAAGATAAAATATTTTTAATGTTTAATTACACTATGAGGATTCCCAAGTGGGAAACCCTAACACTAACCCAAAATTAGGGTTAGGCCTCATAAAAAGTGAATAATGTTCAATCTGGCCATTTTTGCTTGTTGCAGGTTCATACTGTTTGAGGATTATCTGGTGGAAGAATAGAGCTTTTGTATTCACACATGAGCTCATGTGTGTATATTCACACCAGAGGTGTGAATATACACACACAAGCATCTGTATGATGGTGTGTGTGGTAGGAATACACTGGTATTCAAATCTTCAAAGGGTTTCTTCATAACGCAAGGTAAAACTTTAAACCCCCTTCTTTTTTTTTTAATATGAGCAATCTCTCTGTTATGAGAGTGGTTCTACTGGGTTTTCCGGTTACCCAGTAAGAAAATATGCCTCTACATTATATTTTATTTTACTTCTACTATTATCTTCGTTCAATTCCTAGCTAGGGTTTCGTTAAATCTCTTAAGCAAAGTCTTTGTTTTTTTTTATTGATCAAACTAGGGTTTTTTTGTTATCAAAATAGCATTGTCTTTTTCTATTTACTCTTCTTGTAAATATCATATATGTTATTATAAATATGATAATAATTTTATTTAATGCTCAGACTGGCAGACTGTCGGTTGTGCACGTGCGAATCCGACATTTGCATGGGGGAGCCGAGCTCTACCCCACCTGCAGTGGTGGAACTCCTCTACCCACTGCCCCCGAGGGGATGGCAACAGAGCTCTCCCTTCTCACCACCCCTAAGGGGATGGCGGCAGGGAGGCTACTCACCCCACTCTAAGGTGGGCGGTGGCAGAGCCCCTGCTCTTGCCGTGGGGAGGGGATAGGGTTTCAACCCGACCCCCCCCCCAAAAAAAAAAGCGTATTTTTTTTTAATTTAATTTTTTTTTAATAAAAATCACTTTTGTTTAATTTTTTTTGTAAGTGCAGGTTAATACTTTTATTATATATAATAATAGATATGATAATATATATATATATATATATTATATATTATTAAGATTAGTTTATTATTATCTTGTTTATTATAATTTTTTTGCATAGAAACAACCAATACATACATACATACACACACACACACACACATATATATATATATATATATATATATATATATATATATATATATATATATTATATTAGCTATTATATATATAATATACTATTACACGTATATATAATATATGTATTTATATTAAATCTGTTTAGCATAAGGAATTTTGTACAATGTAAAATGTAATTTAAATATGCTTTAATCTGGTTCAAAATAATATATATAGTATATATATATATATATATATATGTATATATATATATATACATATATATATATATATATACATATATATATATAATATTATACATATATATATATATATATATATATATATATATATATATATATATATATATATGTATTATAATATATATATATACATATATATATATATATATATATATATATATACATATATATATATATATATATATATATATATATATATATATATATATATATGTATATATATATATATATATATACATATATATATATATATATATATATATATATATATATATAATATATACATATATATATATATATATATATATATATATATATATATATATATATATATAATCTATATATATATGTATATATATATATATATATAACCTGTATATATGTAGACAAAAATTTCATTTGTATAAATATATACAGTTTTTTTTTTAATATTTGAAAATATTATGCCTAACAGAAAATATTTCTGTATATATATATTTCTATATGTATATAAAGATATATTTATATATTATAACTTACTAGATTTAAGACTAGTTTAAATTGATTTGCAGGAACTCAAGGATTATAATTTTGTGATTTAAAGATAACCTTATTTTCTCTTAAATAGAACAGGTTATATCATTCTAGTTTTCATGAACATGTATTAAAGGAAAGATCCACCTAAGATTGCAATAATCTATTTTTTTGAACTTTAAAAAAAAATTATCATCTCCTTCAAATTTTAGCAGTCTCTTTTTTTTTACTAGTTTATTAAATAGTATAAGTAACTAAATTGTAAACTCAATGAAACAAGGATTTCTCAATTATTTTGCAACAAAACCTATAATTTCCCAAAATAGAATCAAACTATTTATTTAAATGTGAGTACAAGCAGGAAAAGAATTAAACTAATAACATCATACTTTGCTTGCCTAACATACAAAATTTCTTCATTTATAATAACATAAACTTGTAGGAAATTAAAATCATTTAACAAATTTCCTCTCAATGATTTCTTAAAATTCTAATTTTCATTTATTTTAAAATAATGTTCCTATTTACTCCCAATTACAGAATTCAGGAAATTAAAATTCCAGACAAGGTCCTTAGAGCTGGAAAATGGCTTTGATACCAGAATGTAATGCCCAAAAAATACTGGGCAAAGCACAACATAATTACCCCTTAATAAGATCCAGATGCTTATTACAACAGAATAGCAGATAAATGACTTTTAAATAAATGATGCTTTATTTATTCTTTTATTCAGAAAACTTAATCATTTGTAATATCATGCTTTGTTTGCTAAACTTAGAAAATTTCATCATTTCAAACAACATAGAGGTTGTAGGAAATAAAGCAATTGATTTATTAAAACTCTTTCATATTTTCACAAATTTCATGTAACAACAACAGTTTTTCCTTTATAATTGTAGGAAATTTATCTACTATGAAATATTCAATCTTTGATAAGAAATATTTTGAAATGCACCTAATGCAAATTTTTTTAGACAAGAGGATTTAATCAAACTCTATTTACCACTTTTCTCTTTATACATTTACAAGTTCATGAATTTACATTTTAATAGAACAATTTCTTTTAGGCTTGTCACACCTAAATTATCCCTTCATTGTTTCTTTCAACATCAAATCAGCAACTTCATTTTTTCATACTCAAGAAAAACCTACAACATAAAGGCATTTACCACATGACCATGGAGGCTCACCTCCTAGCCTAGGCCATTACATGGCCACCCCTAAGCTAGGGGAAACAAGGAAGGATGGGATACAAACAATCAACACCCACAATCATCAACAAGAAACATAGACATCATAATTTTTACTCCCAAACCAAAGCTAGCACATAGGAATCATAATTGATCCTAATATGGGTGAAGGTGGAAATATCTCATATGGAGATGCCATACTTAAACAAAAACAAGTACTACTAAAAATTCTTGCATGTCTTCACAAGGCTCCCTTCCAACATACCAGCTCATCACAAGAGCATCAAAAACATTTCTTATGGCCCCCAAGGTATAACATAAGTAGGCTTCAAGGATGCCCATCCATCCAAGCTCTCATACATATAGATTTACCAACTAAGCCCTTCACCCCAAGACATTCTCAAATCCTCACAAGGATGAGAAATTATCTTGCACACCCATTTCAACAATTCATAAACACAAAAAGGAAATACAAGGACAAAATACATTTGAGCATATTGAAAACAAAACATCACAAACTCTCACAAAAGATTCATCTTCACATTACAATAACATGAAAAATACAAAGTAGAACCACCAACCTTTCCTTAAGCTAAGGCAATGGAGGTTTGTAGAAGAGCTAATCCTTTCCTTCCTAGCTTTTCCTTCCTTCTCAAAACTCTTATAATTTCTAAGTTTTTTCCTCTCAAATACAAACTAGCATAGTCAAGAAGTGTCTAACCTCTTAGTCTCTTTTCCTAAAGACTCTTAAACATTATTTTCTCATTCTCTCATCCAAGAGTAAGTTAGGTTTCTAGATCCTTTCTAATTTTCCACTTGCCCTTGCTATGGAAATGGAATGCAATTCAAAACATGGGAAGGTGAGTTAACCTAGAAACTATTTCCAAATTCGTCATTACCAAAGATGACCCACTTAGAGAGGCAATATGGAAGCTTAAGAAAGTGAAAATGGTGAAAGTTGGCCCCCTAATCTATGGCAATGGCTTGGGGCACTAAAAAATAACCCTAACTACACTATAGGACTCCATATAACCTTTCAAAAACCTTAGTAAAATTTGCATCCGAAAATGGGGAATGATGACATAAATCTTGGTTTTCTAAACTACTACCAAGCCTAAGGATACACAAGATAACCAAAGGAAGAGGTAGGATCCATATTCCACTTAAGCATGCCATCTCACCATAGTAGTGTCAAGTGACACCTCACAAAAGTACACATCACATTACACACTTGGCATGTCTAATAGAAATTTAACATTTACATTTACACATAATGAATTTACATCTAATAATACATTTACAACCACATACATACATGCATCACATTTATGAATAAAATCACATAACCATGAGGTCATTCTCTTCTCACAACCGACCTTGGTTTTAAACTGATTTCACATAGATCCATCCTTGTTTCCCCGCATTTACAACCATGGTCATAATCCTGCACACTCGATTCCTATGTTAGTATCTCATAAACTCAATGCATAAATAATCATATCAAAAGTGAAATAATAACATCAAAACTCAATATATATAAAGGAAGTGCATTTCATGAATCATAAACTTAATCCACATTATAATCTAATTCTACAAACATCGAAATGTAAATTCAATTTTTCACGTACACAAGTAACCCTAATTTAATCATTGAACCATTACACTATCAACATTTACTATTCTATAAGATAACGTAACAAATGCATAATTTAGAATTCATATATCTTAAGGTAAGCATGAAACCAAATATAGCATGAAAAGAGTACAACTAGCATCATCATCATATAAATCTATAAAAATAATCTCATATAGTCTAATGGTAGAAGGTCATAATCCAAAATAGGTCTAATGTCTCTAAACCATGTATCATCAAGATAAACCAAGTGCCAAAACAACTGTCGAGCTAAGATGGGTCGGGGTAGGACCTCACATTATCATTTTCATTACATGATTTCTGATGCTATCATTGCCTTAGTCTTCCAGGTCCATACCAACTAGTAATTAGTTGTTAGCAGTTGTCATCTCCATGCAAGAGGAAAGCATCCTTGTATACCATTCATGTGCATCATGTATTTTAAACCTTTTCATGTGATCATGCTAGTTAGTATGTAAAATGCAGCTGAGTAAATGTGTCAGGTTGGAATTGGAAAACAAGGCAAAATGGTTTGAATTTGTTGTCAAACAAATAAAGATTCATATTCTTATTAATAGGTAGTGAAGAATAGTTTTAACTTTCAAAAGCAACTAAAAGAGGAAAACTATCAAAACTGGATGTGTTAATCTATAGGATTAACCCCTAAAGATTGATATTTACATCCTCATGCTTAATCTGAAGAGGTTATGGTCAAAACATGGTTGCCCCTGAAATTCTCAAACTTTTTTCTTCCAAGCGTTTGGTAAGAATATCTGCTGGCTGGTCTGCAGTTGGACAAAAAATAAGTTGGAGACTATCATCTTTCATGTGATATTGAATCAAATGAAACTTTGTGTTGATGTGTTTGGTTCAATCATGAAAGAGTGTATTTTTGGCCATTTTGGTTGTAGATTGATTGTCAACTAGGAGAGGTGTTGAAAAACCTTGCACTCCTCTAAATCTGCAAGGATTATCGGAGCCATAATAGTTCCCTAGTTGCCTAGGAAGGTACTGTATATCCTGCTTCTATAAAGGATAGAGCTGACACTGACTACTTCATACATTTCCAAGTGATGATAGCTGACCCTGAATGCATTAAGAAACTTGATGTAGATTTTTCATCTTCCAAGTCACCTTCATACTCAAAATTTGAATACCTAACTAATATGAATTTTATTTCCTTGGAGTCTTTGAGCCCATAGTTATGAGTTCCTTTTAGATACCAATGGAGTTTTTTTTTTTTCTAACCAATGATTTTCTCTAAGTTCTTGCATGAATCTAGAGAGGACTCCAAGAATAGAAGAATTGTTTGGTCGGGTTGTTGCATAAATCAAACTTCCAACAAGCGGTTGGTATTTAGTTGCACCTACAAATGTTGCAGGATTATTTGATGTTAGTTCCCAAACTTTGCACCATAGGAGTACACAATGATTTGTAGTCTGACATTCCAAAATTTTCTCAAAATTTCACAAATGTATTGTTGTTGGACAAAAAATATATACTTGGGTCTTTGAATCATCACAAACTCAATACTTTTGATGCTTGCATCAAATCTTCTTCCTTAGTTTTAACATCTTATTTTTACTAGTTAGAAACAAATCATCCATATAAGCAACTAGATATACACTTGTGCTATCAACCTTTTTGACAAAAATAGTTGCTTCATCAAATTCAAAGTGTTTGAATTTCAACTTCATGAGGTGCTTAGTGAGTTTTTCATTGTAGGCTTATGGGGCTTGCTTTACACTATACAACAATCCGATTTTATAAGCATTTATATTTGGTATTCTTGACTATTGATTGCATATATTTCTAGCTAAGATATATACCAAGTTTCTATGAGAACATCAATCAAGAATGGAAGTTTTTACATCCATTTGATAAACTTTACATATATTTTATGCTAGAAGAGTGAACAAAGAAGGAAAGATAGTCCACTTCTCTATATGTGCAAGGTTTCTTTATACTTTAATGCCCTCTTGTTGAGTATATCTCTTTGAAACAAGCCATGCTTTATGTTTGTCAAGTAAGCCATTTTCTTTTTTCTTGTTTCAAAAGATCCACTAGAAACCAATAGCTTTACAACATAGTGGAGGGTCATTGAACTCCCAAATGCATTTCTTAAAATAATATCATTCTCAATTTGCATAGCCTTCCATCATATTGCAATATTGTTGGCTTCATAAGAAAAGTTGGTTCAGAACTTTAGAGTCTACTGTTATATTTTTTTCATCTATAGATCTCAAGTTATTGCCTTTATTGGATTGAGTTTGTTGTCTTGTGTTGTATTAACTTCTTGTTTCTATCTTGCCAATATCATCAAGTCTCAATTTTTTGAGAGTTTTTTGGGCTTGTTTGCCCATTTTTATGAAGATGTAGGTTGAATTATTAGTGCTTTCATTTCTTGATTAGAAGCTCCATTATGTTCTAACTATTGCTGTGTAGTTTCCTGAATCCCATGTTCATCTCATGAAGTTTGAAATTCTCCATGGGAAAGTTAAAATTTTCCATGAGAAGTTTGAATTTTTTCATTAGAGGGAATTTTATTGGAATATATTGATATAGAGATTCCAAATGTGGCTCCAACAAATATCTTATCCGTCCCTCAAAGTGAGGAATCTCACAAGGATGTTCTTTCCAAGAGACAAACTTGGCAAATTTTTCTAGGTGTTCTAATTAGCGTTTAACTCTAGACAATATTTTTGGAAGCTTCACAAAATCTAAGATCACGAGCAATAAGAAATTTCCTATTTGCCTCTCATCATACAACTTATATGCTTTTGAAGATTCAAAAATATCCTAGAAAAAGTCAAGTGTGTATGCTAGTTCTGTAGTTCCATTGAACATGTTGACAAGGAGACTAAACAATAGAGATCCAAGATATAAACTACCATCATCCTCATTTCTCTGATTCATGTGGCTTCTCAAGAATATTGTAGTTGCTACTAATGCCATGAAAATAATCACAAATATGAACATTCACGGTGGAGCTTATTAAAAGGAAAAATTTAAGGGTTAATTTCCAATAGATTGGATGCTTCTGAAATGTTATTCTATGTAGTTCCCTTTTTGGGGCATAGAGAGATGCAATAATGCAAAAAGGACACTTAAATCCAAGAAATGATATTTGAATAAGGAATTAGCATGGGGAAAGACTAGGACTAGGGTACAAGAACAGGGGATGGGATAGGAAAGATGATGGGGCCCAAGGTTCACATAGCTGGTCTTTGACATTTTAAATTTTTTTATGCATAATATACCAAACATTGCTATATTATTGTCATATTTAAAGCTTTAATTATTTAAGAAACCTGTTAAGGATTATACATAAATAAGGGATACAATATTACATAGATAAGAAAAATTTGTTGTAAATTAATGCTCACAAGAGATGCCGAAAGAGTGATTTTCAAGTTAGGCTTGTATTGAGAACTCCATGGGTGAGGACTATTAACAGGGAAAATTATTGGATACTAATCTCATATTTAAACAAGATTACCTATACATTATTTAATATATATAAGATTAGGAGTTGGTAATGCAACATCTTGAATGTTTGGCACAAGTCCACGAATTGATTGAACATCTGCTGAAGTTTTGACAGTGGCAGAGAAACAGATTTCTTATCATACATGTGTTGCACTTTGTCAATATTTTTGAGCTCAACTAATTTTACTTGTAGACACCTTATGTCCAAACAAGGGTCATCATGGTGGAGCATGCAGTGCTCCAAATATAAGAGCTGATTATAAGCCTATTGACATCAGCAATGAAGCAGTAGAAGCTATATTTTTGCAGCTACAATGTGATAGAAAAATTGGACCAGCTTTTGTCAGAGCTTGTTAGCCTGCAGTAGAGAAGTTCCTCAGCTACAATGGGCATACAATTCTATTGGAACTGAGTCAGGCTCCTGTTGCTAGACACTACTTGCATGGCTTAGTGTTGTATGCATGCATTAGGGGTCTTGCACATTGTCACCTTGGTGCCAAATGCTCGCAGAATTTTAGTAGGTGCAACATTGAGAAATGAACATCTGGGAATGGCAGTCATACTGGATGCACCTAGTGGTGCTTCCCATGTGGACCCTTAAGTTATTCAGGCTACCTCACTTGTATTGGTTAATCTTGTTTGTCCCTCTCCATCTCTTAGTAGAAAGCCAATTTGTCCCTCTCTCATTTATTTAGCTCTACCAAGCATGAACTATAATGTAATTCAATACGCATGGCTTTCAACCAAAATGCTCAACCATTAAACTTGTATACTAGTTTTTCAAATATTATGTTGTATCTGGCAAAATGTGGTCATTGCAATGGTCAGCAACAAGTTGCATGCCTAGCATCTAAATTCACTTTAGAAAACATATGTGAACATACCAAAAAAATACATTAAAAATCAGCTATAGGCATGAAAATATCAATCTCTACACTTTTCTCCTTCAAATCTAGGTATGGGACTTTTCATAGGATCTTGAACTAAAACCTTCTCATTATGCTTGGATTATAGCTATGATTAATCAAGAAAATTATTATGATAAGTAGTTTTCTGCATGTATAAGAGCTGAATTTTTGTAATGCTCATTGCAAGAACTACATCATGCAAGGTCAACATTTGAGAAAGCTCGCTTCAACCTAGTATGTATGAATATATTCACTTATCTTGTAATTTTCCAAAATGAGCTGCAACCTATTATTTTTTCACATATGATCATTCATGTGATTATTTCTATTCTTTTTGTGGAGTGAAATGTTTTATTAGCATTTACAAAATCTTAATTGTATCTTTATGTGATTTAGATGACCACTCTTTCAAATATTGAGGCCAAGAAAACATTTGAATTCTTGGAGGCAGCTAGTGGAACAATGGATGCTCATCTACATTATTTTAATCAAGTATAGGCTTCGTCTGAAAACTTAGAGATTTACTTGTATAAATTTTTGTTCAAGTGAGGTTCGTAGCAGGAGAATATTGTATCCTGTCTATGGTTTGTTCATTTAAGTTGATGCTAAGTGTGTTTTGATCCTGTGCCTAGGACATTATCAGAGTTATGATTTGTTGCAGTAGATGGAGCCATATATACACCAGGTTGCCCTTTCATTACTTGTTTTCTGAAAATCTTATCTAGTTTTCTACTTTGACTTGGAGTTTTGTTTCTTCAAATGTTATTATTCTAAGAGAAATATAAACATTTATTATTTGATTTTGAACAAATGTAGTAGCAGATTGTAAACATCTATCTTTTCAACCTTGGTGTCTTAGAAATATAAGTTGCCTTTCTTGGAATGCTTCTTTTGATGTTTCCCAAGGTGCTCATATAAAAAACATAATAATTTGAAGTGCCTGATAGACATCTTTCTTTTTGTAATTGGTTCTCACTTGATTGATGCTTATGGAGTGTATATTTGACTCAAATTACTATGTTTGCATGCATGAGTATATATGTTGGTATTGTCCTATTAGTTTGAAGTGAAAACAAGGGACAGAGTGCCAAAAGCATAAATGGACTATGTGGGCCTTTGAACTACCCTACAAGGAGACTTTTTGATACTAGAAAACATAGAGGAACCCCTAAAAACTCTAAAAACTACAAAGTCCAATGAATTGCATATTATGTAGCATGGGAAGAAAATAAAAGAAGTAGACAATTAGGAAAAGGTCCTGCCTTTACTGAATGTACATTTTCTCTCACAGACCTGGCCTTATATATTGGGTTGTTTTAGCAGCCAATGAGTGTGGTAGTTTATCTTTTTTTTTGGTGAAAGCCTGAAGGATTTAAAAACTCCTGGAGCTTGTTCCATTTGATGAATTATTGTTGAGTATCTTTTTTGCCTTTAAGGAAGAGGGTTTATTGAATTGTAGGTTTTAAATTTTTAATTAGTGTGTGGTCCTTAATGTTGTCAGGTTGGTTTGATAATTTTATGACTGATTTAAATTATCTTGTATTGAATTTTTTGGATATCCCATTGATAATGCAATGGATCATAATGATTTTAACTTCTACATTTCGTCATGTGTCATATTGAGTGATAGCATCTCCTATATGTCCAATATTGTAGTCCAATTTGGTATCTGTTCAATTCTAAGTGTTGATTTTATCACATGGAATTTGAAACTACAGCTATTATTTGGATATTGACAAGCAAGTTTTTTTCAAGTTGTTATTTATTCTGAGTATTTAGTTGTTTGGAACTACTACTGTAGGCGGCTCATTTGATTGTTTTTTGATCAGTTGGAGAGCCTTCCTTCCATGGTAGGTGGAGAGGTGCAATATCCAAGTGTTCTTGGAGAGCTATTACATGGAGAGGTACAATCATCAACTTTCCTTGATTTTGTATATATTTCAATAGTTTTTATTAGGATAAAATAGTAAACATGCTTTGTTTAGATGTTTGATTCACTTTGATTCACTTTTATTTTCTTGAATAACAAGTTTTATGGTTTCAAAAGTTTGACTGCAGAATTATAATGTTTTTGTCCCATTATTATGAGGAAGGGAAAATGATTCTCTATTTGCTATAGTACAAATCAATTCCCTTGTAATGTATAGTTTATTTTTCATATGAAATCATTCTTCTAGCGTAGTAGAATATTTAATATAATGTTATCTACTATAGCCAATTTTTAGTGCAATTATAATATCTTCCTCTACTACAAGAAAAAGTATTTTGAGGACCTCACGTGTTTCTTTCTTCCTATGGTTCTTGCTAGCCTTAGTAGTTTTAGGGATTCCTCTATATTTATGGTAGCACAAAGTGTCCTTGGATGATGTGGGTAGGGCTGTGCAAATTGAAAAGGTCTTAAATTTTAATAGTCATTATTTGTGTATTTTTTATTTGGACACTCTGGCCCATTTTTTCACTTCATACTTCAACAAAAAGTACTATCATATACACTCATTCATGTTTGTTCACATACTAATTGCTTATAAACATAGAGTTGCATATTTTGCTTAGGCTTTGTCTTAGGGATTAGGAGATTTTTTTTGGTAGAACTATAGACCACCTAGATAGAAGGAAAGTGTTTTTCATTTAAGGTCTGGTCTCTTGTTTAACTATAATATTATATATATATATGATCCATAGCAAGTCAAAAATAAGAAATTGATCTTTTTAACTTCTTTTTTAGTCTGCTTTGCTTGGGATTTTTAGTGTGCTTGATCATTACCTATGTAATCTAATGTGTTATTTTTTTTTCTTTTTGTAGAAATCTATTGACAAAGTCAAAGAAGGGAATAAAGTTAATGTGTTAGATCCATATGATGGTGTTGTTGTGGGTATTGGGAGGATTCACTCCTTTTCTATTGTACATGGAGTCAACTTGAAAGGAACTGGAGATGTGACGCAAAGTAGGGAGCAAGAGAGGCCAAACAATGGCACACCCTAATGATCCAAGCCTACCCAACACATGCGGAAGCCAAAAAACACAACAGCGAGAGAGAGAATGCAAAAAATTTCATATATTATCATCAAATAGAATCATACATGCTAGGCTGTAAGGCCTTCCCAATTATAGCCTGATATTACAATGAATCTCATAAGTCCTCAAAAATGCGAGGATCTGTTACAAATTTTCAATCTAATGTCTACTATCTTCTATCCCCCAAAACTCCCCCCAATCTATAGCTAAACATCTACATTTATACAAGAAGCTACCAAACTGAGTCGGCCTTCAAATCCATAATCAACGAAAGGAATGTTCAGATCTAGGGCCACACACTTCCCAATGATGGATACCAACATTAAAGCTATGATCCAATATAAATGCACAAGTCGGCCACAACATGAACTAAAACTAAACCTGTCAGTAAGCAAGATAACTGAGAAGTAGACAGGCAATGCTAAGTGCTAGTGAAATAACCGACCACCCAAGAGATAACTGACCACACTTGATAACCAAAGGAAACTGACCAACTACTGACCAACTCGGTCAAAGCAGGAATCGAGCAACATAGACAAACTCCAAATTGTTTTTGGTGACACAGGATTGCCAAGGAACCGAGATGCTCCTGCATCAGACACCTAGGGTTATTTTGAAATGATTCTCTAAATCATTTGGTAGGTTTGGTCCAAGCTGCATCTAGCTCAAATTGTGAAATCCATGAACTGTCTTCCATTGGTCTATTCTTCCATTTTACCAAATATTCCATATATTGTTTTCCTCTTGTACTCTTGCCAACTCTTTCCTTCAAGATCTGTTCAACTTCATCATTCTGCTTCTTAGGATATTCTATCGGTACTGTTACTTCTTCATCAAGTTCATGATATTCATACAAATCAGAAATGTTGAAAATAGGTAATATGTCCATGTCATCAGTTAACTCAATCTCATATGCATTTCCACTATCAAATTTCTTCAAAATCTTGCAAGGTCCAAACTTCTTCATCTTCAGCTTCCGATAGGTTCCAACTGGAAATTGACCTTTCTTCAAATGAACCATCACTTCATCACTAGCATAAAAAGTTTTATGTCTCCTTGATCTATCAGCTCTGTCTTTGTATTTCTGATTACTATCTTCCAGCTTCAGCTTCACATCTTCATGTAATGTCTTCATGTACTTAGCAAACTTTACTTCTTCAACACTTTTCTTATTCTCATCAGCAATGTCTCTTAAATCAGGTATTCCTCTCAGTTGTGTGCCATTCACAATCTCAAATGGTGTCTTTCCAGTACTCCTATTCATTGAATTATTGTATGCAAACTCTACTTGTGCCAATACAGAATCCTAATTACTTGGTGTGTCTCCAACTAAACATCTCAAAAGATTTCCCAAACTTCTATTCACAACTTCAATCTATCCATCGGTTTGTGGGTGAAATATAGAACTATATTTCAACTCAGTGCCAAATTTCTTCCAAAGTGTTTCCCAAAAGTATCCAATAAACTTACTATCTCGATCAGAGATTATACTCATCGGTAATCCATGCAATCTAACAATTTCCTTAAAGAAAAGATATGCTACATGTACTACATCTAATGTCTTTCTACATGGTATAAAATGTGCCATTTTTAAAAATCTATCCACAATAACAAATATTGAATCATTACCTCTTACCGTCTTCGGTAAGCCAAGAATAAAGTCCATATTGATGTTAATCCAAGGTTTCTCAAGAAAAAAAATTGGTGTATACAATCTAGTATTTTGACTTACTCCTTTTGCAACTTGACAAATTCCACAACTTTTTACAAATTTATGAACATCTTTATACAACTGCGGCCAATAGTATTTCTCCTTAAGCAAATTCCATGTTTTATCAATGCCAAAATGTCCAGCCAAACGACTACTATGTTTCTCCTTTATCAAATTAGATCTCATCACTCCTCTTAGTATACACAACTGAATAGCTTTAAACAACATACCTTCCTGAACAAAATATTCATCCCATTTAGTATCTTGTTGATCTTGAATAGGTGCTCTGCACTATCTCCATGGCTGAGAAAAATCAGGGTCAAACTCATAAGAATCTCTCATCTCATCATAACCAAGAACTTCAATTTTCATCTCTGTCATCAAAGATCTTCTTCTACTCAATGCATCAGCAATTCGATTAGTGACTCCACTCTTATGCTTTATCACAAATGTGTAACTCTGCAAATACTCAACCGATTTTATATGTCTCTGATTCAACTTATTCTGACTACCCAAATATTGTAAAGCCTTATGATCAGTATACAACACAAATTCACTCAGTATCAAATAATGTCTCCATTTATTCAGTGCTTGAACAATAGCATAGAATTCTTGATCATACACAGAGTATTTCCTTCTAGCACCATTCAACTTTTCACTAAAGAAAGCAACAAGTTTACCTTCTTGACTCAACACAGCTCCAATTGCACTTCCACTTGCATCACATTCCACTTGAAATAATTTATTGAAATTAGGTAATGCCAAAATAGGTAATTCAGCAACCTTCTGCTTCAGAGTCTCAAAACTTTTGTGAACTCCATGTGTCCACTTGAATTCTCTTTTATCTCCTCTCATAGTCTCAGTCATAGCATTAAAAATTGAACTAAAATTCCTTATGAACTTTTGGTAAAAACTTTCCAAACCATGAAATGATCTTACCTCACTAGCATTCACAGGTGTAGGCCAATTAAAAATAGCTTCAGCCTTTTCAGGATCCATCTTCAAACCATCAGCTGAAATAAAAAATCCCAAATACATAATTTCTTCTTTCATGAATGAATACTTT
Organism: Chamaecyparis obtusa; assembly: GCA_027943335.1. Lineage (NCBI taxonomy): Eukaryota > Viridiplantae > Streptophyta > Pinopsida > Cupressales > Cupressaceae > Chamaecyparis > Chamaecyparis obtusa. Next base: position 482,322 of record BSBK01004199.1, on the reverse strand, counting down.
TTCAAATTTATCAGCAAATTTTCCTCTTTCAATCTTTTCCAAACTTGTCTAACATGCAAAAAATGTTCTTCTCCACTCTTACTAAATATCAAAATATCATCAAGATATACAATCATAAACCTACCCAAGAATTTCTTCAAAACTTCATTCATCAACCTCATAAAAGTACTCGGTGCATTAGTTAAACCAAAAGGCATAACCAACCACTCATACAAACCCTCTTTTGTCTTAAAAGCAATCTTCCATTCATCACCTTCTCTGATTCTGATCTGATGATACCCACTTTTCAAATCAATCTTTGTGAAATACTTTGCTCTAGTCAAACTATCCATTATATCATCCATTCTCGATATAGGAAACCTATACTTCACTATTAACTTATTAATTGCTCTAGAATCAATACACATTCTCCATTCTCCATTCTTCTTCGGTGCCAATACAATAGGTACTACACAAGGACTCAAACTTTCTCTGATCAAACCTTTCTCTAGCAACTCTTGAATCTGTCGGTTCAATTCCTGATTCTCAGTAGGTGTCAACCGATGAGGTGCCTTATTCGGTAAACTAGCTCTAGGGATTAGATCCATACAATGATCAATGCTTCTTTTTGGTGGAAAACCATTAGGTACATTATCAAAAATGATATCTCTATACTTGGTGAGTAACTTATCAATCTCCTTAGGGACATTATCCTCTATTTTCTTACTCAGTTTGTTAGGGATCATAGAAAAACATACATCATTCCTCTTCAAAGAGTTAACAAACTTTCTTCCTTCCATCAGACAAAATTTCATAGATGTGCAAACATTACTAATAGGTTCTTCCATCAATGGTAATAAGATTTTTCTCTTTCCATCAGCCACAATAGTATACTTATGCAATCTCCCATCATATATAGCATGTCTATCATATTGCCAAGGTCTACCCAACAAAATATGACAACAATCCATAGGCATGATATCACATAACACCTTATCATAGTATTTTCCAATCTTCAAATTCACATAACATTGTTCACTTACTAGGAGTGTATGCTCATCTTTGATCCATGAAATTTGATAGGGTTTCAGATGTACCAACCTTTCCAGCTGCAATTTTGTGACCATCTCTTCAGATGCTAGATTCTCTGAGCTACCATTGTCAATGATTACCTTCCAAACTTTGTCAGAAACTCTACATCTAGTCTTGAACAAACTTTTCCTTACCGAATCTTCCTTCTTTCTTTCATTCCATAGTGCTCTCCTTACCATCAAGTTATTTTCTTTCTTAGGTTCATTCAGTGACTCTTCTTGCACCAAAGCATTTCTACTGCTACCAACCTTCTTACTAGCCTTTGTACATTCAAAAGATCTATGTCCTTCTTCTCCACAATTATAACAAGTTCCTCAAAAACTTCCTCTTCCATAACCACCTCGGTAGTTACTGCCTCTACCTCTAGATGAACTTTCACCTTTCCACTCGGTCTTGCCTTTGTCCAGATTTTTCTTTTCTGGTTTAGATCTACTATTTTCACCATTAGATCTACCTCTTCCTCTAGGGAATCTACCACCTTGACCTCTTTTCCTTTTCTCATGTCTCTTGTTCAATTTCTCCTCGGCCTTCAAAGCAAATTGATAAGCCTCTTCAATGTTCTCCAACTTGACCATACTAATTTCCTCTTGGATGGAAACTCTCTAACCATTCAGGTATTTGCCAATTCTTTCTACATCATCTTCATCATGTCTAGATCTAATATCTAATCTATAGAATTCCTTAGTATATTCTTTTACCAAGCTATCTTTCTATCTCAAACTTTGCATTCACCGAACTAGGTTAATCTGATAATCACAAGGTAAGAACTTTCCTTTCAATTTTTTCACCATTTTATTCCATACCTTAATTTTGTCTTTTCCTTTCCTCTTTTGATCCAATTGCAGATGTTCCCACCATAAGGATGCATGACTTTTCAACTTTGTGCTTGCAATCTTCACCTTCTTATCTTTAGGAATGTTTTCATATTCAAAATACTTTTCCATCTCGGTGATCCAGTCCAGCAATTCATCAGAATATAGCTTTCCACCATACTCAGGAGGATTGAAATGTGGTGTTGACTTTAGACTTGTCAAAGCCTTCAAAAATATTTCTTCACCTTGATCCATAACAAGTGCAGGTTCTGCATTCACCTATTCTTCCTCAACTTCATCATCACTAACATCTTCAATATGTCTGCCTCTTCTTTGGGCTATTTTAATAGCTTCTAACCTAGCAGCAATTTGCCTTAGCATATCTGCCAATCTTGGATCTGCATCTCACCTCCCACAAACCATCTTGACAACCCTCTATAATTATAGGTCATATCACAATCTGCTACCCCAAAATAATTCAACTATGGTTTCAAGAGGAACCTACAAACCTAGATCTGCAGAACTAGATCAAGAGCTCACCTCACTCTGATACCACCTGATGCAAAGCAAGGAGCAAGAGGGTCCAAATAATGGTGCACCCTAATGATCCAAGCCTACCCAACACATGCGGAAGCCAACAAACACAACAGTGAGAGAGAGAATGTAGAAAGTTTCATATATTATCATCAAATAGAATCATACATGTTGGGCTGTAAGGCCTTCTCGGTTACGGCCTGATATTACAATGAATCTCAGAAGTCCTCAAACATGTGAGGATCTATTACAAATCTTCAATCTAATGTCTACTATCTTCTATCCCCCAAAACTCCCCTCAATCTACAACCAAACATCTACATTTATACAAGAAGCTACTGAACTAAGTCGACCTTTAGATCCATAGTCAACGGAAGGAATGGTCAGATCTAGGACCACATGCTTCCCAATGATGGATACCAACATTAAATCCATGATCCAATATAAATGCACAAGTTGGCCACAACAGGAACTAAAACTAAACCCATCGGTAAGAAAGATAATTGAGCAGCAGACAGGCAATGCTGAGCGCCAGTGAAATAACCGACTGCCCAGGAGATAACCAACCACACTTGGTAACCAAAGGAAATAGACCAACTACCGACCAACTCAGTTAAAGAAGGAACTGAGAAACACAGACAAACTCCAAATTTTTTTTGGTGACATAGGATTGTCAAGGACCCGAGATGCTCCTGCATCAAGATGAAAATGTAAACATTTTAAAGGTCACAAGTAACTTACCCCTTTCTTATGAAGACAAAACAAATGGGGCTATTTGTCTAAAAGAGAAAGAGGGAACCTTCACACGATGGCCACTAAAGTATTTGGCAAAAATGACATAGTTGATCAACAAGTTTATTATGTGTTATTTGCTAGAAATTTTGGGTCATTGCTTTATATTACAATATTTTCAATGTGTTGTTTAGAGATTTTAATCATCAAGGTGTATTTGAAAGAGTTGGAAACTCTTAGACAACTTTGACATTTTTAATTATATTTATGTATATACTCTTTAGACAACTTTGACATTATAATTTGATATATATTTGCATTAATTTTTCTTATTGGATATTACCTTTATTTATCATCATGATGTTGAATCAATCTTTTAATTCTAGTATGTCACAACTTGTTCATGTGTAATACTCTTATTTTCTTTTATGATTTAGTTCAAGTCTAATATTATGTTTTTTAAAAAAATTTATTAAATTATTCATTTCGTAACTACATTTACTACCAAATAACATAAATGACCAAATAAAATACCAATTAAATGACTAAATAAATGACCAAATAAATGATCAAATGACCAAATAAATGACCAAATAAACTACCAAATGACCAAATAAATGACCAAATAAATGATCAAATAAATGACTAAATAAATGACCAAATACACTACCAAATGACCAAATAAATGACCAAATGAACAAATAAATGACCAAATAAACTACCAAATGACCAAATAAATGACCAAATGACCAAATAAATGACCAAATAAACTACCAAATGACCAAATAAATGACTAAATATATGACCAAATCAATGACCAAATAAATGACTAAATATATGACCAAATCAATGACCAAATAAATGACTAAAATAGTTTAGTCATAAATTTGGTCACGAGACAAATGACCTGTAATAAACTACCACTGGTCACGTGACCAAATTTGGTCATTTATCTACAATTTTTGGTAGTTTATTTGGTCATATATTGCTGTTTTTGTGCTAGTGGGTGAAGTGGAAGAGAAGTGATAGGTTCTAGTGCATTCACAGTATAGTCATTGAAAGCATGGACAAGCAAGTCGACACCTAAAGTGATCTCAACCAGAGATGCATTCGAATTCCTTCAAATCCTCACATTCGTAGTAGAGGGTATCTTAACTTCAGTGGAATCACACTTGATTGTCCTAACACTAGACCCTTGGCCTACTTCGAGAAGGTTTTCATATACATGCACCATATCTACATCCTTGTCAAAGGTTGCATTAGATAGAGAATCAAATTCATACTCGTGTGAGTCAGTGATGCTTGATAGAGGAACTCCATCACTACTTGTATTACAATCTGATTCTTGTTCATCTCTCGCAACATTGATGGTTTTTTGGATTTGTTCCTGTTTGAACCACTCTTGGAAAGGTGATGACATGTAAAATTCATGTTGATAGTTAGGATTGGCGGTCTACATTTTCCTCAACCACTCATATGTTAGTGGAGTAACTGAGGCGGTGTCATTAGAGTCACTATCAATCTCTTCCTTACTAACACGCGGTATAAGATCATCTAGCTTTGTAAAGAGTGCAAAAATATTTGGAGGAATAGCATAAGGAAAGGCATCCTCATCAAAGCTGTCCTCTAAGTTTTTAGCTATAGTAGTGCCTTTAGGTTTCGGCTGGTATTCCAGTTTTGGTACAAATTTGTTAATCCCTAAATGAAACAAGATCTTCTTGAAGCCTAAACCAATAGTATCCCTTATTTGTCAACCTATAGTTTCAAGTGGTTCAAGAAATCCTTTGTTATTCACCCCTATAGGGCCATTCCCTTTATAGTCAAAGCATTTCATGAGCTCAAAACCTGTGCCATATCATTCAGGTTCTATTTCACGAGTGGGAGTGACATGCTCAAGTGTGCCCTCTTCTTTGTAAATCCAAGATGCAATAGCTCTATTTTCATCCTTGTCCTCTAGTGGTATCGTGGCATGTACAAAGGCACTGTCATAGATTGTTTGAGAAGAGATAGAAGAAGGTTCCTTGTCCTCAGAGGGTTTTCCATAGGAACGTGGAGATGGAGGTAGAGATGTTAATGACAACATAGGTTCAATCTGATACCCCCCCATGCCAATATTGTTGAGTTTTAGAGTCTGTTCCATCTCCTTGAGTTTAGCATTGAAGAATTTAGTGGACTCTGTTTTGGTTGGAACAAAGCTATCAATAAATTTTGTGAGTATATTGCAAGTATAGATCATGTTAGCAGGTACTGTTACTTCTGGTCCTTGGAATGGGAACTTTATACATTGATGGTAGGTTGAAGGAACCACTTGCATCTCTTGGATCCATGACCTTCACAATAGTATTTTGTATGCTAGGGGAATATCCAGTATGTGATAGATGACATCTCTTTTAATTGGTCCAACTTGGATTGGTAACACAACTAGCCCTTTAGATTTGCATTCTTCTTCATCATATGCTTTAATGGTGATTTTTTTGTGAGAATCTATATAGTCTTGACCATAGCCTAACTAGGTGATAAAGCTAGTAGAGCATATGTTAAGGCCAACACCATTATCAATGAGAACATGATGGACAAGCTTTTGGCCAATCATGACTTCAATATATAGAGGGTTATTGTGTGGATGGATCAGAGAATGATAGTCTTCCTCAAAAAAAGACAAGTAATGTGGCAAGGTTAGGTTACCTACCATGGATTAAAACTGGTCTAGATCAAGATCCTTGGGGACATTTGCCTCAATAAGGGATTTATCAAGAATCTGCCTATGAGCAGGCAAGGTTTTCAATAGCTCAAAGATAATAAAATGAATGTTGGTTCATTGCAGTTGGTCCACGATACTGTAATTAGTATTGTTAGGTGTGGTGACCAATTTTGAATTCTTGTTGGTAGGGCCAATGAAAAATTTATCTATAGGTTGTTTTGGTGTAGATGTGGAAGGCTCGGGGCCTTTGAGAATGATCTTCACATGAGACTAAGTGATAGCATTTGCACAAACTTGAGACTATTCTTGTTCATGGGAATGAGACATTGGGCCTCACAGGATGAATTTTTTTTGGACTTGGGACCATCCTCATGTCCCTTGATGGTGATAACATCACAATATTCAACATCAATAGGTTTACCCATATTAATGACATTATTATTGGTATTGTACGTATAGTTGACCTTTGTGTTGGCATTTTTGGATTTTGGAAGATTCACCCTTCTCATGAGGAGGAAAGGGGTCTTTGAATGCTTGGTGATCTGAGTTCTTGTTGTGGTTTCCCACAACAACATCACCATTTTTGATAGGATCTTGGATCTTATGCCGTAGTTGGATGCAGCTAGCATTTTTGTGACCTTTGTTCTGATGGTAATCACAGTATGCAGATTCATTCCACCAAGAAGGTCATGGTTGTGGCTCATAAGGACGCAAATTATCTAGAGTGATTATTTGGTTTTGTAAGAGAGTCTTGTAAACCCCATCAAGAGGTTCCCCTAAGGAAGTGTACTCACTCTTGGGTCGAGGTGCCCAAGGTTTTCTTTTAGAATACTTTGAAGGTGGCTGATTTTTTGCCATATCCTTTTTAGTGGCTTTGGCTGTCTGCATGCTAGAGGTAAGATTGAACATAGCCTTTAGAGGCTTTGGAGTCATGTTGTCAACAACTCCATCATTCACAACATCCCTATATTTATTGACAAATTTAGGTTTGTCTTTGCTCGAGGAGGACCCCTGTTTGTTATCCTTGTGTAAGGTTAGTTCTCCTTTCTTGACCATGAATGTTTCTATTCTCACATATTGTTTAATCATGTCATTGAAGGTCAAAGGACCTTTTAGTTGTACCTGTTATCCAAAATCAAGAAGAAGATTGTCTAAAAAGATGTCGAGCTTTTCAGACTCAGGTATCTTGCGAGAATATTTTGTATAAAGTTATCTCCATCTCTAGAGAAATATCAAGAAAGGTTCCCCATGTCATTGTTTGAAGCTACAAAGGTCATGAATGTTAACCAAATGTTGGATGTTGTGTGAGTAGTGTTGCAGGAACAAGTTGGAAATCTCATCGAAAGACTTTATGCTAGTAGGTAACCAAGAGAAGCACTCCATAGAAGACCCTCCCAAGCTACACAAGAAGAGACACATGAGGTAAGTTTGGTCATGTATAAACTCCATAGACAGAGCACAAAACTCTCTCAAGTGATCTTGAGGATCAGAGGTACCCAAATATTTATCGTATTTGGGAAGTTCCACTCCTTTAAGAAAAGGAGGCATGCAAAGACTTTTATCAAATGGGAATGGACAAATGCTATCCAGTGTGAACTATTTCACTAGTTTATCCTTGTCCTTCATGATTTGATTGATTTGGTCTTGCATGTCTTGGACTAACTTTTGTAGTTTAGCATTGTCAGTTTCCTCTTTGACCACAAGAGTTTTGACATTTTAGTGTGGAGGTAACTTGGCCCCTTGGTTGGTTAGTTTGAGAAAGTATTTCTCCTTCTCTTCTTTCATGTGGATCTCCATCATCTTGAGGAGGCCTTTGTTATCTCGAGTAGCCTCTATGTCATGTTGAGTTATCTCCTCAACATCATTACCAAGAATGTCAAAAATGCTTTGAGAATGATATCTATCTTTTTCATTTTGAGATTGATCATGACCTCTGCTAGTTTCACCATCTTGACTTTGATCTTCCATCTTGCTAGTGTGCAAGTGTGTAGTGTGTAAAGACTTAGTGCAAGGGTGTGTAGTATGGTGAGAGGTCATGTCTAAGGAAACCTTTGTTGCATTAATAGGGTTAGATTCAAATGATGACCCTTCATAGTTTTGATGTTCTTGAAACAATGGGTTCCAGACCCAACTAAAATCCATAGGGAATGAACGTTGAACGTAAGGTCAAATGATAGGAGAGGGAGATTGAGATGACCCCTCTCTAAACATAGCTAGCAAGGAGGAACATGAAGATCCCCTACAGCACTCAGATTGCATGACAAGTTTGGAATGACCTCTTCCTTGATTGCAAGGTCTACCTCAACCTCATCTAGTAAGATGTAAAGGGAATGCATTGCTACTTTGAGTTGCAATAGTCATAGATGAAGATTGTGTAACAAGAGAAAACTAGGACTACACTTGGAACTATGTCTCGAGATAAGTGTGAAGAGTGACAAAGGTGAAATATACCCAGCACGAGTCATCAAGAGTAAGGCTAGAACAACCGAGAGATGACTATCATGTCGCAAGGTATGATAACACAATGAAATGAGTAGACAATAGAGAGACAAGGTAAGTTCAAGAAATCATCATGTAGTTCTCAGCCTGAGACATCTAGTTTTAGGCTATGTATAGGTAGGAATATGTGTAGACAAACCCTAAACAAGAGCTAGACTAAGCAGATTGTCAACAGGGAGACAAAAAATAGCTCATAGTTCTGACAAAAATGGTATAGTGTCACATGAGGAAGTATAGTCCCGCACAAAGATATGCCAAGGTCGTGTGAAGAAGCACTAGTAGTAGTGTGAAGATATACGGTCTCACACAAAAAAGTGCAAGATAGAGCTAAAAATTTGATAGAGATGGGGTACAACCTCGTGTGAGGATCCATAATCTCACACGAAAAAGTGCAGAACAATGCAAAAGCTCATATAAATTTGTTCAAAAAATTAGGTGAGTAAGTGTAGAACTTGTCAGTTGGGTCCATTTTTTGAGAAAAAAAATGATTGTGATACATAGCTCAGACTATTCTTTGACAGGGTATTCAGTTTGTAGATTGTCTTGGACAGTTTCAGAATAACAAGTTTTAGTTCAAACATTTTGGGAACCAATCATTAACAAGCATAGAGGTTTGGACTTTCAAGAAATTGTGATACAAAAAATAGTTGAAAATAGTTCCACCTAGGACAAAGCAACTCAAAATAATCATGGGAGTCTTGACAGGTTTGAACATGTTGGATGCTTTACGACTCGAAACAAACACTCATTTATCCCTACAAAGAAAATGATAGAGAAGAAAAAATATGTGCCTCACAACTTATGCACATGCATTCACCTAACACAATCGTGTCACCCCCTAGAGGGAACCCATATTTTTGGTTTTTTCAAGGACTCAATAATATATGTTCAAAGGTTACCCTTGAAACAGGGGCTAGTGTCATATACCACCTTCAAACATCTAGGTGCATGATGGTGCAGGAGCACCTAGGCTAACCTCCTAGTCTTGAAATGTTTTGACTTGTAGCTAACCTTAGAAAAGTTAGTGAGTGTGTTTATCTTGGACCTTATAAGGTCTTGCAAAGTGTGTGACTAGGTGGATTGATAGTTGGATCTAATCCAACCTAGTTTAGTTAGGTTCCTTTATTGCTCAATTTTGGCTTGCTTAGGGAAATGAGTCTAAATATGTCCTAAACCTTGGCATAGTAAAGAAGATGCCTTATTAGGCTTAAATGAGGTTAGTTCTTTGAACTAAGTGGGATAGAGGCCCTAGAGTATAGGTTACCTCATTATTGCAAAAGATGCCAAAAGTTGTCATGACAACATTTGCAACTTTGTCCAAATGTTGCATGCAACTCGACCACATAGGATCCCCTCCATTCTAGGAGTGGGAAATGAATGCCAAGGCATAAAATGGTGGAGGAGGTATCTTATGATACTAAATGGCTCATATTTTGAGGTAGATGTGAATGTAAGGAAGTTTTTGAATTGGAAAGAAGCTCTGCAATTCTAGTTTTAGGAGATACCCGAGCATTCTTGAGTAATAGTGTGATCTAATGGATTGAACTCTTTGAATTAGTTGTGTATCTATGTTGGTAGGTTAGTTATAAGACTTTTTAATTCTTTGTTCAAGAACTTTAGAGGTAGCTTTGGGGCATTAATAAATTGTTTTCTAATCAGGAAGTCTATTGTCCAATATTAGAGCAGGTTGTGTTTCCATGGCTCCCCCATGAAATATAACCATGGGATCTTCCTAAAGTTGGATGAATGTTTTAGGGGAGCCAATGTATAGTAGGTATATGAAGGTAGGAGTTTGCAATATTTGAGCTTCAAATTTTAAAGTCATGCCCTAGGTGAGACTGGTGTGTCCGATTAGAGGTGTGATAGTGAAGAAATGAATGATTACATGCAGGGGAAAGGAAGAATGTATCAAACAGGCATGGTTCTAGATAGCATGTGAAGTTATCATTGCATTTTGGTGAGATTTGAGATTGATAAATCCTTTTGATTGGGTTTCAAGAAAGAAATCAATAAAGTCCTAGAAATTAGGCCTATTAGCCTTGTTATCCCTACTTTGTAGGAAGCTAGTGTATGGAGGCTTGAGAGCCCTAAAAACTTCTAGATCTAAAGTAACTTTGAAAAGGGTACTCAAATATAAAGTTTTTTGTGTAGGTTATTTGGAAGGATTTGATAAGAAATTGGGAAAAGACCCTATCAAGGGCTACAAGAAAACTAGGCCTAATTAGGTCTCTAAAAAGGCTGACCCTTGAACTTGATTGTTAAGGGCTTTGAGATCCATCAAAATGGATTAAAATGGAAACAAAATGAATTTTTTCAAGAAGTATGGTACCCCTACAACCATTATGGCAATGTGTGAGATAAATACACTTAGAGCCTTCTAGGTGTTTGAAAGCATTGAGACAAAACTAAAAGATAATTGTCCTTTAAGGCTAAGCACAAGGGTAGGAACTCTTAGGATAGAGTTCAAGGAGTCTTAAAGTTATCACTTTAGACCAATGAGATCCTAGAAGTGAGTAGGATCTAAGGAGATAGGATTAATTGATTCCTATAGGAGTTTGTGTGAGCACCCCTTGGAGAACATTTATTAGATTGGTATCAAAGCTTGTGATTAGGCTTGTGGTTAATGTTTTAGCTAGCTAAATCAATGGAAGAATCAAGGATTATGACTAATGCAGAGTTAGCAAAGAAAGTGGAAGACCAAGAAGAGGAAAATAGGTTGCTTAAAGAAAGATTGGAGCAATTAGAAAAAAAGGTAGAAGAAGTAGATGAGAAGGCTGAGGAAGCCAATGATAAAGTAGATGGGAAGCAAAAGGAGATCCTTTTGGAGGATGAGGTCCCTAAAATATACCCAGTCCTAACTGAATAACCATTCTCAAAGGCATTGAAAGCCTTAAGTGGAAAAGCATTAGATGTCATTCCAATCTTAAATGGGAAGATGGAACCAGAGGTAGTCCTAAATTGGATAGAAGGACTAGAGAACCACTTTGAGTGTGATGGAATCACTGAGGCTAAAAAGGTAAGAGTGGCTAAGGGTAGATTGAGAGGCCCTACACTCACTTGGTGGAAGTTTTTACAAGATGAGAGATAGAAAGAAGGCAAGAAACCCATAGCTACATGGAAGGAAATGGTGGCCAAAATTAGAGATGCATATGTGCTAGAGGATTATGAAATTCAACTCCATAAGAAAAGACAAAGTCTTAGGAAAAAAGACTTGGATGTGAACTCCTACACTGAAGAGTTCCAAAGACTTTGCATGAGGTCTCAAGTTGTAGAGGATGAGATGGTAAAGGTAGCAAGATACCTTAATGGGCTCAAGTGGAATAATCAGGATGAAATGAATCTCTTGACTCTAGACACTATTCAAAAATGTCACCAGCTTGCTATCAACGTTGAAGAGAAGTTAAGGAAGAAACAAGACTCTAGCACTTCAAGAGGTAGAGGTAGAGGAAGAGATAGTAGAGGAAAAAGAAGTGGATATGGTGGGAGGAGTTCAGATCCAAGAACTCAAGGAGAAGTTAAATACACTAAACAAAAAGAAGGAGGCTCTAGTAGAGGCAGTAGAGGAAGGAGCTCTAACTATAGAGGAAGAAGTGGTGGACAAGGTAGAGGCAACTATTTTGCCAACATGAAGTGTTATCGCTATAACCAAATGGGACACCCTACTTATAGGTATCCAGAGAAGGGTAGTACTTCTCAAGGAGGTGACAAAAGAGATAATTTTGTTCAAGAAGAGATAAATGCAAGAGTTAAACCCCCTAAAGTACCCCTAGCATCAGAGGAAGGTGAGAACCTCATGATGAGGAGAACACAAATTAAAGAACCAACCAAGGAAGAGCCAAGTCAGAGGAGGTTCCTTTTTAGAATCAAGTGCAAGATGATGGATAAAGTGTGTAGAGTCATCATAGACTCGGGATCTATTGACAACATAGTGTTAGAGGAAGTAGTTAGCAAGTTGAAGATGAAAAGAATACCCCACACTAGTCCTTACAAGGTTACGTAGTTGAATAAGGGTCAGCATGTCTTAGTCAATGAGCAGGCTTGGGTTGAATTCTCAGTTGGGAGATATAAGGACAAGGTTCTATGTGATGTGTTTCCTATGGATGCATGTCACTTGCTCCTAGGTAGACCATGGAAATTTGATTGCCAGGCTATGCATGATGGAGTGAAGAACTCATACACCTTTAAGAAGGATAATGTGACATTCAAGATACAGTCCCTATTGGAAGAGGCAGAGGTGAAGTAATAAGGCCCCAATGTTCTCATGGTGGGTGAAAAAGAGTTCTTAGAAGTTCTTGAAGAAGGAGAAGGAGTTGGATTTGTACTAGTGTTAAGGCCAAAGGAGGTAAGTAGTGATAAGGAAGCCAAGAAGTTAGAGCTACCAAAGGAGATACAAAATATGTTGTAGACCTATGAAGGCATTGTCAATGATGGACAACCATCAACATTACCCCTTGAAAGAACTGTGAGCCATAGGATAGACATCATACCAGGAGCTACCCTTCCCAATAAGGAAACTTATAAGATGACCCCTCAATAAAATGAGGAAATTGCTAGACAAATCTAAGAACTCTTAAGCCAAGGTCTTATAAGAAAGAGCATTAGCTCATGTGTCATACCCACTATCCTAGCACCTAAAAAGGGAGGAACTTGGAGACTATGTAATGATTCAAGGGCCATTAATAGGATAACCATTAGGTAAAAGTTCCCAATCCCTAGAATAGAAGACCTAATGGATTGTCTAGGAGAAGCCAAGTACTTTACCAAGATAGACTTAAAGAGTGGCTATCACCAAATTAGAATCCATGAGGGAGATGAGTGGAAAAAATACTTCAAAACCAATGAGGGTTTGTATGAATGGCTTGTCATGCCATTTGGACTATCTAATGCACCATCTACATTCATGAGGCTCATGAATGAAGTCCTCAAGGACTATATTGGAAAATTTGTAGTGGTATATCTTGATGATATACTAATTTATACAAAGACAAAAGATAACATCTCCAACACCTAGAGATTGTTATCAAGAGGTTGCATGATGAAAGGTTGATGATAAATTTGGAGAAATGTGAATTCATGAGGTAGGAATTGGTGTACCTTGGGTTTGTACTATCTAATGGAAATCTGAAATGGACTCTAGAAAAGTGGAAGCCATCCTCAATTGGCCTACTCCAAGGACAACAACAGAGGTAAGAAGTTTTCATCACCTTGCCCAATATTGTAGAAAGTTTATTAGATAATTCAGTGCTATTTTTGGTCCCATGTTGGACACTATAAAGGGAGGCATGAAAACTAAGTTTGTATGGAATGAAAAAGCTAATAAAATTTTTGAATTGTTGAAGAAAAAGATTTCTACACAACCTATTTTGGTTTTGCCAAGTTTTGAGAAACTATTCACAATATAATGTGATGCAAGAAATGTAGCTATTGGAGTTGTCCTAAACCAAGATGGGAGACCTGTGGCTTTCCATTCAAATAAGTTGAGTGAATATAAGAAGAAATATTCTTCTTATGAATTTTAGATATATGCTCTAGTTCAGGCCTTAAGAAAATGGAGGCATTATTTGCTTCCAAAAGAGTTCATAGTCTATTCGGACAACCAAGCTTTAAGTTTCTTGAACTCTCAAGAGAAACTTAGTCACAAGCACATGAAGTGGGTTGAATACCTGCAAGCATACACATTTAACATGAAAGTCAAGAAGGGAGTATACAAAAAGGTGGAAGATGCCTTAAGTAGAAGAGATCTCACTATCCAGAAGATACAATTGAAGAGCATGGGGATAGACAGCTTCAAAGATCTATATGGAGATGATGAAGACTTTGCAGACATCTACAAGGTATGTCTAGAACATAAGAATCACTTCCATAGTAAGTATTTTGAATACACTTTTCAAAGTAATCTCCTGTTTAAGGGAAGTCAATTATGTGTTCCTAGAGGGTCTATAAAGGAGAATTTGATTTAGGAAAATCACAATGGTGCATTGAGTGGTCATTTTGGGGGGTCACTAAGACACAAGAAATTGTTCAAAGGTTTTACTTTTGGCCAAGAATGAATATTGATGTTAGGAAGTATGTTGAAAGTTGTATTGTGTGTCAAAAGGCCAAGGGAACTTCTTCTAATGCTGGACTTTATCAACCACTACCTATTCCCACTAGACCATGGGAATGCTTGAGCATGGATTTTGTAGTTGGGTTACCTAAGACAAGACAAGGAATGGATAGTGTCTATGTGATAGTAGACAGGTTTAGTAAGATGGCTCATTTTGTGCCATGCAAGAAAACCAATGATGTCAACCAAATAGATTCTCTTTTATTTAAAGAGATAGTCAGGACACATGGATTGCCTTTGAGTATAGTGTCAAATAGAGACACCAAGTTCATGAGTCACTTTTGGAAGACTCTATGGAAAAATTTGGGCACCAATTTGTCCTTTGGATTTGCATACCATCCTCTAATTGATGGTCAAACTGAGGTGGTCAATAGGAGTCTTGGTAATCTCCTTAGATGCTTAACTAAAGAATATGGCCAGTATTGGGATTAAATACTTGGGCAGTCAGAGTATTCTTACAATGAGACTATGAACAGGACCATAGGTAAGAGCCCTTTTGAAATTTTTTATGGAATACACCCTAGAGGAATCTATGAACTTAGAGAAATAAAGGATGGAGTTAAAGGGAGTGGATATGCTAAAGATTTTTCCTATGATATGAAAGAGGTTCATGATACAGTTAGGAAAACACTGATTGATAACACTAAGAAAATCAAGAGTAAGGTTGATGAAGGTAGAAGGGAAGTCCACTTCAAAGTTGGAGATTTAGTGATGGTGCATCTCAACAAAGCCAAGTTACAAAAAGGAGTCCCTCACAAATTTCAAATGAGAAGGATTGGCCCTTGTCCTATATTGGAAAAGCATGGAGCCAATGCTTATAAGGTGGAATTACCAAAGGATAGTGGATTGTCCTATCTTCAATGTTTCTGACCTGGTTCCATATAAGGGACCAATCCTTGACCCTGATGAGAACTTAATTGAAGTCATAAAGGATGTAGATGAACTCCACTTACCTTCTACACTAGTCAAGAAGGTAGACTGTATACTAGAATCAAGAATTTATAAGAAGACTAGAACCAAAGAGTACAAAGGACATTTAGTAAAATGGAAAGGACAACTGGATGTTGATGCAACATGGATCAAGGAGGAAGAGTTTAAAAAGTTTTGCATTGACCCCAACTTACTCAATCCAAGGGTGGATTGAAAGCTTTCACTTGGGGAGGATGGTGCAGGAGCACCTAGGCTAACCTCCTAGTCTTGAAATGTTTTGGCTTGTAAATAATCTTAGCCAAGTTAGTGAGTTTGTTTATCTTGGACCTTAGAAGGTCTTAAAAAGTGTGTGACTAGGTGGATTGATAGTTAGTATCTAATCCAACCTACTTTAGTTAGGTTCATTTATTGCTTAATTTTGGCTTGCTTAGGGAAATGGGTCTAAATATGTCATAAACCTTGGCATAGTAAAGAAGATGCCTTATTAGGCTTAAATGAGGTTTTTTCTTTGAAATAAGTTGGATAAAGGCCCTAGAATATAGGTTACATCATTATTGCAAAAGATGCCAAAAGTTGTCATGACAACATATGCAACTTTGTGAAAATGTTGCATGCAACTTGACCACATAGGATCCCCTCCATTCTAGGAGTGGGAAATGAATGAAAAGACCTAAAATGGTGGAGGAGTTATATTATGATACTTAATGGCTCATATTTTGAGGTAGATGTGAGTGCAAGGAAGTTTTTGAATTGGAAAGAAGCTCTGCAATTCTAGTTTTAGGAGATACCCAAGCATTCTTGAGTAATAGTGTAATCTAATGGATTGAACTCTTTGAATTAGTTGTAGATCTGTTTTTTTAGGTTAGTTATAAGACTTTTTCATTCTTTGTGCAGGAAATTTAGAGGTATTTTAGGGGCATTAACAAATTGTTTTCTAATCAGGAAGTCTACTGTTCAGTATTAGAACAGGTTGTCTTTCCATGGCTCCCCCATGAAATCTAATCATGGGATCTTCCTAAAGTTGGATGAATATTTTAGGGGAGCCAATGTATAGTAGGTATATGAAGGTAGGAATTTGGAAGAGTTGAGCTTCAAATTTTAAAGTCATGCCCTAGGTGAGACTAGTGTGTCCGGTTAGAGGTGTGATAGTGAAGAAATGAATGATTACATGCAGGGGAAAGGAGGAATGTATGGAACATGCATGGTTCTAGATAGCATGTGAAGTTATAATTACATGTTGATGAGATTGGAGATTGATCAGTCCTTTTGATTTTGTTTCAAGCAAGAAATCAATAAAGTCATAGAAATTAGGCCGATTAGCCGTACTTTGTAGGAAGCTAATGTACGGAGGCTTGAGAGCCCTAAAACCTTCTGAATCTAAAGTAACTTTAAAAAGGGTACTCAAATATAAAGTTTTTTTTGTAGGGTATTTGGAAGGATTTGACAATAAATTGGGAAAAGACCCTGTCAAGGGCTACAAGAAAACTAGGCCTAATTAGGTCTCTAAAAAGGCTAACCCTTGAACCCGATTGTAAAGGGCTTTTAGATCCATCAAAATGGATTCAAATGGAAACAAAATGAATTTTTTCAAGAAGTATGGTACCCCTGAAACCATTATGGAAATGTGTGAGAGAAAGACACTTAGAGCCTTCTAGGTGTTTGAAAGCATTGAGACAAAACTAAAAGATAGTTGTCCTTCAATGCTAAGCACAAGGGTAGGAACTCTTAGGATAGAGTTCAAGGAGTCATAAAGTTATCACTTAAGACCAATGAGATCCTAGAAGTGAGTAGGATCTAAGGAGATAGGATTAATTGAGTCCTATAGGAGTTTGTGTGAGCACCCCTTGGAGAAAATCTATCACATGCCTATGGTGAGAATCTATGGGAGAGATTCTTCCCTCTCCCTACACAAAGATTATTCCCCCTTTTGGAGGTGAACCAGGTAAGAAACTAGCTACAAGAGTGTTTAATAGGCTTATGTTCACATTAATCTCTTATGCCCTTGCAAGAAAGGTTTAGGCCTCTCAGCCACACTAACACCTGCAAGTGTACACCCCTGGCAAGAAGGGCTTGGAGCTGCACCACTCAGTACAATAGATAGGGATTTCTCAAGATGTTAGACATCACAGATCAAGAGAAATAATTTAACATGGCTTTGGAGTATTTCTCTCAACAAAGCAACTTTATTATAGTGGGGTGGAATCACTGAAAAAAGGTGTGTACTCACTTGGATCATTCCCAGAGGTTTAACTTCTGGCAGGCTTGCTAAAGGTGACTCAGACTTGGTTCAGATTCAAGGGTTTGAGTTTTTTATTCTCTCAAAGAGAGAAGAGCATAATCCTCTACCTCTACACCTCACCCAACCAAACTAGACATGTTCATCACTGAGATAACTCCCCTCTCAACAAATCCAAGAGCTTATGGGTTTCTGATTCTTTCAAAGAGAGAAGAGCATAATCCCCTCACTAATGGACATGTAAATTTATTTGTTACCTTTCCTCGCTCCCTCAGGTATCTATCCTTCTAGCAATGTCTAGGTCTCAAATTCATAAATGGTCATCACTTTTATGTAATGAAGAGCCTAATACCCTATTATGCTATCAAGACCCTTAAGAGATTTTAATGAGGCCCTAATTAGACTATGCAAAGAAAGCATGAAAAACAAGCATAATGTTTTGTGGGTTTGAAACTCTTTGACAAGCATCTTTGACAAGCATCCTGCAATCAAACAGTTAGTAAGTATGCATAGTCATGTTTTAGGGAGCCTTTGACATATGTCATGCAGCCCACTGTCAAGCTGTATCCGAAAAAAATACTAGGAAATCATAGTAAATAGGAAAATATCATGAAGCAGAAAATAGGAGTACCAAACTACAAATTATAAGTCTCTAGTGTCAAAGTTCACACGAGAAAATGCTCTGCTTCATGCGAGAGAGTGCCTTTTTTGCACAAGGAAATGCTTATACAAGCACAGCTTCCTGCAAGAATACGCAACAGAGACGTATAGACATAATATTAAATTTGACAGAAATAGAAAAGATATGAGGCCATAAATTGAATATCCTACCCTACGTTGGGCACCATAAATGTATACGCTAAATGTGGGCCTCTAGTTTATCCATACACTTCAACATAGTCTTTATTCATCAGTCACATACAAGAATGAATGTGGGATCATTCATCCTACATGCCTAGATGAGTCGACCTTTTGCCTCCTATCTACGTGGGTTTTGAGTATCTCTTAGAATCGAGATTCCAACAACCATAGACTAACTTTAGAATGGAGGATTTAAGCTAGAATGCAAGTGCAATTATGCTAGAATGAAAGTATGGGATTAATATAGAACAACGAGAAATGAATAGTAATCTAAAGTAATTGAAATAAGCTAAGCTATGATGAAATGCATTGTTAATCTAAGAATGATATTAATCTATAAATGATATTGAAATGACAATAATGAGAACTTAAATGCACACAAATTTAGACAATAATTTGACAGAGATTCAATACTCAAAAGTTGCATCCCCCTGAATGAGAAACAAGAGGGTTCTTTTATAGAATCCCATAATTAATCAATAGTTGAGATTGAATAGGATGAATGGTGGAGATTGAAAGGAAGTTTAGTTCAGAATGGTAAGTTTCCTGTAGAGAGACAGTCAATTGTTTGCCTTTTTGAGTGAGTGGAGCAGTTAACTGGTTTGTTGCACTTTTGGATTTCTAGTTAACTCAAAGTTTCCTTTTTTGAACTAAGGTGAGGATTTTGGAGAGAATATTTGATTAAATAAATGAAATATGACCTCATAAATGAACTTTCTCAATTATTTGAATAATTAAATTCAATTATTGAAATGAGAATATTTACTTAAAAACCAAATATTATTTAATTCCTTTTCATGTGTTTTAGCTAAAGAGGGTGAATTTAATTTAATTAAAGTACTAGGACTTTATAATTAAATTAATCTATCATAGGGTTTATTTAGCCAATTATAGTAGATATTTAGGAATTAAATATAACATGTGATTAATGCAAATTTAGGGTTTTTTGGATTTGACACTAAGTCAAGTAGGGTCAACTAGAAATCAGAATTGCCTAGTACAATAGGACTTTGATGATTCAGAAAGTGGATAGAATGAGACTAAATGCAACAAAATTGGTTAGGGTTGCAAGATGCCAATTTTGGTGTATTAGAACTGGTTGGTATTTTCAAACATTTGATGTGTGTCCTAGATTTCCATAGTTGTAGCATGTAGGATTTTATTTTTTTCTTCCTTGAATAATAATAAGTGACTTTGATTCATATTGTTTCTCTTTATCCTTTGATTGTTCACCTGTTTCATGTGTGTATCCCAATCTAGATGTGTCATTTGGTTTCCTTCGATGATTGAGTTGTTCAAGAATCTTCAAGAATCTTCAAGAATCTTCATGATTTCATTTTCATCTCTCACTTTTGAATTCATTTCTCTCAATGTTTCATTCTCAATGATAACCTGTTCATTTTCTTCATGTGAATCATGAAAATGTTCATGTATTATAGCATTCTCTCTATTGATATGAGACCGGTCTTCTTCCTTTACTTTCATTTCCTCTTCAAGTTCTTTCATTACATCTCTTTCAGCTCTCTTTTGTTCAAGATATTCACACATCGCTACTGATTTTCCTTCAAATTCCTTCTTCACATTTGATAGTTCTTTTTCCAATTTTTCATTTTCATTCATGACTTCATCTAGGGATTCTTGTTCTTCATCATAAATAATTCCATCTAACAGTTGGTCACAATAGTCTTGTGTATCTCTTAACCTTTTAGTTGACTTATTTCTTATAGCAAGGGAATTCCTTAACTTCTCTTTCAATTCTTCAATTACTTGCTCAAGAGTTTTTCTTGTTTCCATAGTGCTCAACTCAGGACCTTCTACTCAAGTTTTTAGACATACCTTCAGAGTAACAAATATCTAATACCAATTATTGGGTATTATGAATTATGTAATGCACTAAGAGGGGGGCGGGAGTGAATCAATGTAGTAACCACTTCAACACTTTAAACTAAATCCGATCATCAGTTACAAACAAAACAATGAACTAATCATTGCTACATTAACCATTATTGTTGATAACACTCATAAACATAAAATAGTAAATGTAAACCAAACATAATCATTAACACGTGACACACTGATTTTGGTATTGTGGAAACTTTTGTAAGAGGGAAAAATCATGGTGGGGATGAAACCCACAATCTTCACTACTACAGTTGGAAGGTGCCTTGTGAAAGACTTACAAAAACTCTTTTTGAGAGTCATTCATCTTGTGAAATATGTCTAGTACATTGTGAGATATACAATAAAGACCTTTGAAATTCTACCTCATGTGAGGATTGAAACCTCAATCTAGAGATTCACCTTGTGAAAGGATTTAATAGCTAAGACCTATAAGAGTCTACTTGGTAAGAGGATTTAACCTACTATATTTGTGATAGAACAACAAGTAATTGATATGTAGTAGCACTCCTTTTCTATAAGATCCTTTATGTCCTATATCTTCTTACACTTTCATAATATCTATGACTCTAACCTCTCCTTCCAATCTTATCAGATACTCCTATATTAGTCGCTGATTGATCTTGTAGAATACTCTTTTTTTCACAAAACTATCTAATCTTTTGTATCCTTCTTAAAAATAATCTTTTATATGATCCCTTACTATTTTTTATGCTTACTCAATGCCATTTATTTTCCCTCTTAAGTTTTTAGCTCTCCTCTTGCTCAATTCACCAATATCAAGACAGTAATATGTTTTGCTCTTGGAATTCAAAGTAGCTTTTAAGTCATTTTTCACTTTAGGTTCAACTAATTTGTAGAATGTTCCAAATCATTGCTAACCTTAGATAAAATCATCCATACATTTAAACCAATAGAATCTTGACAACTCAAATAAGTTTCATAACAAACCTCACCTCAAAATTTGTGCCAATTTTTTGTTTAGTGATCAAAGAAATAATGTTGTGAAGTTTATTCTAGAATACTGATCAATCTTTCAAATCCAAAAAATACATTAGCATATCAAGAGTCAGTCATACAATTCTTCTTTACCATGTTGTATTAGATCTGTAATCACCTAAAAATGGACAAAGACAATTCAATGATAAATCAAGTCAAATCAAAGTGAATCAAGGACAAAATTGAAGTAATTGAATCACAATGCATAATTAGCCAATCAAAATTAAAATCAAGTCTTAATTCGAGATAAATCAAAATTGAGAGTGTTTTAATCAAATGTAATCAAATCAAAGTACAATTAAATCAAATAATTGTATAGTCTTGGATTAAATCAAATTCAACCCATTCAAGGGGTACATGGCTAAACAAATGAATTTAAATCAATTAATAAATCCTAATTTCCCTCAACAACCTAAAAGGGGAGGAAATTCAATCAACCAGTGAGATTTAAGGAAAGGCATTCAAATGGATCAAGCCAAATTCAATCTCAATCACTCAAAGGGAAAAAGAATCTTGTCCATTGATCTTGTCTACTTGTCCTAAGCTTTGAGGACACAAACTTTGCATTGTCTTCAAAGGGTGGAACCAAAGAATCAACCAAGGCTTAATCATGATCAACTCTACTACACCCCCTACCATTGGGAAAATCTATAAAAGGAAGGTCTAAATTCATCATAATTATCAACCACACATATAAGAATTGCATTGAACCTCTTGCAATTTGAGCTTAGAAAGGCAATTTAGATCTAATTTAGCTTTCAAATTGGAATTGAACAATTACCTTTAGCTTTAATCATTTATCTTTCTCATTCTAGGACTATCATTAATGGAAGCTTGCTGAGAGATTTGCATTAACATTCTTAGTTAGAGAGCCATAGGATGCTGAATTGTCAATTTCTAGCTTAAATAGATTGCTTAATTGTGGTTTATTTAGTTTCTATTTCATTTATTGTCAATACTAATCCTATGAAGGTACATTTCCTCGTACACAAGATAATCCCATGAAACCACTCCACATAATAGTTTAATCTTCATATGCATTCATCAATTTTCCATCATGTTGTTGTTCTTCCTACTTATCGGTTGTGTCACTTAGTCAATTTTAGATTGTTTAGATTAGATTCTTCATTATCGGTCATTGTCAATTGTCTTGATAGATTTTTTAGTGTGTTTGACCATCAATGAAAACATTTTGATCAGATAGGTATCATGGTTTGTTATCTTTCCTAATTAGTTGATCAATGCCAATAGTTCCTATTATGATTAGCCATAGGAGTTAATTTACTTTTTTAACCATGTTCATAAAGCAATAAATAACCATTTAACCATAAAAAAGCATCAATAAGGTTTGCAAGGCATGCTAGGAGCCTTAGGAATCCAACCTGAAAATACCCACAAAATACCCATCTCCTGAAATTGCTTACAAATAAACATTGGGTAGAGACTCCAATGAGAAGATGGAGATGTTGATCGATGAAGATGTCGATTCGTGACAAGTGAACTTTTGGAAAGAAAAAGTCTTAGACTAGTGAGGACACAAATGCTGAACTATAGGTGAAGACACCATTTTGTGCATATGTCAATCTATACAGACATTGATCTATGAATAAAAGCCTTCTAAGACAAACAAGTCTCAGGCTAGAGAGGTGGAGATGCCAAACTATAGGTAGAGACATTGATCAATGTAGATGTCGATGAGCATACACAAATGTTGATATGCAAAATTAGCTAAAAATGCTAAAAATAACAAGTTGAATCCTAAGCTGACACCAAAGTAAGACTGGTAAATGTCTAGCTCCACACTAGGGAGTATTGAATACACAAATATCAAGGCCATGATCACTCAATCTGAAATCAAAAGCATAAATATAAAACATAATACAATCTAGGCTAGAATCAAGAACATATAGAAGATACATGTACACATAATGGCACAAGCTAATGGAATGCACTCTCAAGATCCAAGTCCTATAGCTGGAGGAAGTCTATCCCTATATGTTGGTCCCCAATACTGGTATAGTAATGCAACACCACCCTACCACATGGAACCCTCAGGCCCACCCCATCGTGCTTACAGAGATGGTAACCCAACCATAATCAAAATGAAACCACACACACCAAAGAAGGTTACACACATGCCAATTAGGGTGCAAAATTCAAGGATGAAAACATAGTCTGAGTGTAAATATAATGCAAGATCTTAGGGTCACTACTCAAATATCTATAGGCTAACATTCAAGGACTCAGGTGGAGTGTCAAAAATTGGCTCATAGTAGCCCAAGGAGTGTCAAATCTTTGATCAACATTCATAGATGACTAGGCTTAGAATGTATCTTCAATTAGCACCTACAGGTGGCCAGATACCCTATCTTAAATCAACACCCTTAGGTGGCCAAACATTGACTTACCTTCAATCAACACCCTCGGGTGGCTAGGTGGTCAATTACTCTTATTATTAAGTTTTAGTCCCATTTTAAGTTTATTATGTTATCTCTTATTAAGCACTTCTCCATGTTACCAAGTCAAGCCACTTATGGGTTGGGTTACACATGAGAAACCACTCCACAATCTACACAAGAAATGAACCCCTTTCATTATACAATAAGGCAACAAAGTAAAATGCCACAAGGCAAAAGCCATAAAAATCCAAAAAGGTACGAAGGGACTCTAGTCAAGAGTATGGGTCTCTCAAGATCTTGTCATATCAAAATCAATGTTCTCATGGTGCATCCTCAAATGCCTCCACCACATACTCAATATGTGATCTCAAATCAAGCACCGATTCAAATCCACATGAAGCACAATGCAAAGAAAATGCACAAAACAACTCAACTGGGCTCTTGCTAGGAGTACGAATTCATTCTCAAACCCAACATAAAAGGCACACCACTTGATTGGCCACTATGCCAAGAGATAAAATTCCCACAAAATCCTTCATACATCTTGTTAGAACATGAGGAAGATGCTAGAAGTTCAAATAACCAAAAGCCCCAAATTTTTGACAAGGGTGAAAATCAGCAAAATCAAGCCGACAAGGCATATTCAGGTTGTAGTATAAATTAAATAGAATGTCCTATATCCATTCTGACTTTGCAATCATGAAGTAAACTTGGAATAATATCAAGAATACCCACTTTTTCGTGCCCAACAATTTTTAAATGAAATCTGGGTGGCACGCAAAATGAGGAAGCCATAAAAACACCCAAAATTCAACCTTCACAAAAATTGATGAAATTAAAATCCATTTCCTATTTTATGCCCAAACTTCCAAAAAATTTAATAAAATCTAAAATCCAAGCACACAGACAAAATATGACATCATAACAGGGTGAAAACTTCAAACCCCAAACATGGAAATACAAAAATGTACACACCCATCTAATAGGGTGATAAAAATAAGAAAAACCATGGGGTAATGCTAATTCTAAACCCATGAATCTATTTCAATTTATTCTACTTAAAATAATGAAGTAAAATGGAAGATCTAGATATCCCTACCTCTCACAAATGAGCAAAAATCAGAAAGTGAAGGGTAAAATGAAAACTCCACCGAATACGCTGAAATCTTCGACAAAGTTGAGGAATCTCGACATGAATCCAACAAGCTGCTCCTCACAAATATTTGGTATCCAAATATCACACAACGAGCAAAAGATAATTTTTCTCCAAGAAGGTTTGGAGCAAAAATCACAATTTCTCACAAATATAATATGAGAAGTGTGTAAAAACTCACTTTTTGACATTATAAGCACTTTTCCAAAAGTGACTTATAAAAAATATTATTTAAATGATTAAATAATAAAATTAACCCTTTTCCCAATTAAATAAATTGACCACATAAGTTTTGAATCCAACTACAAAAAATTAGCCACTAAATGAAATTAAATATAAAAATTCCCCGAAATCTTTAACAATTAGTATTTTAATTAAAACCTTCAATGACAACTGCAGAGCTCTAGATGTAAGAACACGCTCATAGGTCTAACACAATATGCATCATGAAGTCTAGATTTACCAACATGCACTAGATGGATAATAATATAACACAAATACACCATCCATATAGGGATGACATTGGCTCAACATGAAAGGCCAAAGTTATTATCTCCTATGCCGTTGTCGGGCATATAGACACACTCAAATCCTACAGCTCAAGAAGAATGTGTTTGGTACCTATTTACAAAAAAAATAAAATATCAAGTGAAGATGCTCAATATATAAATAGTTGAAGCACATATAATACAAGATAATCAACAGTGAAGGAGAGCAGTACATTGTGTAGATCTCATGAATGAGTGACTACAACTCCATCCCACTTCATACCAGAACAAAGGGAAAAATGTATAGCAGTTGTGCAATACAGTAGTACACATAATATCATTAAATTAATATTTAATTAAAATTAAAAGCATTGAAATAAATAATTTTATAACTATACTAAGAATAAATCACTAAAAGTAATGACTGATATACCCACAACACATAAGGAACAACATAAGGATGATTGCAGAAGTTACTGTTATTCCCATTATGGGGAAGAAGATCTACAGATATCGAAAGCTTATTGATGCTGCCATCATGAAGTTTTCAAAAAAATAGAAAGAGAGGGACAATTTGATCAAAATTGATAAAACCTACTACTCCCCCATGACTATCAAGAAGTTTTGGAGGTTGGTGATCTTCGGCATCATGTAATATATTACTCTGGATGGGAGATTCTCTTGAATTTATGACTATCATTTTTTTTTTCTAAACCATTTCTAACATAAATAGAAAGTTTATTTTCCCTATTATCTTTTTTTTTACTCAAGTATTAAAAGTGCTAGGGTCAATCCTGATAGCAATCTATCCCTTCATGAAGGTCTTATGGTTTTAATTGTTGATCATTTTAAAGATAATTCTATTGAGAAATCTATTTCTAAGCATTCATCCTTAGATAAGGATTCTCATGAATCTAATGATTTCAAGGGGGATAGGGAGTTTGATACTGAGCTAGAGGAAGACATTGATATTGATACCCCAAAGAAAAGTGATAGAAAGGGTAAGGGAAAAGATGCAACCTATGGGTCTGGTAAGAAAAAGAAGGGGAAGATGTCGAAAGGAAGGAGTAAGAAGAAAATTAAGGAGGAGATATGGGTTGAGGAAGGCATTGATGGTAGCCAGGGTATGGACATTGACCTTGAGGAAGATGTGAGGTCTTCCCCTCCTAGAAAGAAATCTAAGACTATGGCATCTGTGGCTAGAAGATTTGGGGGTGTTGGAAGGAATACCCATGCTCCCTCCCTGCATCATGCTCCTTGTGCCCCTAATATCCCTATGCATTTGATTCTTGTGGAATCTTCTATCCCTTCCCCATCTAGCCACCCAACACTATGCTTAAGAATGTGTTGAAGAATAATACGGGTGAGGATAGTGTTTTGAAGAATGTGATTGGTGGTGGATCTCTTCCTTAGAGTGATCTTGTTAATATTGATGTTGATATGGGAAACCGTAGGAAGGAATATACCTTTACTAAATTTGATAATTGTAGCAAGGATCCCAATATGAATGTGCTATAGACAAAAAATGAAGGGGAAATATATTTTTATAGGAATGTTATATGAGTCTTCCACGAGGTGAAAGAAATGTAGATAAATTAGAGGTCCTTCACCATCAAATTGAAATTTTTGGAGGCTATTTGTGCTATTAAGGATAGCTCCTACCCTAAAGATCTCAGATATTTCACCAATGTTGTTAATGATGCTAAAGCCATGACTGAAGCCTACACTTCTAGGTTTAAGGAGGTGGATGATAGGTTTTCTGTTGAAAAAAGAGTTACTAGTTTGGGGGATACGCTAAAGAGGATTAGTGAGTAGAGTTATAACATCCTTAAGGATTCTTTGGATAACCTTAGGATCCTCATTTCCAAGATGGAGAATACCAAAAAGGAGAAAGCCATTGTACAAGTTGCTGATGATAATGACACTGGTCCTATCAATGTTCCTCATGGGCCTAGAAAGAGAACCCGTGCCAACATGAAGAAGATGGTGTAAAATTCTAACAAGGATATAGAGGACTTGAAGAAAGGTACTGATACCATGAGCTAAGTTGAGATGGAAGTGGCAGAGCTTCTTAATAATTTCACTTAGCTTTATCTATGCCTAGGGGTTTTGCTGCCCTTTTCTATTTCTATTAGTTGGCCCTGTATTAGTTGTTGTCCTTTTTCTATCTTTTGTTCCTATTTTACATCTATTTTGTCTTTTCTATTTGCTTCTTCTTTGTTATGCTTTGATGATCTTTCTTTCTCCTTAATGATGTAGTGGGTTTGAGGACCCCTTCAAAACCTATTTTCAGTTAATCAAAAATATAAACAATGAGTCCAATAACGTCATCCTAATAATCATAAATCAATAGGCCCAAACAAAATAAACTAGATATCATCATAAGGTATCATGTCACATCAATAGATTCATCAAGTAGATATGATCAAACTAAAATAATAACATAATCTATCCATCTATTACAACCAATATATTGGCAATAAAAAATAATGAACAATCATTGATGCATCTCATCATGCATATAATCAAATATAATCAATATAGTATATCTCATATCAAAATCATCATGGAATATAATGCAAACATGGGAGATAGTGCATCCTCCCCCACTAGGAATAGGCTTACTCTTGGAAGCCTACAAAAAGATAAGGGTACAAAAATATCAACCCTGAAGTATCCTCCCATGTAGTAGAAGTCTCATCACTTGGGTCCCATTGGACCCTTAGCTTATCTTATTGGTTTGTGGTGACTGATTAGGCAAGTATTGTACACTTTTCATTTATCATGGGGTTCAGGGTTAAATCGTCAAGCATTTTTGAGTTGACAAGTCAAAAATTTCCCTAGGTTGACTCGTCAAGCTTTTCCCTAGGTTGAATCGTCAATTATTTTTTAGGGTTAACTTGTTAACTGACATAAGTCTTGTTATAATGGCTTAAGGTTAGGGTTTTCTCAATATATGAGAATTTCATAGCTTCTTGCAATGATATTGAGTTGCAAGTGATTACAGATTGTATGAAGCTAAAATTAATGGATAATAAGATTGGACTCTCTATTTGATGGATGTACCCATGGTTGGGTGAACCACATTAAATATTTGTGTCTTCTTGTTCTACTTATGTGTGATTTATTCCTTTGCATTATTGAATATATTTGCATGTAACTATTAAATTTTTGTCTGCTAATCCTAACAACTGGTATCAGAGTGGGTTGTTTTTTAGTTATCCTATGTAGGAAGGTCTCATGGTTGAGTGGGAGTCTCACATTTGAGTGGGAGTAATAGAATACAAGGGTAAGTTTAAGGTTGGGAATTTTAATGGGAAAAACCTTCAGTTATGGAAAATGCAAATGGAGGACAATCTAGCTATCAGAAGGATTTATGGAGGCCATTGGGAGGAAAATCAAAGAAACTGACTATAATGAATGATGAGGATTGGGATATTTTGGATAGAGAGGCCCTTGGCAGTGTTCATTTATTCCTGGCATAATTGGTGGCATTCAATATTATACAAGCAAAGACAACTGAAGAGTTGATGGAAACCCTAGTGAAGTTATATGAAAAGCCTCCCACTTCGAATAAGGTATTTCTTATGAAGCATTTATTTAATATGAAAATGGTAGAAGGTGGATCATTTGGTGATCATTTAAATGTGTTTAATACAATTACATCCAATTATCTTCTATTAATATCAATTTTGATGAATAAATTAGGGCTCTCTTGATTCTATGCTCTTTGCCTGAAAGCTGGAATGGCTTGGTAATGTCTGTTAGTAATTTTATTTCTTGTTCAAATACGCTAAAATTTTATGATGTTGTTGGTGTTATTAAGAGTGAGGAAATTCATAGAAAAATATCAAGTGGATCCTCATTAGGTAGCTTTTTGAATGCAAAAAGCAGAGGTAGATCAAGGGAAAAAGGAAATAATTCTGGAGGTCATGGGAAATCCTAAGGAAAATCAAAGGGAAAGAGGTCTCAATCTAGAGGACCAAATGATTACTAGTACTGTGGGAAACCAGGTCATAAGAAGAAAGATTTTTGGTCTTGGAAGAATAAAGAAGGAGACAAACAAGAAGGTAATAAGGAGGGAAATGTGGTAAGTAACAAATCTAAAGAGGATTTTTTTCTTCTTTCCCTTGAAAATGATGATGATTCGCGGGTTCTGTTGATCCTAAAATTTCCATGTTAAGTCCTGGTTTTGTTTTAAATCTTTCCTTGGTGGTATTTGTTTGGTTTAAAAAGTTCCTTCCTACCTTTTAGTCTTGATTGCATGAATTTTTAAAAAGTGGCTAAGTCTAGTTTTAAGTGACTTTTACCTTTTATTCTTAGTCTCTAACTCACCAGCTCTTTCAAATGTCAGTCGCTAGCTCCCATGATACCTCATGAATGTTAAGTTAGCCTTTGTGAGTGTACGATTATTTAAAGTTGAAGCGTTTGTCACTAGCTCACGGAATGTTTAATAAGCCTTTAACTAACCATGGAAACTTAGCGAGTGTTTATGTTTTAGCCTTGTCACAAGCTCGCAGACCTTTTGTGGTGGTTTATGTTACTCGTGGTGACCATGCAAGTATGATTTTTAAATTCTAATCACTAACTTGTGGACCCTTTTAATAAATTAAGTGTTTGCTTTACAAGTTTACAAGATTTTTCCAGGTGTCCATGTTGCAGCATGTTAAGAAGATTAGATTTACGATGGTCATTGACTCATGAGGAATCTACAAATATTCTATTTGTCTTGGAGAGTAAATGATAATGTGAAAAGTGGTAGTTTCTTAAAGGAGAATGGAAGCTTTGTTGCAATCTCACCATGTCATTTAACAGTTAAAAGAAATAGTCAGTGAGCCTACAATAAAAGAAAAGTATTAAAGGAAAATTTTAGTTCACCAACTCGTGGAAGTTTTGAGCAATTAAGAAGAATGCTAGCGAGTTGGTGATAAAGATTAAAGGTTAAGTGATTTTCTCTGGTCACCAAGTCATGAAGATCTATGGTGGTTAAGAATAAATATTGGAAACCTAGAGATTATGTGTTTGGGCTCAGTTTCCAACTCACTACGGTTAATAAAGCTTGATGAAAAGTGTTAGTGATTTGGCGAGGCTTCTGCATAAAGTAAAGAAAAGTAAAATGGCCAGGTGAATCAAGGAGAGAAGAAGGAAGTGAATTTTGATAAGCATGTTGTGTTTGAAAATGGAAACAAAGGTAAGAATTTTAATGATACTGTATCAAAATTACCTACATTTGATATGAAACATACTCTTACCCAAATGAAAGTTTCAGTTCCTTTAATAGAGATGTTGAAGATTAAGGAACACAGGGAGGCAACATTGTCATTATTGATAGGGATAACAGATATCCCTTGTGATAATAAAAGGGGGAATAAAGAAAAGAAGGTTAGATTTGACCAAGATGCCCCTATCATATATGTGGAAAATGTAGTTACCTGAGTGCCCTCATAGATTGATCCCTTTTATGTGACTCTGCTCATAAATAATAAGATTGTAAAAAATTGTATGATAGAATCTGGTGCTATAGAAAATGTAATGCCATATGCAGTGATGAAGGGATTGGAAATGGAAGTAGACACTTCTTTTAGGAGCTATTATTCTATGGATAATAGGGAGGTACCTATGATTGGAACCTTAAATGGAGTTGAAGTCAAGATTGCTGCATTTCTTGAGGAAACTTATAAAATGGATGCTGTTGTTGTGGATACCCAACCACATTATGGCATGGTGTTGTCAAGACAATGGGCTACAATAGTTAGAGGGAATGTACAATTAGATTTGTCATATGCAACAATATTAGTAAATGGGAATGAGGTAAAGTTGTATAGGGAGCCACATGCACTAGTAATGGTTGAAAAGGTACAAAATAATATGCTCAACTGTTATGTAGATGTTGACATGGAGAATTTTAGAGCTGAGAAGATACTTCCATAGTGCAAAAATATTGATCCATTGGTGGAAGAATTGAAATCACAACACAGTGGCTTATGGTGGAAAATGTACTTTGATGGAGCTTGTTCAAAAGAAGGGTCAGGAGCCGGTGTCCTATTTATTTCTCCATCAAGTAACACTTTCAAGTATTCTTTCTTGTTGGATTTTCAATGTAAAAATAATATTGTTGAATACGAGGCTTTGCTTTTGAGGTTAGACATTAAAACTAGGCATGGTGTCAAGTTTTTAAAAGTTTTTGGGGAATCTAAGTTGGTAGTAGTACATGTTAGATCTCAGTATGTTGTGAAAAATGATAGATTAAAATTATATTTAAGCATGTTGTTTGGGATTTGATTGAATTATTTGATGCTTTCAACATTAAATGGATAGAAAGGTCAAAGAATATTATGGATGATTTATTAGCAAATGTGGCTTTGAAGATTGATGATTTGACCTTAAGTGGGGTATCAATCTTGGAAGTTAAGAGTAGGCCAGTTGTACTTGATAATGTTTATAACTGGAAAGTTTTTTAGAATGATCAAGATATACTCAATTTTATTCAGTGCCTAGATCATTATGAAGGCCAACATGTTGACTGTAATGCTTTAGTCAAGTTAATAGATGGAAAGGCCAGTATTTTTGAAAATGAGGTTGTACAATTGAACTCTAATCAGATCCCTAAGGGGCTTGTAGAGTTAGAAGCATTGTTCATTGGTCAAGATGATTATTTAAAGAAGTCTAATGCTAAAATTGAGGATCTGGAAAAAGTTAATTTGGGATCAGAAACAACACCACAATTAGTGTATATTGGAAAGAAGTTAGACTCCCATGTTAGAGTAAATTTAATAAAATTGTTGATAAAACAAAAGCATGTGTTTGCATGGTCATACAAGGACCTAAAATCCTATAGGGAGGATTTGTTCCAACATGAGATCCCATTGAAATCAAATACCAAGCCTTTCAAACAAAAACAAAGGCTAATTAATCAATTGTTAGCCCCCAAAATGCAACAAGAAATGATGAAAATGAGAGATGCAGGGATAATTCAACCCATTAGACATTCAACCTGGGTTTCCAACTTGTTCCCACTAAGGAAGAAAAATGGTGACATAATGCTTTGTGTTGACTTCTGAAATTTGAATGTTGCATCTTTAAAAGATAACTACTTTTTGCCTAACATGGAGGCAAAGTTGCATAAATTTAGCGGTTGTGATTTATTGTCAATGATGGATGGATTCTCCGGTTATAACCAAGCATTAGTAAAAGAATCAAAGTAGTTTAAGACTGTCTTTACCACTCCATGGGGGACTTATGTTTATGTCAGGATTCCATTTGGTCTCATGAATGCAGGAGAAACATTCCAAAGAGCTATGGATGTTTCATTTAAGGAATTTGTTGATATCTTCATGGTTATTTATTAAGATGATCTACTTTTTGATATCTAGTTTTATAATCATGCTTGGTTGCTTATTTTTTTGAATTGAGTGCATGGATTCTTGGGAAACTATCACTCCATCTTATATGGATCACTCATGTACAAATCATGTCTACTCTTCACCAATTATTTTCCCCAAAATCATTTTCAATCTATTGGCCAAGGTCTTAGTGAATAGCTTCTAAATAGTGTTACATAGTGAAATTGGTCTAAACTCATCCAAGCATGTAGCTTTGTCCTTCTTGGGGACTAAGACTATGAATGTGTTGTTTATTTCTTTCAAGAATCTTCCTAATGATCTAGCTACTTCTAGTGCTTATGTCAATTCCTTACCAAGAGTGGGCCAACAATTCTAAAAAAAACTTGTTGGGAGTCCATCTGCTCCCAATGCTTTGTCAGGGGATAATTGTAATATCCCTAAAATAATTAAATAATTATATTAAAATTATTTGTTGTATGGCCCTAAAACTTAATTATAATATCTTTTCAGGCCCTTTATTACTTATTTATAGTTTTTTTGGCCATGTCAGCTCATTTTTAATCCTTTGAGAAGTTTCTCAGAGCCCATATATATGGCCAAGTTAGTTATTATTGTAGGCATGATGAATTTGATATTTTCTTTATATTTGTGAATTATAGTTGGAGTTCATCTTGTCTTTCATTTCCGACATGCAAGATCCTCCCTACTTTGGCATTTTGTAGTTTTGGTGGGAATTACCCCTCACCCTATTTTACTTGTGCATCTCAGTTATTATAATCATAGATTTAATTGTATGAAATATTCTCTCCATTTCAACTGTGCAATCTACTAAATATTGTGTTCTAAGTAAATCTTTCTCTAGTTCCTTGTGGTTTGTCTATTTTTGATCGAAGGAAACCATATGAGTAGTCATTACATAGGGACCATATGAAGGAGCATTCGAGGGTTTTGCAGCTGATTTCCATCAACATGTAGACATCATTAATTCCATAGAGAAGATCAGTAGTATGAAGATTACTGGATGGATGGAGTAAAGGTATTTGGGAATAGAAGGGAAGACTGATCATATGTGAAGGAATTTCCTTTCATACGAAAGGAGGTTGTGTCATACTGAGGAATAAGTGAGATCGTAGAGTGAACTGTATAGTGGACAAGTGTGTAGTGTTGATTTATATATGGTAGAAAAATAAATGTAAGTGTTGACTGAAGGGTGTCATTTGCAACGTGGGAAGACCATACATGGGAGGGGTAAAGGCCATTGGGAACATTATAGTGGATAAGAGCTGGTGATCTTTCCAATCTATTGGGTAACATTAGATGTGGATAAGATCTCAATTAGTAGACATGATGGGAGAATCAAGCACTGAGATGATGACATTTATAGTATAAGAGATAACAAGAGGGAAAAAAAAACTTAGTGAGACATTGGTGAATGGACAACAACAACTTGGTGAGACCTTGGCAAAGGGACAACAACAAATTGGTTAAACCCTTTGAATTTTGGAAAAAGGAAGGACACATGGAAGTAACAAGGGGAATGGTGATAATTTTCTCAATGAGAGTCCTCACATAGAGTGCTCCCACACACGGCCAATGATGTTGACATTTACCCAAAGGCTTGAACAACATGGAGAATGATGGCCTACCTTCCTGGAGATGCAAGACTAGTTTGATGTTGGATTTGGATTGGAACCACCCTTCAAATATTATATGTATTTGTAGATGAGATATTCCAAGAGATATGATCATTACAATGATAAAATCAGATAGAAGATTGGAAAGATAAATTTATCATCATTTGATGCATCCATAAAAACATCAACATGAGCATGGGTACAAAAATAAGATACCCACTTCCAGCTCAACCCAATGCTTGAAGAAGAGGCAATCAAA
Source organism: Chamaecyparis obtusa (assembly GCA_027943335.1). Classification (NCBI taxonomy): domain Eukaryota; kingdom Viridiplantae; phylum Streptophyta; class Pinopsida; order Cupressales; family Cupressaceae; genus Chamaecyparis; species Chamaecyparis obtusa. The sequence continues at coordinate 447,666 of BSBK01004199.1, read as the reverse complement.
TTTGTAGAACTTTACCTTGAAGGAGTTTCTCATGAATGGTGGTACCATAGTATGGTCACCCTTAGTCATGACCAAGTCACTTCATATATGGATTTCATGGGGAGATTCATAGATCTCTTTGAGGGGAATGATTCAGAGCTCAAATTCAAGGAGTTGGTACAACTAAATAAAATAGGACTGATGGACAATTATATCACAAGATTTCAGAGACTATCAGTGTTGGTTATAGAAATCTCAGAGAGGATATTGGTTGTGTTGTTCATGGATGGGTTAATGGAACCCCTCAAGGGTTGGGTTAAATTTTTCAACCCAAAAACACTCACGAAGATTATCACTAAGGCATGTGTAAAGGAAACCTTATCTTATTCTTCTAGGAAGTACTCACATGCCAAACCACCCCTTATACCAAAGGAGAAAGACAAAAAACCATATCTAAAGAGGCCATCATTGGATGATGCCAAAAACCCAAAGATCAAGAGGAGAAAAATCTACTACACCTGCAGGGAGCCATGGAAACTAGGGCACTAATGCTTAGGCAATGGAGTGATCCACTACATTGAGGTTGTTATAAATAGAAAATACTGAGAGGGGGGGTGAATCGGTATTTCACAAACTTTTACTTTTGCCCAATTATGGATATACGAATTTAACTTGAAGCTTGCATAAGAAACTAAACTAAGTAAATTGAATAACAAGCATAACAATAAAATGAATGAACTCATAACACCATGTTTTTTCTCAAGGAAGCCCAGGCCAAGGGAAAACCTTAGTGGGGATGGTACCCACAACTGATCCACTAATCAAAAGTATCCGATTAAGGATGTTGACCCTGTTAGGAGTCTATTACATACATATAGTGTCTATGTCTAGGTTAAAGGACTCTAGGCCTTATTAGAAGCCTCAAACCTGTTAGGAGTTGCTATTACAAAACATAATGTTTTCAAGATGAGCTCACTGCCCAAACATGCAATATACAATAATAGCTTCATATACACAAGTAAAATACAAAAACCTTTTTACTGCTATCAAATAGCTTCTCTATTCTAATTTAGCTTTGTAGGCTCTTCACTTTTATATACAGTACTTGCTTCCTTTCTTCTTACAACATACAATTTTTCATCATATATCAACTTATTACAATTTCTATATCTTTCTTGTTATTTCTATATCTTTCGCATTACATTGTACTTACATATATACAAGTTATTACAAAATAACTTCTAGTTAGCTTACAAAACTTTATACTCTTCTCTTAAAATACAAAATCATTATATGCTTCCTTAGGGTTAACATCTAGGATGTCATCCCTAAATAGTTAAGTCATTATTTTGATAAACAAAATAACCCCTTAACTCAATATAATCAAACTCTATCTTCTTCTCTATTTAGGTCGGCTCAATATTGTCTCTGTAAAACATTAATATCTTCTTTCGTACATGTCATACAGAATTTCACTCTCATATGTGGCTTTGATATACATAGAATGATCCATGTTCAATTGAACATGCACTGAACCTTCTTCTGTGAACATTGCTAATCAAAACTATCTCTTATTAGACTGGAAAATGCTATTGTACTTAGATAATTTTCAAATGCACTCATACAAAACTACTTTCTCCAATCATGCTATCTTCATGCTGAGTATATGTTGCCATAATGACAACATTCTGATATCCTACTTAGTGAAATTACCAACAATATCCCCCTTTGTCATTGGTGGTAACATATGGGAAAATTAGCTAAGTCCCAAAACTTTAATTACAAAAATGAAAAATGTAATATGTGGCCATTACAAAATTGTGGATTCTACATGTCTATAAATGTCTACTTATCTCTCCAAAAATGATACCCCCCCTAAGAGTATACACATATTATTCAGGTATATCTGTATCTTCTATATATATAATTTTCATACACCTATTATTCTGGTATATCTATATCTTCTATTTATATAATTTTCATACTATATTACTCCCCATTTGACAATACTGAAAAAAGTGTCAATTCTATAAGTATGTCAAAATTGATTTACCTCTTGATCTCAATACTGCAAGGCTAGAAGTCTTGCAACACAATCTAAAAAATTAGCTTTCAGATTTTATATGTCCTTGTCCCATGTCTTCTTAATTGAGTCAAAAACACTCAGTAATGCACATAGGCCAAAGGATGCTATTTCAACTACCTTCAGATTATCATATGCGAATTCTCCATAAGATTTCTCTGATACCAATTGTTAGAAATAGGAAATACCGAGAGGGGGAGGGATGAATCAGTATTTCACAAACTTTTACTTTTGCCCAATTATGGATATAAGAAATTAACTTGAAGCTTGCATAAGAAACTAAACTAGGTAAACTAAATAACAAACATAACACTAAAATGAATGAACTCATAACACCATGTTTATTCTTGAGGAAACCCTAGCCAAGGGAAAACCCCGGTGGGGATGGTACCCACAACTAATCCACTAATCAAAAGTATCTGGTTAAGGATGTTGACCCTATTAGGAGTCTGTTACATACATATAGTGTTTATGTCTAGGTTAAAGGACTCTAGGCCTTGTTAGAAGCCTCAACCCTGTTAGGAGTTTCTATTACAAAATAGAATGTTTGTAAGATGAGCTCACTGCCCAAACATGTACTATACAATAATAGCTTCATATACAAAAGTAAAATACAAAAAAACTTTTTACTGCTGCCAAATAGCTTCTCTATTCTAATTTAGCTTTATAGGCTCTTCACTTTGATATAAAGTACTTCCTTCCTTTCTTCTTACAACATATAATTTTGCATCATATATCAACTTATTACAATCACTATATTTTTCTTGTTATTTCTATATCTTTCGCATTACATTTTACTTACATATATACAAGTTATTACAAAATAACTTCCCGTTAGCTTACAAAACTTTATACTCTTCTCTTAAAATACAAAATCATTATATGCTACCTTAGGGTTAACATCTAGGATGTCATCCCTAAATAGTTAAGTCATTATTTTGATAAACAAAATAATCCCTTAACTCAATATAATCAAACTCTATCTTCTGCTTTGTTCAGGTCAGCTCAATACTATCTTTGTAAAACATTAATACCTTCTTCCGTAGATTCCATATAGACTTGCGCTCTCATATGTGGCTTTGATATACATAGAATGATCCATGTTCAAGTGAACATGCACTGAACCTTCTTTTGTGAACATCACTAATAAAAAATGTCTTTTATTAGACTGGAAAACACTATTGTACTTAGATAATTTTCAAATGCGCTCATACAAATCTACTTTCTCCAATCATGCTATCTTCATGATGAGTATATGTTTCCATAATGACAACATTCTAAAATCCTTCTTAGCAAAATTACCAACAATATCCCCCTTTGTCATTGGTGGTAATATATGGGAAAATTGGCTAAGTTCCAAAACTTTAATTACAAAAATGAAAAATGTAATATGTGGCCATTACAAAATTGTGGATCCTACATGTCTATACATGTCTACTTATCTCTCCAAAAATGATACCCCCCTAAGAGTATACACATATTTTTCCAGTATGTCTATATCTTCTATAAATATATAATTTTCATACTATATTACTCCCCCTTTGACAACAATGAAAAAAGTATCAATTCTATAAGTATGTCAAAATTGATTTACCTCTTGATCTCAATACTGCAAGGCTGGAAGTCTTGCAACATAATCTATAAAATTAGCTTTTAGATTTTCTATGTCCTTGTCCCATGTCTTCTTTACTGAGCCAAAAACACTGAGTAATGCACATAGGCCAAAGGATGCTATTTTAACTTCCTTTAGATTATCATATGCGAATTTTCCATAAGATTGCTCTGATACCAATTGTTAGAAATAGGAAATACTAGGGGGGGGGGATGGGGGGGTGAATTAGTATTTCACAAACTTTTACTTTTGCCCAATTATGGATATAAGAAATTAACTTGAAGCTTGCATAAGAAACTAAACTAAGTAAACTGAATAACAAACATAACAATAAAATGAATGAACTCATAACACCATGTTTATTCTTGAGGAAACCCTAGCCAAGGGAAAACCTTGGTGGGGATGGTACCCACAACTGATCCACTAATCAAAAGTATTCGATTAAGGATGTTGAGCCTATTAGGAGTCTGTTACATACATATAGTGTCTCTATCCTAGTTAAAGGACTCTAGGCCTTGTTAGAAGCCTCAACCCTATTAGGAGTTTCTATTACCAAAAAAAATGTATGCAAGATGAGCTCACTACCCAAACATGCAATATACAATAATATCTTCATATACAAAGGTAAAATACAAAAACTTTTTTACTGCTGCCAAATAGCTTCTCTATTTTGATTTAGCTTTATAGGCTCTTCACTTTGATATAAAGTACTTGCTTCCTTTCTTCTTACAACATAGAATTTTTCATCATATATCAACTTATTACAATCGCTATATCTTTCTTATTATTTCTATATCTTTCACATTACATTGTACTTACATATATACAAGTTATTAAAAAATAACTTTGTGTCAGCTTACAAAACTTTATACTCTTCTCTTAAAATACAAAATGATTATATGATGCCTTAGGGTTAACATCTAGGATGTCATCCCTAAATATTTAAGTCATTATTTTTATAAACAAAATAATCTCTTAACTCAATATAATCAAACTTTGTCTTCTACTCTATTCAGGTCATCTCAACACTGTCTCTATAAAACACTAATATCTTCTTATGCACATGCCATAAAGACTTGCACTCTCATATGTGGCTTTGATACAAATAGAATGATCCATGTTCAAATGTGCATGTAGTGAACCTTCTTCTAAGAACATCGCTAATCAAAACTATCTCTGATTAGACTAGAAAACATTGTTGTACTTAGAAATTTTTTCAAATGCACTCATACAAAATTGCTTTCTCCAATCATGCTATCTTCATGCTGAGTATATGTTGCCATAATGACAAAATTCTGATATCCTACTTAGTCAAATTTCCAATAGAGGTGGTGTCCAATGGCAAGGAGGAGAATGAGGATTATGAGAAATAAAAAGAGGGGGCTACCAAAGAAACAAATCAGGCGCAGAAAATTTTCACACTAGTATGGAGAGTTGGTGTCATTGTTGTTATCATAACTGATGTAGTGCACTAGTACAAAAAAAACAATATATGACCAAATAAACTACCAAAAATTGTAGATAAATGACCAAATTTGGTCATGTGACCAGTGGTAGTTTATTGTCGGTCATTTATCTCATGACCAAATTTATGACTAAACCATTTTAGTCATTTATTTGGTCATATATTTAGTCATTTGGTAGTTGATTTGGTCATTTGGTAGTGTATTTGGTCATTTGGTAGTTTCTTTGGTCATTTATTCGGTCATTTATTTAGTCATTTATTCGGTCATTTGGTAGTTTATTTGGTCATTTATTTGGTCACTTATTTAGTCATTTATTTGGTCATTTGGTAGTTTATCTGGTCATTTATTTAGTCATTTAATTGGTAGTTTATTTGGTCATTTATGTTATTTGGTAGTAAATGTAGTTACAAAATGAATAATTTAATAAATTATAAAATGCAAAAAGAAAACATAATATTAGACTTGAACTAAATCATAAAAGCAAATAAGAGTATTACACATGAACAAGCTGCGACAAACTAGAATTAAAAGATTGATTCAACATCATGATGATAAATAAAGGTAATCTCCAATACAAAAAACTAATGCAAATATATATCAAATTATAATGTAAAAGTTGTCTAAAGAGTATATACATAAATATAATAAAAAATGTCAAAGTTGTCTAAGAGTTTCCAACTCTTTCAATTACACCTTGATGATTAAAATATCTAAACAACACATTGAAAATATTGTAATATAAAGTAGTGACCCAAAATTTCTAGCAAATAACACATAATAAACTTGTTGATCAACTATGTCATTTTTGCCAAATAATTTAGTGGCCACTGTGTGAAGGTTCCCTCTTTCTCTTTCAAACAAATAGCCCCATCTATTTTGTCTTCATAAGAAAGGGGTAAGTTACTTGTGACCTTTAAAATGTTTACATTTTCATCTCCAATTCCTTTCAAGTTGACTCCATGTACAATAGACAAGGAGTGAATCCTCCCAATACCCACAACAACACCATCATATGGATCTAACACATTAACTTTATCCCCTTCTTTGAGTTTATCAATAGATTTCTGCAAAAAGAAAAAAAAAATAACACATTAGATTACATAGGTAATGATCAAGCACACTAAAAATCCCAAACAAAGCAAACTGAAAAAGAAGTTAAAAAGACCAATTTCTTGTTTTTGACTTGCTATGGATCAGATATATATAATATTATAGTTAAACAAGAGACCAGACCTTAAATGAAAAACACTTTCCTTCTATCTAGGTGGTCTATAGCTCTACCAAAAAAAATCTCCTAATCCCTAAGACAAAGCCTAAGCAAAATCTGTAACTCTACATTTATAAGCAATTAGTATGTGAACAAACATGAACGAGTGTATATGCTAGTACTTTTTGTTGAAGTATGAAGTGGAACAATGGGCCAAGGTGTCCAAATAACAAATACACAAATAATGACTGTTAAAATTTAAGACCTTTGCAATTTGTACAGCCCTACCCACATCATCCAAGGACACTTTGCGCTACCATAAATATAGAGGAATCCCTAAAACTACTAAGGCTAGCAAGAACCATAGGAATATTAAATATTCTGCTACACTAGAAGAATGATTTCATACGAAAAATAAACTATACATTACAAGGGAATTGAGTTGTACTATAGAAAATGGAGAATCATTTTCCCTTCCTCATAATAATGGGACAAAAACATTATAATTCTACAGTCAAAATTTTGGAACCATAAAACTTGTTTGTCAAGAAAATAGAAGTGAATCAAAGCAAATCAAACATCTAAACAAAGCATGTTTACTATTTTATGCTAATAACAACTGCTGAAATATATACAAAATCAAGGTAAGTTTATGATTGTACCTCTCCATGTAATGGCTCTCCAAGAACACTTGGATATTGTACCTCTCCACCTACCATGGCAGGAAGGCTCTCAACCTGATTAGAAAACAAAAAATAATAATAATGAAAAAAACAATCAAATGAGCCACCTATAGTAGTAGTTCCAGACAACTAAATAATTAGAATAAATAACAACTTGAAACAGACTTGCCTGTCAATAACCAAATAACAGTTGTAGTTTCAAATTCCATGTGATAAAATCAACACTTAGAATTGGACAGATGCCAAATTGGACTACAATATTGGACATATAGGAGATGCTATCACTTAGTATGATGCATGAAGAAATGTAGAAGTTAAAATCCTGGTGACCCATTGCATTATCAATGGGATATCCAAAAAATTCAATACAAGTTAATTTAAATCAATCATAAAATTATCAAACCAGCCTGACAACATTAAGGACCACACACTAATTAAATATTTAAAACCTACAATTCAATAAACCCTCTTCCTCAAAGGAATGAAAAAAGATACAACACAATAATTCATCAAATGGAAAAAGCTCCAGGAGGTTTTAAATCCTTCAGGATTTCACCAAAAAAAAGATAAACTACCACACTCATTGGCTGCTAAAACAACCCAACATACAAGGCCAGGTCTATGAGAGAAAATGTACATTCAGTAAAGGTAGGACCTTTGTTGCCTAATTGCCTGTTTCTTTTCTTTTCTTCTCGTGCTACATAATACACAATTCATCAGACTTTGTAGTTTTTGGAGTTTTTAGGGGTTCCTTTGTGTTTTCTAGTATCAGAAAGTGTCCTTGTAGGGTAGTTCAAAGGCCCACATAGTCCATTTATGTTTTTGACACTCTGTCCCTTGTTTTCACTTCAAACTGACAAGGTAGTACCAACATATATACTCATGCACACACACATATTAATTTGAGTCAAATAGACACTTTGTAAGCATTAATCAAGTGAGAACCAATTACAATAATAGAGATGTCTATCAGGCACTTCAAATTATTATGTTTGTTATATGAGCACCTTGGGAAACATCAAAAGAAGCATTCCAAGAAAGGTAACTTATATTTCTAAGACACCAAGGTTGAAAAGATAGATGTTTACAATCTGATACTCTATTTGTTCAAAATCAAATAATAAATATTTATATTTCTCTTAGAATAATAACATTTGAAGAAACAAAACTCCAAGTCAAACTAGAAAACTAGATAAGATTTTCAGAAAACAAGTAATGAAAGGGAAACTTGGTGTATATATGGCTCCATTTGGTGCAGCAACTCATAACTTTGATAATGTCCCAGGCACAGGATCAAAACACACTTAGCATCAACTTAAATGAACAAACGATAGACATGAAACAATATTCTCCTGCTGCGAACCTCACTTGAACAAAACTTTATACAAGTAAATCTTGAAGTTTTCAGAGGAAGCCTATACCTGCTTAAAGTAACGTAGATGAGAATCCATTGTTCCACTAGCTGCCTCCAAGAATTCAAACTTTTACTTGGCCTCAATATTTGAAAGAGTGGTCACCTGAATTACATAAAGAAACAATCAAGATTTTGTAAATGCTAATAAAACATTTCACTCCACAACAAGGATAGAAATAATCACATGAATGATCATATGTGAAAAAATAACAGGTTGCAACTCATTTTGGAAAATTACAAGATAAGTGAATATATTCATACATACTAGGTTGAAGTGAGCTTGCTCAAATGCTAACCTTGCATGATGTAGTTCCTGCAGTGAGCATTACAAAAATTCAGCTCTTATACATGCGGAAAACTACTGATTATAATAATTTTCTTGATTAATCATAGCTATAATCCAAGCATAATGAAAAGGTCTCAGTTCAGGATCCTATGAAAAGTCCCATTCCTAGATTTGAAGGAGAAAAGTGCAAAGATTGATATTTCATGCCTATAGCTAATTTGTAATGTATTTTTTTGGTATGTTCACATATGTTTTCTAAAGTGAATTTAGATGCTAGGCATGCAACTTGTTGTTGACCATTGTAGTGACCACATTTTGCCACATACAACATAATATTTGAAAAAATAGTACACAAGTTTAATGGTTGAGAATTCTAGTTGAAAACCATGCGTATTGAATTACATTAGAGCTCGTGCTTTGTAGAGCTAAATAAATGAGAGAGGGACAAACTGGCTTGCTACTAAGAGATGGAGAGGGACAAACATGATTAACCAATACAAGCGAGACAACTTGAATAACTTCAGGGTCCACATGGGAAGCACCACTAGGTGCATCCAGTATGACTGCCATTCCCAGATGTTCATTTCTCAATGTTGTGCCTACTACAAGTCTACGAGCATTTGGCACCAAGGTGACAATGTGCAAGACCCCTAATGCATGCATACAAGGCTAAGCCATGCAATTAGTTTTCAACAACAAGATCCTAACTCAATTCCAATAGAATTGTATGCCCATTGCAACTAAGGAACTTCTCTATTGCAGGCTAACGAGCTCTAAAAAAAGCTGGTCCAATTTTTTTTGTCACGTTGCAGCTGCAAAAAAATAGCTTCTACTACTTCATTGCTGATGTCAATAGGCTTATAAGAAGCTCTTATATTTGGAGCATTGTGTGCTCCACCACGATGACCCTTGTTTGGACATAAGGTGTCTACAAGTAAAATCAATTGAGCTCAAAAATATTGACAAAGTGCAACACATTTATGATAAGAAATATGTTTCTCTACCACTATCAAAACTTCAACAGATGTTCAATCAATTTGTGGACTTGTGCCAGACATTCCAGATGTTGCATTACCAACTCCTAATCTTATATATATTAAAGACTCTACCAATTCCTTCTATATATTAAAGACTGTACATGTAATCGTGTTTAAATATGAGATTAGTATCCAATAATAAAAATGGGCAAACAAGCCCAACAAACTCTCAAAAAATTGAGACTTGATGATATTGGCAAGATAGAAACAAGAAGTTAATACAACACAAGACAACAAACTCAATCCAATAAAGGAAATAACTTGAGATCTATGGATGAAAAAAATATAATAGTAGACTCTAAAGTTCTGAACCAACTTTTCTTATGAAGCCAACAATATTGCAACGTGACGGAAGGCTATGCAAATTACGTGATGCTAGGTATTTCATTGATGAAGATTGATATAGATTTAATGAAAGGTAAATTGGTTATGAGTTTTTCATTGATGGTAATTGATTGACTTATTGTTTTCAGTATGTTACCAGAAATTGTGTGAGTAAATCACAAGTTGCAGTATGTTTCTGAAGTTTCTAATCCAATGGAAGCTTATCTTAAGTATTGTGATGTTAAGTTTGTAATCATGACTTTTGATATGAAGAATTGAGTTAGTTATGTTTGAATGGAATAAAAAAGGGTAACTACTAAAATAGTTAGTTATAGACAGTAAGTGATTTGAATGTGTCTCAAGTTGATAAAGTATTTGATGGAGCGATCATATGATATGATTGCTAAAAATGTCTAGATACTATGTTAAGGATTGCAACTTATAATGTTGACAAGTGAAGATGGCTTAATTGACTGGAAGTGGTATTCATTGAATGAACAGATAAACAAAACAAAGTTAGATGAACAAGTAATGAATATTTATGAACCGGTGGAGAAATCAAAAGTGAAAATAGTATCGGTGATGTTTGTAGTGAAGTATTAAGATAGTTTTGTGATTTTGGGAAAGTGTTTGACATCACATTTCCCAAGGTATGAGTTTGAGGAGGATTATTCAAGATTTTTCTTTTGGTCAAAACAATTTTTTAAGATGGTTCAATTTCCAAGGTGAAATCTATATGGAAGCTGATGTGGTCAAAGAAAAATGTTTTATGAGTTGTTAGATACATTGTATCTTACCTAACATGATCTGGATTATCCACATCTCAGATCTAGGGTTTATTTCAAGTCGGTGGAAGACAATATATATATTGGAAAGTTGAAAAAGGAGTTAGTTGTTGATCGATAATTATAGAAGGGTGCGATGACAAAGTAAGTGAAGAAATAAAGTGTAATCAAGCTAGAAAATAGTATAGTGTGTGGTGAAGAGTTTTAGAGATTAATAAGATCTTATTATGTATAGGGAGTGCAATTTCACATATAATCTTATCTATTTCTTTCTAACCATTATAACAATGAAATACCTTAACCAAGTAGATTGTAATATATATTCATTATAAATCCTCTAACAAGGTGGCATTCGTATAGAATATTTAAACTCCTCTAACAAGGTGGCTCCTAGTAGGGAAAATACCCTAATAGGTCTAAGGAAAATCCCTTAATCGAGTAGCACTTAACAGTGCTTTTGTAAACCTTTAATTGGGTAAGCTCCTCACAGGGTGTATTATAGAAGAGTAAAAATTTAGTGGGTACTAATACACACACGTGGTTTTTCCTATTTGAGTTTACATGAGAAAAATATGGTGTCTTCATTGTGTGATTTATCATTTTTGGATGCATGTTTTGATAGTTTCTATTCATGTTAGTTTATTTAGAATGTTTTGGTGCACAAAGTTTAAATACTTTAGATCAGACAATTTGTTGATTACTAATTCACCCCTCCCCTCTCAATAATCAAACCTATATTATCAACTGGTATTAGATCTTTGCTCCTCTTGGTAATAATCTTAATAGCTTGAGGGAAAATATCTAAAGATGTATATGAAGGAAATACCTAAGTTCTCTAAGGACAATTTCTCTACATGGGTAAGTAGGATGAGGCTACATCTATCAGGAATTGGAGATCAAGTATTGGTTCATCTCACAACCCAATATGTTCAACCTCCAGGAATCTTAACTAATGAACAAACAAAGAGAAAGATGGAACATAACTTTGTAATGATAAAAATAGAAAGTACTCTATGTGATGTCGAGTTTATAGATATTAAGGATATGGATAATGCTAAAGACATGTGGGACAAGTTGATAATAGTGTATGGCAGTGATTTTCATGTTCAAAAAGAAAAGGTAGATAGCCTCAGAGGTAAATATGATGAAATGAGAATGCATGAAGGTGAGAATATTGCACAATACAACTATAGGATAAAAGAAGTTTTTGTTGCAATCAAAGGAGCTGGTGGAAAACTTGATGAAGATGATGTGGTAAGAAAAATATTGAGAACCCTACTACCATTGTATGCTATTAGAGTCTCTTCTATTCAAGAATTAAGATCTATTAATCCCACAAATGTGACTCTAGATTCTTTGGTTGGAAAGATTACTTCTTTTAAGATAAGTAATCTTCATAACATTATGACTAGAATAAAATCTACATTCAAAGCTTCCCTAACTATTGGTCCATCAAGGAAAGGAAAAGAAATCTATAACAGTTCTGAAAGAAATCATGACTATGATTCTATCTTTTCTGAGGGAAGAGATCAAATGAGTTGGAGGCACTTCTAGTAAGGAGATTACCAAGAGGAAAAGAAAAGTACAAAGGTAAACTTCCCTTAAAATTCTTTTCATGTAACAAAATTGGTCATATTGCATCCATATGTCCTAAAAATGATAGGAAGGATAAGAATACGAGATTTAGGAACTTCAAGGACAAAAAAAACAAGGCATGTTACCTAGTAGAAGAAGGAGTGATTGATGACAATCATACATATGAGATAATGAGGAAGAGTTTGAGATAGTTTTTGTTGTAGTCAATGAAGAACCCTCAACTAGTGCAAATGGAGTTAATGAGGAAAAATCATTGATTTTCAAGTATGAATTACAAAAATGACTAGATAATAGATAGTGGGTGTACACATCACATGACTGGTGAAAAGATAAAATTTATTTCAATAGAGGAATGTGATGGAGGAGAAGTCAGATTCAGTAATATTTCTCCATGTGTGGTAAGAGGTAAAGGCTCAATAACACTTAATGAAAACATCAATTATGATGATGGATTAAAGTATAACCTATTAAGTTTTGCTCAATTAAATAACAAATGTTTCAGATTGGAATTCAACAATGATTTTTGTAAGAGCTTAGGAAACTCCAGAGAGTTGATTGTTGTTGGTGAATAGACAAGAGGTAATCTATTTTGATTTAACTCTACTAATAAATACTAATTATTTTCTAAAGTTGAAGACTGCTGGTTGTGGCATAAAATATTTTTTCATGTTAACTTTGATAATCTGGTAAAGGTCAGCAAGAAAACATGTGTTAGAGGTAAGCCTACTTTAGCTAAGCCAGACAATGTTATGTGTAAGGAGTGTCAGTTAGGAAAGTTGATGAGGTCTAGATTTGCTAGTAAATTCTATTCATCATTTAGAATTATTGACCTTGTACACACTAATTTGAGTGGACCAATGAAAAATTAGAGCTACTATGGAGATAAGTACTTTATCTTGTTTGTTGATGATTACTCGAGAATGATGGATGTTATGTTTTTGAAGGATAAATCTAATGCATTTTACATGTTTAAGGTGTATAAATCAAGAGTTGAAAAAGAAACAGGTAATGCACTTAAGTATCTTAGATTTGACAGAGGAAGTGATTTTACCTCACAAGAGTTCACAACATTTTGTGAAGAACATGGAATCAAGAGACAAATGTCACCACCAAGAACACCCAAAAAAATGGAATTGCTAAGAGAAGAAACAAATCCATAATTGACTGTGCAAGAACACTTTTGATACAAAAAGGAGTGGCTCAAATCTTTTAGAGAGAAGTGGTGATTACTATTGTCTATACCTTGAACATAGTACAACTTAAGAAAGGTACAAATAAAACACCCTATGAGCTATGGTATGGCCATACTCCTAGTGTCAGTTATTTTAAATTTTTTGGAAGTGTTACATAAAGAAGGATGAGAAAAATGGTAAATTTGACTCTAAGACTGATGAAGGGATATTTCTAGGATATTATACTAGTAGTAAAGCTTATAAATATTTGAAAAAAAGGTACTAACAAGATGATTGAAAGTGAAAATGTTAGAGTTGATGTTTTTTCTAAGAAAAATGAGGAAGATAGCAAGAAGGAACTAGAAGATTATGATAGGTTTGTTTATGTTCAATTGGTGGAACTAGATACATAACCCCAAACAAATGAAGTAGTGAATGATCCACAACCAGTGAATGATCCATAACCTGTGAATGAGGATGAAGGTAACCAAAGAAAAGAATTAGTACTTACAAGGTATCTGAAACTAAATCACTCTCAAGATCAGATCATTGGAGATAAAAATGTTGGAGTGATGATAAGGAGTAAGGTAAGGGAAAGTACTTGCTTACTATCTGAATTAGAACCCAAAAATGTTAAAGATGATTTGGAAGATAATGATTGGGTTAAGGATATGAAAGAAGAATTAGAACAAATAGAGAAAAATAATACATGGAATTTAGTAGCCAGATCTACTAACAAGAATGTTATAGGTACTAAATGGATCTTCAATAATAAGTTGAATGAGAATGAAAATGTGATCAGAAACAAGGCAAGGCTAGTTTGAAAATGGTATCCACAAGAAGAAGGATTGGACTATGGTGTGACCTTTGCACTTTTTTATATACTTGAAGGTGTAAGGATACTTTTATCTTGTGCTACTTATAAAGGTTTTTAATTCTATCAAATGGATGTCAAATCTTCTTTTCTGAATGGTGTGTTAGAAGAAGTATACATTAAACAACCTGAAGCTTTTGCTAATGAAGAAGGAAAAGACATGGTATGTAAATCACATAAGGAATTATATGGACTAAAACAAGCTCCAAGAAAATGGTATGAAATATTAAATGCTTATCTTATTTATAAATGTATATCTAAAATCTAAAAGTGAAGATAAGATATTGATTGCTCAAATTTTTGTTGATGACATAATTGATGGGGAGATCTAACTCACAAGAGAACTCTAATTTCTCTTCTCAAGACCTTCTCTCTAGTCTTCCTATGGTACTTCAATCTACCCTACCTAGAGGACACTTCTATGGTTCCTCTACTCTACTAGATCTCCCCAACAACTTCAAACACTCACCATTCCTTCAAAACTCCACTGTGTACCCTTGGATTCAAACAAGAACCTATATTGCCAAAACTATTCATGGAAATGGAAATGGTTTTTGTCACTATTATCCTTTCTCTTTCCACCATTCTTGATCCATTTCTTTGGATTCTTTCTTAGTTTTCTAATTGGGTTCCAAATTTCCTTGTTTTAGGCCTTGTAGCCTTTTGAGCCCCAATTAGGCCTCCTAGAAATTGAAATCTTGGATTTCCTCCCAACTATCCTTAGTAACCCACTAAAATAACTATGGATTCTTTATAAGTTCAACCTATAATCTAGTATTTTCTATGTTTTAAGTTCCCCAGTTATTCGTACATAAGACTTTCAACAAACCCCTATTTTAAGGGTTTTTAGGGCATGTTATCCAGTCTGGTTACTTTGTTATCAAAAGGTACTTTAATGAAATCCTCCACTCTTCTTCTTTCTTGAACATATGTAGGACACATGCCCCTAAACTCTCCACCAAGTGATTGGCTCAAACCAATCCATCTAGCAATTCCTCTTGCCTCTACACTATACAAGCTCCTAGCTAGAATACCCTTGTACTCACCTAGGGCTTGTTTGCAATAATAGTTTCCTTGCCCACACAGACTCCAAAACCCATATTTACACTATTTAAAAAGTCCCCTACTTTATTCCAAGTAGCCATTGAATTTCAACCATGGGAAATCAAGTGGGAGCCATATTTACATGACTGGCTCTAGACTGGACAACAAACTAGTAAAACTTGAAGAATTTACAAAATGACTAACAAAAGCACCAAACTTGAAAAATAATTCCAAAAAGTTTAATTAAATAACAAGAATCAAAGTCTCAATGCATTATATTAGTCCATTCAATCCATTAAAGGTCTGGATGAAGGCTCTATCACAAATTACAGTCTAATTATTGTTCTTTCTAAAACACAGTCTGTACAATCTATGGTCCAACCCTTAGATTAGGATTAGTCTAGCCTTAAATAGTTTATCCCCTCATGTTTAGACCCTAAGGTCATGATTTGAACTCATTGAAAGCTAGTTCCTAGTTTTGAGGAAATGTTGTCATGAGCAACTTTACAACTTTTGCAATTTTTTCTCTTCTACTATCCTAACTCACTCAAATCGACCCCAAATCAAACCAAATGGTCCTAAAACACTTAAAAAAAACCAAAAGTATAAATACCACTCCATTTTGGAGTCTTGGTCAAGGTTTGAGTCCCTTTGACTTTCCTAGGACCTAAGTCCTAGAACCTATTTGATCACACCAAAGACATGACTCTAAGAAATCCTATCTACAAACACACACCACACCAAACTTGGGACTTTATCATTAGTCATTATTACCTTGGTGGTTGGATAGAACCACCTAAAAGAAAAAATTATCAAAGATCTCCACTAAGACCTTGAGGTGCTTTTGCACCATTCTCCCCATGTCACAAGAAAGTTAGGGAGATTATGGTGTTATAAACTCCAAACTATTTCCAAGCTTTTTAAAATCATTCTCTGCTACCCAAGTAGCCTCTAACTCAGGTTGATGCTCCCATTTGACTAGATGCTCCATATAGACTTGGTGCATAGTCTTCTTCTTTATTCTTTAATCCATAATTTTTTGATTAGGTACCTTGAGTTCTACCACATCCTTAGTCATCTCTGTACTATACTTTTTTGCATCTAACTTTGGTCCTTTTTACTTGATCAAATCCTTCACATTGAAGATAGGAGATATGGACATCTCCTTGGGTAAGTCTATCTTGTATGCATTTATTCCATATTTAGCCAACACCTTGCATGACCCTATTATCTTCATTTGTAACTTTCTTGGGATGCCCTTCTATAGCCTAGCCTTGTTTAAGAATACCATTACCAAATCTCCTACCTCAAACTGTAAGTCTCTTCTCCCTTCATCCTTCTTAGCTTTAAGCTTTTGATTTGCCTCCATTAGTGTCTTCTTCACTTGCTCATGGACCTCTCTCATAGACTCAGCAAATTCATCTACCTGTCCACTAATCCCTTCATGGTCTTTTAAGTCTCTGAGTTCTAGTACACCTCTGGGATGTAATCCATACACCACTTCAAATGGACTCTAACCAGTAGTCTTGTTTTTATTGTCATTGTAAGCAAAGTCTACTTGAGGGATGACTTGATCCCATCCTTGCCCATATTCCTTAGTCAAACACCTTAGCAAGTTTCCAAGAACCCTATTAATGACCTTTGTCTATCCATCTATTTGAGGATGATATGCAGAACTATGAGCTAAGTTAGTTCTTAGTCTTTTCCAGAGGGTCTTCCAAAAATGTCCCATAAATTTTGCATCTTTATCTGCAACTATACTCATTAGTAACTCATGTATGGGCAATATGAATGGCATCATGAGTAGTTTTAAAAGGGATAAAATAACTCATTTTACTAAATCTATCCAGTACTACAAATACACTATCCAAACCAGTAGGTGTTCTAAGTAGCCCCACTATAAATTCCATGCTTATGCACTCCCAAGGCGTATTTGGGATGGGAAATGGTTGATAGAGGCCTGCATTTGATGATGTCCCCTTTTCCTTTTGACATACTCCACACTACTCAACATACTTCTTTATATCCTTTTGTATCTTAGGTCAATAGTAAAACCTTTCTACTAGGTCTAGGGTCTTGTTCAACCCAAAGTGCCCACTCAAACTTCCATTATGCTTCTCTTGGATGAGGTTATCCCTCATGGAACCCATTGGAACACATAGTTGTTTACCCTTAAATAATAGACCATTCTATAATGTATAGTCAACATACTCACTATGGAAATGATTATCAAAATTAGTGCATGCCTTATATATCTCTGAGAAATATGCATCCCCTTCATATAGGTCCTTGAATCCTTCAACTCCTATGCTCTACAATTGTATCTCTTGGACAGTGAGAAACCTTATGCTAAGGGCATCTGCAACCCTATTGTTGACTCCCTTCTTATGTTTGATTATGAAGGTGTAGGACTGTAGAAATTCCATCCACTTAATATGTCTCAAATTGAGCTTTTCTTGAGTGTTGATGTAACTTAGAGCTTGATTGTCTATGTAGACAAAAAAATCCTTAGGCAATAGGTAGTGCCTCCACTTCTTAAGAGCTTGAACCAATGCATAAAGCTCCAAAGTATACGATGAGTGACTTTTCTTCATTTATCCTTTCACTAAAGAAAGCTATTGGCCCGCCTTCTTGGATTAGGATTGCACCCACTACTATCTTACTTGCATCACATTCCACTATGAATAATCTATCAAAACTTGGAAACATGAGTATAGGTTGGGTAGCCACTTATTTGTTCAATCTTTCAAACCCTTTATTGGCTTCCTTGGTCCAAATGAAATTTTTTTTTAACTCCACCTTTTAGGGTATTTAGGACTAGTGCATAGATTTCACTAAACCTTCTCGTAAATTGCCTATAGAACTGTGCCAACCCATGGAAAATTCTAACTTCATTCCCTATCCTAGGAGTAGGCCAACTTATAATGGCTTCAACTTTTCTCTTATCCATCTTCAAGTCACCTTGGGAGACTACAAACCCTAGGTAGACTAGTTCTTGTTTTAAAAAATCACTCTTCTGAAGATTTATGGTGAGCTTCTCTTCTTGGAGTTTCTTCAACACAATTTCTAGGTGCTTCATGTGCTCTTTTTTTTTTTATAAAGATGAGGATATCATCTAAGTATACTACCACATACACCCCTATGTATTCCTTTAAGACCTCATTCATAACCCTCATTAAGGTGCTAGGTGCATTTGTGAGGCCAAATGGCATTACTGGCCACTCATAGAGCCCCTCTGTGGTCTAAAAAGTTGTCTTCCACTCATCTCCCTCTTTCATTCTAATAAGATAGTATCCAATTTTTAGATCAACCTTGGAGAAGTATTTACCACCCCCTAAGCAATACATTAAGTCTTCTATTCTAGGAATAGGGAACCTATATCTAATGGTTATCACATTTATTTCCCTAGAATAAGTACACATCCTCCACTTAGCTCCTTTTTTAGGTTCTAAAACTACTGGGAAAGAACTTGGGATAATGCTTTTCATGATTAGGCTTTGATCCAAAATCTCTTGAACTTGTCTTGCAATCTCCTTATTATGTTTTGGTGTCATCTTATAGGCAACCTTGTTAGGCAATGATTCCCCTGGCACAAAGTCAATTTGATGACTGATTTCTCTCTTTGGTAGTAATGTAGCTGGTGTTCCTTCACATATAATGTCCTAAAACTGGTCTAGCAATTGCTTCACTTCTGTAGGCATAAGTGACTATTTAGATGTCTCTTCCTCCTTTGGTTTTACCAAGATAGCATAGCCAACTCCTTCTTTCCTCATGTGTTGTAGGAATTATTTCCCACTCATTAGGAGTGTATTGGAGTCCATCTTCTCCATGGTATCTTCTTCTATCAAAGACTGTATCTTATAAGTGACTCCATTCTTCTTGAATGAGTACTTGTTCTCCTTGCCATGGTGAACTGCCTCCGTGTCATGCTACCATGGTCTTCCAAGCAAAAAATGACATGCATCCATTGGTAGCACATCACAAATTATCTTGTCTTGATACTTGCCTATTGTAAATTCAACCCATACTTGTTCATTAACCAATATGTTTTGCCCCTTGTTCAACCAAGTGACTTTGTAGGGACAAACAAGGAGTATCTTAGTTAGTTTTAACTTATGCACTGCCTCCTCTGAGATCACATTATTAGTAGACCCTGAGTCTATTATAACCCTACATAATTTTCTGAGAATCTTGCACTTGACTCTAAAAAGAGACCTCCTTTGTTTGTGTTCATATTTGGTAGGTTCTCTGATCAAGATCCTCCTACGCACTAGGTTTTATCCCTTCTCTGAATCCAAACTTACCTCTAATTTTTTAGCACAGTCCTCCTCTTTTACATATGCAATCTTCTTCTCACCTTATGAAGATGAAGGCTTATTAGGACACCTATAAGTAGGGTGACCCAATTGCCCACAATTGTAACACTTCATTGAAGAAAAATGTGAGCTTCTACCAAACCCACCTGATCTACCTCTTCCACTATTATGAAAACTTCTTCCTCTACCATAGATCCCTCTATTTCTTGGCTCATGTGTTGTTTAAACAAACTTGGAGTCTCCTTGACCTCTGGTTTCATTTCCTCTACCACTAGGTTCCCCTCTATGTCCTCCTCTAGGGTCTCTACCTCTTCCTCTTCCCCTAGAGCTTGAGTCTTATTTCTTCTTAAGTTTCTCTTCCACCTTAAGGGCCATTTGATAAAAATCATGGATGGTGGTTAGCATAAAAAGACTTAATTCCTCTTGTATGTTCCATCTAACACCATTGAGATACCTAGAAACTTTAATGCTCTCCATTTCTTGCACTTTGGACTTAAGGCATAGTTTTTGAAATTCTTCAGTATAGGCAACCACATATAGGTCCCTCTATCTGATATTTTGCCTCTTGTTGTGAAATTGGATGTCATAATCCTCTAGTAGGTAATTTTATTTTTCCTTAGCCACCATAGCCTTCCAACTAGTTATTGGCTTCTTCCCTTCTCTTTTACTTTCTTCTTGCAAGAACTTCCTATTGGAGATTTTCTAGCAGGCTAGTACTGACTGTATGTTTTTCATTGATGACAACATATGGAAAGTAGCATGTGTGGAAGTCTTATGTAGTAAGCTTTTAGTATATGTAGCATGGACATCATATTAGCATGATATCATGGGTGCAGAGGTTAACTATTAGTACAGATAGTTATATAGCAACTGGTGTCCGCAGTGTTCCTGATAGAGTAACAGATAGTGTTCTGTGTATGGTTGTTCATATAGTTATCATGGAGCCTTCCACGCTTGGATATATGTTGAAGACATGTTATTGATGTTTTAGTTATGGATGCATAGTCTGGTGATGAGTAGAAGTGAAGTTATGTAGTCGCTATTCACCAACAATAGTTTCCTATGTTTGTTCAAGAGAGCCGACAGAGATTTTATTGGTTCTTTAGTTGCACCTATCTTGAGGGTATGCACCCTTAGATTTAAGCTTGGAGAAGTGTTATTGATTTTTAGTTAAGAGCACATGAGTTAATTCAGCTTATAGAGAAAGTTCCAGTTGTTTTGGTAGAGCCAATAGTGTGTAGCGTGTGTCTACAATTATTTTATTAGACAGGTCCTAGAATGTGTTGCATGCATAGTAGAGTTGACAGAATTTTTATTGGAGTTTGTTATGGTTTCTCTAATATGATTTCAAGGTGGTTCTAACAGGCTGAATTGATTATATCATTTAGAGGAAAGATATTTATAGGAAATCATTTGTGATTGCTAGAGTGTGGTTCATAGTTGATTAAGCAGAGCAGAGTAGAGTGTGCGAAGTGTTGAGCCATCAGAAGAAGGTCTATGTGACCAAGTAAAGTACTTGTTCTATTCATTGGAACTGATCTAGATAGCAGGTCAAAGCATATTTCACCAAGATCTAGATATAGTGTGTATCTATTATTTAGAAGGTTGTAGCCTTCGCCCATTTGAGCAGTGAGCTCTCGGATAGTGCATCCTCTCCCCTAACAAGGATAATTGTAAAAGAATCCTAATAGGGTCTGACCCTTGACTAGGTCTATTGTACTTAATATATTGTAAAGCTACTCCTAACAGGGTAAAGGATCTTCTAACAAGGATCATTATACACTAGTACAAAATATTAGTGGGTATCAAGTCCCACCGAGGTTTTTACCTATTTGGGTTTCCCCGTAACCAAAATATTGGTTTTGTGTTCATGTGTTCTTTCATTGTGTTTATGCTTTGTGCTTAAGTATACTTAATTGGATAAAGAATTGAATCTTTTAGATAACTGATTCACCCCCCCCCCCTCTCAGTTATCTCTTGGGACTATTCCTAACACTTCCACCAAGTTAGGGCTTTCCCTCTTAGTCTTGATTTATCTATCTTCACCTTTTGTGCCTCTATAATCCCATCACATTCAAAGTTATTCTCCATGCTCTTAATCCATTCCATGACCAAATCTACATCCATTGTACAAGTGAATATAGGAATACCTTCTAGGGCCTTACCACTAAGTTCTTTGAGAGCTTTGAGGAAAGGTTCCTCTACTAATGGAGGGTCTAGTTCTAGTTCTATTTCTTCTTCAACTTGAGCCTTTCCTCTTTCTTTCTCCACTTCTAACTGTTCTTTCATTTTCACTATAGTCTTTGCAACTTCTTCCAATTTGTGCTTCATTTCCTCTACAACTTCCTCTAGAAGTTTTTTCCTCTCTTGCTGTTCAGTCAAGTCTCTTTCCACCTCTGCATTGGTCAACATGGTGCTTTCTCCAATTGATTCACTTCCTTCTATCATACATAATTTTCTTCCCAAGCCTTTCAATGGCTTTGATACCACTTTGATGGGGAGATCTAACTCACAAGAGCACTCTTTCTCTTCTCAAGAGCTTCTCTCTAGTCTTCCTAGAGTAATTCACTCTACCCTACCTAGAGGACACTTCTATGGCTCCTCTACTCCACTAGATCTCTCCAACAACTTCAAACACTCACCATTCCTTCACAACTCCACTATCCACCCTTGGATTCAAACAAGCACCTATATTTCAAAAATATTCTTAGCAATGAAAATGGGTGTTTTTGTTGTTCTCCTTTCTCTTTCCACCATTCTTGATCCATTTCTTTGGATTCTTGCTTAGTTTTCCAATCGGGTTGCAAATTTCCTTATTTTAAGCCTTGTAGCCTTTTTAGCCCTAATTAGGCCTCCTAGAAATTGAAATCTTGGATTTCCTCCCAACTATCCTTAGTAACCCACTAAACTAACTATGGATACTTTATAAGTTCAACCTAGACTGTACGATTTTCTAGGTTTTAAGTTCCCAAGTTGTCCGTACATAGGAGTTTGAGAAAACCCCTATTTTTAAGGGTTTCTAGGGCATGTTATCCAGTCTGGTTACTTTTTTATCAAAAGGTTCTCTAATTAACTCCTCCACTCTTCTTCTTCTTTCTTGCACATATATAGGACACATGCCTCTACACTCTCCACCAAGTGATTGGCTCAAACCAATCCATCTAGCAAGTCCTCTTTCCTCTGCACTGTACAAGCTCCTAGCCAGAATACCCCTGTACTCACCTAGGGCTTGTTTTCAATAATAGTTTCCCTACACACACAGACTCCAAAATCCATATTTACACTATTTAAAAAGTCCCCTACTTGATTCCAAGTGGCCATTTAATTTCAACAACAGGAACTCAAGTGGGAGCCACATTTACATGACTAGCTCTGGACTAGACATCAAACCAGAAAAACTTGAAGAATTTACAAAATAACTAACAAAATAACCAAACTTGAAAAATAATTCCACAAAGTTTAATTACATAATGAGAATCAAAGTCTCAGTACATTATACTAGTCCATTCAATCCATTAAAGTCCTGGATGAAGGCTCTGTCACAAATTACAGTCCAATTCTTATTCTTTCTAAAATGCAGTCCATACAATCTATGTTCCAAACCTTAGATTAGGGTTAGTCTGGCCTTAAATAGTTTATCCCCTCATGTTTAGACCCTAAGGTCAGGATTTGAACTCATTGAAAGCTAGTTCCTAGTTTTGAGGAAATTTTGTCATGACAACTTTGCAAAGTTGCAAAATTGTCATTAGCAACTTTAAAACTTTTGTAATTTTTGCTCTTCTACTATCCTAACTCACTCAACTTGACCCCAAATCAAACCAAATTGTCCTAAAAAAATTAAAAACACCAAAAGTATAAATACCACTTGATTTTGGAGTCTTGGTCAAGGTTTGATTCCCTTTGACTTTCTTAGGACCTAAGTCCTAGAACCTATTTGTTTATACCAAAGACATGACTCTAAGAACTCGTATCTACAAACACGCACCACCTACAAGCCAAAATTATCAAAGATCTCCACTAAGACCTTGAGGTGCTCCTGCACCAATAATATTTGGTGGAAATGAAGAATTGAGAAGGTCATCTATGGAAGCAATGAGGAAGGAATTTGAAATTTCAATGATAGGAGAAATTAAATTCTTTATTGGTCTTCAAGTATAGCAGATGAAGAAAGGGATATACATTAGTCAATCCAAGTATGTTAAATAGATCCTAAAAAATTTTGGCATGGAAGACTCAAAACTAGTGGGAACACCTATGGTCATAGGTTGCAAACTATCTATGAAAGATGAATCCAAAGAGGTAAATTAAACTCTATACATATCCATGATTGGTAAGTTGCAATATGTACTTCATAGTAGACCGTATATTGCAAATGTTGTTGGTATTTTCACAAGGTTTCATTCAAATCCAAAGGACTCACATATGGTTGAAGTGAAGAGGATCTTTAGATATCTTAAGGGAACTAAAAATTATGGCCTATGGTATGATAAGTATGAATATTTTTCTTTGAATGTGTTTACTAATGTAGATTAGGCAAGTAATGTTGATGATAGGAAAAGTACAAGTGGTGGAGCATTCTTTCTTGGTGAAATATTAGTCTCTTGAACTAGTAAAAAGAAGAATTGTAGTTCACAATCTATTGTAGAGGAAGAGTATGTTTCTTCTTCTATTAATTATCAGCAAGTGATGTGGATAAAATAGATTCTTGAGGAAATTCATGAGAAGGTCACATAATCTATTGTTATCCATTGTGATAACACTAGTGCGATAGACATTTCCAAAAATACAGTGATGCACTCAAAGACATAGAACATTTGAAATAAAATATGATTTTATAAGAGAATAGGTACAAGAGAATGGGGTAAGGCTTTTCTATGTCTACTAAAGAATAAGTTTATGATATATTCACCAAGCCATTACCAAAGGATACCTTTGATTATCTGAGAGGTAGATCAAGGGTTATTACCCTATCTAAAGTTAACTAGATGATGTTGATTGCATTAGTTCATATGTGTTTATCAAAATATCATATATATGAGTTGATGTAGAGGTGGACTACTCCATAAGGGGAGAAGTCTTAGTATTATGTTGTAATACAATGACAAGGAAAGAGCAAGAAAAAAATAGTCAAAAGTAATCTCAGAGGACTAAATGATTTGACAACTTTGGCATTGTTTTCAAAAGGGAATAAGATGTATTATACAAGGGGAAAATATGTAGAATGGAGAAGATGTATTATAAAGGGAAAATGAATACCAGAGAAAAATTAGATGTACAAATAGACAAAAGTGGAAACATTTTACAAATGTGGTTTGTCATGAGAAAAACACAATGTTTCCAAGAACTTAAAAGTGGAAGTGAAGAAGATAAGCTAAGAGGAGAAGTTAAGAGTTTTTTCATCAATGTAAAAGGGGGATATTGTTAACATAAGTGATGCAGTGATGCTAAGTGTTGTATTGATGAAGATCGGTATAGATTTAATGACCAGTGAATCGGTTATGAGTTTTTCATTGATGTCAACTGATTGACTTATTATTTTTAGTATGTTACCGGACTTTGTGTGAGTACATCATGAGTTATAGTATGTTTATGAAGTTTCTATTCTAATGGAAGATTATCTTAAGTATTGTGATGTTAAGTTTGTAATTGTGACTTTTGATATGAAGAATAAAGTTAGTTATGTTTGAATGGAATCAAACCAGATAACTGCTAAAAGACTTAGTGATAGATAGTAATTGATTTGAATGTTGTCTCAAGTTGGTAAAGTATTTGATAGAGAGGTCATAGGATATAATTGCTAAAAATGTCTAGATACCATGTTGAGGATCATAACTTATAATGTTGATAGGTGAAGATGGCTTTATTGATTGGAAGCGACATTGTTAGAATGAATAGATAAACATGATAAAGTTCTTGAAAAGGTAATGAAGAATTGTAAACCGATAAAGAAATATGAAGTGACAATAGGATCGGTGATGTTTGTAGTGAAGCAGTAAGATAGTTCTTTGATTTGAGGAAAGTGTTTGACATCACATTTCCCAAGCTATGAGTTTGAGGAGGATTCTTTGAGAATTTTCTTTTGGTCAAAATAGTTATTGAAGATGGTTCAATTTGCAAGGTAAAATCTATATGGAGTCGATGCGGTCAGAGAAATTTTTTTTATTAGTTTTTAGATACATTGTATCTTACCTAACATGATCTAGATCATCCATATCTCATATCTAGGGTTTATTTCAAGTCAATGGAAGAAACTCTATATATTGAAAATCTAAGAAAGGAGTTAGTTGTTGATTGAGAATTACAGAAGGGTATGGTGACAAAGAAAGTGAAAAAATAAAGTGTGATCAAGCCAGAAAAGAGTATAGTGTGTGGTGAAGAGTTTCAGAGCTTAATAGGATATGAGCATGTAGAGGTAGTACAATTTCATAGATCATCTTATATGTTACTTTCTAACCATTTTAATAGTGAAATCCCTTAACTAGGTAGATCCTAACAGATCTTTATCGTAAATCCTCTAATAAGGTGGCATTCATATTGAATGTTTAATGTCCAACAACAAGGAAGCTCCTAACAGGGAAAATATCCTAACAGGTCTAAGGAAAATCCCTTAACCAAGTAGTACCTAATAGTTCTTTTGTAAATCTTTAACCGTGTAAACTCCCCATAGGGTGTATTCCAGAAGAGTACATATTTAGTGGGTACTAATCCCAACATGTGGTTTTTCCCATTTGGATTTTGAAGAGAAAAATATGATGTCTTCATTTTGTGATTGATTATTTGTGGATGCATGTTTTGGTAGTTTCTATTTATGCTAGTTGATGTTGAATGTTTTGGTGCACAAAGTTTAAAGTGTTTATCTCAAAGAATTGTTTGATTACTAATTCACTCCTCCCCTCTAAGTAATCAGACCTATATTATCAATTGTATCACTAGAAGGAATCCCAAGGTGTAGTGTATTTTGGGTATGTTGTATACTCCAGGAGAAGTGATTCATATTCATGCTTGACACTGGGGCCACACTCAACTTCATCAACTTGACACTTGTCACCCAGAGGGGTTTGTGTACAAAACAACATGAAGGGTTCAATTTCAAGATGACAGGAGGAAATATATTGTCATACACTGATATGGTTCTTCAACTGAGCATCACCATGGGAAACAACATGGTGACAAATGATTTTTTTGTGGTAGATTTGTATGATATGAATGTCATATTGGCTATTCAATGGATGGATACCCTCAACCAGTACACAAAGAGATTCAAAAGGATGGAATTATCATTCAAGGTAGATGGTAAGAAGGTAATTCTAAGAGGAATATCGAATGGAGGCCTGAGGGTGGTTTTAGCCAAATGAATGAAAGTTATTTTTAGAAATGATGAATTTGTCTTGGTGGCATACTGCTTGATCTCGATGGAGCCAGTGAAAGGGAAAAAAAACTTACTACCAGGATGAGGAGCTTCAGGTGCTATTGGATAAGAATAGTTTGGTTCCATTGATATTCCACCTAGCATGTTGATATTTTATGTAGATGATATGTGCTCAAATCTTATGGTTGTATTTGTCATGCCCAAAAACAAGCAACCAAAAAAATGTAACAAATTTTATTTTTTAAGGGTGAAAAGTTAAGGGATGTCTTTCAAAGGCTAAGTGTAATTCATCATTGGCTACACCGTTGCAATCTAAGATCAAGCTATCAACTAATATAGTAAGAATCAGACCTTGAAAAATGGGAACTCTAGGGTATACAGTTTCCATTAAGAGCTCAAGTTCTAGGTGCATTCCTAGTACCTAGGGTATTAATCTTTCTTCCAATTTTATACCAAACAATTCGATAGTTCATAACACCATTCATCATTGATATATGACAAGTTAACTTAGTCCTTTGATTTACTATCGATACTCTTGTGTTAATCATTTAGAAAATGTACACAACAAAGTATAACCATAGGTGGGTTTATCGAGGGTACTCTATCTCAATTAGACCTTCATCCAACTAATGTCGAAGGTCCTGTTGTGTAAATGGCCTTTAATTGAATTGACTATTATCTTTTTAGAAGTTCCACTACTAGATGTGTAAGAACATATACCCAATAAATTACTAAATTAATAATTTGATTCATACTTAGTTAGGTCGGGACATTAATACTGTTAACTATTAGTCTATTGCATTGATTACCAATAATAGAGTTTAATGACTAAAATCTACAATTATCATCTAAATGGTTAATGTCATACATCGAGTATACCCCAATCTAACAATTCACCAATCTATTTACTTACTAACTAATAGTTCAGTTATTGATTCTACATGTTAACAATTATTCATTTCCTTTATTAGCTAATCGGTTCAATTAATAATAAAAGAGGACAATCATCTTAAGTATCATACCACCAATTAACTAAATCCCCAATTTTATTATTTCTAGTCTTGTTTGCACTAGTTTACACATATAACCAAATGAATAAAATAAAACATCAACTTAATCAATTAATACATCAAAAGCTAATTCTATTTACACTATCAATAATTAAAACCTAACAAGCAATTTAAGTCCCTAATTGTTCTATACCCATTAATCAAATAATTCACTCAC
This sequence comes from Chamaecyparis obtusa, assembly GCA_027943335.1. Lineage (NCBI taxonomy): Eukaryota > Viridiplantae > Streptophyta > Pinopsida > Cupressales > Cupressaceae > Chamaecyparis > Chamaecyparis obtusa. The sequence goes on along the minus strand of BSBK01004199.1, from coordinate 419,192 downwards.
CAACCTATTCATCTAACTTAATATATAATTTCCAAAATAAATAAACATCCTAATAAACAAAACCAAAAAAAATCCCAAGGACTAGTCTACTACCCATCCAACATGTACCCTCCTTAAAGCATCCCATCCCAAGGTGGGCGCAATTCAAGGAGGAAATGAGTGGGGTAAAGGACAAGACCTAGCCCACCACTTTACCCCTACTTCCCAAAGCCTATAAGCTATGTGAGTAGAAGAACAAGGTTTTAAAAAAATTCTTTTTTTTTTTGTTTCATCCCTAGTCCATGCTCACGTGGGCATGTGGGAGACTTTGACAAGGGAAAGGGGCATTAAATAATATGTCAGATTTCCCCACCACTAGCAGCGAATAAGATTGCTTAATAATTTATCATTGCAAGGAGGGTGGAATGGGTTTTGAGTAATAGGGAAGGGGAGTCAAGTTGGTGACATGACTAGTGGTCCCCCCCCCCCTCACTTGCTAGCCAACTCCCATACATTTTAACTTAAAGCCCTGCGCCACTTTTATGGTGGCAATATTTTATGGTAAGTTAAATTTTTAAATAATAATATTTATGAAGGGTTTAAATGATGGTGGCTCCCTCTTGCTTGCTTAGGATAGGGTATAGTCTTATGACATTGTTGAGCAACTTATTTTAATAGGAGTTAGTGTCTAATAGCTAGGTTATGTTAGGATTTCAGACTTAAGTTAATATTAATCAGGGACATAATGTAATGAAGAAGAATATTCTCTGTGGTATGGGAATAATGTTATTCCCATACAAATTCCAGAGAGTAATTTGCTCTTGAAATCTGGAAAATAACATTGTAAGATTATGTGGTTTCTTCTTTCTACTTTTGCTTGTTTGTTTTTGATCCATTTCAAGCATAGATTTACTAGTGACTAAATTAGAGAGGTTTATAGGTTGTATATTTGTTGTGTTATAGTTCCACATTGCAATCCAATATCTCATTTATTCATTGTTTCACACTACATTTTGGAGGGATAAGTGTATGATCTTATTCAATGGAAAATTGATCATTGTGAGTAAAGAAATATATATATACAAACTACATCATGGAAACTGCTATATTCTTTCATCAATCAAAATATGTAATCTAATGCAACTATATCCTTTATCTATTCTATCAACTTTGATTTTCATTTCACAAGAAGGAATAACTTCATTATCTCAAGAAGTAGAATACATTGGATATGGAAGAAATGATTCATCATTTTCAATATAGTCATCTCCTCAACTAAAATGCATATTCATTGTGATAAAGAAGTATTCACATTTACAACTAATTAATCCAAATTGATGTAGATACTCAATGAGAGTTCAAGATGGAATAACAAAACTCATCTTCATTACTAATCTCTTACAACTTCACAATAGCCAAAAGGCATACAAACAACATTACAAAATACAAGAAGATAATCTTCAACAAGGATCAACAATACCACATCATAGGATAATTCTACATCAAGAGAGTGGACTTTTTCAAGCATCATCCACATGAGTCTTGACATCCAAACCTACAAATAAAAAAATGGAGAACCATGGGTGCTCACCACCCAACCTAGGTCTCTTATGAGACCACCCCCGAGCTTGGAGAACCAAGGCTAAACAGGTATGCAACAAGATCAACAAGATGCTCACAAACAATTTACACAAATGCACATAAAACAAATTACTCCCTTCCAAGGTTACACAAATGAGTCTTACAAGCTCATTGAGAGGGTGGAGGTGGGCTTTTCCAAGGGGAGAATGCCATTACATACAAATTTTCTCACCATGAGTATTCAAATGCCTCTTCAAGGCTACATATCCAAATGCCTCTTCAAGGCTACATATCCATGCATATCCAAATGCCTCTTCAAGGCTACATATCCATATGCCTCTTCATACACATACTTTGCTTAACATCCTCTTCAAAATACAAGAATGCAATGGCTTCCATGGTGCCCATACACCATGGACTTATCCCTCTTCTCCAAGAGAAGAGACTCTCACCTCATGGAGAGCCCATCTAACCCCTCCACCCATAGGCCACTTCTTCCCTTCCCAAAGGGTGAGTAATGCCTCACACCCATAAACAAGAACTCCCTCAATCAAGAAAAAAGAACAAGATCAAACCATGAAATCAAACCCAAAATCCCTCCCTTACAACACATTGTCACAACAAGAATCAAGATTCATATGCATGAGAGAGAAAGATACAAGCTAATCTAATGCACAAGTAGAAAAGCTTCCATGAGAAGAGTAACCAACCTCCACAAGTGTGATGGAAATGGAAATTTTGAGAAGAGCTTATCCCCTTATCCTTCCTCAATCAAACCCTAATGTCTCCCCAAATGTAGAGAGTGGTTGAACCCCCCTAAATCTCCTAAGGGCCTCTAAAAGGCCTCCAAATTTCTACCCACCCACCATCCATAAATGTAGACTTGACTCTATGGCCTTGTTGTCTTTCCTTGTCCCCTCATGATAAATGCATGATTGAAAGAAAAGGTGGAGTTGGGTAAAGATCATGACTTATCCAATTTCGAAGTTGAGGGTAAATGGGTCATAAAATAGGTTACCAAGGTCACTAGTGAATTAGGGACATGCTCAAAACCTTCTTAACCCATAACCCTATCCATAAGGTACTTAAATTATGCCAAAAATGACCCTTAGAACCCCTTATTGGCCTCTAGAAGTGACTATAACAAGGATGAATTAAAACAAGCACATAATAAGTGTCAAATGACACTAACGATTACACATTACATACCCAAGGTCATGTCCTGGATGACAACAAGAAATTAACTAATAACACACCTGCAAAGATCCACATTTACAAGGAGTTCACATTACAACGAGGCTTTTAATCCCATATCAGATTAAGCCTTGGCTTACTCAATTCACATTTGTTTAACCTTGGTTCTCTGATTAGTTCCATGGTTCTCTTACCTACACACTCCTCAATGCAGCATCAATAATTCAAGGAAGAAAAACCAATACGAATAAACATATAAGATATAACATCTTCAATTTAATCAAAATTCAATTGCCTAGTTCAATTTCATAATTCAATTGCATCTCTAATGCCTACTAATCTTGTAATTCAATTGAAATCATGATCATCAATAATCTAACATCATCACAAGGTAATCATCAATTACTCATAACATCAATGCAGCGAAGACATCTAACATGATATTCATTTGCAACATAGAATTCGATTGCATTCTTACAATCGCTTTCTCATAATTCATGATTCAATGCATACATCTAATCACTTTCATATAGTGCATAATTTAATTGCATATAACTTTATACACATAAGTTATAATTTCTACTGCGTACTCAAAGTCACATAAAGTACAATGCCCGCATATAGATTATAATCCAAATTTAAGCTTGCAAACATATAGAATACATTCATTATTTCAATTCAATTCAATCTACATAATTTGATTGCATAACTTCATAGTACTCCTAATCTCAAAGATTCTCAATTTTCCTTAGCATTATATTTAAGATAAATCGATGGTTCAACATCGGTAAGGGGGTAACCATAAAAATCAGGTCCTATAAAATTCTTATCACAAGTATGATTAAATTTCCTAATCTAGGAAAACAAAATGCAGAATAATCATATTAGTCTAGGATCTAACAAATCCTTGTTCAGGGTTCTAAGAATATCACCAAAATGTCACTATGGTATAACCATATAATACATCATCAAAACATTACTCATCCTCCTCGTAGGAGTTACTAGAATCATCACATCAACTTATTAATTTAATCCAAGATAAACTTAAGACTTAACACATACTAATTTGGCATTTACATCTCGACTACTTGAATCTAATCCTTTCAACAAAAGTACTCAATGGAACCTTAATAGTCTAGCTGGATCTATGATTTGCAGGGTAACATACTGCATCCAAGGTTCACGTACACAATTAATAACCCAAATATATCACCTCTGTCATTGCAACACTTAGTTGATAGGTACTGATATGAAGGTACAATATATAGGTCTATCCTGAGGTACAATTCCGTTAGGGATTTACCAATCATCTAGATACTACAACACCCCTTAATCCTCCATCATCGAAGTGTCAAGGAAAAGGTGGAAATAGGTTGGGCCTTACATCATCCCCCCCAAGGAATAGGCTTACTCCCGGAAGCTGACACGTCTATCAATAGGTAGCAAGCTTACAAAAGAAAACTATGTATTCCAAATCAAGTATACCTATAGGGTCTCCTTATCTAGATAATTCTCATATATATAATTCTATTCCCCCAACTAGATAGGGGTTGAAGGAGTCTTTTCTCATTTTGGATGGTTATCACAACACCAAAAATTTATAATGTATCAAAGGGTCTTCAAGGATCTAGTGTGGTTACAACATAATCCATAAGGGTTTCTACTACCGTAGGCATAACGTAAACCTTCTATTTACCATGAGACATCAAATGATGAAGAAAACCTCTAAGTTCTTTCTATAATAACTTGGAGTTACCAGTTCCTATTTCAACAAAAAATTCACTGCAATCCTAGTGGGTTACTACCACCTTTTACCATTGCATCTATTCATTTAATAGGACTATTACTAGAACACAATTCCCATTAGAGGGTATGGGGGCTCTTTCATCAAAACTTTTCATTCATAAGGAAACTCTCTTTTGATATAAGTGTATGGAGATACCACACACATGAGTCCTCTCTCTCCAGAGTACATATTAAAATAGGGTACAAAAGTACTTCTCCCTTATTGATAGTTTAATAAGAGCATCATTGTATTTTTGATCATAAGAGGTTTAGGAACATAGGTGTCAAGAGTGTGACCATTCCTAGTTTTTAGGTTCACATACCCGATAGGCTACCATCTTCTTTTTTGAGGGTGATCATGAACATATAAGGAACATACTCTTCTTGCAGTAACACCCCCCCCTCAGGGTGGTACATACTCTATGATTTTTGTTCCATAGTTCTTTAGGCAAGTTTTACAATTTTAACCTATCCTTTTGAACCCTCAATTTTCAAGACCTAGGGTCTTGTCAAGAAATATCTTCTCCAAAATTTCATCACAATAATATTTTGAAGAGGTGCCATCATTAAATTTTCACTAGATCATTAAGATCTGCAACATGGAGTCTCCAACTAATGAACCACCCAATTATTTTTGACTTTTCATTCTCAACAAAGCTAGGGAAAGGAGGAACTTTCTTTCACAAACTAACTTATGGGGCAAATACGAATCCTTATCGGAATGCATCATATGAGTATTACATGATTCCTACACTTGCCCCTTTCTAAAATATAACACTAATGCATTTTACTCCAACTAGCCCTTTCTTATCCATCCTAATCAATTCCCCTACTAGGGTAGTTTAGAACATTCAATAATCATAAATCTCTTAAGGTCAATCATGACATCATAGATCTTTCCTATTAGGGTACATGATTACCCAAAGGATGAACTTCATAATACTAACACCCGTGTAAGGCCACTTACAAAACTATATGTCTTATAAAATAATTTACACCACCATGGTTTTCCAAATCACTAACTTTCACCTACTCCAACTACAAGGAAACCAATCATTTCTGTTGTTCATCATAGTTGAGCATGGATCTGATCTATTGATCCTATAGTACCTTCTGACATAGGATAATATCTCTTTCTAGGTGTTACCTCATATGCACATGATTGGTGGAACTCTTTAAAAATAAATGGGTTCAAATGACATAGGACTGGCAGCAAAAGAGAATTCTCATAATAGTCACCCAAAATAGATACAAGTAATCCTCAAAAAGGAAATCTGTCTACTTCAACTTTGAATACAAAAATAAAAAGTGAGCTCATTTCAATCAAAAAAATCAATGGTGGCAACCGCCAAGATAAGAACTATACAGTTGGTGACAAAACCCAATCAAAGAAAAAAAAAAAAAAAAAAAGGTACTAGTCCAATACATGGAAAATTTCGCCAAGAAGATAAACAACTTAGGAAGACCATATGCAAAATGAAGCAATTGATATCAAATCCAAAAGAAGGAGTACCCACCATAGAATACTGAGGAATTTCAACCTATAACTTACATATCCGTAGGTGATTCAACCTATACCTCGACTAGGGCACCATACTTTCATTTTTTGAAGCAATAAATAAATGAGTCTCCTTTACCTTACTCTGGTACTACAATGCTTTTCATAACATAGGTTACCATTGTCCATCTCCTATGACTAATTAGCCTTCCCAAGTTGTATCATAAGTTTCTAATGCTTCGCGAAGGTCCTAGTCTATACAAGGAGAAATTGTCAATAATCCTGGAGTGTTTCCATCATATATATATATAAAAATAGTTACATCATGGCATGGGCCCCACTATAACTTAATAATCTACATCCTGTGAGGGTATAGAACAATTTTCCACCCCATTCTCAAATGGTTAGGCCATTCTACCTAGTTCCTACAACACTCCATGCACCTCATTATCCAAACTACATGTGAGGGACATTGGATGTCTGAGAGGCCTCATACAGTCGTCAAGGAGGTAGGTCACTCAAAGACCTTTTTGAACGACACTGTCTACTAGGAGACAATACTTAAGTTGATTTTACTGAGCTCAAACAAGCAACATTTTTACCACGATGGAAAGACTGCCAACCGTATCGCCCTCACATGGGTCACAAGTTGTTAGTTTTTTTTTTCAATATATGCTTTTAATTCCATGATCATGGTTTGAAGGGGTGCCCATCTAGAGGTTCTATGCAATTTAGGAAGTGCCTCTACCTAATATTCGGTGTTATTAAGGTTTGGCTTCTTCGAGGTATTCCCATAGCCATCCTAGGGCACCCACACATGATGATGTTGGTATGACCATTCCATAATGTATTCACGCATGCTCCTCACATACATAACTCAAAAGGGTTACTATGTGTACATGAATACTTTCTTTGCAAAGCGTAATGGCACAAAGGTTCCTAGAGTTGAACCCAGTGCTCTGATAGTATTGTTATGTTTCCATTGATGGAAACATCTTCAGTTCATGTTATTCGATCATTTGTATTGATGGAGTTGAAGGGTCAAATCAGTAATTTTCCTTAAGTGTCCAAGCAATGAGTAAATATTCAATTCCTAGGTACAATCAATTAAATCAGATAATGGAGATCATTTTAAGATGTGTGATCATGGATTTATCATCTACATAGGTATATAAAAATATGTCAGTAACCACATAGGTTAAGGTGAAGATTTTCATGATTTATCAAGGATTCAAGTGATGCTTCCAGGAAGAATAAGAGACAAGATGAATAGTTTGGTTTGATCGGTCAACCAATTAGTTTTATGGCTAACAATATTTTATTTTTTATTTTTTATGTTTAGGGCCAACCTTGTATGTTTCAAATTTGGGTTTTGGCATAATTGGTGGAAAAGGTTGGTTGGTAGGGCCAACTTAATCTAAGGTGGTGGAATTTTTTTTAGCCAACCTAAAGAAGTTATAAATAGATGAGGAAATCAAGTTTTCACAAAGGAAGTGAAGTTGTGATTGTAGAGTTAGTTTTTTTGATGCAAAAACTAAAGTGATAATAGAGCTAAAGAGGATCCTTCAGACATGAAGTATCACAATCAAATTATTTCATCTTGGGTCCATCTCAAGGAAAACCCTAATAGGTTTGTAGGTTAAATCCTCTAGCAAGGTCAATCCTAACAGAGTGACTAGGATCTCTAACAAGATTTGTAGATTAAATCATTTAACCAGGTATCTCTTAGAAGGAGTTTGAAATCCCTTAATAGGGTTCTCTTAACAATAATTTATTTCTATCTTTTAACTAAGCTAATGATACTCTTAACTAGGTATGCCTTAAAATATGTTTGTAATTGCTCCTAATAGGGTAGATTTCATCAGTGTACTAGTGGGATATTGTAGGAATCACTCCTACACGTGGTTTTCTCCTTACAAAAAAGGTTTACATGGAAAAATATTGTGGCAAATGTTCTATTTGTGTGAATTATTTATGTGATCATTCTCTATGTGATATTTTCCTTTGCATGCTTGTTCTTATTAAAGTTGTTGAAAAAGAATCATATTTTTGGCAACACTAATTCACCCCCTCCCTCTCAGTGTATTTTTGGCCTAACAATTGGAATCAGATCCAAGTTCCCTTGAAGAAGCCTAACAACTTGGGTGAGATCCCTAAGGAAGACATGGAGAGTTTAAGTACAAAAGGTAGCTTCAAGAAGCAAAGAAGGTAATCAATGAACTAAAAGATCAATTCAAGATGTTTATTTTTAAGAGGCAAGAACTTTGTGAGCAACTGAATGAAATCCAGCACTACATTGAACACCTGTCATAATATTATTAAAATGATTCATAGCAATAAAGAGGGGGGGTGAATCAGTTATTCTCAGGTCTAGATGTACCAATTGAACTTTCTAGCACTTCAACAATCTTAGATCTAATCAGCAATTCAACTTGGTCTCTATAGCATATATCAGAAACACATAACATGCAGTCCACTATCCAAAAATAATTAACTTGCAGAATATAAAGCTTTCAACAACATCCACATAAAAATCATTCACACAAGCATAACACCATGATTTATAGTGGAAACCCAATTTGAGAAAAACCACTTTATAACATGATACCAATTTTCACTCTTCTGAAGTGAGCTCTATGAAAAGCCAACCCTATTAAAGGTTTACATACACACTATTAGGTGTGACCCTGTTAAAGGATTTAAAACAATCTATCAAAAGTGGCCTGGTTAGAGGACTTAAGAACATCCCATTAGAATGTCACCTTGATTAAAGGATTTATACAATGACTATTAGGTAAACCTTGATTAAAGGATTTAGAATGATACAATGGTTATAAAGTAACAATATTTTCTAATATGAAAAACATACAACTTACTTTGAAAATATAGATCCACTTCACACATATATGTTGATTTAATCACTGATCTCCATTTCCATTTCCATATCTAATCTACTTGGAATTCACTTCAAGCAATCACAACTCTGTTAAGCTCCTTCAAAATTTCACCTTCAGCCTTCTACTTAGACTTATCAGTCAATAACATCAACCTCTTCTTCATACTCTATAACCTCATAATTAGGTTTTCCTTTATACCTATTCGATCAGATAGATCAATTTTTTTTTTCTTAATCTCCTCTGTAGATCTTAGGTTTAGGTCAGATTCATCAAATCCTTCCATTATTATGTTCTTCATCTTTTTCTTCTAGATACATCTCCAAACTTCTCTTTGAATCTATAAGAAAATGATTTACCATGCATTAAATGCTCCATACAATTCATTAATAATGTCAACACATTTACACATCCCAAGAATTCAACTATGTCGGCTGAGATTCTCAATTCTTTCTTCAAATGTAAATTACTGACACTCGGTCAATACTGTGTATCTCGGTCATCTCTACAAACTATCTTCCTCAGCAAACACTATCTTTTCTCGGTAATTTCTTGTCTCTCAACAATTACCGATGTTTAGTCAACACTAGATTTACTCGACATATACTAGCACTTAGTCAACACTAACATCACTCGGCTTAAACTATATTTCTTCACTTTTTCTCGGTTAAGCCTACATTTCCAATCTTTCTTCTTAGTTAGATAAACAACTCATTACCTTGTCAATGTGCCAACTGATTAGGTACCCATTGAAGTATCACATAACTCAACCTTTCCTTAGGTCCTATTGTTATCTCCTCTTTTGAAATCCTCTTCATCAATTAAAAGATTTGACATCAATGACAATATAACAATTGTTTCAATTGTAATTTCCAATAATCTCCCTCTTTGGCATTGATGGCAACACCACATGAATAACACATGATTTACCAAACAATCCAAAAATATTTGTGCATCAGACTTTTATTAATATCCTTAGCTTCATTCTGATTCACAACTTTTTCCTTTCCTGACTACTTGCTCAATTAATTCCTTTGAACCTTCTTTGTATTGCTCCCTCAGGTTTCATTGAATCTTCTCCCTCAGTGTTGTATCACTCCATTTGTTTTCATTGTATCTTCTCCCTCTTTGACAATAATGCCAAAGCATATATTTGCTACTTACATCTCTACTATGTAGGTGTCTTCATGTCAGTTATGTATGTTGTATACTTCCTCTATCATCTTTCTTATGACTAATTAATATCTCTTCTTTACTTCTTCACAACTCTAGGCAACTCCTAAAGTGTGGCCCTTTTTGCATCAATTTGTCAAATAGTCTGATTAGCCCATTTGATGCAATGCTCCTAGTTTACAAGGTGGCCTTAGTTAGGGGAATCACCCCTATTTTACCTCTAATATATTCATGAGAATCCTTATGTAAATACTTTGTGAATATATCTGCTAATTGTTCATTTGTATTCACATACTCCAATCTCACATCTTTGTCTTGAACTAGCTCTCTCAAGTAATGATACTTAATAGAAATATGCTTAGTCTTAGTGTGCATCACTGGATTCTTTGATATATTAATAGCACTTGTGTTATCATAGAAAATAACAACCAGCTTAGTGATTTCCTCTTTCCTACATTTTAACAATTGCTTAATCCACACTAAATTTGAACAATTCACTATTGCTGCTACATACTCAGCTTCAGCTGTATATTGGGAAATGTAGTTCTTTTTCTTTCTTGTCTAAGAGACTAATCTCTTTCCTAGAAAGAATGCTCCACCACTTGTACTTTTTTTGTCATCAATATTTCCAGCCCAACCTACATCAGTGTAAACTCCTAGTTCAAATTTGTCATTCTTCTTGTAATAAAATCCATAATCTTTTGTACCTTTTAGATATCTCATTATTCTTTTCACTGCCATCATATGATTTTCCTTAGGATTGGAAGAAAATATTGCCACAATCCCAACTGCTAGGGCAATATTTAGTCTCTTATGAACAACATATTGTATTTTTCCAATCATAGATCTATACAAGGTTTGATTCACTTTTGCAGTATCATCAGTTTTAGATAGTTTATGTCTAGTAGCCACAAGTGTACTTATTGGTATGGAATATTCCATACCAAAAGTTTTTAGTATCTCTTTGATATATTTAGATTGAGTAATGTAGATACCTTTCTTCATTTGATATACTTGCAAACCAACAAATAATTTGATCTCATCAAACATAGACATTTCAAATTCAATTTGCATCTCATTTGAAAATTTCTAGCATAGGGCATCTTGTCCTCCAAATATGATATCATCAACAAATATTTCAGCTAATGAAATCATTTACCTTTATCAATCTTCATATATAGATTACTATTGTCATTTGTCCTTGCAAATCCAATATTTATCATTTAATTGTGTAGTCTCTCATACCATGATTTTGGGGCTTGTTTCAATCCATACAACGCCTTGTGCAACTTGCAAACCATATTCTTCTTGCTTGGGTAAAAAAATCCTTCAGGTTGTTTAATGTATACTTCTAATATCCCATTTAGAAATGTAGATTTGACATCCATCTGATATACTTTGAATCCTTTATAGGCTTCATATGCAAGTAGATTCCTTACTCCTTCTAATCTTTCTATAGGGAGAGATGTTTCCCCATAGTCAATTCCTTCTTCTTGTACATACCCCTTACATACTAATCTGGCCTTATTTCTTGTGACTTGTCCATGTTGATTCATCTTGTTTCTGAATACCCATTTTGTTCCAATAACATTCTTGTCTTCTAGTCTCAGTACTAGAGTCCAGGTATTATTCTTTTCTATCTGCTCTATTTCTCCATTCATGGCTTGTATCTAGTCATCATTCTCTAAATCATTTTTCACTTTTTTAGGCTCAAACTCACATAGTAAGCATGTATGATCTTTCAACTTACTTATTGTTATTTCTCCAGATTCTTTATCTCCAATGATTTGTTCAAGCTTTTTATGTCTTCTTACATACTGTGCCAATGTAGGTTCAGATTTCCTTTCTCCTTGATCTTGATCTTTTGGTTCATCATGCAAATTATCTACTTCTTCTTTTGATTTTCCGACAACATCCTCCTAATGCTTGGTAGCATCCTCTTGATACTCAACAACATCCTCCTGATGCTCAACAACATCCTCCTAATTCTCAACAACATCTTCCTAATGCTCAACAACATCCTCCCGATGCTCGACATTACCTATTTGTGACTCTTCATCTGGTTCAGGTGTATTGCTTGCCTCTCCTTGTTCCATGTATACAAAAGATCAATAATCTTCAGGTTCTTTCTTGCATTCTAATTCATTCTTTTCTACATATTCATCAACTCTAACATTTGCACTTTCCACAACTTTGTTAGTGTTAGAATTCAAACACTTATAATCTTTTCTCTTAGTGGAATAACCTAGGAATATGCCTCCATCACTTTTTGTATCAAATTTTCCATTCCTATTATCTTTCAATATATAGATGTAGACACCTAAATTTGATTACATAATTTAGTAATCATATTTAGTCTTCTCCTAGGACATCTTGTTAATTAAATATTAATTATTTAATTAATTTATGTCATCTCCTAGTTAATTAATTTAATTAATTAACTATTGCCCAATTAATTATCAAAATGACAAACCTATAGTCTGATAATTAATTAAATCCCTATTCCTCTATTAATTTAAATGGATACATTTATCTAAATAAATTAATTCATAAATCCCCCTTTTCCTCCCACTTGGAATTAAATAAAATATTTAATTATAAAAATCCTAATTCTCCTCCATTAGCTAATAATCCATGCTTAGCTAATTTAATCCTCCACTCATTCTCTCTCCTCCCATCACATCTCCTTAATCCTCCACTTACCCTCTAATCCAAACCTAATCACCCCTTAAGCATGTGCACAATCATAATCCAAGATTAAGAAATGCTAATCCAACTCAAATTCAACCCTTATGACAACACCTCCAGATCCTCCAATGAGAAATCATAAAGCCTCTTACACCTCTTACACACTTGTCCCCTCTCACACCTTCCAAAGTTGACACATCCCTCAAGCATTTGACCTCTCCTCTCATCCTCCCTCATTGTGACACTTGTCACAATGCTATGCATTTGAGAAACCACAATCCATGTGCTCTCCCTTGGATACATCTCCACCGTTGCTCATTACCCTTTTGCCTCTTAATCTTGACCATCCATTTCACCCATCTTTCTATAAAAGAGAAGCTCTCCTCCTTCTTTTTCATCCACCATTGAAGAAAAGTTATTATGCCCATTTCTCTCTTGAAGCTTGAGCATAGCATTTGAGCACACATCCAATCTTTGGACAAATCTTCTACATCTTGGAGGTTTTCTTGAAGGTTTATATTTCTTTTGAGTTGTTTGCTTCCATTTTTGTAGGTCTTAGCATAAGTGTTATCTAGCTTTGTTTTTTTGAATGTTTAGCTTGCTTTCCATTCCTTAACACTACATTTTTAGGTATTACATTTTGGCATGCCCGGTGGGACTGATGTTATAAGGGAACATATGCACAATCACAATCCAATGGTCAAGAGCGTGGGGGAAATGTGGGACAGAAGCTCTTGAGGGGGGGTTTTCTTTCTGGGATGATTCTTTAATACTAGATAGGGATGATGGGATCTTTGGTCGGATGTCTGGATAGGGTGGAAGATGTTTCATGAAGCTTGAGCATAGGATGTTCTGAGAGAACACCACCATGTAGTTTTGAGCACTTATTTTGACATAGCAACAAAAGGGATGAACCACAGTTACTAGGAATGTGAGGTCATGTCGCTAGTGTTGCATAAGACTGACGTGAAATAGACACACAATGATTTCACCAGCATCACATATGCACCCCGAAGGACACATGGTGGAAATGATGTGAGGGAACCCACAAACAAACAACACTTCCCAAGTGCGCCAAGCAACCTAAAAGATCACAAGTGAAACGTGCAAGGGTCATGTACAACTGACTCACAGGTAGAAACAAAAGATCACAAAAGACTGTGCCACTAAATAACACCTACTGTTGTAACACACCATGATATAAATGATCATGGTGGCCTTAATGGGAGTAGTCAACTGAGATCACAAAATGAACTGAGATAATTGAAATCAAATGAGATAAGACCAAAAGATGTCCTTTGCCAAAAGAGATCGATTGACTGTGGATGTTGAGATTAGGTTAGACATGGAGGAAGGATGCATCCTACAAGGACCTGGTTGATGGGTGTTGACTGCATTGGGAATTTTGATGGGGCAAATGAACAACTTTTGGAGAATCACAGTGATGAAGGATACTTGCTGAGGGAACATTGCTGATATTGAGGTCAATTGGGTCATGTTCTTTGTGATCAAAGGGTACTGCTAAGATGGTATGTACAAGATGGGGACACTATATACATTGAGTATTTACAGCATTACAAGAAATAGGATAGCGAATCTCATGTGCTGGTGCAATGGGAATGACACCTTGGAAACAAGGGATGGGTGAAATGGAATGAAAAGTGGCGAATGGATTTCGATGGAGGGGATGGGAGTTTGATAGATAATGATATAGTCCATTATGTATGATGCCTGTTTACCAGGTTTTCACCAACATACTTGTCCAAGGTGCTTGAATTGCCAAGTTTTCACCATTGGATAGTATTTTTCTCTTTACTTTTTTCCATATTTTGATTTTTTTGATTCATCAAGGCACCTGTTTACCAGGGTTTCACCAGGATGATTTTTTTTCAAGATTTTTTCTGATTTTTAGTATTTTTTTAGGATCATATTTGATTTTTTGGGATTTTTTTTTTAGGATCATATTTGATTTTTTGGATTTTTTCAGGATCATATTCTAATTTTTAGGATTTTTTTCAGGATCATATTTGAGTTTTAGAATTTTTGCAGGATCATATTCTAATTTTTAGGATTTTTTTAGGATCATATTCCATGGTTCAAGCATAGAAGCACTTTAGATGTATGATATTAATAGGATCATGAAGAGGCTCCCCTTCAGGTGTAGACAATTGATAATCTCTAGAACCGAAGCAAGTTGTCACCACGTAGGGACCTAACCAGGTGGGCTCAAATTTCCCTTTCTTTTCATAGTTTTCTTGTACTTTCTAGTTCTCTTTTAGGACTAGGTCTCCCACTTGGAACTATCGAGGGTGTACCTTTTTATTGAAGCTCCTCTTGAGATGATTTTGGTCCATGATCAAGTGGTCATAGGCCCATTGCCTCTTTTTGTCTAGAAATTCTAGCTGTGTCAGGCATGCCACGTGATAGTCTTCATCTATGATGTAGTTCTTCATGGACATGTGTAGTGAAGGGATTTCAACCTCGATTGGTAGAACAACTTCAGCACCATATACCAAGGAGTATGGGGTGGTGCTTGTGGGGGTGTGGAATGAGGTGTGATAGGCCCAAAGGGAGGGATTGATTTGCAAATTCCAATCGTGACCAGAATCATTGAAAACTTTTTGTAGGATTTTTAGGATGGTTTTGTTAGTTGCCTTAGCCTAGCCATTTCCTTGTGGAAAATATGGGCTAGAAAAGTGTTGGTGGATGTGGAACTGGTCACAAAGCTCTATGACATGCTGGTTTTCAAATGGAGAGCTGTGATTTGTGAAGATGGTGGAGGGAATGCTAAAGTGGCAAATGATGTGGTAGAGGATGAATTTGGAGATCTGGACACCAGTTGTTAAGTTGAGCAAAATTTCTTCTACCCATTTTGTAAAGTATTCAGTGGCTGTAATGATATACTTGTGTCTGTCAGAAGAATGAGGTTGGATCATGCCAACAAGGTCAAAACCCCAACACGAGAAGGGCTATGGAGGTGCAATGGGTTGTAAGTCCTGCACTAGTGCATGAATTTAATTGGCATGTTGTTGGCACTATAGACACTTCTTTACAAACTCGCAGGTGTCATGCTCCATGGTCAGCCAATAATACCCAACTCTAAGCAGCTACTTTGCAAGGATGATGCTGCTCATGTGAGCACCGCAAATACCAGCATGAACCTCTTGTAAAGCCAGGGTGGCCTTATTTGAGTCTAAACATCGGGAGAGGATGTTATGATACCCACGATGATATAGGGTGTTGGCTACAAGAGTGTAGTGGGATGCTCTGTAAATAAGGATCTGGCTTTGCATGTTTTTGAGGTGAGGAGATATGATACCATTCTTTAGATAAGCATGAATGTCATGGTACCATGGGGATTGGGGATCAACCAAGATGCATACCATATCAGTGTCAGTGTTCTCGTAAGTGGGCATGTGTAGCTGCTCAACTAGAAACTCATATTGTGCAGCATCATGGGGGATTTCCAATAGTGAGCCGATGGTGGCCATAGCGTCTACTGCCTTATTCTGAAGTCTTGGCACTTGTGTGAACTGTATGCTGACAAAATGTTCTTTGGTTTATCTACAAGCTCTTTATAGGGTAATAGCTTGTCATCCTTTGTTTGATATTCATCGAGGACCTACTTGATGATCAATTGGGAATCTTCAAAGACTTGTAGTTTTGTGATATTCCAGTGGATGGCAGTTTTGAGACCCACCACAAGGGCTTCATATTTTGAAATTTTGTTTGTGCACATGAATCCTAGCTTGAAGGATTTTGGGATGTAGTCTCCTTAAGGGGTCACAAATAGTATGCCTGCCCCTGATCTGTGTGATGTATATGAGCCATCAAAATATAATTTCCACTGGGGTTGTTCTTTGACCATACAAAGATGCTCATCTGGGAATTCCATTTTGAGAGGATATGCGTAGACTAAGGGAGCTTCTGCGAGTTGATCAGTGATAACTTGTCCCTTGATGGCTTTTCAATTGACATATTGGATGTAAAATTCACTAAGAAGCATTACCCATTTCTCCATTCACCCTATAAGTGTGGCCTTTGATAGTAGGTATTTGAGTAGGTCGACCTTTGAGATTAGCTTTACTATGTGACTGAGCATGTAATAGCAGAGTTTCTAAGTGGCAAAGACCACTACCAAGCAGGATTTTTCCATTGGAGAATAGTTCAGCTCATAGCCAACTAGTGTACGACTGATGTAATAAACAACCCTCTCCTTTCCATCATCATCAAGCTATGCTAGGAGTTCCCCCAGCATTGTAGTAGTTGCAGCTATGTAAAAAATGAGGGGCCTTCCCAATGTTGTTGGAACAAGAATAGGTGCATTCACTAGATATTCCTTGAGTTTTTCAAAGCTGCACTGATAGATAGGGTCCCACTTGAAGGTGGTGTCCTTTCACAAAAGATGTGTGAATGGCTGACACTTATTTTCTAGTTGGGAGATGAATCATCAAACTGACTGCAACTTTCCTTGTAAGCTCCTCAACTATCTGAGTGTTTTGGGAGGAGGCATTTCCATGATGGCCTTCACCTTTTTGGGATCAATCTCTATGCCACACCTAGACACAATGAACCCTAGAAGTTTTCCAGATGTCACACCAAATACACATTTCTTTGGATTCAATTTCAAGCCATACTTGTACAAATGGTCAAACACATCTTTGAGGACATTAAGCTGTCTGCATCATGTTCTAGACTTTTCTAGAATGTCATCTACATAGTCCTCAAGGATCTTATGAATCATGTCATGAAAAATTGCGATCATCGCTCTTTGATAGGTAGCTCCCACATTTTAAAGTCCAAACGGCATCATGTTATAACAAAATGTGCTTCATGGTGTGGTGAAAGTAGTTTTGTGCTGGTATGCTTCTATGATTCTGATCGGATTATACCCTAAGAAGCCATCCATCAGTGACAACATCTCATGTCTAGCAGTGAGGTCTATGACCATAACAATATTGGGGAGCGGGAAATCATCCTTCAAACATGCCTTGTTGAGATCTTTGAAGTCAGTACAGATGCATATGTCACCTGAAGGTTTGACAATGAGCACCATATTAGAGATCCAGTCTGAATAATCAATGGATTTGATGATCTTAGCTTGGAGAAGCTTTTCGAGCTCTGCTTTTACTAACAAGGTCACTTTTGGATGCATTCTCCTTAACTTTTGCTTGACTAGTTTGGCATCAAGATTCATTGCCAGATGATGGACAATGAGATCAGGGTTGAGTCTAGGCATATGGGCGTATGACTATGTAAAATTTCCTATTGATTCCTGAAGAAGGGCTTCTAGGGTCATCTCTTCTACCTCACTTAAAGCTACTGTGATATATGTGATCTAAGGGATTTCCTCTATTCCTAGATTGATCATCTTAGTCTCTTCAATGACTATGGATGATTGTTCTAACCAGTAATCCTAGATAGGAGGAAGAGGAAAGTCTCCATCCTCTAGTGCCTCAGAGAGGTTTTCACTGTCGGATATGCCCTTTATTTTTACTATTTTTGAATCAGGATGTGCCCCAAAGGGGTTTTCACATGAGGATTCTTTATTTTGTTTTTTGTTTTTATTTTTGTGGCTAGATACTTCCTCTTCCCCAAAGTATCCCTTTGGGTTGAGCTGATAGACTTCGGTCGATTCTTGCCCCCATTCTAATTGCTGATCTGTGGTGCCCATGAATCTTAGGAGTGCTTCCTCACTTCGAAACTCATTGATATGTACTACACAGAGTTGGTCCCAGTCTATGAGGTCGACATAAATGAGGGGGAGGTTAATGAGGTTGATGGTGAGTTGGCGAAGGATAGAATTGCCTAGGAAGGTTCCATCGTCAAAGATATCATCGTAGGACCATTTTTCTTCCTCTTCCAGAATGTCTTCGACTTCCATGAGTTCATCTTGGATTTTCAAAAAAGTTACGTTGGGTGAATTGGTGCCCCCAGTTATGGCATCGGGCCCTCATATGTGTAGGTGAGGGGGATCAAAGATGAGGCCTTGAGTCTCTAGATTTTTAGAGGCTTCCATAGGGTCTTTCATTTCAGCCTCTTTGGGTCCTAGACCTCCTTCTTGATAGTCCCATTATTCAATTGCCCATTTTTGTAGTATGGGGTATTTATCTTTAAAGTATCTGAGGGCCTTAGTATCTGGAGGTGGAGGATCTTTATACAACCATTGGTTGATATTTGGGGCCAACTCTTGACCATTTAAGATTCCATTGGAAACAAAAGATGTTCCCATGGTCTTGATTTTGGGACCCTCCTGAGGAACCTTGGTTTGGTGGGAGGGTTGTCCTTGTGTGTGCGGATCTAGAGGAAGAGCCCCTACTGCAAAAGCATCAGTGAGACTATATTCTCTATAACCTTTGTTGTTGATCTTGATAGGGGAAAGGGTGGAGGTGAGGGTTGTATCTAGATCACAATGGGATTGGGAAGAGCTGGTGACAGACGTGCCAATGTCAATTCTAGGACAGTGAGTGGAGTGAGGAAATGAGGCTTCAATCGCATGGCAGTATGCAAATGGTTGGGGATTTGTGTGGATGGTGATTTTAGTGCCTTGGTAAGGGAATTTGATGCACTAATGATAGGTAGAAGGGATCGCTTGGATGGAGTGGATCCATGGATGATCTAGGAGGATGTTGTAAGGGAGGTCAAGATCAACAACATGGTATACTATGTCCTGAGTGACAGGACCAATTTTGATTGGAAACAAAAAAGTACCTTCAAAGGTACACTATAGATTATCATAGGCCTTGATGGTGATCACCTCATGGGAGATGTCTTCTTTTGTGAGGGAAATCTACTAAACAAACTTTAACATACAAAGATTGAGGGCTGAACCATTATCTATCATGACCCATTTGATGGCAAAGTCATTGATCATGACGGCAATGCGGAGTGGGAGATTATGATTTGGTTCGATGGGTGGCATGTTAGATGGCTGAAAAGAGAGGGCAAGTGGTGTGGATAGGTGCCCCACAAGGTTCTTGAATTGGATGGCATTGATGTCTGTAGGGATTTGGGCCTCTCAGAGGGCTTTATTGAGGACTTCCTAATGGAGGGGTGATGTGCGAAGGAGATCAAGGATAGATATTTATGCAGGTGTGTTCCCAAGGTGTTCTAGGAGATTATATTGTGTGTTGGGGATGGTTGTAGTACTAGTGTTGGTGAAAGATATTCAGCCTCTACAGGTAGTAACATCACATTAATTTTTAGCACCTCAGACATGGATCACATTTATAGTAGGATCAACTTGGCAGATACAACCAATGAATTTGTTGTAGTTGATGTAGGCAGTGGTATAATCTTTCCCATCACCAAGGTCACCTTGTTTACCCTTGCCTTGGTTGGTGGGAGGGTTAACGTTGACTTGGGTCTTTCCAGCATTGTGTTTAGGAAACACATTTTGGTAGATTTGTAGGTTCACATTGGGTGACATTTGGGGAGGAGCGTCGACTGTGATCTCCTTTTTGTCTATAAGGTCTTGGACATAGTTCTTGAGCTTCATGCATTTAGCAGTAGCATGTCCCTTAACATGATGATATTCACAGTACTCATTGTCCTTGTACCAGGCTGGCTTGGGTATCGAATCATCAAAGGGCTAGGTTTGTGGATACATAATCAGGTTGGCACTCACCATCTTGCAAAAAATAGTGTCCAAGGGTTCTCCAAGGGGTGTAAAGGTGCACTTTGGGTCATTTTGAGCATAGGGCTTATTTCATCCTTGAGTAACAAATATAGCATTGGTTTGGTTAATAGGAGGCTAATAGGGTGGTTGTTGGTAGGCAGGTGCTTGCTATTGGTATATAGGTGTTGGTTGCTGATATATAGGTGTTTTATATTGATATGCTAGAGGAGGGGGATTAGAACCTACAACCACAACTTGGACATTCTTGGTGTTTGTGGCTCCATAAGTGACCACATTCTTATTCTTGTTTCAATAGTGAGAATGGTCATTGTTTGGTCTCTCTTGAGAGCTTTCCTTATAGTGTTTGATGCTACCATCATCCAAAAGAGCTCACTCAATATCCATACCTTTTCCTTTAATGTCTTGGTAGGTCTGAATGCAATTCATCTTCATAGAATGGGATAACTTCAGATGTAGATTATCAATAAATATCTTGGCAAGGTGTTTTTCTGGCGGTTGGTATTACAATCTTGTGGTGAGATTTTTCCATCATTGCAAGTAGTCAGCCAGAGTTTCACCTCCCTTCTACTTGGTATTGCATAGGTCCAAAAGGTGAGCTCATTCTCAATGTTGTGTGCATATTGGGTGACAAATTTTTTTGAAAGCTCTAGAAATGTGGAGACAAACCCATAAGGTATTTTGTAGAACCATTTGAGGGTGGGCCCTCCTAAGCTCTTGGGGAAGAGTCACATGAGGAATATGTCATTAAATGCCACCTCTTGGCATGCCATGTAGAACTCTTTGACATGGTTGACTGGATCACCCTTCCCTCGATACTTGTCAAACTTTGGTGTTTCAAAATGTTTAGGGAAGGGGATTGCTATGATCGATCTATCAAATGGATATGGACAAACCTCCTCAAACTTGAATGTCTTAGTCTCAGTACCAATCTTAAGCTCTTTGATGGCATTTCTCATTTCATCCCATTTTGATTTGGCAGGTGCTGGAGCGGGTACTCCCAGTGAGAATGGATCGGAGGGTGTGGATGAAAATGGATGTATGGTGAGCAAGGGAATAGGGATTACCTAGCTAAAAAGGCCATCTAGAAGGGGTTCTAGCTAGCTTGCTGAGCAATGTATTGCTGGTGTAAGGTGGGTGTGTGCTGCGACAAGGCTTGTTGCTGCAAGATGATGGGATTGGCTTGCGGAGTCGGGAAGTATTGTTGCTATGGGGGGATTGGTAGAATGGTTGAGTTTTGGATTGATGATGAGCATTACCAATATAAGATGGGTGCATATGTGCATTGCTAGGAGTGGGAATAGTGGCCTAAGTGTGCACTATAGGAGGTTTCATATGGGAGTTACTGGGATGGGTAGAGCTGAGTTGTTGTGATTGTGGAGGTTTGGTTTGCTGAGCAATGGATGGCATAGACAAATAGTTGGTAAATACAGGTTGAGGTGCAGAAAATGATGATGGGGTCGATTATTGTACTTCTTGTGGGAAGCTTTGTTGCTAATGAGCCTTTTGGTAAAGTTGGCCATGTGTGGGTATGCCCATGGCATTGATTTGTGCTTGGCTGAGGCCCCAGGTAGCACAGATTCCTGATAGGGTTTGCAATGTAGAGTTGGCCATAATTGTGGGGGCTAATATGGGAGTTTGTAGTGCCGATGGAGGATTGTGGGATGGCATATGTGGCATTCCTATTGTGAAGGTGACTTACTGGGTCTGCGTGCCAGCAGAAAACATGAGAGGCACTTGCATGGATTGAGATTGTGGGGTGGATGTAGGTGGGGTGGTTTGTGCAACTCCTTGTGAAAGAGGTGTTGATATAGCGGGAGGTGGTGTTGCTTGAGTAGATGCTTGGGTGAATGCTTGTGCTTAAGTGGCTATCTATGAGGAAGTAGGGGGTGGCGGGCCTATAATGGAAAGTGGTGTGCTTGCAGGGATTGCTATACCAGATTGCAAGAGATGTGCGATGGGTGATGTTGTATGGGATACTTGCATGGTTGGATCATGGACTTGTTGGATGAAAAATGAATCAACATTGTCAGAGATGTGGAAGGGGTTTGTGGGGTCAAAAGAGCATAACTGAGGTGGGATAGGAGTACCCTCCTGCATATAGTTTGCCAAGATGGTGAGATGATTTTGGGCAATGATTGTGCTTACCATTTGTGCATGTCCTGGAAGGCACATGAAAGCCTCCATGGAGTTGGTAGTGGGTGTCTCACTAGGATCTTCCCATACATTCTAAACTATTATTTTTGGAGGGTCATACATCACCATTTCACCTATGGAGTCATTTGGGTCTGCCGAAGTAGTGGCCTGGTTGGAATCCATCCCTTTTCTTTTCTTTGATCATGTCATAGCAGCCATGAAAGTCCAATGTCCTAAGATGAGGGAGAATGTATATGTATCAGAATGATGCTAAGCATGGAGATTGAGATGAACTAGGTGATGATTTAAATGTAGGATTCCTAGTGATGTGCTAATTGGAAGAGGATTGAGATGGGTTACCTTTCCTGATGGGGGGATCAAAATGCATGGATTGTCATCATCGGATAGACTTATGATCTTTGGATGATGGGATCCTTAATAGTGTGGGCCAATCTTTGGATCAAGATGATGAGGTCCACAAAAGCAAGTACTAGCTACCCTAGACAATGCTTAGTCAAATGGGTGAAGCTTCAAGATTTTAATTTGTGTAAATAAGGATAGGACAAATCAAGGTGAGTTCTTGGATATGATATGGATCTAGGATAGTGACTTGGGTTAATGATGCTAAATGATGCTTCCTAAAAGGGGATGATGGAAATGCACCTATTGGATTACCTAAGATAGAGGATGTTGTGACAATTTTCATAATTTTGAAAGAGGAGGAGATTGTGCCAACTAGTCTTCACTCTCTAATCTGACAAAGCAGCGATCAACTTGGATCTGAAAGGAAAACTACTTAACCCTTGCATTGTATTGTATGTTATCCAGTCGGGTTTGGTACTTTTCTTCTTTGTGGGCTATAGTGAAAATATGCTGACAATCTTTAAGCTTTCTTTCTGTGACCTTCTTCTCTCGATATGTACGCGGGATGGGTAACTTAGTTTGGGTCATAGGTCAAAAAAAGTAACTGTTCACAAGATTGGATTAATCTAGGAAGTGATTGCGGTAAGTATACCTAGAGTTGGTTTTGAACAAACTTGGTTTTTCTTCCAGGGTGATGTCTTGACAAATAATCCTCACAAGAGACAAAGAAATCTTGGAGGATATAGGCAGATGATCTCTCTTGGCAAAAGAACTTTGTAATTCTGATATTGTGTATGTTCAACATATGTTTTCACTGGGTCAAATTACTTTTGAGAACACATACAAGGAGTTCCTACCTATAAGACAAGTGAGTATCACAACCTTTGCCCATAGCTTGATATCCGAAAAGAGGAATACATATGGTGAGTAATCTTCAAGTGACCCAGGAAACCACTTGGGTCAGTCCTTGCACAAAGATAATGATACTTTCGGGAATAGATCAAGTAGGCTTCTGATTAATGGCTTCTAGTAAGATCTGTGGTATCCCCCCAATTAGTTTGTATGTGCGTGACTCACTTAAGAGCCTAGTTGACCATGCCAAAATCATAGGGATATTCACCTACCTTGGGCTACCATCAACATGCCTCGCATGAGCTTACAGGGATAAGGTGAGAGTTTTCTCAGCACCTTGTTTATATACTGGCTGGGGAATTACCAGTTTGAGGTCATTCTCTAAAGAGGAAGCGCTTCTCTCTAGACAGGCCTCGCTAGAAGTGTCATCAATCGAACTTGATCTTTCTCTTCACCCAAGATCTGAGAAGGCAAGGGGAGAGGATATAGATAAAATTAGATTGCTTCCATGTCGCTTACTTTAACAAGGTTTATGCAAAATTTGAAAATCTCTAAGGAACTGTCGAAAAACACTCCTTCAAACATGCCAAGAAGTATTCATTCCAAATTGAACCTATTAAGACTAAGTGTTTTCTATTCTATAACATCAAACACTCATGTTTAGCATGCAAGGTTCTTTGTTTGAAATGTAAATGATAATGCTTGAAAAATAGAGATTTGATTTGCAAAAAACAAAGAAAGTGTTACTCCTCTTAGCATTCAAGATTATGTTTGACTAATTTTTAAGCACAAAAAGAAGTGTTCATCGCATTGATTCTTTATCCCTTAGGCATTCAAGATTGAGTATGTTGATTTTAAGCACCAAAAGGAAGTGTGATGTTTGCCTTGTTCAATTTTAACCTTTGTTCATTTTAAACCCAAATCGAAAAGATGAGGTGTTGTTTGGCATACACTGTTCTTTTTAATGCACTAAAAATAAAGTGAGTTAATTCTATTAAAATATTAACCTGCATTCTTGCAAACACCTGTAATCCTGCAGTAGAAAAAAAGCATTCCTGCAGAGCCGTACGAGCGTTCCTGCAAGATTGTCAAAAAAACCAAAATGACAGAAAGAAAATAAAAACACAATTTTGATACCTACAGCCGCATTCCCACAAGTCAAACCACATTCCCAAAGGTCAACTTTCAATCCCGCATTGTGGGAATGAAGGTAGAAAAATCAAGGAAAATATAGGGTCGTACAACTTAAAGATACTAACTGTCAATCTTGCTAGGTCAAAATAGCATTCCTGCAAGGTCAAACAATGATCTCGCAATGTGGAAATGAGGGTAAAAATAAAAAAATGTAGAGCATGCCATACTACTTACAAAAGTTACACAGGTGAACCCGCCTGGTCAACACGCATTCACGCATTGTGGGAATGCGATCCCGCGAAAAGGGTACAGTCAGGTTATTGTCAAAATATGGAAAGAGAGAAGAAAAAGATAGAAGATAGAATTTTTTTCTATGAGAATGCATTCCTGCAAGGTTGTACAAGCATTCCCATAGAGAAATCGATGTTCTTGCATTCGTACGAGCATTCTCGCAAAACTGAGAATTTTTCAGAAGTTGCTACTGTGTAAAATTTGACAGCAGGAATATCGGTAGAAATAGGTCTTCTTCAGCCCTGAACCTACAAAATACCAAAAAAACCCCATGCAACACACTCAAACAATAAGAAAACTTAGTATTTGGGTTAGTTTTGCAAGGAAAAACAAGAAAGATAGGAAGAAAATGACCCTTGAAGTGGGTCCCACTAGACATGCCAAAATGTAATACCTAAAAATGTAGTGTTAAGGAATGGAAAGCAAGCTAAACATTCAATAAAATAAAGCTAGATAACACTTATGCTAAGACCTACAAAAATGGAAGCAAACAACTCAAAAGCAATATAAACCTTCAAGCAAACCTTCAAGATGTAGAAGATTTGTCCAAAGATTGGATGTGTGCTCAAATGCTATGCTCAAGCTTCAAGAGAGAAATGGGCATAATAACTTTGCTTCAATGGTGGATGAAAATGGAGGAGAGCTTCTCTTTTATAGAAAGATGGGTGAAATGGATGGTCGAGATTAAGAGGCAAAAGGGGAGTGAGCAACGGTGGAGATGCATCCAAGGGAGAGCACATGGATTGTGGTTTCTCAAATGCATAGCATTGTGACAAGTGTCACAATGAGGGAGGATGAGAGGATAGGTCAAATGCTTGAGGGATATGTCAACTTTGGAAGGTGTGAGAGGAGACAGGTGTGTAAGAGGTGTAAGAGGTTTTATGATTTCTCATTGGAGGATGTGGAGGTGTTGTCATAAGGGTTGACTTTGAGTTGGATTAGCATTTCTTAATCTTGGGTTATGATTGTGCACATGCTTAACGGGTGATTAGGTTTGGATTAGAGGGTAAGTGGAGGATTAAGGAGATGTGATGGGAGGAGAGAGAATGGGTGGAGGATTAAATTAGCTAAGCATGGATTATTAGCAAATGGAGGAGAATTAGGATTTTTAGAATTAAATATTTTATTTAATTTCAAGTGGAAGGAAAAGGGGGATTTATGAATTAATTTATTTAGATAAATGTATCCATTTAAATTAATAGAGGAATAGGGATTTAATTAATTATTAGACTATAGGTTTGTCATTTTGATAATTAATTGGGCTATAGTTAATTAATTAAATTAATTAACTAGGGGATGACATAAATTAATTAAATAATTAATATTTAATTAACAAGATGTCCTAGGAGAAGACTAAATACGATTACTAAATTATGTAATCAAATTTAGGTGTCTACAATAGAATTTACTCCCAAAGACTCTAAAATACTTTACATTAGGTGTATATCCATGCCATAACTCAAAAGGTGTAGCATTTTTACCTTTCTTGATTTGTACTCAGTTTAAGGTATAAATAGTTCTACTTACAACTTCTCTCCAGAACTTTTGTGCAACATTGTTTTGTATCATCAGTGTTCTAGCACGATCCATAATTGACATGTTTCTTCTTTCTTCTATACCATTATGTGGAGGTGTCCTCGGTGTAGAAATATGTCTCTTGATTCCTCTATCATTACAGAATAGATTGAACTCATTTGATATAAAATCTCCACCTTTGTCAAATCTTAAACATTTCAGGATTCTACCTTTTTATTTTTCAACTTTTTCCAAGTACCACTCAAACAACTGAAATGCATCAGATTTCTCTTTCAAAAATATTACAGTCATCATCTTAGAATAGTCATCAACAAAAAAAATAAAATACTTATCACTACAATAACTTTGTACACCCATAGGTCCAAAAAGGTCAATATGAACCAATCCTAAAACATTTTCAGAAGTATATGTCTTGCTCTTGATACTAGACTTTGTCATTTTTTCCAATTGACACTATTTACATATCACATTATTAGGTTTCTTCAATCTCGACAAACATCTAACTTTCTTCTTTTTACTAATATTTACCAAATTGTCAAAATTCACATGACATAGCCTCTTATGCCATAACCATACATCATCAAATTGTACAAACAAACATGTTTCTTCAGATAGGTCTAGATAGAACAAGTTACCTCTTGTTTGTTCTCCACTTCCAATTATTTCACTAGTGGCATCAAATAGTTTAGCCTTCATGTGATGAAATTCCACTTGGTAACCAGTGTTGTTCAACTATGCAACACTTAACAAGTTATAGTTAAGACCTTCAACCCAATAAACATTTTCACATGTGATCTTGTCATTCAATCTAATTCATCCTTTTCCTTTCATAGGACATGGTGCATCATTACCAAACTTAACACTTCTACCTTTGTAATGATCTAGGGTTTCAAACTTACTTTTATCACCAGTCATGTGATGTGAGAAACCACTATCAATAATCCATTTATCACCTTTACTCACATAGGAAATAAGTGCAATTTTCTCATCTTCATCAGAATCATCTTTAATAGCAACATAAACAACTTCTATATCGCATTCATCAAATTCACTATTTTCATTGTCAGTTTCTTCTTCAGCAATATAGCAAGATTTCTTACATTTGTCTTTGTAGTCTCTATACCTTTGGTGATCTCCTTCATTTATCTTGTCTTTGTACTTTCTTTCCCTTCTCTCATCCTTGTCAGTCCTGTCAGGACATCTTGCTGCAATATGGCCAACTTTGTTACATGAAAAATATATTATAGGAAGTTTACCTTTATATTTCCCTTTTCCTCTTTTTAGCCTTCTAGCCACAAGTGCCTCAAGATCATCTAGTTCCTCATTAGAAGTATCGCTATCACTGTCACTGTCACTATCACTTTTCACACACTTTTCTTTTTCCTTCTTAGAATTATGCAGAACCATTTGTGACTTGAATACATATTCAACATTAGGAACAATGTAGTTATCATAGTTAGACATCTCAAAAGTAGTAAACTTACCAACAAGACTTTTCAGAGTTAGAACATTACCAAGGTTACATCTTGATTCTTGTATTGCAGAAATAATGATAGCATAGATAGGAAGAAAAGTTCTCAATACTTTACCAATAATAGTTTCATCATTAATGTTTCCATTAGATCCTTTGATAGCATTCACTACTTCCTTAATTCTACCACAATATTGAGAAATATTTTCATTTTCTTGCATTTTCATTTCATCAAACTTACCTCTCAGGATTTCAAATTTTTCTCTCAGCACATTTGTATCTCCACCATAGATAATTTCAAGAGTATCCCACATTTTCTTTGCATTGGTACAGTCCTTGATGTCTTCAAATTCAGGGTATCTTAGGGAAGATACAATCTCCAACATTGCTTGATTGTGTTCTTGTTTTGTTTTCATCTCCTTGGAAGTAAAAGGTGAAATAGGTATAACATACTCATGTTCAACAAAGTACTTTTCTAAATCACCAATGCCAACAAGATGCAATTTCATCAAACTCTACCTTGCAGGGAAGTTCTCTTTGTTTAACTTTGGTACCTCCTTTGTGTACATCTTGATCATTAACTTCAAGTACCTTTAAAATTTTATTTGTAAGCACCAACAACTATGATACCAATTGTTAGAATGATTTATAACAATAGAGAGGGGGTTTGAATTAGTTGTTCTCATGTCCAGATGTACCAATTGAACTTTCTAGCACTTCAACAATATCAGATCTAATCAACAATTCAACTCAGTCTCTATAGCATATATCAGAAACATATAACATGCAGTCCATTGTCCAAAAGTAATTAACTTGTAGAATATAAATATTTCAACAAAATCCACATCAAAATCATTCACACAAGTATAACACCAGGATTTATAGTGGAAACCCAATTTGGGAAAAACCACTTTGTAACATGCTATTGATTTTCACTCTTCTAAAGTGAGCTATGTGAAAACCCAACCCTGTTAAAGGTTTACATAAACACTATTAGGTTTGACCCTATTAAATGATTTAAAACACTCTATCAAAAGTGGCCTTCTTAGAGGACTTAAGAACATTCCATTAGAATGTCACCTTGATTAAAATATTTATACAATGACTGTTAGGTCAATCTTGATTAAAGGATTTAGACTAATACAATGGTTAGAAAGTAAAAGTAGTTTATGATCTAAAAAATATACAACTCACTTTGCAAATATAGATCCACTTCACACATATATGGTGATTTAATCACTAATCTCCATTTCCATCTCCATCTCTAATCTGCTCAAAATTCTCTTCAAGCAATTACAACTCTGTTAAGCTCCTTCACAATTTCACCTCCAGCCTTTTGCTTAGACTTACTAGTCAATAAAATCAACCTCATCTTCATACTCTATAATGTCACAATTAGGCTTTCCTTTATACCTCTTTGATCAGGTAGATCAATATTTTGTTTCTTAATCTCCTTCGTAGATCTTAGGTTTAGGTCAGATTCATCGAATCCTTCCATCATTAAGTTTTTCATCTTTTCCTTCTAGATACATCTCCAAAATTCTCTTTTAATCCATATGAAAATGATTTACCATGCATTAAATGCTCCATACAATTCATTAATAATGTCAAAACACTTTCCATATCTCAAGAATTCAACTATGTCGACTGGGATTCTCAATTCTTTCTTCAAATGTAAATTACTGACACTCAGTCAATACTATGTTCATCTCCATGGTCATCACTGCATATCTCGATATCTCTATAAACTATCTTCCTCGACAAATACTATCTTTGCTCAGTAATTTCTTATCACTTGGAAATTAATGATGTTCAGTCAACACTAGATTTACTCAACATATACTAGTTCTCAATCGATATTAACTTCACTCAACTTAAACTAGATTTCTTCACTTTTTCTTGGTTAAGCCTACATTTCCAGTCTTTCTTCTTACTTAGATAAACAACTCATTACCTTGTCAATGTGCCAACTGATCAAATACCCATTGAAGTATCACATAACTCAACCTTTCCTTAGGTCATATTGTTATCTACTCTTTTCAAATCCTCTTCATCAATCAAAATATATGGTACTATCCTAGATAGCAATTGTCTTACCAATTAAGGTTTGACATCAATGACAATATAACAATTGTTTCAATTGTAGTTTTCAAAAAATATGGATTTGAAGAATATGAGGAAGCTATTGTAGATCTAATGAAGGAAAATGAGAAGTTGACCAAAGACAAAGAAAACCTAAGGAAAGAACTTGGAGGGAAATAAATTAGAATACATGAAGAGATGTAAGTAAGAACTATAGAGAATACAAGGAAAGTTGTAAAGAATCCAAAAAGGTTGTGGAGGATTCCCTAAAGAAAAATAAGGAAGGGTTGTGTAGGAATGTACAAGAGAATTCTATAATGCATGAAAAGATTCATGATACAAGTGAATAAAACTAGCAGATCCTAAGTGAAAATGAAAGGTTGAGGGAAGAGAGTGAGAATTTGAAGAATGAATTAAAATTTGAGAAAGAAGCCAATAAGAAATTGAATAAATATAATAAAATTTCTACAAAGCTTTATGAATAGTTGAAGATTCAAAGAAGTACCAAGGAACCAATCAGTCTTGGATATACCAGTCAAGGTAATTTTGAAGTCGGCGAATCATCTAAAACGAAGAGTCCCTATTAAGATCTGAAGGTGAATTCAAGAAATTATGGTAAGAAACCCTATAAAATATTTTTTGACAACTGTGGTAAGGCTAGTCATACAATTTTTTTTATAGAAGTAGGTCAGTTAATAGGCCTAACACTTTTGATGTGTATTGTTATAATTTCAATAAGTATGTAAACACTTTAAGTGAGTGTAGATCCAGGCCTGGTAGTAGATCCAATAATAGTAGTGTGTACTAGAATTTGTACCTTTATAGGGTTAGTATTATCAATAAATCAAATAACAACTAAATTACCACAAATAACAATCTATTTAAGAAAATAATTGACAATTAAGCACTCTATGGATCTCTATTTAGGGATGCTAATGATAAATCTCTCAACAAGCCTCCATTAGTGACAGTCCTAAAATGAGAATGATAAGAAAAGATAATAACAATGTTAATTCTAAATTGAAATTATTTAATTAGCTCCTAGATTTACCTTTCTAGCTCTAATTTGCAAGAGGTTTGATGCTATTTTCAGATTTGTGGATGATTAATGAGTGATTTATGCCTTTCTTTTATAGATTTTGGCAAGGGTAGGGGGTGTAGTTGAGTTGATCATGGTTGAGTTGGGGTTAAGTCCTTGGTTCCACCCTTTGGAGACAATTTAAATGGATTGTCCTCAAAGCTTGGGACAAGAAGATAAAAGGGGTGGACAAGATTCATCCTCCAAGTGAGTGATTGAGATTCATTTTAGGATTGATCCTTGTGAGCTCCATCCTTAAATCCTATTGGTTGAGGTTTTTTCCTCCCATGTGGTGTTGAGAGAAAATATGGATTAATTAGTTGATTTTATTTAATTTGTTTAGCCATGTGTACCCCTTAAATGGGTTGATTTGATTTAAATTGAACTATGAAATTAATTAGATTAATTGCTCATTGATTTGATTAATTATGATTTATTAGGTTCAAATCTATTTAAAAGCTTTTGATTTTCAATTGATTTTGGGTTAAAGTTTAATTGCAATTTATCCTTGATTTTTACTTGATTTGATGTAATTGCATTGAATTGTATTCATTCTTGCCTTTATTTCTCACGTAAATGATCTTATCCACTTTTCAGTGATTACATGTAGCTTTGATAGATACTATTTTATATGCAACAAATATGGCCACAAAGTTGATGAATTCAGGTCAAGAGTGAATAATCCAAGGCCCCTATGAATTGGGAGATCCCTTACCAAAGGGAAATAAAATTCAATGTCACATGCTTGGTATTTGGAAACTATGGTCACATGGCAATGAATTACAAAATGAGGTTTGGAAGAGGTAATGTTGGACCATGGTGGATAGATAGCATGGCATGCTTTCAATTTCATTAGATTGGTCATCTTACAAGGAACTATTAGTTCAAGAATCAATCAGCTAACTAGTTAGAGAATCAAAGAGAAAAAATACCTGTTAATGTTGAGGAAGTTAAAAATAAGATGAAGATATGGTTAAATAAAGAGGAAAATAATGAAGGAAGCGAGACATCTAATGGTACCACATCATCATCTGGTGATGCAGGATGAATACAAGTGTATCGTTGATATAGGGTTACAACATGTGGTTAACTATTCAGATGATTTTGAAGATGAGAAAGTCAGATACGTGCTAAGAAGAATCTACAACCAATTTATGTGGTTGGATAGACTACACAAAATCATCGAGGAATCTATCCATGTGGTAAATGCTCTTTGTGTAACTTCTAATGTGCCTGTTCCTCGCACAAACCCTAAAGAAGAGATTATAAGATTGACCAAATCCAGGTGTAATGGGTGTGCAATGGTAGTAAATGATATAGAAGATGAAGAGGTGAGGTTTGCATCTATGATAATCGGTTATAGAATTTATCACTCTAGGCGATTGAATAGTATTCCTGGAGGTGCTTAATGTAGGAGCATCCTAGGTGTAAGGGAAATCTTGCAGCACCCAAAAATATTTTTGGTTTATTTTCAATAAGGGATATCTTGTGCAAAGATACTATTTATGGAAACTTACTATTTTTATTAAGCTAGTCATATGAGCTCAAAATATTTTATTTTCACAGGTGAAGGTTCATCTTAGCCATATCATTCTGCCAGTTGAGTTTCGCTGCCATATCATCTGTATTGGTAAAGTTATTGAGGTTTTTAGGTACAAAATATTTGAGCTCAATTTTGAAGGCCTTAAAGGCTTTGGAATGCAGTTGAATCCCAACTAACTGGAGCTTGTGTGAGTAAATAACTGTAGATTTGATCCTTCCATTTTTTAAAATTGGTTATAATAGCCAAATGAAGCTATGGTTAAAAATTTATGGCCTCCAAAAGTAGGGTTACCTAAAAATATAATTCTAAGGGCGATTGGCCTTAATGACTCAATTTATGGAACCTTCTTGAGCGATGGAAAATTGCCTATATAAAGAAGGCTCATAGTGTTTTCTAGGGCAATTCTGGGTAGTTATTTGAGGCTTTGTCTTACAAAATATTGTAAGAAAAATGCCCATGCGGCTTTGCATATTGTAATTCTAAAATTTGTAATTCCACACTTGTGGAGATAATAAGAAGCCCATTTTCTATTCTTGCAAATTGTTGTTGTGTCTCTATTTTTTTTATGTGTTTGTGATATTAAGGTGAGCACCCTTCATCAAGTCATATCAGAGAGGGAGTTCCTGAGTGTGTAGACAGATCACTGACTATGAGACACTTTGCACTAGGATCATGGTTTAGGATTCCAATGATAAGCACAAAAATGCCTCCACGAAAAGAACATGGAGGAAGAGTTGAAGGTGTGTCACCTAAGGCTAGAGCCCTCTAGAGACAAGTGTGAGCATTCCAATAAGAGATTCCCAAAGGCATGAATCTTGTTGTAAGAGAGGAAAGTGAGGATGAAGCCAAAGAAGAGGAAATTTTGATCAGGAAGGAGAAGGAGAAATTCAAAACCAAGAGGAAGAAAGGATTTTTTGGGCCATTTCCAAGATTGGAAAAAGACCTAAGATCAAGGTTCCTACATTTTCAGGAAATATTAACCCAGAGGATTTGATTGACTGGATCAATGAATTAGAAGAATATTTTGAGTATGAATATATTGAGGATCTTGATAGGGTTAAGTTTGCGAAATCCAGACTCAAGGGTCAGGAAAAAATATGGTGGCAGGAGATTCAATTGGAGATAAATATAAGAGGAAAGGAGAAAATCACAAGATGGGATTGAATGGTAGATAAATTAAAGCAATAATTCATTCTTGTTGATTATGAGCTTGATATACTAAAGAAAATGCAAAGTTTGAAGCAAGGGGGGAGATCTGTTTAGGAGTATATGGATGAGTTCTATCGAGTTCTCATTAGAATAGGATAATGCAGAAGCTGATAAGGAGAAAGTTGTGTGTTACCTTAATGAATTGAGGCCAAGAATTGAGGAGGAGTTGAATTTGGTCTGAATGAATAGTATTGAAGAGTCATTCTAGTTTTCCCTAAAGGTAGAGGAAAAGATGAACAAGAAGTTTGAAAGAAGACAAAGACAAAGAGGTCATGGTGGAAGATCCAACGGATGGTCTTATGGAGGCTAAAATGAAGATCAAAAAAATAAGGATAAGGCCAGTAGAATTCAAAATCAGAGAGAAAATAATTTCAATATTTTTCATGATCAGAATAATGGAGATCAGAGAGGAAGAGGATGAGAACAAGGACCAAGAAGAGGAGGCTTCCTTGGAACATGTTTTCACTATGCAGAAGAAGGTCATAGGGCATATGAATGTCCAAAAAGCCAAGGAAGGAGAGATAGGAGAATTGAAGGCTAGGATAGAGTTGTACATGTGGATGAAGATGCCAAATCATCACATTCTAAAGATGCTAAAAGATGAGAAGCCCTAGTTAACAGAAGAGTCCCGCTGAGTGGTGAGAATGAACCTGAGCAAAGGAGGAGATTATTTCACACTAAATGCAAGTGTGAGGATAAGTATTGCGATGTGATTATTGATAATGGAAGAACTGATAATTTTGTTTAAGAAGAGATGGTCACAAAGTTAAAACTCAAAAGGAAGAAACACCCACATCCATACCAGATATCCTAGGTGTGGGATGACCACAAGGTCATGGTCAATGAACAATGCGTAGTGAATTTTAAGATTGGAGGATACCATGATGAGGTACTATGTGATATTATACCTATGGATACATGTCATATATTGTTGGGTAGGTCATGGTAGTTTGATAGGAGTGTTGTACATGATGGTCATGTGAATACCTATACCCTGATAAAGGATGGAGTGCGACATAAGCTAAATCCATTGAAGGACAGAAAAAAGGGTATGTACTAATGCAAGGATAAGTTTTGTTGATGGAAAAAAATTATTAGAGGGTATGAGGCATGAGAATATATGTTTTTATTTAATTCCAAAAGCTGGTAAAGAGGAAGTAGAAGATATACCTATAAAAGTTGCAAAATTGTTGAATGAGTTTCAGGATATTGTATCTGAAAATGTGTCTGATGGATTACCACCTATAAGGAAGATCAGTCATCAGATGGACTTGGTTCTAGGAGCTAGTTTTCCAAATAAGGTAGCACACAGAATGACACCAACAGAAAGTGAAGAGTTGAATAAACAAGTATAAGAGTTGTTGAAAAAGGGATTGATCTGAGAGTCTGAGTCCACATGTTGTACTAGAAGTATTAGTACCAAAGAAGAATGGAGAATGGATGATGTGTACAAATTCTAGGACTATCAACAAGATCACAATCAAGTATAGGTTTCTATTGCCACAGATGGATGATATTATGGACTGTTTGAGTGGAGCTTTTTATTTCTCAAAGATAGATTTGAAGAGTGGATACCATCATATTTGGGTTAGAGAAGAGATGAATGGAAGACTTCCTTCAAGAAAAAGGAATGGTTGTATGAGTGGTTAGTCATACCTTTTGAGTTAACCAATGCACCGAACACTTTCATGCGGCTCATGAATGAGGTTCTAAAATAATTTTTGGGTAATTTTTTCATTATTTACCTAGATAATATTATGATATTTAGTAAGGTATTGGAGGAGAATATGATGCATATTCATCTGGTGTTTGAAAAGTTAAGGGAAGAAAAATTATTGATTACTTTGAAGAAGTGCAGTTTTGTGAAGAAAAAGTTAGTGTGGATGGGATTTGTAGTTTTAGTAGAAGATCTAAAAATAGACCCAGAAAAAGTGAAGGCTATCATTTAATGGCCTACTCCAAGGAGTGCTACTGAGGTAAGATATTTTCACGGATTGGATAGTTTTTACACAAAGTTTATCATAACTTTTAGCAGTGTTTGTGGACCCTTGCCTGAAACAATGAGAGGAGATAGGAAAGAGTTTAAGTGGACTACATGGACAAATAAGATTTTTAAACTATTGAAACAAAAATTTACAGAACAACTTGTTTTAGCGCTTCCATATTTTAATAAAGTGTTTCAAGTATACTTTGATGCTAGTGGTACTGCAATAGGAGCTATTTTGAGCCAAGAAGATAAACCTATTGCCTATTTCAGTGAGAATTTAAATGATGCTAAGAGGAAATATTATGTTTATGATCAAGAATTTTATGCTATAGTTCAGGCATTGAAGAAGTGGAGACACTATCTACTTCCTAAGGAGTTTTTTTTGTATAGTGATATCAAGCTTTGCAATATTTGAATAGTCAAAGAAAATTTAATCAGAGACATTTGAAATGGGTTGAGTTTCTGTAGAGTTACACATTTGTTTTGAAACACAAGAGTGGAAAGTCTAGCAGAGTTGCAGATGCACTTAGCAAAAGGAAAATTTTGCTGACAGAGATGCAGATTGAGGTGGTTGGGTTCAAGGAACTCTAGAGTTTTTATCCAGAGGATCTTGATTTTGGTGAAGCTTGGAAAGCTTGTACAAAACCTATTACTCTAGACATAACGAAGTGGTTGGATTTTATCATCCAGGATGGTATGCTATTTAGAGGAATTTAGTTGTGCATTCCATGAAGTTCTATAGGGGAGAATCTCATTAAGGAGAAGCATAGTGGAGGATTGGATGGATATTTTGGTCGAGATAAAACCGAGAATTATTACTAGCCACAGTTGCAACAAGATGTAAAGAAATTTGTATAGAGTTACAGAGTATGTCAAATGGAAAAAGGAGCAAAGAAGAATACATGGTTGTATCAGCCATTACCTGTACCAAGAAACCATGGGAGGATATCAGTATGGACTTTGTCCTTGGTTTACCAAGGACTCATCAGGGACTTGATTCAATTTTTGTGGTGGTTGAAAGGTTTTCAAAGATGACACATTTCATTCCCTAGAAGAAGACTAATGATGTTGTTCATGTGGCATAATTGTTTTTCAAAGAAGTGGTGAGACTTCATGGTTTACCAAAGAGCATAGTTTCAAATTGAGACACTAAGTTTGTTGGATATTTCTAGCGCATATTATGGAAGAAGTTAAAGATAGATTTAAAGTTCATCTCATCACATCATCCATAGACTGATGGAAAGACATAGGTGGTCAATAGGAGTTTGGGGAATTCACTAAGATGTTTGGTTGGAGATAAGCCAATAGGATGGAATTTAATATTTCTAAAAGAAGAATTTGTATACAATAATTCTATCAACAGGAGCACTGGTAAATCACCATTCTAGATTGTATATGAAATTAATCTTAGAAATGCTTCTAAATTGAGGAATATAGATGTGTGTGTGAAAATTGTACTTGATCTATAGACGCAACAGTTTAGTAAAACATTAGAGGTTAGCAAAAATTGAAATCATGTAATAAATTGAAAACTAAACTAACCAAGTGATTTACTACCTTCTAATAGGTGCGAGTATGATGCTCTCAGATTGTTATCGAGATCAGTGACCTTGATGACACCTAAATGAAAGATTTGAATGCAATTGATCTAGATATGAATTGAATGCAATTAAGCTATTTTTTTGGATTTTCTATGCAATATGAATGATAAACTGATATAAAATTGATCTATATGAAATTGATCTAACAATGATATGAATCTATGCTAAATGATATGCAATGCTCAAAACAAGAAAGATCTCACAATAGCTTGGATTCGCAAAGATGATTCTTCAGACTCCAATTCGACAGCGTGAGAATGCAAATTCATGGATGAATTATGAAGAGCTGAGCCTTGATTTTATAGAAATCCAAGGCTTTGGAGGTGCATGGAAAAAGCCATAAATCACTCAAATAAACTCAACTTGATTTTTGAGTTATTTTTAAATAAAGATAATTTAATTTATAAAATCATGCAAAAGCAAGGCTTTAACTCAAAATAGAGTTTAGATCAAATTCCAACTCATCATTAGATGTTGAGTTTAAATTTTAAAATTGATTGTTAATTTCTAGTTGCCTGCTTTTCTGATTGTGCATGATTTAATTATAAATTAATTTAAAAAATAAAGTGATTTATTCTCAACTTAACTGATTTTGGAAATAAAATAATTGATTTATGGGTTAATCAATCATTTAATCAAACTTTTATTCAAAAATAATATCATCAAATATGACAACTTGCTTTAATTAATTAAATAAGAATTTAATCAATTAATGATAGGAATTTTGATTTATTGTCAAATTTAAATAATAATAATTAGGAATAAATATAATTAAATTCAATTAAATAATTAAGTGGCATAATTAAACTTAATTAATTAAATATTGAGAATATTCAATTAATTAAACTTTAGGATAAATAGGATTTATTGCTAAATAATCATTAAATCAAAGATAATTATGATGATTAGGAATATTACTAGGAATATTCCCCGACGCAGAATTTAAGATAATCAATTAGGATTCGATGATGTGTTGGTGTGCCTTTGGTTAGGACTTTGATGTCGATTTCATTCGATGTGTTGACATAGAAGATTAATGAACTTATAGCCCATTTTTGGGGTATTACATTTTGCCCCTCTTTGAATTACTGTGCGAAGCGCAGTGGTTCAAAGACAGTCTGTGTATGATGTTTGAAACTGATGATCTGATATGAGATTGCAATTGATATGAAACAAAAAATATGATATGAGACAAAGATTGATTGAAAGATTTGATATGAAGATAATAGGTCTTGAATGACCAAAGATAATGGAAACTATAAAAGTAATCAACCAATAAAACAAAGAAGTGTCAAAACGCCTAATTCTGAACCTTATGATTGCAAAGAAGTGAGTGACCAATTCCAGACTTGATTGTCCTTAGAAGAATCACGTAGGTATCACATTTGAACCCTTCAGTTACCAAATAATCAAGGAAATAACACAATTGAACCGATAGTTCCAAAAATTGATAAAATTTACAAGATTAAGAGAATACTAGATTGATATGGATCTTGATGAATTTGATATGCCCTGAGTGATGATTGATTTTCCCCAATCAATGAGGTTTTTTTTTTTGATGAATCAGTAACTAGACGTGGTTGTTGTCTTGATTACTAAGGAAAGATTGATAGAATTTTTACAGACTTGAATGATGTGCAATACCATGCCCCCTTCGGGATTAAAATTGAAATCTGACAAGAAAAGTCAACGTTGATAGTTTAGAAGCATGTTAATTGATTTGAAAAGTGGTTATACACATCTGGGAATGCGTTCTACATCATTTGGAGGTCTTGGAGACCAAGTAGACTAGGCTTGACCATGAGTTGACCATAGTTAAAAGTTTAAAATTTTGATAGTTTGATGTTAGATAATCAGTTAAGTTGAATACTAGATTTATGTGATGATTGAAGGTTGATGATGCAAGTAGTTAATAATATGAATGATTTTAGATTTTGATTTTGATCCCAAAAAAGGATTGTACTTGCTATTTCATTAGAGGAACCTTCATGTGGGATTCAGCTCTTGTTAGATTGGAAGAGGTGATTGAAAAATCTTTTAAGTGTTCAAGCAATTTGTGAGATCATGCAAAGTGCAAAAAATGCAAAGAAACATGTAGGATGATAATGCAACCCTAGGACCTAGGACCTACTCACTGATCATGTGTCGATTTGTTATCATCATTGAACTTTTAGGTAACTAGATAAATCAATACAATGCCCACTAGCCATGAAACCATAGACATATGAATATTGATTTGTAATAATCAAGAACCAATACAACACCCATTGGTCAAACAACCATGGACATATGAATATTGGTTTTATTTTTGAAATGTCAGATTAGATACAAGCACCAAGGTATAAGTGCCAAGATGACCTAAGTATCATGTTCATTTTGATATAGAAATTTGCATTTAACATACACAGCAAATAGTCAAGAGATCATTCTAAATCCAGTGTGAATTATCCGTAGTGACCCTTTATCATTCACATCCTTAGGTAAGATCACATTTCACAGTAGGAGAAAGAACTTACTCAAAAAGACAATAATGAGATCAAACTTCCTTGAATTTTATGGGTATCAATGGTTGAGGTATGCATGGCCATCCAATTCAAGATAGAGGCTCTTACAGTCAGACACCATTTCAATCCAGAATTTCCAAATATGTTAGATTTTCACATACAAGAAGAACACAAAGAAAAGATTATGCCCCTAGTCATCACTCTCTAAATCCTATAAAGGACATCATCAAAGAGCTCGAAGGGACACAATATGCAAAAATTTCAATGCGAATCAGTAAGCATACAAGGAGATAAAAGCATGAAAAGCACAGATTATTTTCAGTTTGTGTTTGATTGTTGTTGTAGATGCAAAATCCTTTCTGGAGACGAGACAAACTTGACTGACTCAAATGAAGCTTCAAAGGACTCTGACTAGATATGATACGTCTAAGATATACTAGAGGCCATAGGATATAACATTGATTTCCCCCAAGTGTTAAGCATTTATAGGATACAGACGCTTGAGCTGAGTGGTGTACAAACTGACTTATTGAAAACTGGAAATGCAGAAACAAACTGGGAGATATGTACAAACTAAAGCAAAACTGAAAGTTGGGAAAGACCAAGATTGTGCTGATAGATGGAGCATTTTGAAACAAGTGGTGCCCATTTGCTGGGTTTTCACCATCTTGGCAGAGATTCTATTTTTGCTACCAAGGAGCTTGTTTCCAGGTTTTCGCCAAGGCACTTTTTCTTTTTCTCATTTTTTTTTTTTCATTTTTTTTAATTTTTTTGTACTTTTGATATTTTTTTATTTTTTTGTGAATCATCAAGGTGCCTATTGCTAGGTTTTCACCAAGATGTTCATTTTTTCAGGACTTTTTCTGATTTTTATAATTTTTTCAGGACATTTTACCATAGACTAAATGCTTTAGGCATAGAATTTCTTCAGATGGAGAACATTGATTAGTTCTCGGAGCTGTTCTTCTTCAATCATTGAGAGTTGATAGGCACCAGAGCTAAAAGTAGCAGTGATAACAAAGGGACCTAGCCAATTGGGTTCAAACTTCCCCTTGCGTTCTCGACGGGATTGATTTTTAGAATTTTCTCTCAAGACTAGATCACCAACCTGAAATTCTCTATGTCTGACTTTCTTGTTGTAACCTCTAGACATTCTCTTCTGATATACTCTAAGATGATCATATGCTTCTTGTCTGTGCTCATCTAGTAGTTCAAGTTCTTGCAACCTAGACACTATGTAGTCATCATCAGTTACTAGATTATGCATTCTAATTCTGAGTGATAGGATTTCAACCTCAATAGGCAGTACCGCTTCAGAACCATAAACTAAAGTGAAAGGTGTAGCCCCAATAGGTGTTCTGATACTTGTTCTATAGGCCTAGACAGCTGGATTGATCATGAGATGCCAGTCTCTTCATGTTTTATTAACTATTCTATGCAAGATTTTCAATAGATTTTTGTTAGAGGCCTCAGCTTGTCCATTCCCTTGAGGATAGTAGATAGAAGACCAATGTTGTGTGATCTTGAATTTGGCACATAGATCATCAAGGTCTTTGTTCTTGAATTGTCCACCATTATCTATGATTATGGAATGAGGTAACCCATATCTGCATATGATATAGTTCAATATGAACATAGATATTTGCTTTACAGTTGCCTATGTCAAAGGGACTGCTTCTACCCATTTTGTAAAGTAATCTGTAGTAGTGATTATATGGGTATGTCCATTAGAAGAGTGTGGATAGATAGCACCTATAAGATCAAAATACAATTGTTGAAAAGGCCATTGTGTTGTGAAGGGAATTAGATCTCTCCCTGGAGCATGAATCAAGTTACCATGCACTTGGCACTTTTAACAACTTTTAGCAAACTTGATTGAATCTTTCTCCATTTTAGGCCAATAGTACCCTACCCTAATAAGTTTTCGAGCTAGTGTTAAACCATTTGAGTGTCACCTACAAATACCCTCATGGACTTCCTCTAATGCATGTTGAGACTCTTCCCATTCTAAACATCTAAGTAGTGTACCATCTAGACCTCATTTGTATAGATCATTACCAATGATGACATATCAGGAGGCATTATCGATAAGGTATCTCTTTTCATGGCGGTTGAAGGTATTGGGAATGATTTGGTATTGGAGATAAGAAAATAGGTTTTTATATCTGGATGAATCATGACCTACAATGGTGCAAATCATGCGAGTTTTAGGGGAGTCATATGTAGGATAAGATAGTGCTTCCACCAGGAACTCGTAGCGTAGCTCATGTTTAGGCTGCTATAATAAAGTAGATAGTGTTGCCATTGCATCGGCAGCCTTGTTCTCCATCCTAGGAATTTGCTCAAATGTGATAGATATGAAATATTTCTTAAGATCATCTACCATTCTCTTGTAAGGAATGAGCTTTTCATCTTTAGTTTGGTACACATCATTGACTTGATGAATAACAAGTTGAGAGTCTCCATGAATTTGTAGCTCTGTCACTCTCCACTCAATTGCTAGTTTCATACCATTCAAAAAGGCTTCATATTCTGCAATATTGTTTGTGCAAGGAAACTTAATCTAAATGCTTTTGGGATTGTGTATCCTTGAGGAGTTATGAACAACATGCCTGCTTTGGATCCATTTTGTGTATAGGAGCCATCAAAGAATAACTGTCATCCTCTAGAAGAAAGATGCATGATAGAGGAATTTGGAAATTCCATTTGTAGTGGTGTGTCATCAAACAATGGTGCTTCTGCTAATTAATCAGAAATGACTTGCTCTTTGATAGCTTTTCATTCCACATATTCAATGTCAAATTCACTTAAGAGCGTAACCCATTTAGCTAATCTACCTGTGAGGATAGCTTTGCTTAGTAGGTACTTGAGGGGATCAATTTTAGCTACCAATTATGTGGTATGAGAAAACATGTAGTGTCTCAGTTTCTGTGATGCAAAGATCATAGCTAGACAAGCTTTCTGAGTTCTTCTCATATGCAACCAATGTTCTAATGATATAGTATATAGCTCTTTCCTTTTTGTTCTCATCATGTTGTGCTAGCAATGCCCCCAGTGATGTATTTGTTGCGGAGACATATAAGATCAATGGCTTCCCATGAATAGGAGGCATCAAGATAGGAGGATTTGATAGATACTTCTTAATATGGTTAAAGTTATGTTCACATTCTTTATCCCATGCAAAGGTCACACCTTTATGTAATGTTTTTGTAAACGGCTTTGATATGTCCACTAGCTGTGATATGAATCTTCTGATAGATTGAACTCTTCCTTGTAATGTCCTCATTTGACCGATATTCTTAGGAGGTTGCATCTCCATTATAGCCTTTACTTTAGCTGGATCAACCTCAATGCCCTTCTTTGAAATGATGTATCCCAAGAGCTTTCCAGAAGTGACACCAAAAGCACACTTCTTAGGATTTAGTTGGAGACTAAACTTTTCTATTCTGTCTAGGATCATGCTCAAGTCCTTTAGATGTTCAGTTCTAATCATAGATTTTGCTAAAGTATCATCAACATAATCTTCCATAGTTTGATGCATCATTTCATGGAAAATAGATGTCATGGCTCTTTGATATGTAGCACTAGCATTTTTAAGCCCAAATGGCATCACATTCCAACAGAAGGTGCCCCATGCACATGTGAAAGTAGTTTTCTCTTGATCCTCTGGAGCAATTTTTATTTGATTATATCTAGAGAAACCATCCATTAAGGAATACATCTTGAAACCCACAGTCATGTCCACTATCATATCAATGTTAGGTAGTGGAAAATCATCCTTGGGGCACGCTCTATTCACATCTCTAAAGTTTGTGCACACTCTGATTGAACCATCTAGTTTAGAAATGGGTACGATATTGGAGATCCACTCTACATAGTCAATAACTCAGATGAATTCAGCTTTCAGGAGCTTCTCTAATTTAGCTTTTACCAAGAGTGCAACGTGAGGATGCATCTTTCTCAATTTTTACTTGACAGGTTTGACATTTGGAGCAATAGATAAATGATGCATTATGAGATTAGGATCCAATCCTAGCATATCTGAATATTTGCATGCAAAGTTGATCTTCTTCTTTGTT
Source organism: Chamaecyparis obtusa (assembly GCA_027943335.1). Classification (NCBI taxonomy): domain Eukaryota; kingdom Viridiplantae; phylum Streptophyta; class Pinopsida; order Cupressales; family Cupressaceae; genus Chamaecyparis; species Chamaecyparis obtusa. Next base: position 374,898 of record BSBK01004199.1, on the reverse strand, counting down.
AGGAATGTAGTAAATTTTTGTTTCTCTTCTTCTGATAATGATTGTATGACATGTACCAATTGTGGTTCCTCTATTGTACCCAAATTGATGGATTGAGTGGGCTCGATTAGAACTGGAGATCTATCCTATAAATGACTCAGAAGGACATCAAATATCTCATCCTTAGGCACCTTAGAGAGGTTTTCACCTTTGGATATGTCTTTTATTTTTACTTTTGTAGGTTTTGAGACTGCCACAAAGTGGTTTTCACCCTCAGAACTCTTTTTCTTTTTCTTTTTATTCTTATTTTTTTTACTAAGATATTTGATGTCCGACTCGATCATGCTAATGCTCGGTTCACTAATGGAAGTCCTCATAGGCTCAACTACATTTAAGAAGCAAGCAAGGGTATAGTCATTCAGGAAGGTATAAATATCATGGCTCGAATTTGTGGAGGTTTGATCAATAAGTTCTAGATATTTGGTAGTCAAAGTAGGGAAAGATTGGGAGATAGTGTTTACAGAAATGGATCTATCATCATTGGTCCTAGCCTGATGTGCGAGTTCAAAGGTGATATTACAACTTAAAACATTCAATTCCTGAATAGGCTCAATGTCATCATGGGAGTCCAATTGAGCCATAGGTGGATCAAACTCGATAGGTTCATCATTTCGCTCTAGACTTATGTTGGGATTAGGTGCATATTGGTGAATGAATTCAACATGTTTCTCTATAATAAGCTCATCTTCATCTGGTTCTAGAATGGATCCCCATTCATAGTCATTTGATTCAGCTTCTAATTTAGGATCTCTAGGAAATCTTAGAACATGAGTAAAGTCAAGGTGAATACCCCAAGAAGGGTTACCCTCAGATTCTGATTTGAATTCATACTCATGGGAATCTATCTCAGAATCACTACTACTTCCCTCTTCTTGATTGTTTTTGAGATTAGCTGGTTCTTGTGTTGCAACTATCTCTTGATTGATAGTAGGTTCTTGTGTTTCTACTATATTAATTCTTTTGATTGGATCATCTTTATTATCAAGAAGGTCTTTGATCTCCTTAGGCAATTTTTCATAGGGGATGAGTTCTGAACTATCTAAATCACTATCTGATGGTTCTATTTCTTCTTTCTTAAGAAGAGGTTCTCCTAGTGCAATCTGCTCTATGACATGAGTGCAATTACCTTTGAGGTGATAGGGTTTCTTCTTAAAGCCTAAGCCAACTTTGTCTTTATTTTCTCTACTAGTATGTGGGAGACGTACCATGAGACCTTTCCATCTAACTCCTAGAGGTCCTTGACCTGGATATCCCATCTTAGCTATCAATTTATCTCCTAGACCATATGACTTAGAAGAGAGTTTGGATACTGTAGAGCCACTAATTTGAACAACTTAAGATTCAGGTTCATCTTTGTATAGCCATGATAGCACAGCTTCATCCTCTTCAAACTCTTTCTTGGATACTTGTTTTGCCACAAAATTCTTTTTATATGCTTCAAGAGGTTCTTTAGGTTCGGGCTTGGATAATTGCAAAGATTGTCTATAAGACTTAGGTGAGATAGGGAGAGATGTCAAAGATAAGACTAGCTCTATAATATATTCTCTCATCCCATTTTCTTTGATATTGACCTCTTTTGCAAGTTCCATTTTAGATGTGGACGTTGCTTTAGTTAGTTCAATGGAAGATTCTCTATTATTAGGCACAAGCTTATCTGCACTTTCTTTCAATGTATTGCAAGTTGTATTCAGATCTGTGAGGATAGTAACCTCTACTCCTTCATAAGGAAACTTTAGACATTGATGGTATGTAGAAGGAATACCTTGCATTTCATGTATCCATGGTCTCCCTAGGAGGATGTTGTAGGCCAAAGGTAGATCAAGCACTTGATAGATGGTATCTTTGATAATTGGACCCACTCAGATGGGTAAGACAATGGTTCCTTTAGAAGATCTTTCTTGTTCATCATAGGCTTTGATAGTTATTTTCTTTCTAGGATCAATAGCCAATTCTGAAAATCCCAATTGTGTGATCAAGCTGTAAGAACAAATGTTTAGGCCAGTGCCCCCATCTATCAACACACGTTTGACCCTATGGTTCTGGATCAAGACTTCTATATGCAAAGGCTGATTGTGTGGGTGACTCAAGGAGTTGTCATCTTCCTCTGAAAAGGATATATATTGTGGAGATGTAAGATGTCCAACCATAGTCTGGAACCTATCTAAATCAAGGTCATCAGGAACATTGGAAACGAGCAAAGCTTTGTCTACTATAGCTCTGTGAGCGGGAGATATTCGAAGCATCTCAAACATGGAGATTTTGGTATTAGTGTGCTAGAGTTGTTGAATAATGCTATAAGATGTAGGCCTTGTATCATTTGGATTGGAAGATTTGGAAGTAGCCTTCTACTTAGAAGTAGATGAAAGATTGAAGGGCACCTTAGGGACATTTGATGAATCTGGGATTTGTCCTTTCAGATGTGCTTGGGCTTGTGATCGAGTGACCACATTGGTAGATTAATTTTCTCTATCTCTTCTTACAATTGTGATGACATTACAACTTTTAGAGAGACATGGTTCAATCATATTGATGACAACATTATTTTTGGGGTAGGCATAGTTGACTTTTGCCCCCATATTAGGCTGAGAAGTTGAAACTTCTTGACCATGTTTTGAAAATGGTTTGGTGAATGCTGTATGATCATTATTGCTCATAGGATTGTCAATTGTGATGTCTCCACTATCGATCAGATCTTGAATGGTATGTTTCAATCAGAAGTAGTTATTAGTTTTGTGACCTTTACCTCGATGGAAATCATAGAATTCATTTTCTCTCCACCATTTTGGCTTAGGCTCAAAATTAGGTGGTCGGATTGGTGGCAAAGAGATGATGTTATTAGCTAGAAAAGTTCTCATATTAGATTCCAAAGGTTCTCCAAGAGGAGTGAACTTTCATTTATTATCCCATCTTTTGTATTCTAGCTTCTTTTGAGATGGTTCAGAAGACTTTTGTTCTAAAGCTTTAATGGCTTGGGTGCCAAGAGTGAGATTGTAGGCTGGTGCCTTTGATGGGGCATGGATAGTGTCAACAACACCATCTGTGATGATGCCTTTATTCTTGTTCCAATTTTTTTTCTTGTCTTTAGAACTGGATCTTGATTCGTACTTGTCTCTTTGAAGTGTGATTTCTCCTTTTTTCACAAGCACTTTTTTTATTTTGATAGCATTATCCACCATCTTATCAAAAGATGTATGATCTTGCATTTGTACAGGATAATTGATTTTGGGAACAAGGTTATTGATGAAGATTTCTAGTTTTTTTGTTTCTGGAATAGGTCTAGCATATAGAGAGAACTTCTTCCTCCATCTTTTAAGAAATGTTAGGAATGGTTCTCCTGGATATTGCTTGAGATTACAAATATCAATCATGGTGACTGGATGTTGAATATTGTAAGAACATTGTTGATAAAATAATTTGATCAACTCCTCAAAAGTTTTGATAGTAGGTGGCAACTGAGAAAACCAATGAATGGATGATCCTCCCAAAGATCTAGGAAAGAGGTGCATGAGATAGGTCGGTTCATGCATGAACTCCATGGATTGCATACAGAACTCTCTGACATGATCTTGAGGATTAGAGTGTCCATCATATTTATCATCCTTTGGTATCTCCACTCTTTTTGGAAATGGTGGCATATACAAGTCTTGGTCAAAAGGAAAAGGGCATAGAGCCTCCATGGAGAACTCTTTGGGTTCCTTCTCTTTCTTAACATTGTTAAGTTCAACTTACATAGCATGCATCTGTTTCATCATAGCTATGAGTGGAGTTTCTTCCTCATGTGTAATGATATTTTCCACATTAAATTTGGGAGGAAGTTTAGCTCCTTGATGTGCCAATTGTAAAAAGTATGCGTCTCTGTCTTCTTTCAAGAAATGCTTCATCATTCGTTTGAAGTTATCATCATTTTGATATTGAGCAATTTCTTTAGGTGTGGGTTCCTGATCTGCACCATGTTGAGATTGAGTTCTCTGAGAGCCAAAGTTTGTCCCTAATTGAGACATGGTAGGAGTTTGTAGACTCCCTGGAATAGATTGATGTGGGGTTTGTTGGGTACCTCCATGAGTTGATGGAGGAGGAATGTAACTAGTTTTTAATCGATAGTTTCCAAGACCGTCATCTTCGTAAAGATAAGAATTGATGAGTTGCTCAAGAGTTGGACCTCTAGTAGTGGTTATAGGTAAGGTCTGGGATGCTTCTCCAAATTTCTTGTGTGAAGAAGCTCTAGTTTCCACCATCAACTTTGAGTGAGACAAAGAATAAGATTCAGATGACTGAAGAATGAAATGAATCAAGATGATCAGATGATGCAACCTTGTCAAGGTTTGATTGATTTGAAGATTTGATTAGATGTGGGTGAAGGATACTATGTCCTGGATGTATGGGTAGATTCCCAAAAGATAGCAGACAAGATACCACAACACTTAGTCATTTTGATGATTGATTGAAGATTGATAGCTATGACAAGGTTTGGACACAAGATGAAAATGAATCAAATTGATTAAACAGAAGGCTAAATCAGATTCAAAAGGCCACTTTGGGATAATGATTGGATTCTCAATAGCTATTGCTCTATTCCTAACATAGTGATTTGCTCGACAGGTTCTGGAAATAGGCTGAAAAAGCTAAATATTTGGCAATTCTGACAATTTTCTGACAACTTTCAAAAAATTTCTAAACAACACTCTGCAGACTCGTACGACAGTGGGTATGCCACGAAATGACAATTGCAAAACTCCCACGATAGTTGGTAGATAATGAAATGACAATTGAAAATATCATACGATAGTTGCAAGTAGGATTTTGACTTTTAAATTTTTTGGCATAAAAACTCGTACGACAATGGGTAGTTCACCATACAATAGTTGGGCAGTACTAAAATGACATTTGACAAAATCTCATATGACTTTCTGACCTTCTGAGACAACTTTTGACTCCAAAAAAGAATTTCACTTCAAATTTTGCAAATTTAGGGTTTTCAGTTTCAGCTTGTTTGCAAATTGTACTATCCAGCTTTGAGGATTGTAATAGATTTTTTCATTTTCAATAACTAGATAGATAAACAAGCACGCAAAATAGCAAGCTATTGATTTCAAGCATGTCTGAAAACAATGAACAAGGGAAAAAAAAACCTTGCACATGAACAATCAAGTGATTTTATTCATTCTAATCCTCTGAAGTGCTAATTGTGTATGTTCCAAAATGTTTTGCAATAATGCACATATACCCTAGAAAATGAAAATTTGGCCTCGCTAGGGTTTTTAGTAATGGTTTGACTCTGAAACTTTTATGATCCAAAGGGGTGAACTCCAATCCCGGCGCACCAAGGTTTTGACACAGTCTGAGAACTTAATCTTCAGGAGTTGCTAGGGAGATCTGACAACCCAACAATGAACCACACCTGTGAAGATTTCTTCCACAAGGACATTATATAGTAGCTATCACTACCACGATGAAAATGGCTATTACCGCTTGAGGTTCCATCAACGCAGTTTGCCCTATGAAGGGAATGTCTGCTATGGTTAACCCTCTCTAAAGATGACTCACAGTATTGTACCACAAGGGGACTTGGCTCCAGATCTAAGGTTTTTGACACCTTTTCACTTTTAACCCAAACAAAGCAGACAAATAAATTTGACATGCTAAGACAAAGTTTTTCTTCACCAAGGTCTATGATGTCAACTCCACATGATCTATCAACCTCTCTAGGGAGAGAATGTATCGATCAATAAGAGAAGGTGCACTAACTAATTTTGATTCACCAAAGCTCGTGATGTCAACCCCACGTGATCTATCAACCTCTCCTGGGAGATAATGTATCGATCAATAAGAGAAGATGCACTAACCAAGTTGAATGTGAAATGCACTAAGTATCCTCCTTACCTACAAGGATTCTATCGTCAAGAAGGATTTCACTGGGAATCTAGTCTCTCAAGAATCATGAATAGTGTTCATAGGGCCTAGTTACTATGTGAGCACAAATGTATGTTTCCAAAAAGAAAATCTACCAAAAGTACCCAAAAAGCAGAAAGAGGAACACTTAACGCTTAAAGCAAATATGAGATGAGTCCACAAGGTGGAACACTTAACACCTCACACAAGCTGAAAATGAGTCCCCAACTTAGAAAACAAGTGAGTTCCTAAAAGCCTAAATGGGTTTCCAAGTGGAACACTTAATGCTTCTGTCTTGTTGACCCCTCCCCTTTAATGTGGCACTGACCTTGCAACCACAGGGTGGAACGAGGGGTCAGTGGATTAGCGAGTCCAATAACCCAAGATAGCAATCAAGATCAATCACAAATATCTAAGACTACTTAATGAATCCTTAAGGGGTCACAACCTAGTATCAATTATGCAAGTGTGTAGAAATAGACAAAAGCATGAAAATATGCACACAAGCCAGACACATAAGAGATTTATTTTAAGTCCAAATTGAAATTTTATTAGATGAAGGAGAATACATGGAATTTTTGCAATGCGCTTGTGTGTGTGAATTTTGTACCTGATCTGTAGACACAACACTTCAGTAAAACATTAGAGGTTAGCTATAATCAAAATCGTGCAAAATTGAAATCTAATCTAACCAAGTGATTTACTGCCTTTTAGTAGGTGTGAGATTAATGTTCTCAGATTGTAATCGAGATCAGTGACCTAGATGACACCTAAATGAAGGATTTGAATGCAATTGATGGATATGAAATTGAATGCAATTAAGCTATTTTTTTTGGTATTTTTCTATGCAATAAGAATGATTAATCTGATATGAAATCTATACTAATATGAAATTGATATGCTATGAATGCTAGTGAAAATTGATATGCAATGCTAATCTAACAATGATATGCAATATGAATGCAAAAATAAGATTGATCTCACAAAGATGTCGATTCGCAAGAGCTTTGATTCTTCAATTCCAATTCTCCAGCGTGATTGTGCAAAATATGAGATGAATTATGAAGAGCTGAGCCTTGTTTTTATAGAAATCCAGGGCTTTGGAGGTGCATGAGAAAAAGCCATAAATCACTCAAATAACTCAGGTTGATTTTTGAGTTATTTTTAAATAAAGGATAATTAACTCACAAAAATATGCAAAAGCTAAGTTTTAACTCAAAATAGAGTTTAGCTTTAATTGATAATTGATAGTTGTCTGCTTTTATAATTGTGCATGTTTTGTTTATGAATTAATTTAATAATAAAGTGATTTATTTCCAACTTAACTGCTTTTAAAAATAAAACAATTGATTTATGGGTTAATCAATTATTTTATCAAACTTTTATTAAAATTATATTATTAAATAATGACAACTTGCTTTAATTAATTAAATAAGAATTTAATCAATTATTCATATGATATTAGATTTATTGTCAAAATTAAATAATACAATTAATAATAGATAGAATTAAATTTAATTACATAATTAAGTGGAAAATATTAAATCTAATTAATTAAATATGAAAATATTCAATTAATCAAACTTTAGGATAAATGTGATTTATTGCCAAATAATTATAAAATTAAAGATAATTATGATGATTAGGAATATTGCTAGGAATATTCCTTGATGCAGAATTTAAGATAATCAATTATGATTCGATGATGTTTAGATGTGCCTTAGGTTAGGACTTTGATATCAATTTCATTTGATTTGATGATATAAGAGGTTAATGAACTTATAGCCCATTTTTGGGGTATTACATTTTGCCCCTCTTTGAATTACTGTGTGAAGCGTAGTGGTTCAAAGATAGTCTATGTTTGATAAAGATATGAACTTGATTTGAAATTGATAATTGATATGAGATAGAAGCTGATCGAAAGATTTGATATGGAGATAATAGGTCCTGAATGACCAAAGATAATGTTCACTATAATAGCAAATGAACCTATGATTGTGAAAAAGTGTCAAAACACCTGATTCCAAACCTTAGGATTGCAAAGAAGTGAGTGACCCATTCTAGACTCGATTGTCTTAGCAAAACTAGCAGGTATCACATCTGAATCCTTCAGTTGCCGAAGAACCAAGGAAAGAACACTATGATCTGATGGTTGCAAAAATTGATATAGTTTACAAGATTAGGAGAATACCAGATTGATATGGATCTTGATGAATCTGATATGCCCCAAGTGATGATAGATTTTCCCTGAGCGATGAGGACTTTTTTGATGAATCAGTAACTAGACTTGATTGTTTGTCTTGATCACTGATGAAAGATATTGATAGAAATAAAGATATGATTTCAAATTTGATTACAGACTTTGAATGATATGCAATACCATGCCCCCTTCGGGACTAAAATTGAAGTCTGACAAGAAAAGTCAGCGTTGAGAGTTCAGAAGCATGTTAATTGATTTGAGAAGTGGTTAAACACGTCCGGTGAATGTATTCTGCATTGTTTAGAGGTCCTGGAGACTAAGTTTGACTAGGTAAACCATGAGTTGACCATCGTTGACCAAGTTGAAATTTTGATAGTTTGATGGAAGATAATCAGTTAAGTTGAATTGTAGATTTCTGTGATGATGGAAGGTTGATTATGCAAGTAGTTGATAATATGAATGATCTCAGATTTGAATTTTGATCCCGAAAAAGGATTCTACTTGCTGCTTCGTTGGAGGAACCTTCGTGTGAGATTCAACTCTTGTTAGATTTGAAGAATTGATATGAAGAATTGTTTAAGCTTTGAAGTTCGTTTAGTCATTGTGAGATCATGCAAAGATAAAAAAAATGCAAAGAAGCATGCAATATGAAATGCAACCTAAGACCTAGGACCTAGACACTGATCATATGTCGATTTGTTATCATCATTGAACTTTTAGGTAACTGGATAAATCAATACAATGCCCACTAGCTAAAAAAAAAATTATAGACATATGAATATTGATTTGTATGCACAAGAATCAATACAACCCCCACTAGTCAAACAACCATGGACATATGAATATTGATTTTATTTTTAGAATGTTGGATTAGATATAAGTACCAAGGCATAACGCTAGGATGACCTGAATATCATGTCCATTTTGATATAGCAATTTGTATAAGCATCAAAACATAAATGTCGTGATGACCGGAATACTCCTTGCATTGCAAACACATCAAACAGTCAAGAGATAATTCTAAATCCAATGTGAATTACCCGTAGTGACCCTTTATCGTTCACATCCTTAGGCAAGATCGCGTTCCACAGTAGGAGAAAGAACTTACTCAAAAAGACAATAATTAGATCAAACTTCCTTGAATTGTCTGGGTATCAATGGTCGAGGTACGCATGGCCATCCAATTCAAGATAGAGGCTCTTATAGTCAGACACCATTTCAATCTGGAATTTTCAAAGTTGTTAGATTTTCACATACAAGAAGAAGACAAAGAAAAGATTATGCCCCCAGTCATCACTCTCTAAATCCTATAAAGGACATCATCGAAGAGCTCGAAGGGACACAATATGCAAAAATCTCAATGAAAATCAGTAAGCATACAAGGAGATAAAAGCATGTAAAAAGCATAGATTGTTTTCAGTTGAGTTTTGATGTTTGATTGCGTTGTTGTAGATGCAAAATCTTTTCTGGAGACAAGACAGACTGACTGACTCACATGAAGCTTCAAAGAACTCTAACTAGATATGATCCATCTAAGATACATGGAGACCATAGGATATGACATTGATTGCCCCCAAGTTTGAACATTGATAGGATACAGACGCTTGAGCCAATTGGTGTACAGACCGACTTATTGAAAACTAGAAATGCAGAAACAAACCGGGAGATATGTACAAACTAAAGCAAGACTGAAAGCTAGGAAAGACCAAGATTGCACTAATAGATGGAGCATTTGGAACAAGTGGCACCCATTTGTCGAGTTTTCACCATCTTGGCAGAGATTCTATTTTTGCTACCAAGGTGCCTGTTTTCAGGTTTTCACCAAGGCACTTTCTTTTTTTTTTTTTTTTTTTAATTTTATTTTTTTTTGTATTTTTAATTTTTTTAATTTTTTTGCGAATCATCAAGGTGCCTATTGCTAGGTTTTCACCAAGATGTTCATTTTTTTAGGACTTTTTCTGATTTTTAGGATTTTTTTCAGGACATTTTACCATAGAATGAATACCTTAGGCGTAGAATTTCTTCAGATGGAGAACATTGATTGGTTCTCAGAGCTGTTCTCCTTCAGTCATTGAGAGTTGATAGGCACTAGAGCCAAAAGTAGCAGTGATTACAAAGGGACCCAGCCAATTGGGTTTGAACTTCCCCTTGCGTTCTCGATGGGATTGATTTTTAGGATTTTCTCTCAAGACTAGATCGCCAACTTGAAATTCTCTGTGTCTGACTTTTTTGTTGTAGCCTCTAGACATTCTCTTCTGATATACTCTAAGATGATCATACGCTGCTTGTCTGTGCTCATCTAGTAGTTCAATTTCTTGCAACCTAGACACTCTGTAGTCATCATCAGTCACTAGACCATGCATTCTGATTCTGAGTGATGGAATTTCAACCTCAATAGGTAGTACCGCTTCAGACCCATAAACTAAAGCAAAAGGTGTAGCCCCAGTAGGTGTTCTGATACTTGTTCTGACACTCATTCTGATACTTGTTCTGATACTTATTTTGATACTTGTTCTGATATTTGTTCTGATACTAGCTTTGATACTTATTCTGATACTGGTTTTGATACTAGTTCTGATACTTGTTCTGATACTGGTTTTGATACTAGTTCTGATACTTGTTCTAATACTGGTTCTGATACTTGTTATGATACTTGGTATACTTGATAGCATCTTTTTCCATTTGCAAACTCCCAAGCAAGATCATATTATGCAGTCCCAATGTCTAGCAAGGTGGAGAACAAGAGGGATTGACAAGTTGGTGGAAGAGATGGAAGACGAGAATGAAGGAGAATGAAGGGAAGAAATCCTCAAGGGAAAACTCTTCAAGAATACCCAAGCTAGGGAAAAATTGTCATGTAAAGTGCATTTCCACAAGCAATAAAAGGCTAGCATAGGATAAATCACAAAAGCATAATGTCAAAGAAGGATAAGATGTAGTCCAAAGGAGTAGACATGTCAAGAGGTTTCAAAGCATCGTGTTTCACTTTTTCTTTCTATTAGATCAAGACCAAAGGGGAAAAGGATAGCGATAGGAAAAAATGAATGGAGGAAGATGGATATGAAGGCTAAACATGGAAGGAATGAAAGCAAGATCATCGTAAGATAGCTCACAAAATAGCCAAATATTCATGTATAGATCAACATTGTCAAGATCAAAGAGAGAAGATGGAATGGATGAAATATGTAGAAGAACTACGCATGATGCCTGATTGCTAGGTTTTCATCATGGTACTTATCCAAGGTGCCACAAGGGAGTGGTTTTCACCATAGGATGAATTTATTTCTCTTTACTTTTGCTACCAAGGTGCCTGTTTCCAGATTTTCACCAAGGTACATTTTTAATTTTTTTTATTTTTTATTTCTCTTTAAATTTTTGGAAGAAGGCAAGCTTTTTAGATAGTGCTCCTTGAAAGGATAAACCATGATATGCCAAGGAATTAAAATGATATGCTCAAAGATGCTAATAGGGAAAGGGAGATGGAAGAGAAAAATGGAGGATAAAGTTTTATGTAAAGCGAGTGAGGTTGGAAGATAAGAGGAATAGGAAAATGAGAAAAAATGATAGAAGGTAGAAGGATAATGAATGGAAGGATTGTGAAAGGGTAGATGGAAAGGAAGGCAAGCTCAACATCAACACATACCTTGAAGGGTGGTGAGAGGGTGGAGGAAATGTGAATGAAGGGATACGTGAAGGAATATGGTGAATGGATAGCAGAGGTTGTGGTTTAGGCACGTGGAATGGAAGAATATTTTTGGAGGGAGATGAAGTGGAAGTCTTTGGAAGCTTGAATGTCAACTTTATGTTTTGTTCAACACCAGATTCTTTCAAGAGAGACTTTGGAATCCATATAGCCATAGGCTTTTTATTTCCTTCTGATGATCTAGGGATAATATCTTCAATGATGGATTTTGGAACCCATACTTGTCTTGTAGTTTTCATCTTAGATATCTCTTTTGACTTTATGCATCCATGTCGATGAGAGGAGACATGGTGATCTTCTTTTTTTGATGGATTCTTGTATTGCTTATTTTTCTTGTATTGAACATTCAAGTTACTTCCAAAAGACTTGGGACTTGTGGAAGAAGGAGGATATGACTGGTTTAGATAGGTGGGTGGATGAAAAAGATTCAAGGGTATGCATCTATGTTGATCTTGAGGAAAGATAGGAGATGGAGGGATGTAAGGACCCAAGATGGATGGCGAATTAGGAGAGTTAGGAGGGGAAAGTGAAGGGACATAAGGACCCAAGATGGAAGGTAGATGTGAAGCCCTTAGTAGTGGTGGAAGAGGTCCAAGGATGGAAGTGGAAGATGCAAAAGGATAATCAACAAGTTCATCAACATTTATATGACAACCAAGGACATCAACATCTTTAGAGTGAGCATTAGAATTTTCAATAGAATCAAGTACATCTTGAATATGAGCACCTTCTTTGATAGGATTGTTCAAAGCTTGCAAAGACTTAGGAGTAGAAAGTGGAAGTGAACATGGAGTGGTAGAATAAGAAGATGGAAGACTTTGATCTTGACAAGGATCTTTGGATAGCACAAGTGCAGAATTTATCTCTTGAATAGGCTTAACATTGGAAGTAACAATACCATTTTTACCAACTTTAATGGAAGTATCATCTTTGGAAAGCGAAAGTGTAGTAAGGTTATTTTGATTGTCAATAAGCTCAATGGTGTAAGTAGTAGCTTGATCTTGCTTAGGGGAAGGTTTAAGACATGGTGGAATACATGAAAAAGGGGATACAGGATCAAAAGAACCATGAAGCAGATAAGAGACATCAGGAAAAGGAGTGGATGACATGGAGGGTTCTTGATCTTGATCTTTCTTTATGTTCTTTTCTTTATCATTTTTGGAGTCCTCTTGACATGGAGCCACTTCTAAGGACAAAGAAGCATGTTGGGATTGTATGGAAGACTTTGGAAGAGATGGTGGAGGACTAGCTGAAGTAGGGATTATAGCATATGAAGGCTTAGGCTCTTTAAGTTTATCATTCTTGAAAGTATTTGCAGCCAAGTGAAGGTTAGCTTGAGTTTCTTTAAGAGGTAGCCCTGGAGGATAACTATAGGGAACCACATGAAAAGTATCAGGGCCTGTGTCGAATGAAGGTTCGGTGAAAGATTTGAAAGACTCAGAAGCTTTAGGAAATGTATGGGTATTGGAGGAAGTAGGGGATGGAAGGGAACCATCACCAGACAAAGGTTCAGCATTAACATGATCTTGCTTGAGAGTGTAATCTTTATTTTCAGCCTGAGAGTTCTTAGAGGAGAGATCCTTATAGTATTGATGTTTCAAGCTAGCACGATACATTTTATAGTCCTCAGCAGTAGTAGATGGATCATAATCAAGGTATTGTCCACAAAAGCCATCAAAATCTCTTTCAAAATCAGAATCATATGGATCACCATCACAATCTATCCAATGTGATGGCCCATTTGTAGTAAGTAGGAATGAACAATGAGGAGGACTCTTAGGAACAGAGGTTCATAGGTATCATTACATTGTTTATCATCATAGCCATCATAGTCTCCAAAGATGGATGTGTCACACTCTGTGGAAGAGGTATCATAAGGGTTATCACATTGCTCAAATTCTTTCCAGGGGCATGGTGACATATACAAGTCTTTATCAAATGGAAAAGAGTATAGAGATTCCATGGAGAACTCTTTACGTTCCTTTTCTTTCTCAAGTTTGTCAAGCTGGACTTGCATAGCTTGCAGCTGCTTCATCATAGCGGTGATTATAGCTTCTTCCTCTTGTGTACTGATTCTTTGAGACATGTGTACTGATTCTCAATAGCTATTGCTCTATTCTTGACACAGTGATTTGTTCGATAGATTCTGGAAATAGGTTGTAAAAGCTGAAGTAACTGGCAATTATGACAATTTTCTGACAACTTTCAAAAAAATTTCAAATGACACTCTGCAGACTTGTATGACAATGGGTATGCTATGAAACGACAGTTGCAATACTCGTATGATAGTTGGGTAGCAATGAAATGACAATTGAAAATCTCATACGACAGTTGCAAGATTTTGACTTTGAGAATTTGCTGACATGGAAACTCGTACGACACTAGGTACTCAATCATATGACAGATGGGTTGTAATGAAATGACACTTGATGGAAACTCGTATGACTTTTGACTCCAGAGAGGATTTTACGTTAGATTTTGCAAAATTTAAGGTTTTCCATTTTGGATTGTTTGCAAATTGTACTGTTCAGATTTGAAGATTATACCAGATTTGTTCATTTTTAATAGCCAAGTAGATAAACAAGCACACAGAACAGCAAGCAAGTGATTTCAAGCACGTCTAAAAATAATGAACAAGGGCAAAGGCAACCTTGCGCATGAACAATCAAGTGACCAAATTGTGCTAATCCCTGAGAGTACGAATTGTGTATGTTCTGAAAAGTTTTTCAATAACATACATATACCTGAAAGTGAAAAATTGGCCTCTCTAGGGTTTTTAGTAATGGTTTGACTCTGTAACTTTTATGATTCAAAGGGGTGAACTCCAATTCTGGCACACCAGAATTTTGACACAGTCTGAGAACTTAATCTTCAAGAGCTGCTAGGGAGATCTGACAACCCAATAATGAACCATACCCATGGAGATTTCTTCCACAAGGACATTTATATAGCGGTTGTCACTACCATGGTGAAAATGGCTATTACCGCTTGAGGTTCTGTCAACACAGTTTTCCCTATGAAGGGATTGTTTGCTATGGTTAACCCTCTCTAAAGGTGACTCAAAGATTTATACCACAAGGGGACTTGGCTCCAGATCCAAGGTTTTTGACACTTTTTCACTTTTAACCCAAACAAAGCAAGCAGATTAATCTGACACGCTAAGACAAAGTTTTGTTCCACCAAGGTCTGTGATATCAACTCCACATGATCTATCAACCTCTCCGGGGAGAGAATGTATCAATCAATAAGAGAAGACACACTAACCAATTTTGATTCACCAAAGCTCGTGATATCAACCCCACATGATCTATCAACCTCTTCGGAGAGAGAATGTGTCGATCAATAAGAGAAGATGCACTAACCAAGTTGAATGTGAAATGCACTAAGTATCCTCCCTACCTACAAAGATTCTATCGTCAAGAAAGATTTTTCTAGGAATCCAATCTCTCAAGAATCAGGAATAGTGTTCATAGGGCCTAATTACTATGTGAGCACAGATATATTCCCGAAAGCAAATCTACCAAAAGTACCTAAAAACCAGAAAGAGGAACACTTAACACTTAAAGCAAATATGAGATGAGTGCACAAGGTGGAACATTTAACACTTCACACAAGCTGAAAATGAGTCCCCAACTTAGAAAACAAGTGAGTTCCTAAAAGCACAAAAGGGTTGCCAAGTGGAACACTTAACGCTTCTGTCTTGTTGACCCCTCCCCTTTATGGTGCTGAGATTGCAACCACGGGGTGGAAATGAGGGGCTGGTAGATTAGTGAGTCCAATAACCCAAGATAGCAATCAAAATCAATCACAAGTATCTAAGACTACTTAATGAATCTTTAAGGGGTCACAACCTAGTATCAATTATGCAAGTGTGTAGAACAAAAGCATGAAAAGAATCACCCAAGCTAGACACATGAGAGATTTATTTTAAGGCCAAATTGAAATGTTATTAGATGAAGGAGAATACTTGGGATCCTTGCAATGCACTTAGCAGATTTTACTTGATTTTTAGCAATTCTTATTGAGCTTTTCCATGCAAGCAGGTGACAAACTCCCCAACAAGCAAACAAGATATGCAAAATATATTCAACTTATGAAAATCATAGGGTTAGCTCTAAAAATCAATTATTATCAGCAATAATAACCAGCAATTAACCCAAATGACAACTCATATCATTCATTGAACCATGTAAAAAAAATAAGTGCATACCCATCACAAAACTTTATTTTTTTTGCTGCATTTGACCTAGTCAACAAGATCTGATTTTGTTGATATGATTTTGGCCACAAAAATAGAAATTCAAAATAGAGACCCTTCCTAAAAAATAAAGAGCTTTCCAAAAATGCAAAATTTTTTTAAAAATCTCTTCATTTGTGCCCTAGAGACCCGTTTTATCAAAATAGACTAGTTTTTGCAAATTGACTATTTGAGCTATTAAATTGCATCCAAATTTAAAACACAAATAATAGAACCCCTGTAGATTTTGAAGAGATTTCTGAAAATGTAAAAATTTCCAAAAAATATTTTTATTTGCGCCAAAAATTAATTTTTTATGAAAAATCAAAAAAAAATTATTAAAAATTCAAAAAAATTTAGAAAATTCTGAATGTTTTATCGAAGCTTCCCCAGTATGTCACCAACTTGAAAAAACAATTTCAGACCAAAACTCTAAGCCGTTTGGGAGATAAAATTAAATCTTTGAAACTTTGGGGTTTTAGCTTCCAAAAAATATCAAAACCAGCATGCAAAGGTGGGTTGCCCCACGGTGGGCGCCAGAAATGTGTGTGTGAATTTTGTACCTGATCTGTAGACACAACACTTTAGTAAAATATTAGAGGTTAGCTATAATCAAAATCATGCACAATTGAAATCTAATTTAACCAAGCGATTTACTGCCTTCTAGTAGGTGCGAGATTAATGTTTTTAGATTGTAATCGAGATCAGTGACCTAGACGACACCTAAATGAAGGATTTGAATGCAATTGATGGATATGAAATTGAATGCAATTAAGCTATTTTTTTTGATATTTTTCTATGCAATAAGAATGATTAATCTGATATGAAATCTATCCTAATATGAAATTGATATGCTATGAATGCTATTGAAAATTGATATGCAATGCTAATCTAACAATGATATGCAATATGAATGCAAAAATAAGATTGATCTCACAAAGATGTCGATTCGCAAGAGCTTTGATTCTTCAATTTCAATTCTCCAACGTGATTGTGCAAAATATGAGATGAATTATGAAGAGCTGAGCCTTATTTTTATAGAAATCCAGGGCTTTGGAGGTGCATGAGAAAAAGCTATAAATCACTCAAATAACTCAGGTTGATTTTTGAGTTATTTTTAAATAAAAGATAATTAACTCACAAAAACATGCAAAAGCTAAGTTTTAACTCAAAATAGAGTTTAGCTTTAATTGATAATTGATAGTTGTCTGCTTTTATAATTGTGCATGTTTTATTTATGAATTAATTTAATAATAAAGTGATTTATTTCCAACTTAACTGCTTTTAAAAATAAAACAATTGATTTATGGGTTAATCAATTATTTTATCAAACTTTTATTAAAATTATATTATTAAATAATGACAACTTGTTTTAATTAATTAAATAAGAATTTAATCAATTATTCATATGATATTAGATTTATTGTCAAAATTAAATAATACAATTAATAATAGATAGAATTAAGTTTAATTACACAATTAAGTGGCAAATATTAAATCTAATTAATTAAATATGAAAATATTCAATTAATCAAACTTTAGGATAAATGTGATTTATTGCCAAATAATTATAAAATTAAAGATAATTATGATGATTAGAAATATTGCTAGGAATATTCCCCGACGCGGAATTTAAGATAATCAATTATGATTCGATGATGTTTAGATGTGCCTTAGGTTAGGACTTTGATGTCAATTTCATTCGATTTGATGATATAAGAGGTTAATGAACTTATAGCCCATTTTTGGGGTATTACAGTGCTTAGTATATTTTACCTAATTTTTAGCAATTCTTGTTGAGCTTTTCCATGCAAGCAAGTGACGAACTCTCCAACAAGCAAACAAGCAAATAAGATATGCAACATATATTCAACTTATGAAAACCATAGGGTTAGCTCTAAAAATAAATTATTATCAGCAATAATAATCAGCAATTAACCCAAATGACAACTCATACCATTCATTGAACCATGTAAAAAAAAATAAGTGCATAACCATCACAAAATTTTAGTTTTTTTGCTGCATTTGACCTAGTCAACAAGATCTGATTTTTTTTTTATGATTTTGGTCACAAAAATAGAAATTCAAAATAGAGACCCCTACTAAAAAATAGAGAGCTTTCCAAAAATGTAAAAATTTTAGAAAAATCTTTTCATTTGTGCCCTAAAGACCCGTTTGATCAAAATAGACTAAATTTTTTAAATTGACTATTTGAGCTATTATATTGCATCCAAATTTAAAACACAAAGAATGGACCCCCTGTAGAATTTAAAGAGCTTTCTGAAAATATAAATTTTTTTGAAAAATATGTTGATTTGTGTCAAATATTAATTTTTTTTAAAATTTCAAGAAAAAATTATTAAAAATTTAAAACATCTCAAAAATTTCTAAATTTTTTATTGTAGCTTCTCTGATATGTGTCCAATCTACAAAAAAAAAGTCAGAGAAAAAATCCAAGTCATTTGAGTGATAACATTAAATCTTTGAAACTTTAGGGCTTTAGCTCCAAAAAAAAATCAAAACCAACATGTAAAGGTGGGTTGCCCCACAGTGGGCGCCAGAAATGTGTGTGAAAATTATACCTAATCTGTAGACACAACATTTTAGTAAAACATTAGAGGTTAGAGAAAATCAAAATCGTGCAATAAATTGAAAGCTAAACTAACCAGGTGATTTACTGACTTCTAATAGGTGCGAGTATGATGTTCTCAAATTGTTATCGAGATCAATGACCTTGACGACACCTAAATGAAGGATTTGAATGCAATTGATCTAGATATGAATTGAATGCAATTAAGCTATTTTTTTAGATTTTCTATGCAATATGAATGATAAACTGATATGAAATTGATCTATATGACATTGATCTAACAATGATATGAATCTATGCTAAATGATATGCAATGCTCAAAACAAGAAAGATCTCACAATAGCTTGGATTCGCAAAGATAATTCTTTAGGCTCTAATTCGACAGCGTGAGAATGCAAATTCGAAGATGAATTATGAAGAGCTGAGCCTTGATTTTATAGAAATCCAAGGCTTTGGAGGTGCACGGAAAAAGCCATAAATCACTCATAAACTCAACTTGATTTTTGAGTTATTTTTAAATAAAGATAATTTAATTTATAAAATCATGCAAAAGTAAGGCTTTAACTCAAAATAGAGTTTAGATCAAATTCCAACTCATCATTAGATGTTGAGTTTAAATTTTTAAATTGATTGTTAATTTCTAGTTGCCTGCTTTTCTAATTGTGCATGATTTAATTATAAATTAATTTAAAAAATAAAGTGATTTATTCTCAACTTAACTGATTTTGGAAATAAAACAATTGATTTATGGGTTAATCAATCATTTAATCAAACTTTTATTCAAAAATAATATCATCAAATATGACAACTTGCTTTAATTAATTAAATAAGAATTTAATCAATTAATTATAAGAATTTTGATTTATTGTCAAATTTAAATAATAATAATTAAGAATAAATATAATTAAATTCAATTAAATAATTAAGTGGCAGAATTAAACTTAATTAATTAAATATTGAGAATATTCAATTAATTAAACTTTAGCATAAATAGGATTTATCACCAAATAATCATTAAATCAAAGATAATTATGATGATTAGGAATATTACTAGGAATATTCCCCGATGCAGAATTTAAGATAATCAATTAGGATTTGATGATGTGCCGATGTGCCTTTGGTTAGGACTTTGATGTTGATTTCGTTCGATGTGTTGACATAGAAGATTAATGAACTTATAGCCCATTTTTGGGGTATTACAATAGACAAAGGAGAGATAAGTAGTGTTGAAGCTGAGGATTTTTCAAAAAAATTGAAGAACATCGATGAGGAGGTGAGGAAGCACATTACTAAGATGAATATGCAATAGAAGGCTAAGGCATATGAGAAAAGGAGGCATAAAAAATTTTAGGTTGGGGATGAAGTCATGGTTCATTTGCGAAAGGAGCAATTTCTAGTAGGTACATATAACAATTTGAAAATGAAGAAGTTTGGGCCATGTAAAATATTGAAGAAGCATGATTCAAGAAATTCCTATGAAGTAGAATTGCCTATTGAGTTAAATATATCACTAGTATTTAAGATTTTCGATATGACTAAATATCATGAAGGGGGTATTTAAGATGGGATGACAGAAGAACAGTAGAGTATTCCAACAACTACTTCATCTACCAAGGAGAATAATGATATATTAGATAGTCGTGTTGGCAGAAGAAAAAGGAACATGACATATGAAGAATATCTAGTCCAATGGGAATGATGAACTGTAGAAGATTCATCATGGCTGACAAGGGAGGAGGTTAATCATCTTGGTTTTCCTCTACACACCTGAGATGTGACATGGTCACTTCTCAAATTACCCCGGGTGTATGATGTCATACGAGCTCAGAATGTTCTGATTTCACAGGTGAAGGTTCATCTTAGTCATATTGGTCTCCCAGTTGAGTTTCACTACCATATCATCTATATTGGTGAAGTTATTGAGGTTTTTTGGTAAAAGAATCTTTGAGCTCAATTTTGAAGGCCTTAGAAGCTCTGGAATGCAATTGATCTCCAACTAACTGGAGCTTTTTTTGAAAAGTGGTTATAATAGCCAAATGGAGCTACAGTTAAAAATTTATGGCCTCTAGAAGTTGGGTTACCTAAAAATATAATTTTTAATTATTTTGAGTCGACCCTAATGTAAAAAAAAATGAAAAAAATAATAATTCTAAGGGCAGTTGGCCTTAATGGCTAAATTTCTGGAACCTTGTCAAGCGGTGGAAAATCACCTATATAAGGAAGTCCCGTACTATTTTCTATGGTAGTTCTGGGTAGTTATTCAAGGCTTTGTCTTATAGTATATTGTAAGGAAAATGCCCATGTGGCTTTGCATATCGTAATTATAAAATTTGTAATTCTACACTTGTGGAGATAATAAGAAGCCCATTTTCTATTCTTGCAAATTGTTGTTGTGTCTCTATTTATGTTATGTGTTTGTGGCATTAAGGGGAGCACCCTTCATTAGTGCCATTCATACAACATATTTGATGGTAAAGGAAAATGAATTTTTTTGATCTTGTTGAAGCAATGAGGGAACAATTGATGTTGAACTTAGAAAAAATCAAGAAGGACAGAAGAAAGGAGTTCAAGTTCAGTGAGTTAATCATGTATCTATTCTTTTACTTTTAGAATATGTTGCTCGGTATAGACAACCTTCACTAGAAAGTAGGTACCTTAGTCTGTATTCAGATTAATAATTGCATCAGAATCCTAGGGAATGATTTCACTAGTACAGTATGGGGTTATTTTAAATATTTATAGAAAAGGATGCATGAGAAGGAAATAATACCATTGGAGACTGTGGAGAAGTATACCGATACAATATGCTTCATGGTTGATACTGATACATGTCAGATGGAAGCAGTAGATCATAGAACATCATAGTTTATGTCAATGGGTTATGAAGTGAAAGGTGATATTCTTACTCTATATGCTAAGAAGTTTCTAAGTGAAGCGGTAGATCTCAATACTCCAAGGTTTAGGACTTATGTAGAGAAGTATCTACAAGTGCATAATGAGTTGATGGAATGAGTAATAGCTAAAATGGTAAGGAAGGAAGTTGAAAAATTTATGACTTATAAAGAATTTACTAAGGAATAGATAGATAAATCAAGGGCCATGCATGTTGCTGAGAAATTAAGTGCATCAGGTGCAGCTCAAGATGATGATGTTGAAGTTGTTAGTGCAACTCGTAGTGCCCCCACTAGTTGGAAAACAAGGAGCATCACACGAGTAAAGGAGGAGAAACCCTCTCCACCTATGAAGACTCAATTCAATAAATTATTAAGAGGTGTTAAGCCTAAATCTCCACCAGTAAAGAAGACATTGTGCATAGAAAAGGTAACAGTCGATAAAAGGAAGAAGGAAAAGGAAAATAAAGAACAGGTAATTATTGAAGATGAGAGTGAAGAGATAGAATCAAAAAAAGAGGTGGAAGAACTCATATCCAAAGGAAAGAAGTCAAAAGTGGTAGGTTCTCCCACAACAATGTTACTAAGTATGGAATTCTAGTAGGAGTGAAAAATTATTATTATCTATTTGGCAAGGAAGATCAAGATAAAATTAAAGATGTTGTGATTTATATTATGCATAATCTTAGTCAAGTTCTAATGCAATTACAAGGACAACTTCTTATGAATTATATAATAAGATAGATGCAAGATAGAAGGAAGCTATAACACAAGATAAATAGATAATTAAGTTTTTTCTACTAAATCTTATACCCAATACATTTGTTGAAGAGATTGAGGACATGGTGAGAAAGGTGAGACATAATTTCAAGACCAAATCCAAAGTCACAAAGGTTTTGATTGGGGAATCCAAATTGGTAGAAGGAGAGATAGAAGAAATTTTGAAAAAAAATTTAAATTTTCAAGAATAAGAGTGAAGAAGCTCTTATGGATGAATAGGTAGAGAAGAAGAACAGTGACCTTGTAGTCACACAAACTATTGAAGGTTTTACAATTGATGATGTGAAGGTCACACTTGAGGTTGATCAAAGCATGAGATGATGCAAGTGACATGCCTGAAGTGGATATACAAGATGACCCCATAAATATTCAAGATCAACAAGAATCATTGAAATAGAAAGAAGTAGAAAAATAAAAGGAGGAAACTGAGGTTGATATGTAAGAACAAGAAGGAAAAATTGAGAAGACAAAAGGTAAGGAAGTAGAAAATATGAAGGAAACTTCTTCATCTCATCCTAAGATGAGAATTGATGAAGAATATATTTTAAGAGAAAAATAGACTTAACTAGTATGATCCTTGAGGAGATGATAGTTTATGTCATGGCCATCAAGTATAAGGCCAAGAAGGAGTAGATGAAGAAGAAATATCAAGTGATTGTCAATGATAGGGACATTCTATTAGTCTTGATGAGAAAAGTAGAGTATGATGAGACTGATACACTGATAGAGAAATTAGCTCATTCGCTTACTGCAGTCAATGAGAAAATTAAGACATTAGAAGATGTAGTAGTGGTGTGAGAAGAAAAGGCATATGAGAAGTGTAATACTCCAAAAATGGGCTATAAGTTCATTAATCTCCTATATCAACATATCGAACGAAATCAACATCAAAGTCTTAACCTAAGGCACATCTAAACATCATCGAATCCTAATTGATTATTTTAAATTCTGCATCGGGGAATATTCCTAGCAATATTCCTAATTATCTTAATTATCTTTAATTTAATGATTATTTGGCGATAAATCACATTTATCCTAAGTTTGATTAATTGAATATTTTCATATTTAATTAATTAGATTTAATATCTTGTCACTTAATTATGTAATTAAATTTAATTCTATCTATTATTAATTGTATTATTTAATTTTGACAATAAATCCAATATCCTATGAATAATTGATTAAATTCTTATTTAATTAATTAAAGCAAGTTGTCATTATTTAATAATATAGTTTTTAATAAAAGTTTGATTAAATAATTGATTAACTCATAAATCAATTATTTATTTTCAAAAATCAGTTAAGTTGAGCATAAATCACTTTATTTATTTAATTAATTCATAATTATTATGCACATTCAAAAGAAACAGTTAAACTCCAAATTAGAAAATCAATGCAAAGTGTTGACTTTTTAGAACTCAACATCCTTTTGGAGTTCAAAAAGCTAATCTAAACTCTAATTTGAGTTAAAAAGTTGTTTTTGCATGATTTGCATATTTTTGTGAATTAAATTATCTTTATTATCGGATAACTCAAAAATCAAGCTGAGTTAATCTGAGTGATTTATGGCTTTTTTTCATGCACCTCCAAAGCCCTGGATTTCTATAAAACCAAGGCTCAACTCTTCATAATTCATCTCTAATATCTCGTAAATTGCAAACTTACTCTACAGGAATCATAGCATATCAGATTTGGAGAATTTTCACAATTGGAGCTTGAAAGATAAATTTGAGGATTCGAAGCTTTGTGAGATCAATTTCAAATTCATAGCTTTCATATTATTGTTAGAATTTTCATTCTCATATCATATCATTTCTAGATTAGCATTGCATATCAATTTTCATATTAGCATATATTTATATCAGTTTTTCATATCATTGCATAGAAAATATCAAAAAAAAAGATTAATTGCATTAATTCCATATCCATCTTTTACATTCAAATCCTTCGTTTAGTTGTCATCTAGGTCACTGATCTTGATAACAATCTGAGAACATTAATCTCGCACCTACTAGAAGGCAGTAAATCACTTGGTTAAATTAGATTTTAATTTTGCATGATTTTGATTTTTGCTAACCTCTAATGTTTTACTAAAGTGTTGTCTATAGATCAGTTACAAAATTTACACACACATTTTTGGCGCCCACCGTGGGGCAACCCACCTTTATATGCTAGTTTTGATTTTTTGGGGGAGCTAAAACCCTAAAGTTTAAAATATTAAATTTATCTCTCAAACAGCTTGAATTTTTTCTCTAAAATTTTTTTTGTAAGTTGGAAATATATCATAGAATCTACAATAAAAAATTTAGAATTTTTTGAGATGTTTTGAATTTTTAATAATTTTTTCTTGAAATTCTAGAAAAAATTAATATCTAACGCAAATCAACATATTTTTTGAAAATTTTTATATTTTCAAAAATCTCTTTAAATTATACAAGGGGTCCAATCTTTTTATTTTAAATTTGGATGCAATATAATAGCTCAAATAGTCAATTTACAAAAATTGGTTTGTTTTGATAAAATGGGTCTCTAGGGCACAAATGAAGAGATTTTTCTAAAATTTTTATATTTTTGGAAATCTCTCTATTTTTTAGCAAGGGTCTCTATTCTAAATTTCTATTTTTGTTGCAAAAATCATATCAAAAAAATTAGATCTTGTTGACTAGGTCAAATGCAGCAAAAAAAATAAAGTTTTGTGATGGGTATGCACTTATTTTTTTTACATGGTTCAATGAATGATATGAGTTGTCATTTGGGTTAATTGCTAGTTATTATTGCTGATAATAATTAATTTTTATAGTTAACCCTATGGTTTTCATAAGTTGAATATATTTTGCATATCTTGTTTGCTTGTTTGCTTGTTGGAGAGTTCGTCACTTGCTTGCATGGAAAAGCTCAACAAGAATTGCTAAAAATCAGGTAAAATCTACTAAGCACATTTCAAGGATCTTAGGTATTCTCCTTCATCTAATAACATTTCAATTTGGCCTTAAAATAAATCTCTCATGTGTTTAGCTTGAGTGTTTCTTTGCATGCTTTTTCTATGAATTTGCATAATTGAATACTAGGTTGTGACACCTTAAGTATTTATTAGCAGTCTTAGATTACTTGTGATTGATCTTGATTGCTATCTTGGGTTATTAGACTCGCTAATCCACCGGCCCCTCATTCCGCCCCATGGTTGAAATCTCAGTGCCATAAAGGGGAGGGGTCTACAGGAGAGAAGCGTTAATTGTTCCACCAGGCAACCCTTTTGTGCTTTTAGGAACTCGCTTGTTTTCTAAGTTGGGGACTCATTTTCAGCTTGTGTGAGGTGCTAAGTGTTCCACCTTGTGGACTCATCTCATATTCACTTTAAGCGTTAAGTGTTCCTCTTTTTGCTTTTTGGGTACTTTTGGTAGATTTGCTTTTGGAAACATACATCTATGCTCACATAGTAATTAGGCCCTATGAACACTATTCGTGATTCTTGAGAGATTGGATTCCCAGTGAAATCCTTCTTGATGATAGAATCCTTGTAGGTAGGGAGGATAATTAGTGCGTTTCACATTCAACTTGGTTAGTGCATCTTCTCTTATTGATCGATACATTCTCTCCCAAGAGAGGTTGATAGATCACATGGGGTTGACATTATGAGCTTTGGTGAATCAGAATTGGTTAGTGCGTCTTCTCTTATTGATCAATACACTCTCTCCTCAGAGAGGTTGATAGATCATGTAGAGTTGACATCATAGACCTTGGTGAAGCAAAACTTTGTCTTAGCGTGTCAGATTAATCTGCTTGTTTTGTTTGGGTTAAAAGTGAAGAGGTATCAAAACCTTGGATCTAGAGCTAAGTCCCCTTATGGTATCATACTGTGAGTCACCTTTAGAGAGGGTTAACCGTAGCAAACAATCCCTTCACAAGGTAAACTGCATTGATGGAACCTCAAGCAGTAATAGCCATTTTTGTCATGGTAGTGACGGCCGCTATATAAATATCCTTGTGGAAGAAATCTCCATGGGTATGGTTCATTGTTGGGTTGTCAGATCTCCCTAGCAGCTCGTGAAGATTAAGTTCTTGGACTGTGTCAAAACCTTGATGCACCGGGATTGGAGTTCACCCCTTTGGATCATAAAAGTTGCAGAGTCAAACCATTACTAAAAACCCTAGCGAGGCCAAATTTTCATTTTCTAGGGTATATGTGCATTATTGCAAAACATTTTTGGAACATACATAATTAGCGCTTCTAAAGATTAGAATGAATAAGTCGATTGTTCATGTGCAAGGTTGATTTTTCCCTTGTTCATTATTTTTAGACATGCTTGAAATCATGTGCTTGCTATTTTTCATGCTTGTTTATATATCTGGTTACTGAAAATGGACAAATCTATTACAATCCTCAAATCTGGACATTGAAATTTGTAAACAATTCAAATCTGAAAACTCAAAATTTGCAAAATCTGAAGTAAAATCCTTTTCTGGAGTCAAAATTCATCTCAGGAGGTCAGAAAGTCATACGAGTTTCCATCAAGTGTCATTTCATTACAACCCATTTGTTGTATGATTTGGTACCCAATGTTGTACGAGTTTCCATGCCAACAAATTCTCAACGTCAAAATCTTACAATTGTCGTATGAGATTTTCAACTATCGTTTCATTGCTACCCAATTGTCGTATGAGATTTTCAACTGTCATTTCATTGCTACCCACTGTCATACGAGTTTGCAGAGTGTCATTTGGAAAATTTTTGAAAGTGGTCAAAAAAATTGTCAAAATGGCCAGATATTTAGCTTTTTCAGCCTAATTTCAGAATCTATCAAACAAGTCACTGTGTTAGGAACAGAGAAGTAGCTATTAAGAATTAGTACACATGTCTCAAAGAATCAGTACACAAGAGGAAAAAGCTCTAATCACCACTATGATGAAGCAGCTGCAAGATATGCAAGTCCAACTTGACAAACTTGAGAAAGAAAAGAAACCTAAAGAGTTCTCCATGGAAACTCTATGCTCTTTTCCATTTGATAAAGACTTGTACATGTCACCATGCCCCCGGATAGAGTTTGAGCAACATGATAACCCTTATGATACCTCTTCCACAAAGAGTGACACATCTAGCTTTGGAGACTTTGATGACTATGATGACAGACAATATAATGATACCTATGACACCTCTGTTCCTAAGAGTCCTCCTCGTTGTGTGTTCCTGCTTACTACAAATGGATCATCACATTGGATAGATCATGATGGTGATCCATATGATTCTAATTTTGAAAGATATTTTGATGGCTTTTGTGGACAATACCTTAATTATGATCCATCTACTACTGTTGAGGACTATAAAATGCATTGTGTTAGCTTGAAGCATCAATATTATAAGAATCCTTCTCCTAAGGACTCTCTTGTTGAAAATAAAGATTATCTTCTCAAGCAAGATCATGTTAATGCTGAACTTTTGTCTGGTGATGGTTCCCTTCCATCCCCTACTTCCTCCAATACCCATACATTTCCTAAAGCTTCTGAGTCTTTCAAATCTTTCACAAAACCTTCATCTGACACAAGCCCTAATACTTTTCATATGGTTCCCTATAGTTATCCTCCAGGGCTACCTCTTAAAGAAACTCAAGCTAACCTTCACTTGGCTGCAAATACTTTCAATAATGATAAACCTAAAAAGCCTAAGCCTTCATATGCTACAATGCCTACTTCAGCTAGTCCTCCACCATCTCTTCCAAAGTCATCCATACAATCCCAACATGCTTCCTTGTCCTTAGAAGTGGCTTCATGTCAAGAGGACTCTAAAAATGATAAAGAAAAGAACATAAAGAAAGATCAAGATCAAGAACCCTCCATGTCATCCACTCCTTTTCCCGATGTCTCTTATCCGCTTCATGGTTCTTTTGATCCTGTACACCCTTTTTCATGCATTCCATCATGTCTTAAGTCTTCTCCTAAGCAAGATCAAGCTACTACTTACACTATTGAGCTTATTAACAATCAAAATAACCTTACTACGCTTGCACTTTCCAAAGATGATACTTCCATTAAGGTTATTAAAAATGGTGTTGTTACTTCCAATGTTAAGCTTATTGAAAGTCAAGAGAAAAAATGATATGCTTATGCTATCCAAAGATCCTTGTCAAGATCAAAGTCTTCCATCTTCTTGTTCTACCACTCCATGTTTGCTTCCACTTTCTACTTTTCCAAAGTCTTTGCAAGCTTTGAATAATCCTATCAAAGAAGGTGCTCATATTCAAGATGTCCACGATTCTATTGAAAATTCTAATGCTCACTCTAAATATGCCGATATCCTTGGTTGTCAAATAGATGCTGATGAACTTATTGATTATCCTTTTCTATCTTCCACTTCCATCCTTGGACCTCCTCCACCACTACTAAGAGCTTCACATCTTCCTTCCATCTTAGGTCCTTATGTCCTTTCACTTTCCCCTCCTAACTCTCCTAATTTGCCATCCATCTTGGGTCCCTACGTCCCTCCATCTCCTATCTTTCCTCAAGATCAACATAGATGCATACCCCTGAATCCTTTTCATCCACCCACCCATCTAAACAATCATATCCTCCTTCTTCTTCTACAAGTCCCAAGTTCTTTGGAAGTAGCTTGAATGTTCAATACAAGAAAAAGAAGCAATACAAGAATCCATCAAAAAAAGATCACCATGTCTCCTCTAATAGACATCGAAGCATAAAGTCCAAAGAGATATCTAAGAAAAAAACTACAAGACAAGTATGGGTTCCAAAATCCATAATTGAAGATATTCTCTCCAAATTACCAAAAAGAAATGAAAATCCTACAACTATATGGATTCCAAAGTCTCTCTTGAAAGAGTCTAGTGTTGAGCAACAAGTGAAGTTGACATTCAAGCTTCCAAAGGCTTCCACTTCATCTCCCTCCAAAAATATTCTTCCATTCCATGTGCCTAAACCACAACCTCTACTATCCATTCACCATATTCCTTCACATATTCCTTCATTCACGATTCCTCCATCCTCTCGCCACCCTTCAAGGTATGTGTTGATGTTGAGCTTTCCTTCCTTTCCATCTACCCTTTCACGATCCTTCCATTCATTATCCTTCTACCTTCTATCATTTTTTCTCATTTGCCTATTCCTCCTATCTTCCAACCTCACTCACTTTACATAAAATCCTATCCTCCATTTTCCTCTTTCATCTTCTTTTTCCTATTAGCATCTTTGAGCATATCATTTTGAATCTTGGGCATATCATGGTTTATCCTTTCAAGGAGCATTATCTAAAAAGCTTTCCTTCTTGTAAAAAAAGAGAAATGAAAAAAAAAAAATTTGAAACTGTGCCTTGGTGAAAACTTGGAAACAAGCACCTTGGTAGAAAAAGTAAAGAAAAATAAATTTGTCCTATGGTGAAAACCACTCCCTTGTGGCGCCTTGGATAAGTACCATGATGAAAACCTGGTAATCAAGCATCATGCATAGTTCTTCTACATATTTCATCCATTCCATCTTCTCTCTTTGATCTTGACAAGGTTGACCTATACATGAATATTTGGCTATTTTGTGAGTTGTCTTATGATGATCTTGCTTTCATTCCTTCCATGTTTAGTTTTCATATCCATCTTCCTCCATTCATTTTCTCCTATCACTATCCATTTCCCCTTTGGTCTTGATCTAATAAAAAAATGAAAGAAAGAGTCAAACACGATGCTATGAAGCCTCTTGACATGTCTACTCCTTTGGACTACATCCTTTCCTTCTTTGACATTACACTTTTGTGACTTATCCTATGCTGACCTTTCATTACTTATCCCAAAATGTGTTTTACATGACAATTTTCCCTAGTTTGGGTATTCTTGAGGAGTTTTCCCTTGAGGATTTCTTCCCTTCATTATCCTTCATTCTCTTATCTTCCATCTCTTCCACTAGCTTGCCAATCCCTCTTTTTCTCCACCTTGCTAGGCATTGGAACTGCATGATACGATCTTGCTTGGGAGTTTGAAATGGAGAAAGATTCAATCAAGTCTGCTAAGAACTGTCAAAAGTTCCAAGTGCATGGTAACTTGATTCATGCTCCAAGGAGAGATCTAATCCCCTTCACCACACAATGGCCTTTTCAATAATGGGCTTTTGATCTTATCGGTGCTATCTGTCCACACTCTTCTAATGGACATACCCATATAATCACTGCTACAAATTATTTTTAAAAATGGGTAGAGGTGGTCCCTTTGACACAAGCAATAGGGAAATAGATATCTATGTTCATATTGAACTATATCATATGCAGATATGGGATACCTCATTCCATAATCATAGATAATGGTGGCCAATTTAGGAATAAAGACCTAGATGATCTATGTGCCAAATTCAAGATCACCCAACATTGGTCTTCTATCTACTATCCTCAAGGGAATGGCCAAGCATAGGCTTCTAACAAAAATCTATTAAAGATCTTGCACAGAACAGTAAACAAAACTGGCAGAGACTGGCATCTCATGATTAATCCAGCTCTATGGGCATACAAAATAAGTATCAGAACACCTACAGGGGCTACACCTTTCACTTTAGTTTATGGGTCTGAAGTGGTACAGCCTATTGAGGTTGAAATCCCATCACTAAGAATCAAAATGCATGGTCTCATAACTGATGATGACTACAGAGTGTCTAGGTTGCAAGAACTTGAACTACTAGATGAGCATAGACAAGTAGCGTATGATCATCTCAGAGTATATCAGAATAGAATGTCTAGAGGCTACAACAAGAAAGTCAGACACAGAGAATTTCAGGTTGGCAATCTAGTCTTGAGAGAAAATCCTAAAAATCAATCCCATCGAGAACGTAAGGGGAAGTTCAAACCCAACTGGCTGGGTCCCTTTGTAATCACTACTACTTTTGGCTCTGGTGCCTATCAACTCTCAACGACTAAAGGAGAACAGCTCCAAGAACCAATCAATGTTCTCCATCTAAAGAAATTCTACGCCTAAGGCATTCAGTCTATGGTAAAATATCCTAAAAAAATTATAAAAATCAGAAAAAGTCCTAAAAAAATGAACATCTTGGTGAAAACCTAGCAATAGGCACCTTGATGATTCACAAAAAAATTAAAAAATATCAAAAATTCAAAAAAAAAATTTGAAAAATAAAAAATACAAAAAAAAATGAAAAAGAAAAAAAGTGCCTTGGTGAAAACCTGGAAACAGGTGCCTTGGTAGCAAAAATAGAATCTCTGCCAAGATGGTGAAAACCTGGCAAATGGGTACCACTTGTTTCAAAATGCTCCATCTATCAGTGCAATCTTGGTCTTTCCCAACTTTTAGTCTTGCTTTAGTTTGTACATATCTCCCGGTTTGTTTTTGCATTTCCAGTTTTCAATAAGTTGGTTTGTCCACAAATCTGCTCAAGTGTCTGTATCCTATCAATGTTCAAACTTGGGGGAAATCAATGTCATATCCTATGGTCTCCCATTTATGTAAGATGTATCATATCCAGTCAGATTCCTTTGAAGCTTCATGTGAGTCAATCAATCTGTCTTGTCTCCAGAAAGGATTTTGCATCTACAACAACGCAATCAAACATCAAACAACAAACTGAAAACAATCTATACTTTTTTACATGCTTTTATCTCCCTGTATGCTTACTGATTCGCATTGAGATTTTTGCACATTATGTCCCTTCGAGCTCTTTGATGATGTCCTTTATAGGATTTAGAGAGTGATGACTGGGGGCATAATCTTTTCTTTATTTTCTGCTTGTATGTGAAAATCTAACAACTTTGGAAATTTTGGATTGAAATGGTGTCCGACTGTAAGAGCCTC
Organism: Chamaecyparis obtusa; assembly: GCA_027943335.1. Lineage (NCBI taxonomy): Eukaryota > Viridiplantae > Streptophyta > Pinopsida > Cupressales > Cupressaceae > Chamaecyparis > Chamaecyparis obtusa. The sequence continues at coordinate 342,784 of BSBK01004199.1, read as the reverse complement.
TATCTCGAATTGGATGGCCATGCGTACCTCAACCATTGATACCCGGATGATTCAAAGAATTTTGATCTCACTATTGTATTTTTGAGTGAGTTCTTTCTCCTACTATGAAATGCAATCTTACCTAAGGATGTGAACGATAAAGGGTCACTACGGGTAATTCACATCGGATTTAGAATAATCTCTTGGCTATTTGATGTGTTTGCAATGCAAGGCGTATTCAGGTCATCATGATGTTTATGTTTTGATGCTTATACAAATTGCTATATCAAAATGGACATGATATTCAGGTCATCCTGGCGCTTATGCCTTGGTGCTTATATCTAATCTGACATTCCAAAAATAAAACCAATATTCATATGTCCATGGTTGTTTGGCCAGTGGGTGTTGTATTGATTCTTGTGCATACAAATCAATATTCATATATCAATGGTTGCTGACCAGTGGGTGTTGTATTGATTCTTGCACATACAAATCAATATTCATATGTCTATGGTTTCATAGCTAGTGGGCATTGTATTGATTTATCCGGTTACCTAAAAGTTCAATGATGATAACAAATCGACATATGATCAGTGACTAGGTCCTAGGTCTTAGGTTGCATTTCATTTTGCATGTCTCTTTGCATTTTGCATGTTTGCATGATCTCACAATGATTAAACGAACTTCAATACTTAAACAATTCTCCACTCGCATCTTCAAATCTAACAAGAGTTGAATCTCACACGAAGATTCCTCCAACGAAACAACAAGTAGAATCCTTTTTCAGGATCAAAATCAAAATTTGAGATCATTTATATTATTCACTAGCATAATCGACCTTCAATCATCATCACATAAATCCATAATTCAACTTAATTGATTATCTTACATTAAACTATCAAAATTTCAACTTGGTCAACCATGGTCAACTCATGGTCAAACCTAGTCAAACTTGGTCATCTAGACCTCTAAACGATGCAGAATGCATTCCTGGATGTGTTTAACCACTTCTCAAATCAATTTACATGCTTCTAAACCATTTAACGCTGACTTCTCTTGTCAAATTTCAATTTTAATCCTGAAGGGGGCATGGTATTGCACATCATTCAAAGTCTGTAAATCAATTTCTATCAATATCTTTCATCAGTGATCAAGACAACAATCACGTCTAGTTATTGAATCATCAAAAGTCCTCATTGCTCGGAGAAAATTTATCATCACTTGAGGCATATCAGATTCATCAAGATCCATATCAATCTGGTATTCTCCTAATCTTGTAAACTATATCAGTTTTTGCAACCATCGGATCATAGTGTTCTTTCCTTGGTTCTTCGGCAACTGAAGGATTCAGATGTGATACCTACTAGTTCTGCTAAGACAATCGAGTCTAGAACCGGTCACTCACTTCTTTGCAATCCTAAGGTTTAGAATCAGGCATTTTGACACTTTTTCACAATCATAGGTTCATTTGTTGTTATAGTGAACATTATCTTTGGTCATTCAGGACCTATTATCTTCATATCAAATCAATATCAATCAGCTTCTGTCTCATATCAATTATCAATTTCGAATCAGTTTCATATCTCTATCAAACATAGACTATCTTTGAACCACTGTGCTTTGCACAGTAATTCAAAGAGGGGCAAAATGTAATACCCCAAAAATGGGCTATAAGTTCATTAATCTCCTATATCAACATATTGAACGAAATCAACATCAAAGTCCTAACCTAAGGCACATCTAAACATCATCGAATCCTAATTGATTATCTTAAATTCTGCATTGGGGAATATTCCTAGCAATATTTCTAATTATCTTAATTATCTTTAATTTAATGATTATTTGGCGATAAATCACATTTATCCTAAGTTTGATCAATTGAATATTTTCATATTTAATTAATTAGATTTAATATATTGCCACTTAATTATGTAATTAATTTAATTCTATCTATTATTAATTGTATTATTTAATTTTGACAATAAATCCAATATCCTATGAATAATTGATTAAATTCTTATTTAATTAATTAAAGCAAGTTGTCATTATTTAATAATATAGTTTTTAATAAAAGTTTGATTAAATAATTGATTAACCCATAAATCAATTATTTATTTTCAAAAATCAATTAAGTTGAGCATAAATCACTTTATTTATTTAATTAATTCATAATTATTATGCACATTCAAAAGAAACAGTTAAACTCCAAATTAGAAAATCAATGCAAAGTGTTGACTTTTTAGAACTCAACATCCTTTTGGAGTTCAAAAAGCTAATCTAAACTCTAATTTGAGTTAAAAAGTTGTTTTTGCATGATTTGCATATTTTTGTGAATTAAATTATCTTTATTATCAGATAACTCAAAAATCAAGCTGAGTTAATCTGAGTGATTTATTGATTTTTTCCATGCACCTCCAAACCCCTGGATTTCTATAAAACCAAGGCTCAGCTCTTTATAATTCATCTCTAATATCTCACAAATTGCAAACTTACTCTACAGGAATCATAGCATATCAGATTTGGAGAATTTGCACAATTGGAGCTTGAAAGATAAATTTGAGGATTCGAAGCTTTGTGAGATCAATTTCAAATTCATAGCTTTCATATTATTGTTAGAATTTTCATTCTCATATCATATCATTTCTAGATTAGCATTGCATATCAATTTTCATATTAGCATAGATTCACATCAGTTTTTCATATCATTGCATAGAAAAAATTAAAAAAATAGATTAATTGCATTAATTCCATATCCATCTTTTGCATTCAAATCTTTTGTTTAGGTGTCGTCTAGGTCACTGATCTCGATAACAATCTGAAAATATTAATCTCGCACCTACTAGAAGGCAGTAAATCACTTGGTTAAATTAGATTTCAATTTTGCACGATTTTGATTTTTGCTAACCTCTAGTGTTTTACTGAAGTGTTGTGTCTATAGATCAGGTACAAAATTCACACACACAAGAAGAAGAGAATAGGAAATATTAGACAAGTAATTGCTATAGAATAAAATTCACTCATTTTGGCTAACAATCAATAAAAGGCATCAATTGGTAAAGGTTGTAAGATACTAAAAACCATTTCTGATTGATCCTTTGCATGAGTTGGCCATTGATTTTGGCACCAATATTACACTGGTAAATCAAAAGTTGGTGCACTATAGAACCGAGGAAGATAAAGAGATTGCCACCCTTCAAATGTTGCAGGACCTATTTATTCCCAAAATGGATATCTTGCAACATGGATTGAAATAAGTAAAGAAATCTTTTCCATTCCCATAGGTATCTACACTTGAAGAATTGGAGGGCATTGCATTGCTACTCAGTGGGCAGATTGCACTCATGGAGAATCTACTCAAGGCATGGGAAATGGATTTGAAGATTCTGAAGGATAACTTCAAATTAATTTTTAGTAGAATATAATGTTATGTAATGACTATTGATAATATTTTATTAATAAAACTTTTGCATACTTATGTTTTACCTTTGTCATTTTTGTCAAAGGGGGAGTAGTGAAATGTATGTAAAACTTGTAAATTTGAATGTTTCTAGGTAGCTAGACACTTAGAAAAATATTTTAGGTGTTGTCATCAATTGCAAAGGGGAAGATTGTTGGAATTTGATGAAAATGATCTATGCTTAGATCTTATGGTTGTATTGTTGTGTTGTCATTGTTGGAAACATGTTCAATTTAGGTTATTCGATCATTTGTACCAATGGAGTTGAAGGGTCGGATTGGTAATATTCTTGAGTGTTCAAGCAATCAGTGAATAGCCAGTACCAAGGTATGGTAAGTTGAATCAAACAATGGAGATCATTTTAAGATCCAAGGTCATGGATTTATCATCTACATAGGTATATATAAATGTGTCTAAAACTACACAGGTTAATGTGAATATTTCTATGAGTTATCAAGGATTCAAGTGATGCTACTAGGAAGAACATGAGATAGGCTGAACATTTTGATTTGATCAGTTAACTGATAGTTTTATGGCCAACATAATTTTATTTTGATTTGTTATTTTTAGGGTCGACCTTGTATGTTTCAAATTTAGTTTTTGGCACGGTCAGTGGAAAAGGTTGGTTGGTAGGTCGACTTAATAAAAGGTGGCAGAAAAATATTTAACCGACCTAAAGAAGTTGTTATAAATGGATGCTAAAATTGAGTTTTTGTGAAGAAAGTGAAGTTGTGATTGTAGAGTTAGTTTTTTTGATGTAAAAACTAAAGTAATAATAGGGCTAAAGCTGATATGTCAGACTGGAAGTGTCAAAATTAGATTATTTCATCTTGGGCCCATCTCAAGGTAAACCCTAATAGTTTTATAGGTTAAATCCTCTAGAAATCTCACTCCTAATAGGATGAGGTGGATCTCTAATAATATTTATAGATTAAATCCTTTAACCAGGTAGCTCTCAGAAGGAGTTTGAAATCCCTTAACAATGTGTTCTTAACAGGACTTTGATTGTAGGTTTTAATGAGCTAATGAAACTCTTAACTGGGCATGCCTTAAAAAGGTGTTTGTAATTGCTCCTAACAGGGCAGATTTTATTAGTGCACTAGTGGAATATTTTAGACATCACTCCCACATGTGTTTTTCTACCTCTAACAAGGGTTTCCACCAAAAAATATGGTGTCAAGTTTTCTATTTGTGTGAATATTTTACATGATTAGTCTCTATGTGATATTTTCCTTTGCATGCTTGTTATTATTAAAGTTGTTGAAAAAGAGTTTTAGATTTTTGGCTACATTGATTCACCCCCCTCTCGGTATATTTTAGGCCTACCATGGTATACCCCTACATTGAGGCTTTGAGCACACCACTAAGTTGGAGGAAGGAGCCAAACCTATTATCACCACACCCTATCACCATATGAAGAAGTGAAAAGAAGAGATAGAGAAGACAATCTAGGAAGTCTTCGATAAAGGATGGATTAGGCCCAGCTCTTTCCCCTTTGCATCCTTGATGGTATTGGTGAAGAAGAAGGATGGGACTATTAGGATGTGTGTCAACTATCATTCATTAAACAAGAAGAATATCAAGAATATATATCCCATTCCCAAAATCAATGAGTTGTTGGATGAATTGCATGGTGTAGTTTATTTCTCCAAAATTAATCTTCAGTCTAGCTACCACCATATCTGTATGAGGGAGAAAGATGTCGAGAATAAATATTTTCTTTTCCACTATGAAAACTATGAGTTCCTAGTCATGTTGTTTGGGCTGACTAATGCTTTGGCCATATTCCATTCCTACATGAACCACATCTTCAACAAGCAATTGTGCAAGTTTTTGCTAGTATTCTTTGACAACTTACTCATTTACAATAAGATATGGGAGGAACATATAAGATATTTGGATTAAGTATTGGGGATCATGGAATCACAATCATTTTTTTCCAAGAGGTCCAAATATGAGTTTGGGATAACCAAGATCTTGTACTTGGGTCATATCATTAGTGCCCAAGGGGTACACGTGCACCAGGAGAAGATTCAAGAAATTTTGGATTGGCCCCCACCCAAGTCACTCTCAAAACTATGTGGATTCTTCAAATTTTGAAGTTATTACAAAAATTTGTAAAAGGTTTTTCATAGCTTGGAGAACCACTAATGGATCTCACAAAGAAGGGATCCTTCCATTGAGATGAGTAGGTGCAAAAAACCTACAAGTTGAAAGAATTCATGAGTACGTCAGGTAAAGGCATTGGAGTGGTGTTAATGAAACACCTTCACCCCATCACATTTGAGAGTTGGAAGCTCTCTAGAGGTAAATGACTATACTCCATTTATGACAAGGACATGCTTGTCATCATACATGCACTGGCCAAGTTTTGGTAGTACCTCATTGGAGAAAAAATTATTATGTGAACAGTCTGAGATATTTACTTGAGGAGAAGGATTTTAACAAGCGAGAATAGATATGGGTGAGAAAAATCCACGCATATGATTTTGATATTGATTATGTGAAGGGAAAGTGATGAACTACAACTGATTTAGAACTTGATTGAAGATCTGTGATTAGAGATCGCCGAGTTGTTGATTAGATATGAAATATGATTAAATCAATAATATGTTGCCATTGATGTCAACTAGTTTGACATCACTTATTTTGTAAGTTACAATACCTAAACATATGTAGAAAGGAGTAAAAGAGATGAAGAATAGAAATATCTCCATGAGGAGGATGTATGTGATAGATGAGGATAAGGAATACATTGTGTAACTTGTTGATGAGTCCATGACCTTGTGTTATTAACTTGATTATGTTTCATTCATCTATGATCAGGAAAAGAACTGAAAGACACAAGGCAATGTGGTCGGTTGATGATGCAACATAGTATACACCAACGGGATGTAGTGTATACTGAGCACAGTAAAAACCAAGCTTGTGTTCACTGACACGTTTCTTTGTTAACCAAGCAAGAGAAAAGAATTAAATGATTAGTTTTAGCTGTTAAGGATTGTTGAGCTGTAAAGTACATCGTAATCAGTGATGGAGATAATGTTTGTTATGAAGATCAATGGCTAGCATAATTCTAGGAAGATCTAAAGGATGAAATCAAAACATTTTACTGGCACATCAGTTGAGGAAGGTTTAAGTGGAAAAATGGATGAAGGAGAATAAGCGGCAAAATCTTATGGAGGAGGAGAAAATGGTTTACTTGTCTATTTAAGAGACTAAAGTTTCATTATGAAATGAATGCCAGAAGAAGGAGACTACAGAACTATCACATGAACAAGCTTCATGTATGCCTGATCAAATTGGTTAATGAGAACCAAACTACAAAGTATACCGAGTGTCAGAAAAGCTATTACCGAGCAACAGTAAGTCATTGATTATTGTGATACAGAATAGATATACTAATCAGAGGATTTGTATGGGCTTAAAATAGATCTGATAATCTACAATTGAAGTTGTATTGTATTCAGATCAACTGCTATTACATTTTAACCATTGTAAACAGAGAAATCTCTTAACCGAGTGGACTTGAAAGTCTTTTATGTATCATTCATAGAATGAACATTGTTATCCTGTCAACCCCATAGTGAATGCTAGTTGGACGATAATGGTTGGTCATAAATTCTCTAATAAGGTCACACCTAATAGTGTGTTTGTAACCTTTAACAGGGTTGGGTCTTCGCCGACCTCACTTCAGAAGAGTGAACATTTTTGGGTTGCCGGTCCCAGGTGGTTTTTCCCTTCACAGGGCTTCCACGTTAAATATTTTGTGTTATGTGTTCATTGTGATGATTGTTTGTTATCATACTTTACATATTACATGTTAGATTTGGTTAGTAATCATTAGTTTTTATTGACTGGTAATCGGTAAAACCATAGACAGTATAAGTATTTTATGTTACCGAGTTGCAGAAGTTTAAGTAAATTATTTTGGATTATACATTTTGATTTGGGACTATGGATAATTGATTCACCCCCCTCTCAGTTATTCTAATAATTGGTATTAGAGCGTTGGTTGCTTGGAATAGATTTTTAAGGACTTTAGCACAAAGGTCTCAAAATGTTTAAGAGGGAAGTGCCAAAGCTAAACAAAGATAACTTCACAATATGGAAAAGTCAAATGAAGCTGCATATATCCAGGATTGGGAATTTTGCACTAGATCTGATAGAGAATGGATACCTTGCACCACCTAATGGTCCCTTAACCTTTGATTAACTAAGGGACAGGCATGAACATAATGTTACTATGATGGAGATTGTTGCTGCTTGTTCAGATGTTGAATTTGAAGACATCAAGGACTATACTAATGCTAAGAAAATGTGGGATAAAATAGCTCAAGTTTATAGTGGTGATGTGAATGTCAAGAGAGCAAGAGCTGAAAGCTTAAGAGGAAGATTCGATGATATGAAGATGAAAGAAGGTGAAAACATTATGTAGTACACAAATAGAATAAAAGAGGTAGTTCATGCTATTAGAGCATCAGATGGAGTCATTGATGAAGACACTATGGTAAGCAAAATTCTAAGGATGTTATTGCCTATCTATGCAATCAGAATATCTGCAATTCATGAAAATAGGTCAGCACCTAATAGCACACTCACTCTTGATAATCTGATTGGAAAACTTGCAACATTTGAACTGAACAATAATGATAATAGTGTTGTACCATCTATTGAATCCGCTTTTATGACTTCTCTGAAGATTGATAAATCTAGAAATAAGAATGATGATAGTGACATCAATACCGATGATGAGCTTGATGAACTTGAAGCTCTTATGGAGAGAAGGTTACCTAAAGTTAAAGAAAGGTATAGAAGTAAGTTACCTTTAGCATGCTTTAACTGTAAAGAAGTTGGTCACATTGTTGCTAGATGTCCACACAAGAAAGATAATGAAAGAACCAAAGATTGATTTGAAGGAAGCTATGGGAGAAGATACAATAGAGTCTATCAACATTACAATAGAGACAATTGAGATAATAATGACAAAGGAAAGAAGGTATGCTACATTGTTGAGGAAGAAGATATCATTGATACCAACACTGATGATGATGTGGAGGTAGTATTTGTGGCAATGAAGGATGATTCTAAAGAAGATGAAAGGTATGTAGAGACAACACTTATCTCTAAGGTTAATAAAAATGATACATGGATTATAGATAGTGGTTGTACACATCACATGACTGGTGATGAAGAAAAATTTGATTATCTTGAAGAATACAATGAAGGATCTATAAGAATGGGAAATGATGCACCCTATATGGTAAAAGGTAAAGGATCCGTGATGATAAATGATAGATTAAAATGTGAAAATGCTTATTGGATAAAAGGATTGAACTACAATTTGCTAAGCGTGGCACAACTAAACAATTTAGGCCACCGAGTTGCTTTTGAGAGCAAAAAGGTGAAAATATTTGATGATGGAGGAAGACTTGTTGGAACAGGTACACAATCCAGAGGTAATCTATTTTATCTTGATAATGATCAGTCTTCTTATTTATTGATGAAAGATGAAGATGCATGGTTGTGGCATAAAAGGTTATGCCATGTGAATTTTGATAACATGATTAAGATCAGTAAAAGGAAAAGAGTTAGAGGTCTGCCTAACTTATCTAAGCCGAATCATGTTATGTGTCATGAATGTTAGAAAGGTAAGATGACTAAGTCTAGTTTCAAAAGCAAAGATTATTCAACAAAGAAGATACTTGAGTCAGTGCATACTGACCTATGTGGTCCTATGAGAACTCAGAGTTATTATGGAGACATATACTTTATTCTTTTTATTGATGATTATACTAGGTTGATGACTATCATGTTCTTAAAAGAAAAATCTGAGGCATTCAAGATGTTTAAGTGGTATAAAGGAAAAGTAGAAAAACAAACTGGTAAAGATTTGAAATGCTTAAGATCTAATAGTGGAGGTGAATTTATCTCTGATGAATTTACTAATTTTTGTAATGAGCATGGAATTAAAAGACAGGTCTCTGCACTGAGGACAGCACAATAGAATGGCATTGCTGAAAGGAGGAATAGGTCAATTGTTGACTACATAAGGACATTAATGATAGAAAAGAATGTTGCTCATACATACTAGAGAGAAGCCGTTAGCACTACATTTTATGTGCTAAACTGAGTACAACTAAAGAAGGACACTAATAAGACACCCTATGAGTTATGGTTTGGACACAAACCCACTGTAAGTTATTTTAGAATCTTTGGAAGAAAATATTTTATTCTGAAAGATGAAAGAAATGGAAATTTTGACTCAAAAGGTGATGAAGGGATATTCTAGTAAAAGTAAAGCATACAAGTGTCTGAACAGAGTAACTAATAAAATGATTGAAAGTACTAATGTTTGAGTTGATGAGTTTGATGATAAGAATGTAGAGGAAAGAAAAAAGGAACCAAAAGACTATAGTAGATTCACTTACATTGAACAACCTAAGTTTCTACCGAAGTCGCAAACAGTGACAACCAGTCAGTAGGAAAACAATACCAAGGAACAAGAAAGAGAAACTAACAAGCAGGAAGGACCTACCGAGCAAGAAAATGAAACTACACAGGATGAACAAGAAAGAAGAAATCAAATACTGGCAAGTTTTGTTAGAAGGCATCATCCTAAGACACAAATCATTGGAGATAGACAAGCTGGCATGCAAACAAGGAGTAAAGAAAGACAAGGTACATGTCTAGTTTGTGATTATGAACTGAAGAATGTAAAAGTTGCATTAGAAAATGATGAATGGGTTAATGCAATGAAAGAATAAATAGAGAAAATAGAGAAGAACAAAACTTGGACCTTAGTACCTAGACCTAAAGATAAGAATGTTATCGGTACTAAGTGGATATTTAGGAACAAGAAAAATGAGAATGGAGAGGTAACGAGGAATAAAGCTAGATTGGTATGTAAAGGATATGCATAGGAGGAAGGAATAGATTATGGTGAAACATTTGCACCTATTGCTAGATTAGAAGCAGTCAGAATGTTACTTGCATATGCTGCACACAAAAAGTTCAAAGTTTATCAAAAGAATGTCAATTCAGCATTTCTGAATGGAATACTTGAAGAAGAAGTCTACATAGAACAACCCGAAGGGTTCGTTGATCTAGAAAAAAAAGATATGGTATGTAGATTACATAAAGCTTTATATGGTTTGAAGCAAGCACTAAGAGCCTGGTATGAGAGGCTACATACTTATTTGTTAAGTATTGGATTTGTTAGAACAAGTGAGAACATCAATTTGTATATGAAAGGAGATACTGATGATACTATTCTTATTGCTGAAATATTTGTGGATGACATTATATTTGGAGGACAAGATCAAATCTGTAAGTCATTTGCTGATGAAATGAGAAGTGAATTTAAAATGTCTATGTTCGGAGAGATTAATTTCTTTCCAGGACTACAAGTGATTCAGCAGAATGATGGTATATTCATCACACAATCTAAATATATCAAGGAAGTCTTGAAGACATTTGGCATGGAAGATGCTAAACTTGTGGGAACACTGATGGCTACTAGATGTAAATTAACTAAGGAAGATGAAACTACAGAGGTGAACCAGACACTGTACCGATCAATGATTGGTAAGTTAATGTATGTAGTGCATAGTAGACCAGACATAGCACATGTTGTGGGAATTTTTGCAAGATTTTTTGCAAACCCTAGAGAGTCACACATGGTTTCTACAAAGAGAATCCTTAGATACCTAAAGAAAATAGAAGATTATGGATTATGGTATCCTAAGGAAGGAAAATTTGAACTCAGAGTCTATACTGATGATGATTGGGCTGGCAATGTGGATGATAGAAAAAGTACCACCAGAGGAGCATTTTTCTTTGGTGAAAGACTTGTAACATGGACAAGTAAGAAGCAGGCTTGCATTTCTCAGTCTACAGGCCAAAGCAAAGTATGTTGCTGCTGCTACAAACTATTCAAATATTGCATATATCAAGCAAGTATTGGAAGGTATGAATGATATAATCACTGAGCTGGTGATTATATACTATGATAACACAAGTGCAATAAATATTTCAAAGAATCCAGTGATGCACTCTAAAACAAAGCATATATCTATTAAGTGTTACTACTTAAGAGAACAATTATAGGAGAAGCAAGTTAAGCTAGATTTTGTTACATCAAAAGAACAACTTGCAGACATATTTACAAAGCCTCTACCGAAGGATACATTTGAGTACTTGAGGACTAGACTTGGGGTCTGTCCCCTGTCTACCGGTCACTAATGTGATCTGGATGTTGCATCAGCCTAATCTTATCAGAAGATCATTCATGTTGATGCAACATAGTTCACACTTTGGATCATGTCTAAGGTTGTGAAAAGTTTGGAGAACTAGAACAGATTGGCATATCAGTATATAGAGATATAGAGTATGCACCGAACAACAAAGAGTTGCATGGCTACTATAGAGCTGTATGTTTATTTATTTCTTTGACATTTTTGTCAAAGGGAGAGATAAACCATATGAAATAATATGCACCGATGAGAACATCTAGCTAAGGGAGAGACAAACTGAAAGGAAGGGAGCGCACTAAAAATCAATTACTGAGAATAGAAGAAGGAATCTGAAAGCTGAAAAGATCATATTTGTAGAATGTCAAAGATGCATTGGTAATGTTGTTGAGTAATGTAGTGATTAAACATATTAAGCTAGGGAGATTTTGTATAGCATTTGTTCACAGAGTTGTAGAATACATGTTTGGTATGTGTATGGTATATTTCATATTACTTGAGTTGCCATCAATGCCAAAGGGAGAGATTGATGAACTACAACTAATTTAGAACTTGATTGAAGATTTGTGATTAGAGATCACTGAGATGTTGATTAGATATGACATATGATTAAATCAGTAATATGTTATCATTGATGTCAACTAGTTTGACAACACTTATTTTGTAAGTTACAATGCCTAAACATCGGTAGAAAAGGAGTAAAAGAGATGAAGAACAAAAATATCTACATGAGGAAGATGTATGTGACAAATGAGGATAAGGAATACATTGTGTAACTTGATGATGAGTCCATGACCTTATGTTATTAACTTGATTATGTTTCATTCATCTATGATCAGGAAAAGAACTAAAAGATACAAGGCAATGTGGTTGGTTGATGAAGCAACACAGTATACACCGACGGGATGTAGTGTATACCGAGCATAGTATAAACCTAGCTTGTATTCACCGATGCATTTCTTTGTTAACTGAGTAGGAGAAAAGAATTAAATGATTAGTTTTAGCCGTTAAGGATTGCTGAGCTGTAAAGTACATCGTAATCAGTGATGGAGATAATGTTTTGTTATGAAGATCAATGGCTAGCATAATTCAAGGAAGATCTAAAGGATGAAATCAAAACATTTTAATAGCACATCAGTCGAGGAAGGTTTAAGCAGAAAAATGGATGAAGGAGAATAAGTGGCAAAGTCTTATGGAGGAGAAAATGGTTTACTTGTCTATTCAAGAGACTAGATTTTAGTTATGAAATGAATGCCAAAAGAAGGAGACTACAGAACTATCACATGAACAAGCTTCATGTATTCCTAATCAAACTGGTTAATGAGAACCAAACTGAAAAGTATATCGAGCATCAAAAAAGCTACTACCGAGCAACAATAAGTCATTGATTATTGTGATACAGAATTGATATACTAATCAGAGGATTTGTATGGGCTTAAAATAGATCTGATAATCTACAATTGAAGTTGTATTGTATTCAGATCAACTACTATTACATTTTAACCATTGTAAACAAAGAAATATTTTAACTGAGTGGACTTGAAATTCTTTTATGTATCATTCCTAGAATGAACATTATTATCCTATCAACCCCATAGTGAATGTTGGTTGGGCGATAATGGTTGGTCTTAAATCCTCTAACAAGGTCACACCTAATAGTGTGTTTGTAACCTTTAATAGGATTGGGTCTTCACTGACCTCACTTCAGAAGAGTGAACATTTTTGGGTTGCCGGTCCCAGGTGGTTTTTCCCTTCACAGGGTTTCCACGTTAAATATTTTGTGTTATGTGTCATTGTGATGATTTTTTGTTATCATACTTTACATATTACATGTTAGATTTGGTCGGTAATCATTAGTTGTTATTTACTGGTAATCGGTAAAAGCACAGACAATATAAGTATTTTATGTTATCAAGCTACAAAAGTTTAAGTAAATTGTTTTGGATTATACATTTTGATTTGGGGCTATGGATAACTGATTCACCCCTCTCTCAATTATTCCAACAGAAAGAATAATATGGTCATCAAAACCATATCAAGAAGCCCTGCCATATATTCTATGTCACAGATCTCGGCATAGTGGAAGGTAAATATATTGGCTGAGTACTCCAAGAATTCTTTTGCATGCAAATTCATGGATGGAAAAATATATGATGATAGGTACAAGGTAGTTTACAACATCATCTACTACAAGGAGAGAATCTATTTGGTACCTAAATCAAAGATGAAGGAGAATATTCTGATGGAATTTCATGACTCACCTCCCATAGGACACCTGGGGTACCTCAAGACATATAGGCAAGTTAGAGAGAGGTTCACTTGGAAGGTACTGAAGGATGATTTCCCACAGTAGGTACAAGAGTATTCTACTTTCCAAAAAAATAAATCTAAGCATACCTTTCCAACAAGGTTACTACTGCCCCTTCCAATACGTGATAAGAAATAGGAGAGCATTTCAATGGATCTCATCACTGGGCTTTTGAGAGTGCAACGGAAAGATTTAATTTACATCAAGGTGGACCGTTTTACCAAATATGCCCATTTCTTTGTCATTCCCATGGGATACCAGGTAGCTCAAGTGGCCAATTTGTTTTTTTGGTAGGTGTTCCTCTTGCATGGCCTCTCGCTGAACATAATCAGTGATATGGATAGTTATTTTATTAGTACCTTATAAATAGAATTATTTCAGTTGGAAGCGATGGAGCTTTCGTCAAGCATTAGCTACCACCCATAGACAGATGGTCAAATGGACATTATGAACAAATGGTTGGAGGGATACCTCAAGAACTATGTTTCAGCACAACAGAAGGTGTGGGTTCATTGGCTTCACTTAGGAGAGCACTTTTACAACACTACCTATCACATGTCAATATGTATGAAGCCCTTCAAGGAAATTTATGGCTATGATCCTTCGTCATTTGTGAATTTGGCATTATGTGGTAGTCATGCACCGATATCCAAGGATTGGCTACAAGAAAGTTTGGATATCCTGAGGTCTCTGAAGGACAACTTGCAAAGGGCTCAGAATTTAAAAAAAAGATGTATTTCAACCGACACAGGGTAGAGAAGAGTTTTGAGGTAGGAGATTTGGTTTACCTTTGACTATAACTATACAGACACTCTTCCCTAAAGAAAAGTGGTGTGGATAATTGAGGTCATGCTTCTATGGACCCTACAGAGTGGTTCAAAGGGTAGGTTAAGTTTCCTATGAGCTGGAGCTTCCCAAGGGAAATCAAATTCACAATGTCTTTCATGTTTCATTCCTTAAAAAGGCAGACGGTCAACATGTCACAATTTTTAAGGAACTCCCACCCATTGAACAAGAAGGAAAAAATATTCTAGAACCCACAGAGATCATCGACATCCAAGAGAAAATGTTGAGGTCGCACACCATCATGGAGTACCTAGTTCACTGGAAGGATCTATCAATTTATGATGCCACATGGGAAGGCGAAGAAACCTTGTACCATCTGAGTTTGCAATTTCTTGAGGGAAAGAAATTCTTGGTCTATGAGGACTGTAATGTCCCTGATATAATTAAATAATTTAATTAAAATTATTTTTTGTATGGCCATGAAAATTAATTATAATATCTTTTCGGTCCCATTATTTGTTAGTTATAATTGTTTTGGTTGTGTCATGAACCATAATTAATACACATGTGCATATAAAATGGCTCGAATATTGCTTAGTCTTTACTTAACTAATCAACATTTATAATATTATTTATCATAATTAATAATATTAATCATATTAATGATCAATACTTGAATTGATACCAATAATATTATTAATCAATATAACGGTAATAATTAATCAATATATAATTGATTAATATTATTAATAGTTAATCAATAGAATATTAATAATCAATTAATAATTAATTAATATAATATAATTAATCAATCAATATAATATCCATATAATATTAATATTTATGATACTCATAACTGTTATATTTAATAATATTAATAACATCATTATTAATAATATAAATAATGTTATAATGTTATATTAGTAACTTTATTAATATCCTTGTTTGAACGACATTACAATCTCTGCCCATTGAATGATGAAATGTCACCTAGAGTGAGGGGAGATATTAATGTGGATATGGAATGGGAAACATGGGGCGCATACTCGTGAGGTGAGAGGAAAAGACAAACTAGGATATATGAGCAGAAGAACCTAGTCAACACTCAATGACACATTAGAAAATTTCAAAGTCATACTTACTCATCGTTCCATACATGATACAAATTTGGTATTGATTGCATCAAAATATAGATTAATAAAAATACATGAGATATTGATCCGATCAATGGAGATCATATGTGAGAAGGAGATAAGGAGGATATCTGATAATGAATTAGAGAATATAAAATATATAATTGATACTCTTATAAGGAGATATGTGAATTATATATAGTGCAACAAGCATTCAGTAAGTACTACTAATTTAGAGGATATTATATCTGAGAACTATGAAT
Organism: Chamaecyparis obtusa; assembly: GCA_027943335.1. Classification (NCBI taxonomy): domain Eukaryota; kingdom Viridiplantae; phylum Streptophyta; class Pinopsida; order Cupressales; family Cupressaceae; genus Chamaecyparis; species Chamaecyparis obtusa. The sequence continues at coordinate 326,606 of BSBK01004199.1, read as the reverse complement.
GGTAAATAATTAATTATATGTTTATATTTATGTATATGTATATATTTATATTTATAGTGAAATAAAAAGTATATATGGATTAATATTTATACTCTACATATATTTAAATATATTAATAATTCCATATATATATATATATATATATGCATAATTATATATATTTTGTGAGATTTTCATACATATATATATAAGTATATTAATATAAGGAATAATGGTAGCATGCATTAAATTTATATTTGAATATTCTATAATATATTTTTTGATGATCTAATATATCTAATTAAAGAATCATCTAATAGTTAATATAAATTAGCAACAATGAAATTAAAATTATTTATGAGTTAAGTTATACATATATTTATATTTTTGTAATATAAAATATTAAGATATACTTGATCAATTCCTTAATAACTCATTAATCACTATTAAGTGGATAGGGAGTGCGTGTAGGAAGAGGCGGGTAAATCGATCACATGATGGAAAGATCTCGAGATAGATAGAGCCTTGAGGAATCCACTCGTAGACTATACAAATGTCCTAGCACAGTTAATCTACCATCTTTCTTGAGGTCTTTGATTAGGAGTGAAGTAAGGAATTATAGCTTAAGTATATATTATAAATTAGAGATTATTATTAATACAATATGATTTAAATGAATAATGACATATGATAATTGGGAATTGACATCCTCTTGTTGGATAACTTTGAGGGGGGTGAATCAGTTATCTTAGGTCCCTTAACAATTTTCAACCTTAAAACATTTTCAACAACTAATCATAATAATCAGATTAAGCATTCAACCGACCACAATAGTATGCATATGAAAATAAAAAATAACATGCAAAACATTCAATCACACATTAACTCTATTATTTAATGTAGAAACCCAATTTGGGTGAAAACCACTACGGGAATTATCACCCACAAATAATTCACTCTTCTGAAGTGAGATTGGTTAAGAGCCAACCCTGTTAAAGGTTACAAAACACATTTGCTAGATGTGACCCTATTAGGGGATTTTCATCAAAGCTCAACTAGATCTGCCACCCTATAATGAGTGGCCTTATTAGAGGACTTGGTACATTCGTTATAATTCCACTTTACAAAGGATTTAGAAATAAGACTGTTAAATCCACTCGGTTAAGAGATTTTCTACTACATTGGTTAGAAAGTAATAGTGAAATAACCTGATAAAATATACAACTACGTCCTTTTCTTGTTAAGATCTCATTTCTGCTCATTTATCTTCTTCAAACTCTTCTTTTCTGGCTGTTTTTATTAAGACAAAGTATTTTGGGTTAGTTTTATGTTATTTTATAAGATTTTATTAAGACTAAATATATGATGTAAACTCATAATTATACTTGATATATTTTATTCAACTCTGTTATGCTTGGTGTACCCTTCTATACTTATTTGTTTATCTACATTGGCTATCATCAATATTACCATCTTGATCATCCTTTATATACAAATTTTTTTCTATTGAATCCTATTTATTAGGGCTTCCTTGAATTAATCTCATCCATTCAATCAAATCTCAATCCAAATTCAATGTATCTATAGCTCGGTAACACATTTCATGAATCTTGTCAATTGTATCTTCACCTTGGAACTTGAACTTTTCTTGGATCTCAAACCAATCATTAAATCTTCACCATTTCTCTGTACCTAACATTTTTGATCCATTAATTTCATTAACTGACTTTGTTCCTTCCTTAGAATCTTCTAGATCAATCCAGATTCTCACTTGATTTCATCTTTTAATGAGTTCTTGTTTAACTAACCAAATTCATATTCTCGATCAACTCTACCTTCTCAATTATCATTTACTTGGTTAACATCTTCCTTGGTTATCGACTTCTTGATTAACAATAAATGACCAATATCTTTACTTATCGACAACCATTTCCAACTTGGTAGCACACATTGATTTCTTGTCTTTTCATTTCACAACTTCAATCCTTTATTACCAACAAATATAACTAACTTGTGAATCATTCTAACACTTCATCAAGTCATGTAAAACAATCAAATCAATATTACCTTATCATAGTTTAGTTCATCAATTGCCTATTTAATCTCACATACTTAACATCACTTTTTTATTTCGTCTTATATCTTTACAAACCATTTCTTTACTCAGCACCACATATTTCAGATTGATATGGCAACTTGAATAAATTAGTAAGTCAATAGGCTTGATATCAACGATAACATAATAACTGATCCAATATTTCTACATACCTTTCATTACTCAGTTACTAACCTTGTTAATTGTCATCATCAGTTTGGGTATCAATATCAGTTGGGGTAACAATATCCCCCTTTAGCATTGATGACAACACATTTTATATATCTCATGTAACACATCTCACATCTGAAATATACCATTCAATACGAGTAATATTCATTGTTCAATTGTATTCTATTCTTTCTTCATTGTCTTCATTCTCTTGATCATCACATATACTAATTTTTGACTAATTCTCCTTTAATCATTCTCTCCCTTGGGTGTCTTTTCTTCCTTCAACAGTTCTTCTCCCTTTATGTCTCTCCCTTTCTTCTTACATATTCATCTCCCCTCATTAATATCTCTCCCCCTTTGAAATCAATGCCAAAGGTACCTACAAAACCTTAATCTAAAATGAACTATCCTTGTAGTTGTACCTTGTAACTTGCTTGTACCAATTACTTATGTTTCCTCATATCTTCCTTACAACTTTAGGCTTCTCCTAAAGAGTGAACATCTGCATCAACTCACAAATAGATAATCTGATAAAGCATGAATTGATGCAACCTGCATCTTTCTCTAATGAACATTAGATAGGGGAATGGCCCCTAGTTTACCTCTTAGGTACTCAAAGGTATCCTTAGGTAATGGATTTTTGAATATATTAGAATTTTTTTCCTTGGATCTAACATATTCCATCTTTACTTGTTTCTCATGTACCTATTCTCTCAAATAATGATACTTAATTGATATATATTTTGTCTTTGAGTGCATCACTAGGTTCTCTAAAATGTTTATAGCACTTGTATTATCACAATAGATTGTCACATTACCATCTATTTCATCATGTATCCCTTCAAGTAGTTATTTTATCCAAACAATGTTAGAACAATTGATTGCAGCAACAATATATTCTTCCTCAACACTTGATTGTGAAATGAAACTTTTTTTTTTGCTTATCCATGTCACTAATCTTTCTCCTAGGAAAAAAGCTCCCCCACTTGTACTTTTCCTATCATCCACATTACCTTCCCAATCAGCATCAGTATATTCAATTCATAATCTCCATCCTTTTTGTACCATAATCTATAGTCCTTAGTTTGGTGCAAGAGCACCTAGGTTCTTGGCTAACCTAACTCCTAGTTTTGGCTTGTAGTGACCTTAGCCAAGTCATTGTCCAATAAAAACTTAGTTTTGTCCCTAGAGTGTGTGTGTGTTAGGGATAACTTTAAGAAACCCCCTCTTAGGAAAAAGTGTAAAGTCCTGGTGAATCGTACATTATTTTAGGGGGGAATTTGTTTTAATGTAGGTGATTTTTTTTTTCAAATCCATGATTTTTCATAGTTTGTATTGGCGATTTTTTTCCTGCCGAATGAAAATTTCATAAATTCTTGATGAATTATACAGTCATGTGGGGGAAAAAATATATAATATGAGAATAATTTTTTTTGAAGTAAAAAATTATAATATATGAGGCGAATGATTTTTGTTTGAAGGGAAAAAAATAATTATATTGGCAAATTTTATGTACCATTTGAAAATTTATTTATTTTATTGGCTGATCATTCGTTAATTATAGGAAAAATATAATTTTTTTGGCAATTTTCAAAAGATGGGACATAACACGAACACGTAACCTAACATACATACATTATTTTATAATGCTAAATGTATTATTTGAGACCATCTGATGATCCAAGATCAATGGCTGAAGTTTAATTTCGGCACCAATTTCTTGAAGGAAACATAGTTGTCCAAGAAGTCACTGAAATGTTGACAAGTATCAAATTAGGGTTGTCACTTGTTAACTTGTCTACAGACTACATTGTACACATGTTGGTATCGATAATCACGGTCCTATAGTGCAATTTGTAACTCTTAACTCAGTAAGAAATAAATGCCTTATCAGTGACAAGTGATATTCTTCAACTTGTCACGCACCACTTCCAAATTTGTATAGATGATATAACCAATTTTTGACATTTTTAGATTTATGGGAAAGATTTACTGCGAGATATGAAAGATTAAGGACAAAATTTTAATTTCTCACATGCATGCATTTAGGGGAAAGATTTACATGAAAGATTTAGAGGCATATTAAGGACAATGGATTTAATATCATTAAAGATAGAATAATTTATTGCCAAGTAATGATCAAGGATTCAAGGGCTATTTATAGACGAACTAGCTTCTTTATTCCTCGAAGTTGATTCATCTTTGCTAGATAAATTGTTTGTTTAGGTCATTAGTCTGCAGTCTGCAAATATTTTTTTTTTAAGGTTTCTAAAATTTTAGATGGACACTCCAATTAGGCTTAGATGCACATCTGAGGAGGCCCAGAAGGCCTTTCTGGGTTCCTTTTCAGATGAAACCTTACAATCAATTTGGAAGGAGGGCGGGCCTTTTGTAATAGAGGCTATTAAAATGGTGCTAGGCAGAGAGTTTCTACACAATGAAGATAGGCACTGGGTTAACACAGACATTAAGTCCTATTTTTTGGCATCTCTTCTCGACCCCAGACAAGAGAAAGTGGACATGTTAATGCTGCTGAGGAGGGTTTTTAAAGAAGAATACCTGGGGGACAATGTTTATTTTTTCATGTTCATAGAAATATGGGTGGGGATCCCTTGGGAAAGTGAAATACCCAAGCTTCTCCTCCCAGGCCAGAATGTGGCCATGCAACCTTTTTTGTTGAGCTTGAATGCTAGGCGCCTAAAGCACCATAGGAAATGGGCGCTGATTGCTAGGGATTTTCTTTGTAAGTGGTTTATGCTTGACAAAGTGGAGGCTCAGGTGAGGCAATATGGGTGGCTCGATGAATTCTCACAGTTAATCCTCTCTACAGAATTCTACTTAGATGGAACCGGAGGGAAAAATCAGTAGTGGACTACTAGTTTTTTTTGATAAAAAAATACCACATTTTTGGGTTTTTTTGTTTATAGTAGGTTTCTCTTTTTAATAGAAGTGGACAATGTAATTATAATTTTATGAAAAAAATAATGAAAATTTGGCAAGCTCATTTCAATTTGTGTTTTACGGGTACAAAAAATCGTTCTTAGACTTCTCTGTCACTGTGATTGCAATATTTTTATTAGTTGCTTTATCTGTGTATTAGACATGTATGATGTAACTTGTAAGTATTTTTCAGTAGAAATAAGGATAGATCAAATGATGTCGATGGTATTTCCATTTTTAAATCTGAATATTTAAAATGTATCACAGTTGTACAATGTAGACAGTTATAGTTAATAAAATAAATGCCTTATCACTAACATTAAGTTTGGGTAATGTTACCTGTCATGACATTTTTTTCCAATTTCACACACTCATACATTTAATATGAAAGATTTATAGAATTTTGAAGGACAAATGAATTAATAAGGTTAGAGAAAGAATTTATGGTTTTCTAATTATAAGGTATGAGAATTATATGTGATTATAATTATCAACGTTAAAGTTATAATACATAAAAAATATCATTTTAACTTTAAGTATACTATATAATCAATAAAAAATATTACTTTAACTCATGTTTGGGAGACCTAGCGAGTCAGCGACCATAGAATTTTCATAATCTCTAAACACTAACCTAAGTAACCTTAACTCCAGCCTCTGAAATTTATTAGAATGTAATATTATTAAAAAAATAGTGCATTTTGAATTTGATTGGCTAAAATTGTTACTATTCAATTAAATAACTTTAAATGTTATTATCCATTATTAATTAATATCTATAAAGGAAAAAATAACAGTACAACATTTAACAATGTCCATTGCAAATAACTACCATTGGATGATTGTAGATCAACGACCAAAGTTGTATTTCAGGCTGAAAGGGAAAAGCAACCCTATCTTTTCAAACCCATTCCAAAATCATGACACATGTCACTAAACACATTCCACTCGCAATCTCACATGGTCTACTAACAATGTCATTTAATGATGACGTGACATGTCTGACTTGAGAGGTGAGTTAGCCATCAGGTGACTAGGTGAGTTAATGGGACCCACAGGGCCACCACAATAGATAGTGACTAACAATGATATTATGACCATTGGATGATTGTAGATCAATGACCAAAGTTGTATTTTAGGCTGAAAGGGAAAAAAAAACCCCATCTTTTCAAACCCATTCCAGAATCATGACACGTGTCACTAAACACGTTCCACTCATAGTCTTACACGGTCTACCAACAATGTCATTTGATGATGATGTGACATGTCTGACTCATGAGGTGAGTCAGCTGTCAGGTGACTAGGTGAGTTAATGGGACCCACGGGGCCACCATAGTAGATAGTAACTAATAATGACATTATGACCATTGGATGATTGTAGATCAATGACCGAAGCTATATTTCAGGCCGAAAGGGAAAAGAAAACCCATTTTTGCAAACCCATTCCAGATTCATGACACATGTCCACTCACACAATCAGTGACAAGTGTGACCATTGTAGATTGTACAATTTTTGCACTTTAAGTTTCCAATCTAATTTTCATTTATAAGTATAAGTAGTTTGCAGATTTAGAAAGGGGTTGCAGATCTAAATTTCTAGGTTGAGGATTGAGGTCCAAGGAAAGAAACAAAGTCTCTCAGCTATCTTCCCAGTCATAGTCTACAAAAATTAAAACTAAGGGTAATGGGTAACTACTAAAATCCTGAACACCTACATCCCACATTTTAATTTTTTCAAATCTCTTGATTTACAACTTTACTGTTTATATTATAGAAAAAAATTTAGCCTGTTAGGGTTTAATTTTGAATCACTATTGTAAATGGTAGGCTTGCAGCTGTGTATAAATATTTAAATTTTCCTACAAGTAAATAGTGATACTGGTTACCAACTTACCATGATGGGAGAAACAAATATCAAGAATAAGACTATGAGTAAAAGGCCAAGTCAGATAATAGAATTCCATAATTTGCTTAAAACACCAGGTTTCACTGATTTATTCCATGATATTTATGATCCCATTATCCATGGAAATAAGGGAGTAATGGAAATTAGATTTGCACTTGAAAATAAGTGGAACGATCCAAATAAGGGTTCAAAATTTGTTTCATTTAACAATGTGATAAAGGCAATAACAAATAAAATTGCACCGTGGGTTGCTGGGTCGGCATGCATGGTGTTACCTCAAGTATTCACTTGCCCAAAAATTGTCATGGTCTGCACTGAAAATTTTGATGAAAATAGAAAAGCAATTATGAATAAAAATACTCAGGAGGAAATTTTTTCCATAACCGAGAGTGAGTTTTCTAGTCTGTTGGACCTAGGGTTTGAACAACAAAACTCAAACATTCACATTGACTTGGAAAAGCTAGCAGAGGATTATGAAAAATTAGATGCAACACAGAGAGATTCTTATATCATAGGAATAACAAGCGGTTCTAGTTTGACTCCAGATCATAAGCCTCCTTATGATTATGATATTTTTGTGCCATGGGCCCAGGACAATATTTCCTTGCTAGCATTTTGTTTGGGATTGGATAGTAACAAAGAAGTGGGTGCCAGCATTCTTGAAATGCTTTTTCATATTCATTCTGAAAAGAAATAGTAAAATATTATTTTATTGATCACATTGTTCATTGCATGCAAGAACAATTACTAATGATTAAAAGAGGTTCACAAAAGACATTTAGATTCACAACCTACTTGTGCTATCTTCTCTTAGAAAATCATCATGCAATATTTGAGACAAACAAGCTTTACAGTCAAGGCCAAAATCCAATATATGAGTGGACACCTCAAATAATGATGATTGATAACAGAAGGAACTACAACAATTTTGTAGACTTCTTTGTGGCACCAATGTACCATAAAATTATAGGCGCTCCAATGCCTAGATTGCTTGTTAATTGTATAGATTGCATTAAACTCAGAAGTCAAATACAATTGGCTCACTGGTACTTAATGGAAGAGTACACTATGTTAAGGTTTTACGGTTTAGTGGTAGAACCCTAAAAACTTCCAATACATGTAACAAAGAGGGTATTTGCATTGGAATATGTACGGAAGATGGAGAGAACAAATGTACTCTTTAATGGTCAGCAAAAGAAAATGATATTTCTTTCCTTGCCTTTCTCATTTGGAGGGTTCACATTTGAGAGAAGAGGATTCAAAGTGGCACAAGCCTTTTTTTCAATTTTTCGCTTTGATGTTGACAGTCATTGGAAGTATGATCCAATCAACATAATTGGAACAAAGCTTAGAGAGAATGGGAACTCTGTAAGAAAATGTCAACATGAAAGTATGCCATTGATAGAAAAATTTAAAAACATGGAGTCTTGGGATGAGGTCAAAAAAGAGATGGAGAAATATGTTGCTGAAAATAATATTTCAATATAGGAATTGTCATCACAAATTATGGCATTGCACAAATAGAAAGGAAAAGTGCAGGCCATGACATCGTAAAATTTTTACTAGAAAGCTGCTCAACCATCTACAAAATCTATTCCAAAAGACCCAATGGATGACTGTGTGGATGATAATTGGACTTGAACCAAAATTTCTGATTTTTGGGAAATGAGGAAGAATCTCGGTGAGCCAAAGACCTCTATAGACCTTTATGAGGTGGATGAGGATAAAATGTTTAGTGAATTGTGGAATAAGGAGCATCCAGTTGAAACATATCACGATGATGATGATATTCCAGATAATGAGAATGAGTAGGATTATGTGAATCCCACATCCAGTAAAGTATATTCAATTAGTAGAGGAGTTGATGTGTCCACAAAATATCAATATACCAAAGGGGCAGATATTGTAGAAAAAATGGGCTACCCAGGTTTTGGTGGTCTAGGTCCCAGTGGAAAAGGGGTTTGGTCTACACCTGACCCACCAGCTCCACCAAAACCTGGTGAGAAACCAGGCCTTGGGCTTGGATTTCAATCATCATATTCATCAACAAAAAATACTAGTCAGTCAATTTCATTTGTTCCAGCTTCAAATCTAGTTCCACCTATTACAAGCACTCAGGTTCAATCTAAATCAATTGCCACTCACACAGCTATGGATATCATGGGTACAACTACAACTAGTGGTCTGAAAAGGACATTATAGCTAGACATGAAAACAATGGTTCTCAGAGATCAAGGCAGTGTAAAGAAGCAAAATTTTATGAAAAGTATTAGTACAACAATGGAAATGGTGACTCTGAGTCCAACAATTGCCCAAGCTTCAGGACAAAACCCTCAGAATAGTCCAAAAACTCCACTTGTAATGGGTCAAGGTGTTGGTAATCCTCATGGTGGAATTAGGAGAAACACAGGCAACATATGTGGAAGCTCGTACATCAATGAAAGTTCTATTTCACCATTCAAACATTCAATTGTGTCAGAAAACCCTGATTTTCATTACAATGATTTTGTAACTAACTATGAACAATCAAAAAATGGGAATGACAAAATAGTAAGACATTGAAGATGGAAGTAGTTATTATAGCTCGTGATGTAGAACCTGCATCTCATAGGTTATTTCCCACATATGACCCAAAGAAAGATATGATAGAGTTCATGGTTGTTATGCCCCTAGCTAGAGATAACAATCCACTAGAGAGTCAGTTAGATCCATCTCAATTTCAAGTTAGCACCCTCCAAATGGATTTATCCAAAATTTAAAAAGTGGACAAGATAAATGTGTCAAATATGACCAACCAAGTGGTCTACAGTTTAGTGATGAAGTTGGAGAGAGAGAAATGAAAGCTTCAGGGCACAATAGATAAGTTAAAGGTAGACCTAGAAAATGAAAAGGCAAAGGAGAAAGCAGAAAAAAATAGGTGCAAAGAATTAGAGAAAAGGATAAAAAATCCTTCCTCTAAAGAAGCAATTGGATAGCAAGAACATATGGACGCAGAACTGAAAACTCTGAGGGAAAAATTGGAATAGAGAAAAAAAAAACTTGAGGATGAAAAAGCCTCGTCATTAGGTATATACAAAAGCTTGGAGAATGCAAGACAGGTAAAAAATAACTTAAATAAAGAATTGGAGAATGAGAGGGTAAAAATAAAATAGTGGGAAGATAAAGCAAAACTGTGGGAAGAGAAAGAAAAGAAAATAAGAAAACATAGTGAACACCAGTTCTTAGAAATGAGAGAAGACTTAAAGAAGGAAAATAATACAATTAAAAATTACAAAAACAACTTGAATGACCATGTAAATAATACAGTCAAGAAAATAAAAAAATACTTCTGGGGGAAAATAAAGGTGTTTTCTGATAGGTTGTGTGATTGGTTTGAACTGATTGAAAGTCTTAGAGATGTTTTTGGGAAGATGAAAGAGCACATTGAGAAGAACAAAAAAATTTGTTAGAGATAGAATACTGCAAAGCAGATTTTGCAAGAAATCAACACAACTAGTGACAGGCATTTGGCAAGCAAGGGAATTCAGGACCATGTTGGTGCATCAATAAAGGTGAACTTTGTCTTTCAAAAATGTCAAAAAATACTAGAAGAAGAGGAAACTCTTGCCTTATCCAGGCCAAAGCTTGCCAAGATGAATAATAAAAAAACCAAATTGATAACTCTTGGTTTGCCGAGTCCCGGTCTTGATTACTCATCAATGAATTTCATTGGAAGAGAAGCTCACAAAAAAAATTTGGAGGACATAATGACATCTGATTTAGGTAAGCTTCCTCAGGACAGAACTCATGAAGGCATTGCAAACTGCATCAAAAAATTGACAAATTTGAATGTAGTATTGGAAGGAACATTGCTTTCAACTTACTCTTCCAACTATGGATGGCTGACAAGGTTGCAGGTCATTTACTGTAACATCACAAATAATGACCTTCCAACTGACGAAGAATGGAGCATACTAAAGAAACTGACAGAATCATCTTGATCTCATCAATCATAGTATGTGAAATTACTTTGAGTTTCAATCATCTCTATATCTTTTTCTAATTGCTTGAATTGAGTTTAAAGTAACAAGTTTGAACTTTGTTTTTTGAACAAGATCAATGTTGTAGATGCTATTGCCAATGCTAATTTACTAAACTGGCCTGTCAAATGTAGAAATGTACAGTTGTAGAGATGTTTTAGACTTGTATTTGTCTTACTAATTTATATTTTGAGACTTCACATTAGGAAAATTGACCTAAAGCTGTTGTTGCTCCCTTGTTTCTATAATAGGGAATTCAGGGTGATTGGCTTAGGGTAATGAAATTGAAATTTGGCAATGGGTACGAGTCATTGACTTTTGTAAACAAAATCATAGAGTTGTGTTCTTACTAATATTAATGAATGAATTGTTACATTGTATCATATTTGTAATTAAATTAATGAGAATCAGTATTTCTAAGAATTGTAACATATGAATTTCTATGTTGTCAAAAAAAGAAAATGAAAAATCTACAAGAATTGTACCATATGAGATGAATAATGCAAATGAAAAACATTATTAATTATGGAATTGAATCTTGATGAGTATGACATTATCAACCACATTCATGTTTTTGACATTGGAATATGCTATTATGCATGATTGATGATGAGATACAGAAACTGACAGTAGACTTCAAGAAAAATTTTAATAAATACCTAGGACCTGCTACTTCTATAATGGTTCAAGTTGCCACATCATATCATTATTGGGATCCTCAGATTCATCACCATCAACTTCATAGCTTCCTTGGTTCTTCGATATGTTTTCTTCATTCTACATACCTCTACTTAACTAATGTTCACCGCTAGCAGTACCAGTAACAGTACATGAGTCAATGACATCATTGTCTCTGCCACTCCCACTTTGGTTTGAAATGTTGCCCAACCCTCTTCTCTGACATTTCTTCCTCCACAATTTTAGCTCCCTTTCATAAGGAAAAGTATTGATTTCATACCTGGATGTATAGAGCCTCAAGCAAGTTTCCAGATTCTTGTCTAGTTTGTTTCTTAGCTTTGACTTTAGGAATCCCAAAGCACTAAAAACTGTCTCATCCTCCACCGACCCCAATATCATGGTCAGACATAAATCAACAAGCTTGAAAAATTCTGATATTGAATTAATCAATATTTCACTCTCAGCTAGAATTTTCCAAAGCCTTATTGTCAATCCATCTTCATGTGGGTTCTGCATAATATTATATTGTTCCCTCATTGTCTATGAAAAATGACCTAATTGGTCTCTCAAACGAGATTCATCTAAAATTCCATCCAGAGTTACTCCATTTAACTCTATGTTTTTTCAAAAATGATCTATCAAAGTTAGTAGCTTAGTTCAAAAATATTTTGAATTGTTCAAACTCTAATATCGAGGAAACACAATAGCCATGGATTCAAGTAGTTTGACTGGAGGGAATCTTGCTCCAATTTGTGAGGAAAGATCATAGGCAATGTGCTTCATAGAAGCTATTACAGACTCAACGATATTGGTAAATTCTTCCCTTTTAACACTTGATACTCACTTCCTAGTGTTCTTTCCTAGTTCCTTGGACTCGACCCTAGCAAAGTAGTGCATTGGTATCTCAACTCTGTGAATTTCTAAACATAACTCCCTGTTTGCACTGATTTTTAAAAATTTATCAGGATTGTCCAAATCTATGATTTTCTGCCAACTGGAAAATTTTACATCATCACATGATCGATAGAGATTATCGAGCGTCATGCATGTCAATTTACACAGCGCAGAATATTCTACAATATGCATAGCTCTTTGTTAGCATTTTTCATTATATTTCTCATTTCCTCAAGCATGGGGAGAAGACCTACTAATGTTAAGAGTGTCTCTACATTACTTAACATTCACAGAAGCACATGAAATTTTGGTTACCCCACTTCATCACGACTTGAGTTAAATAGACCAAGAAATGATTGATATTTTGAAAAAACTCAATGCGCTGGTCCATCCAAAGAGATCCATCTAGTATCATTATCCTTATGAAGCTTGTTCCCATCGGTTAGTCCTTCGAAAAAGTGTTGAAATTCCCTCAATCATTTTGGACTTCAATAGAAGTATTGGTAGGGATCTTTGATTAAAACTTCAATTTTTTGTACTAGAGCATGCTTGCTGACAACTCCAAAAGCTAGATTCATTATGTGGGCCATAAAGTGAATGGGAGTAATGTAGGATGCATAAGAAGATTGTATCTTTGTGCAAAGACCACCCTTGTGGCCTTACATTACTAAAGCTCTATTTGCTCCAACACACACTAGCTTTTTGGCAATCGTCATGTCATTTATACCTCCATATTCAATTAGAGAAATCTTTACTACTTCAAATAAATTTTCCACTGTTGCATTATCCTTTATTTTAGAAACAGTTAGTAGATGAGGTTTGCGAACAAAATTGTGTATAGTATAAACATGCATGCATACCCAGGAAGTATTATCTATTGTTGTAACCTCATCTAAAGACAATGCAATAAAATTTGACTCTTTAATTTTTTCCTTTAGATCCTCTTTTTCAACCTCGGCAAGACAACTTGCCCATTCCCATCCACTGTTTACTGACCAGTGACTGTTAGGATAGTTACGAACTTTTAGAAAGTGTAATAAAGCACTCAATGATGGGAAGTCTATCATAGGATGCCCTCTACTCAAAATATTAAACAAAACACTTAATTGAATAGCTTTTCCCATTAGTTCTACTTCCAATGCTTTTCCAAAACAAAATCCAATTGAGCCTTTAACTTCACCAGGCTTCGCATTTATATTATGCTGAAATTCATATAATTCTACATTCCTAACATGTTGAGGTTCCTCCTTTTTTTTCCATCTTATCACTAATTTTTGAACTCCATCTATGGTTTTCTTTTCATAAACTTTACCCATATGCTTCTCTACGGTGTCAATTTTTAGTTGCAACCTCTTTTCCTTCTTATTTATCTTGGTGCAAATCTTACATCTGCATTCTATCGAAGGCTCACCTTCCATTGGATTTTCCACTAGTTCGATGAATGGATACTTTGACACCCATTCTACTTGAAAATTCCTCGACAGGTCCCACATCTGATCTTTTTTCAATTCTATATCTTTTTTTGAATTTTATTTTCTTTTCTTCTTCCCTGCACCATCATCTTCTTTGACATTCTCAGACTCATCCAAGTCATTTACATAATTATGGATACTCTGGGTATTTAACTAAAAATCTTCTTCAAGTTCATCGTGATCTAAGATATTAGGTTCCCTGACTTCTTCAATATGTCATGTAGGTTCAACTTGTGAATCTTCAAAATCATCTTGTGATGAAGTAGCTTCCCGATTTTGGCTAGAAATATTTCCAACACCATGACCAAAGTATGATGATAAGGTTTTGCATTTTTTTGGCCTCTCTTGGCTTTCCCCATATGCAGGAGCCTTACCCTTATTCTTGTTCGACATCTTGATTCTTCAATGAAATAAAGGCTACCAGCCTACCAGTGCAAAAAAAAAATGTTTACTTGTTGAAGAAGTCGTAATAGAACTATAATATATATAAATATGATTCATTGACCCTTAAATCATGTCTAAGGTCTCCTTGGTCACCACTGTTCACTAACTGGTCCCCACTAAATAAGAATAAACTCAAATTTACATAGTCGCTGAATAATAATCACTTACCTTTGCCTCAAATTCAATTGCAGTCATGACTTGCCAAAGCAGTCAAGACTCAATGGTCTAAACTCTCGCTATCGATCAAATTGAACCAAACCAAATCATGTACAATAAAAATGATCTATGAATGTATTTATACTAATCCTATATTGGAAAATTCAGCAAGAGGTATTAGGTCTACAAATATTTGGTGAAGCCCGCGTAATTATAAAACATCTTGTGTTATTTGTGAGGTGATTATGGGTCATCCAATACCTTGGTATGATTAATAAAGTTCATGAAAATGCATCAATTTGAGACATGCATCCATAAAATGCCAGGCGAATTTGGGGCCGCCTAAATATATATATATATATATATATAACTATTGGCAAATATAGGACGTCCATTTGGGGCTTCTTGGAAATTACAGGCGAATGTTTAAAATATGTCAAGCCCAAAAATTATATGCCATTGGCAATAATGTGAAAGAAATGGACAAAATTAAATAAACCGATGGGCGATGGGCCCGACCATTGGACCCAATTTTAATAAATGCAAGGCGATAGGGTCTATCCCATATGGGCAATATATTCACCAAATCACAGGTTGTCAACATGTGACATTCACCAAATGGTGAATAATCACCACTAAATTTTTCCCTAGTGTGTGTAGAGATCCAAGGTGTTTAGGATGCTTACTAATAGTCTTAGTTAATGCTTTGCTAGGCTTGAGGGGACCTAAGGAGTTTGTCTTGTATGCCATTTGTATATGTCATTCAATCAAAGCATAGGTTTGACTATGGAAAATGGAGAAATGAGTGAAGTAATGGTCCTAGGAGTTATAATTTTGCCTTAGAGGTCATTTGAGACCTATTGTGATGACTTAGTAAAAGTTGTCATAAAAGATGTAAAAGTTGTCAATGACAACTTTGCAATTTTGCAGAGTTGTCATGACAACATTTTGTCAAAATGGTTGTCCAAGAGCCAAGGGTAGTTAGGGGTTTCTAACCACCTAGCTCAGTTGTCTAAAGCCTATATATGACATTTTCCAACCAAAACATAGGGTTGGATCTCAGAAATAAGTTTAGTTTTTGTTTTGTATTAGACTGGTGTGACTGTAATAGCGTGACAGTGAATAGAAGCTCGACTATCCTTCATAAATGGATTAGACCAGAGCATTTTCTTTTCATGTAATAGTTCTTTATGGTTTTCTAATTTTTTTTTGCTTTGGTTTGATTATCTAGGTTTTCTTTTGGTGTGTTAATAAAATCCTCCTCTGTGACCAATTTGTTGGTGTATTCAGAGTAGAGGTCAATAAGATGACCCTAACTTGAGATCCCATGGAAGGAACTATACAACCTCTTGGGAAATGTTAGGGTATTGTAAATATCTTGTAAATATGTATTCTTATGACCAGGTTTGTAGTTGAAGGAATTTTGGAGTCAAGCCCTAGGCAAACCAGAGTATGCCCGGTTAGAGAGCTTGACATTGATCCAGCAAATGAGAGAAGGCTTGGGGATTGAGGAGGTCAATCCAAGTGTATAATAGGGAAGCTTAGAGGTAAAAAACTCAATCCTAAAGAGGAGAGTCTTTGATCAATCTAGCAAGAGGTGTAAACATCAAACCCTCACTAAAAAATAGAGAGACTTAATTAGGCCTAGAAAATAGGATTGATTGTAGGAAGGTATAGTACGGATGCCTTGAGGACCCAAGGACTTTTGATTCCATGAGAACTTCAAAAAGGGTGTCAGAATATGTGATTAGTTTGGAAACTTTTTTGGGAAGTTGCAAAGTTATACCCTAAAAAGTGAGTTGGGGGACCTACAAGGACCTAATAGGCTTTAGGCCTAGTTTTTGGAGGTCGACTTGTGAGGGAAGATAGTTGGATGGTGGAGCACCTCAAAAATTTTCAAACAAGAAGAAAAAGGATCCTTCTAACATAGTTGCAAAGACATAGCAATTATTTGGTAAGAGGATGAATTCCATGGTAGATTTCACGTGAAGGAGATTAAGGAAAAGGAAGGGAAATACACCTTGATAGTGAGGTCTAGTGGAGAGGAGGATATTGACAAGAATCCCTTAGAGAATAGGTTCTAAGGGAAACCTATAATAGGTCAAGATAATTCCTAGAGTAAGTCCTAAGATGAATAGGACTAGTTAGAAAAAGACCTCCCTATCAAATTGGTATCAGAGCCAATCAAAGATTGGGGTAAGACATTAGTGTATGTCAAAATTAGTGGGAGATTCCACCATGGTAACCAATTTGGAAAGGGAAGTGGTAGAACAAAAGGAGAGGAAATAGATTCTAGAGGAGACTATTGAAGATTTGAAAGATAAGCTTGATAAAGTTGCAGAAGAAGCCGGTAAGATGAAGGAGAAGTTGGAAGTTGAAGATGAAAAAGGTAAAACAATAGTTGAGGATGATTACATCCCTAAACCAGACCCACCTATACAAGAGGAACCCTTCCTAAAAGTCATCAAGGCATTGGGAGGCAAAGAACTTGAGGGGATACCCTTGTTCACTGGTGAGATGGATTCAGAGCTAGTCATGGAGTGGATTGAAGGGATGGAGAATTATTTTGAGTGTGAAGGTGTCTCAAAGGCACAAAGGGTGAAGGTTTCCAAGTCAAGACTCAGGGGACTGGCCCTAACATGGTGGAAGTTCCTTCAAGAAGAGAGGGAAAGAGAGGGGAAAATACCTATAGCCAATTGGAGAGCTATGGTAACAAAGATCAAAGATAATTATCTACCAGAGGATCATGAGATCCAAATGCATAAGAAGAGACAAAATCTCTGACAAAAGGAGATGGAAGTGGCCTCTTACACCGAGGAGTTTCAAAAACTCTAATTGAGGTCCAACGTTCAAGAAGAGGAGAGTATCTGGGTTGCTAGATACTTGGGTGGATTAAGGTAGAGTATCCAAGAAGAGATTAGTTTGTGGACTCCTACTACTTTCCAAAAGTGATTTCAATTAGCACTTAAGGTAGAAGAGAAGAAAAAGAAGAAGAAAGATTCTACTCCAAGGGGTAGAGGTAGAGGGAGATACTCTAGAGGACATAGAGGTGGCTATGGTGGCAAAGGTAATGAGCCAAGAATTCAAGGAGACTCTAAACTGGTTGTTAAAATCAGTGAGCCAAGTAGAAGAGGGAATTATGAAAGAGGTAAAGGATTCCAAAGTGGAAGAAGTAGATCAAGTGGTTTCAGAAGAGGGTCACACTTTGCAAGCATTAAGTGCTACAATTGTGGACAATTAGGCCACCCTACCTATAGGTGCCCTGACAAAGCTTATAGTTCACAAGGGGAGAAGAAGATATCTTATGCACAAGAGGAAGTGAGTAGTGTGAAGTCACTTGAGGTTAGTTTGGATTCAGAACATGGTGAAAACCTTATGTTTAGGAGGGTTCTACTCAAGGAACTAGTCAAGGAGGAACCTAAGCATAGAAGGGATCTCTTTAGGATCAAATGCAAGATCCTTGGTAAAGTTTATAAATTTATCATTGATTTAGGTTCAATTGATAACATAATCTTAGAGGAGGCAGTCCAAAATCTAAAACTTGAAAGGATACCTCATACACATCCTTACAAGGTGACTTGGTTAAACAAGGGGTAGAATATTCTATTGAATGAACAAGTATGGGTGGAGTTCATGATAGGTGGTTATCAAGATAAGATGTTATGTGACATCCTACCAATGGATTCTTTCCATTTTCTATTAGGAAGGCCATGGCAATATGATCGGGATGCAGTCTATCACGGGAAGAAGAATTTGTATAACATCAAGAAGGATGGAGTGACCTATAAAATATAGTCACTTGTGGAGGAAGGAGCTACAAGTTCAAGTGATCCTAATGTACTTTTGATGAGTGGGAAGGAGTTCTTTCATGAACTCAAGGAAGAGGAAGGAGTGGGACTAGCCATAGTCCTAAAACCCAAGGAAGAGACCAGGGTACTACACCCCACATTGCCAAAATAAGTACAACACCTATTGGATCAATTTAAGGATATAATTAGTGATGGGACACTAGCTAATATTCCTCCTTAAAGAGAAATCAATCATCAAATTTATTTTGTCCCTGGAGCATCTTTTCCTAACAAAGCAACCTATAAAGTGACCCCAAACCAGAACAAAGAGATTGCAAGGTAGATTCAAGAACTTCTTGATCAAGAGTTGATAAGAAAGAGCATTAGCTCATGTGCCTATCCCAGTGGTTTTGGCACCAAAGAAGGGAGGTAATTGGAGGTTATGTATTGATTCTATGGAAATCAATAGGATAACCATTAGATATAGGTTTCCTATTCCTAGAATAGAAGACCTTATGGATTGTCTTGGGGGGTCTCAATACTTCACCAAAATTGACCTTAAAAGTGGGTATCACCAAATTAGGATAAAGGAAGGGGATGAGTGTAATTCAGCCTTCAAAACAAATGAGGGTCTTTATGAATGGTTAGTTATGCCCTTTGGGCTTACAAATGCACCTAGTATATTCATGAGATTAATGAATGAGGTCCTAAAGGATTACATAGGTAGTTTTGTTGTGATGTACTTAGATGATATTCTCATCTTTAGAAAGACCAAGGAGGAACATATGAAGCACCTAGAGCTTATCCTAAGAAGGTTACATAAGGATAAACTAGCCATCAATCTAGAGAAGAGTGAATTCCTCAAATAAGAACTAGTCTACCTAGGCTTTGTGGTGTCTCAAGGTGACCTTAAGATGGATCCAAGTAAAGTGGAAGTCATAATAAGTTGGCTCACTCCTAAAATAGGGACAAAAGTGAGGAGCTTCTATGGATTAGGTCAGTTCTATAGGAAGTTCATAAGAGGATTTAGTGAGATATATGCACCTATGCTTAATACTATCAAAGGAGGAGCTAAGACCAAGTTTGTGTGGACCAAGGCAGCTCAAGAAGGGTTTGAAAAATAGACATAGAGAGTGTAAAATCAGCCTATCCTAGTCCTACCAAGCTTTGACAAGCTATTTATAGTTGAATGTGATGCAAGAAACATAGCAGTGGGAGTAGTTTTGAACCAAGAAGGAAAACTGGTTGTATTTTTTAGTGAGAGATTGAATGAGGCTAAGTCAAGGTATTCCTCATATGATTTGGAGATCTACGCTTTGATCCAAGCACTTAAGAAGTGGAGGAACTACCTATTTCCTAAGGAGTTTGTGGTCTATATAGACAATCAAGCATTACGCTACATGAACACTCAAGATAAGCTAAGTCATAGGCACATCAAATGGATGGAGTTTCTCCAAGCCTATACCTTTACTATTAAACATAAGAAGGGTCTTAACAATAAGGTATTTGATGCATTAAGCTAAAGGTTGCTAACTATTGAAGAAATCCAGCTTCAGAGCATTGGTGTGGAAGGATTTAAAAAAATTTACAAGGAGGATGAGGACTTCTCCAAGGAATATAAGGTATGTAATGATTTTGAGAATCAATTTCATAGTGAGTTTTCTAACTACACATTGCAGAATGGTTTATTATTCAAAGGTAACTAGTTATGTGTACCCAAAGGTTCAATGAGAGAGAACCTTATACAAGAAAATCATAATGGGAGCCTTAGTGGACACTTTGGCTTGAATAAGACATTCAACCTAGTACAAAGGTTTTAATATTGACCCAAGATGCCAAGGGATGTTAGGAGGTATGTAGAGAAATGTATTGTTTTCCAAAAATCTAAAGGCACATCTACCAATGCAAGGTTATATCAACCTTTACCAATCCCTAATAGGCCATGGGAGTGTCTAAGTATGGATTTTATAGTAGGCTTGCCTAAGACTACTATTGGTTTTGATAGTGTCTTTGCGGTGGTTGATATGTTTAGTAAAATGATCCATTTCATAGCATGTAAGACCACACATGATGCTAGCTATATAGCACACCTTTTATTCAAAGAAGTGGTAAGGATTCATGGCCTACCAATCAGTATTGTGTCAGATAGGGATGTCAAGTTTATGGGACACTTCTAGAATACTTTGTGGAAGAGACTAGGAACCAACCTTGCATTTGGGTCAGCCTATCATCCTCAAATGGATGGCCAAAAAAAGGTGATAAATAGAGTGTTGGGAAGCCTCTTAAGATGTCTTACAAAGGAGTATGGACAAGCGTGGGACTAGATGTTACCACAAACTGAATTTTCTTACAATGACAACATAAACAGGTCTACCAACAAGAGACCATTTGAAGTGGTGTATGACATGCACTCAAGAGGTGTGTGTGAACTCAGAGAACAAGGAAATTAAGGGGGATTGAGTGGTCATCCTGATGACTTTTCTTAATCTATGAAAGAGGTACATGAACAGGTAGGGAGGACATTGGTAGAAGCCAATCAAAAAGTAAAGGCTAGAGTTGATGAAAGGAGAAAGGATTTGAAATTTGAGGTAGGTGATTAGGTGATGACACACCTCAATAAGGAAAGGCTTAAGAAAGGCATACCTAGAAAGCTTAAAATGAAAAGGGTTGGACCATGTAAGGTTTTAGCTAAGTATGGCACAAATGCATACAAAATAGGCCTACCAAGTGACCTGTCAATATCTCTAATTTTCAATGTCCAAGACTTGGTTAGATACAAAGGATTAGATATGAAAGATGAATAAAATAGTCTAGATTTCCATGCTAATGTCAAATACCTCAAAATAATAGTCCAAATGAAGCCCCAAGCTTAGAAGATACTAGACTCAAGGGTGAAGAAACAAACTAGGCATGGGGTCTACATGGAGCACCTTGTGAAGTGGAAGTCTCTACCTAAATCAGAGGCTCAATGGATTGAAGAGAATAGTTTCAAGAAGATAGTAATTGATTTGGCACTCTTGTCTCCTAATGTCACCTAGCTTCTTTTCCCAGGGGGAGTATGGTGCAGGTTCACCTAGGTTCTTGGCTAATCTAACTCCTAGTTTTGGCTTGTAGTGACCTTAGCCAAGTCATTGTCCAATAAGGACTTAGTTTTCCCTTGGTGTGTGTGTGTGTAGAGATCCAAGGTGTTTAGGATGGTTACTAATAGTCTTAGTTAAGGATTTACTAGGCTTGAGGGGACATAAGGAGTTTGGCTTGTATGCCATTTGTATATGTCAGTTAGTCAAAGCATAGGTTTGACTATGGAAAATTGAGAAATGATTGAAGTTATGGTCCTAGGAGTTATAATTTGGCCTTAGAGGTCATTTGAGACCTATTAGGATGACTTAGTAAAAGTTGTCATAAAAGATGTAAAAGTTGTCATGACAACATTTTGTCAAAGTGGTTGTTCGAGAACCAGGGGTAGTTAGGGGTTTCTAATCAACCTAGCTCAGTTTCTGATCAAAACATAGGGTTGGATCTCAAAAATAAGTTTAGTTTTTATTTTGTATTAGACTGGTGTGACTGTAATAGCGTGATAGTGAATAGAAGCTCGACTATCCTTCATAAATGGATTAGACTAGAGCATTTTATTAGCATGTAATAGTTCTTTATGGTTTTCTACATTGTTTTGTGCTTTTTTTTTATTAGCTAGGTTTTCTTTTGGTGTGTTAATAAAATCCTCCTTTGTGCTTAGTTTGCTAGTGTATTCAGAGTAGAGGTCAATAAAATGACCCTAACTTGAAATCCCATGGAAGGAACTATACGGCCTCTTAGGAAATGTTAGGGTATTGTAAATATCTTATAAATATGTATTCTTATGACCAGGTTTGCAATGGAAGTGATTTTGGAGTCAAGCCCTAGGCGAGCTAGAGCATGCTTGGTTAGAGAGTTGTACATTGATCTAGCAAATGAGAGAAGGCTCGGGGATTGAGGAGGTCAGTCCAAGTGTAGAATAGGGAATCTTAGAGGTCAAAGACTCAATCCTAAAGAAGAGATCCTTTTATCAATCTAGCAAGAGGTAAACATCAAACCCTCACTAAAAAATAGATAGACTTAATTAGGCCTAGAAAATAGGCTTGATTATAGGAAGGTATAGTATGGATGCCTTGAGGACCCAAGGACTTGTGATTCCATGAGAAATTTGAAAAGGGTGTTAGAATATGTGATTATTTTGTAAACATTTTTTGGAAGTTGTGGAGTTATACCCTGAAAAGTGAGTTGGGAGACCTACAAGGACCTAATAGGCTTTAGGCCTAGTTTTTGGAGATCGACTTGTGAGGGAAGATAGTTGGATGGTGGAGCACCTCAAAAATTTTCAAACAAGAAGAAAAAGGATCCTTCTAACATAATTGCAAAGACATAGCAATTATTTGGTAAGAGGATGAATTCCATGGTAGAGTTCATGTGAAGGAGATTAAGGACAAGGAAGGGAAATACACCTTGGTAGTGAGGTCTAGTGGAGAGGAGGAGATTGAAAATAATCCCTCAAAGAATAGGGTCTAAGGGAACCCTAGAATAGGTCAAGAGAAGGCCTAGAGTAAGTCCTAAGAGGAATAGGACTAGTTAGCAAAAGACCTCCCTATCACAGTTCCTTTAAGATATCTAAAGATTCTCTTCACAATAATCATATGTGTCTCTTTAGGATTAGAAGAAAGTCTTTCCACAATACCAAAAACATGTGCAATATATGGCCTACTATTAACAACATATTATAGCTTATCAATCATGGATCTATACAAAGTTTCATTCACCTCGCTAGAGTCATCTTCTTTTGACAATTTGCATCTAGTAATCATCGGTGTACCAACCGGTCTTGAGTCTTCCATCCCAAAAGTTTTTAGGATCTCTTTGATGTATTTTGACTGTGTTATGTATATTCCAGGCTTGACCTATTAAATTTTCAATCCAATGAATAATTTTATCTCTCCAATCATTGATATTTCAAATTCCTTCCTCATTTCATCAGAAAATGATCTACACATTGACTCATTTCTTCTAAATATGATATCATCAACAAAGATTTCAACTATTAACACCTTATCTTCAAATTCACTTTTCAAGTACATATTACTATTATCACTAGTTCTAATGAAACCTATTGTCATTAGATATGAGTGGAGTCCAGGGATAACTTTAAGGAACCCCCCCCTCCTGAAAAGTATAAAATTGTGGCGAATCACATGTGATTTGGGTGAAAAAAATTTAATAGTGTTGGCGAATTATGCATTAATCTATGGATATTTGGTGGTGAATTTTTTAATAGTTTACACAATTTTTATTAAAAAATGGTGATTATAATTTATTTTTTTAATAAATTTATTACTATTGATGGCGAATTATGTTTTGAAATATGGATATTGGTTGGCGAATATTTTAATAACCAATACCATTTTTATAAAAAATGGTGAAATTATTTTCCAAATAGTTGAATTAATTTATTTGTTATTGGAAATTTGAATACTAACACGTTGCATCGGGTCCCACAGTCCCAGTCCCATCACCCATGACTATGACGTCAGACTCAAATGACAAACGTCCATTGGATTTAATACGTATCAATGGCCAAAGATGAATTTCAGGCATATTGCTGGTCCTTATAACATTTACTGAAAACTATTAGTGGAAACATGACACGTGTCATGTTTGCACCGATAGTTTTCAGTAAATGTTATAAGGACCAGCAATATGCTCGAAAAGTATCATTCTTAATTTGGCATTTATTATATAGAAATAAAGTAAAGTTTTAAGTAATGTACTGAGTATATTACCATTTACCATAGGCGATGCGTAGAATTAAAGCAATGTACTAAGTATATTTATTATCATATTGATTTGAAATTTGAATTAATTGTAGAATTAAAGCAATGTACTAACAGATACGTGTAATCTATTCATTACCTCGATAGAATAATTTGTTAGAGTTAAGGCTTGAATGAAAAGTAAAATGTCATCTCATCTAAGGAGTCAAGGACATTGTTTTTTGACCATTTGATGATCTTACATCAATGGTAAAGCTTCATTTCCTAACACCATTTTGCAGCTAAACGTACATTGCTTATTGTTTCTGCAGAGTGGGCATAGGTTTTAAGGGTTTTTATAATAAAGAATTGTTATGTCCGCCTACGTGGAGTGGTCCTTTAGGCCTTCATTATTCCCAAGATAGAAAATGTCTTATCATTTCCAATTTCACCTATTGTTGCATTAAATCTAAAAGATTTGGAGATTTTTGGAGTCAAAAATTTGGACAATTACCATTAATGTTACGATTTATTAGAGCTTTAGCGAAAATGGAATGATTTTCAATGAGGTCTTATAAATAGATCAATCTATGCTCCTTAATTTACAATTGTGAAAGCATATTAGTCTGCGAGTGCTAGGTTTTCTATGATAGTCTATGAGTGCTAGGTTTTCACTTCTCTGTGAGTGTGAAAGCATAATTGTGAGACTAAGAATAGTCTGTGAGTGTGAAAGCATAATTGTGAGACTGAGAATGGACACTCCTGTTCATTTGAGATGCCTTTCCTTGGAGGACCAAAAGGCTTTTTTGGGCCTGGTCACAGACCCAATCTTGGCATATGTCACTACGGAGTTGGGAGTCTTCACCATGGAGGCTATAAGGATGGTCCTCGGTCGTGAGTTTATTGAGAATGAAAATTGGTATAGAGTCGGGACTGACATTTCATCTCGCTTCTTGTCATCTTTGTTGGACCTTGGGGGGGAAAAGGTTGATATGTTAATGCTTTTGAGAAAAGTTTTCAAACAAGACTACCTCGGCGACGATGTAGCGGTTGCCGTATTTTCAAAATATTGGGGTTGGAATTCCTTGGGAAAATGATTTGCCTAAGATTCTACAACCAACTGTGGTTGTTCCTAGGAAACCATTCCTACTTAACCTTGATGTCGAGCAGCTCACGCGTCATCGTAAGTGGGCACGGATTAGGAGGGATTTCCTCTGGAAGTGGCACATACTGGAGGAACCCAGGGACTATCTATGGCTGGAAGATTTCCTGAGCATTATCCTCACTTTAGAATTCCACACAGCAGGAACGGAGCTGGATAGTCCATGAATCATGATACTCTCTACTTCTACTGTCTACTCTCTAGTCTGAGTCACCTTGATACTAATTCTACGTAGTCTAGTCTCCCTAGTAGTACCAGGGTTTTTGTAAAAAAACTTTTTGAAATGATATATATTGTAAATTTGTAATCGCAATGCAGATATGTATAATGTAACTATGTTAAAAAATATAATATGATAATGTTTTAAGAATTTTGAAGTGCTACTTCTATTCTTTTTTGTTATTATTATAAGAATCATTAATTATATTTTGCCAAATATAATATAAATTTTTTTTGTTAAATAATTAAATGTTTCCAAACTTCATCATTCAATGGTGACTAGGTAATATAGTTATAATATAGTTAATGATTAATATTCATTAGTGTATGTTAAATTATTAATATTTTAAAATCATGACAATCGTTAGATTACGATAGATGAACGGCTGAAGTTGTATTTCAAAAGTTCTATGGATTTCAAAAAGCTTTTCTGAAAACTCGCTCTGGAAACGTGACATGTTGAAAGTTGACATGTAATGTTTTAGAAAGATTACGAATGATTACCTTACATGACGTCACATCGAAACTCATTACTCACTCCAAAAATGTGACACGTTGAAAGTTGACGTGTAATGTTTTAGAAAGATTAAGAACGTTTACATTACACATGTATGATGTAGAAAGATTACTTTACCATTTAACGAAAGGATTTTAACATTTACTTTTTTAAAACCTATCGACTCATACTCATAGCAGCAGAGTTAAAAAGAACTGTTGAACGAGAACCATCGCTGGAGATTTTGAAATTGAGACTGTAATTTGTGAGAGCCTTAGCCGTTCGAACTTATATCTATTCTAATTTCAAAATTCAAAGTTTAATTTTGGGTAAGTACTAAGTTTAACTTGATATTGAAATTTTAATTCTTGCATGTTCTATTGGGGTTTTCTTAAATTGGGGTTTTCTTCAATTGGGGTTTTCTTAATTAGTTAGTTAATATATGTGATATTATTACTATTAGTAAATATCTGTGAATCTTTGTTTTTTAATTTTTCCAAAGAACAATGGGGAAAGTGAAAACTCAAGGCCTAGGGCAAGCAGAAGGGAAAACTGTAATGAACTTTAGAAAACTAGTACAAATCCCTGGTTTCACCGATGAGTATCACGATGTTTATGATCCTGTTATCGAAGGTGAAAAGAGAGTTATAGAAATTAAACATACATTGTGCAGTAAGGCAACTGGGCCAAGGAGGTCTGAATTTATAAAATTTAACGCAGCGGTAGGTGTAATAACCAATAAAGTTGCTTCCTGGGATGTTGGTCTGGGTAACATGTTGTTACCCGAAGTTTTCCCTTGCCCAAAAATTGTCAAGATTTGTGTAGAAAATTATGATGAAGAAAAAAAATCAATTGTGAATAAACAAACTCAGGAAGAAATTTTAACAATAACCCAGGAAGAATTTGTCAGTTTGCTAAACCTAGGGTTTGACCCACAAAACTGTAATGCCAAAATCGACCTGGGAGTGCTGGCAGAGCAATATGAGGTAGTCCCGCAAGACACAAAAGATTCATTTGTAAAGGGTCTAATAGTTGCAGAGGCAAAGGCTTCATTGGGTGAGAACCATAAGCCTCCTTGTGATTTTAAGGTTTTTGTGCCATGGGTTCAGGATACTATATCCTTGCTATCATTTTGCCTGGGACTGGAAAACAATAGGGAAGTGAGTGCCAACATTCTTCAATTCATTTGGGATATCCATTGTCTGAATGAACCAGTAAGATATAATTTTGTTGGACACGTGGTTGAATCGATGCAAGAACAATTAGCATTGATTAAAAGAGGCAATTCTAAGACATTTAGGTTCACAACCTACTTGTGCTATCTTCTGCTAGCCAAGAATGCTACAATATTAATGAGCAATGGCAACAAGCTTGAAATTTAGAGGGGGACAGGTACTCCAAATCCAATATATAATTGGACACCTCAGATAAGATTGTATGATAACAGAAGGAATTACAGTAATTTTGTAGACTTCTTTTTGGCCCCATTGTATAAAGAAATAACAAGCACTCCAATGCCCAGATTGTCTACTTCATGTAGGGATTGCATCCAACTTGGAAGCACAACTCAATTGGCTGACTGGTACTTAATGGAAGATTACACTGTGCTAAAGTTTTACGGATCAGAACTGCAACCCCACAAACTTCCAATGCATGTGACAAACAGGGTGTTTGTAGTAGAATATGTAGTACAACTAGAGAGCACAGATAGAATCTTCTCTGGCCAATCAAAGAAGAGCATATTCCCTTCCTTACCTTTCTCAATTGGAGGGTTAACATTTGAGAGAAAGGCTTTCCAAGTGGCACAATTTTTTTTAGATATTTTTCAATTTGATTTAGAGTGGTACTAGAAGTATGATCCACTCAACGTCATTCAAGAAAGGCTTGTTGCTAATAAGAACTCTGCAAACTTATTTCAACATTAAATTAAACCATTGCTAGAGAAGTTCAAAAATAAGGATAGCTGGGATGACGTTAGAAACGAGATGGAGAAATTTTTCATTGAGGAAAACATTTCAGTTGAACAGTTGTCATCACAAATTATGACAACAATAAATCAGGGCATTGTACAGCCTAGGATGTCCTTTAATTTCTATGACAAAGCTACTCAGCCATCAAACATAAAAATACCAAAGAGAATAGCAGAAGCTTGTAAGGATAGAAAATGGACTAGAATGAAAATGGATGATTTTTGGAGTATAAGAAAGGCTCTTGGTGAACCAAAGACTAGTGAAAATTTGGATGACATAGATGAGGATATAGATTTTAGCAAATTGTGGAATATGGAGCATCCTAACTCCGCATATGACAGCAGTGATCTAGATGATCATGATATTGATAATGCATGTACTCCACAGACTGGGAGTCACTGTGAAATCTCCGAGGACCGAAAAAATGTATATAGCAAAGGGGCAATCATTGTTGAAAAAATAGGTTATAAAGGTGGTGGTTTGGGTCCCATAGGAGAAGGCATCTGGAATACAATTCAGACAGAAAAAACTACTTATGATCATGGTGCAGGACTTGGATCTGATAGTGGACCTAGTGGTAGTACTAGTGGCATTTGTGGGACTGGCATTGGTAGGAGTGGGCACCTTATAGAATGAGTTCCCTCTCTAAAGAG
Source organism: Chamaecyparis obtusa (assembly GCA_027943335.1). NCBI lineage: Eukaryota > Viridiplantae > Streptophyta > Pinopsida > Cupressales > Cupressaceae > Chamaecyparis > Chamaecyparis obtusa. Next base: position 297,781 of record BSBK01004199.1, on the reverse strand, counting down.
GCCACTAGAATCTACATAGAATCCCATACAAGAAGATAGTGTCAAGAAGCAAAAGTTTTCCATTTCCAGTTCCAGTTCCAGAACAATGACATTAGATCATAAAGAAGTGTTGCCAATTTCAGGTTCAGCAAAATCCTCTAGAAGTTCAAATCCTCAAAGAGCATTAGTTAGATCAACAACCATTGCAAGCTCTGCCTCTTCTTCACCTTTCAAAAATTCAAATACTTCTGCAACACCAGATTTTCATTTCAAGGATTTCTATAATAATTTTGCAGAAACAAAAACAAAGAATAAGGAATCAAAGAAGGCATTGGAGTCTGGTGCCTTTACTGCAGCTGCACGGGAACAACTTGCATCCAATAGGGTTTTTCCAACATATGACCCAAAGAGAGACATGATGGAGTTCATGGTTGTTATTCCACCAAACAAAGATGGAAACCCACCAGAGAGTCAAATAAATCACTCTAAATTTGAACTTAGCACTCTCCAAATGGATTTTTCCAAAGTAAAAAATGTGGACAAAATCAATGTATCAAAGTCTACAAACCAAGTGGTCTATAGTGCACTGCTAAAGGTGGAAAGAGATAAAATCAAGCTCGAGAAAAATATAGAAAAGTTACAAGCAGACATTGGCAATGAAAAAGCAAAGAGGAAAGCTTCGGAGAATAGTTTGAAAGAATTGCAAAACAAGATTAAAAAATCAGCAGATACAAAGCAAGGACATGCTAAGGTGGTAGTGAAGGAACAAGAGTAGGAGCAAGTGAAACTGAAGGAACAGGAACTGAGGGGAAAATTGGTAGAAATGATAAAAAACCTTGACAAAGAAAGAGCCAATTCAGAAAAGTTATTTAAAAATCTGGAGAGTAATGCTGCCTCTCAGGCGGATAAAACCAATCATTGGGAACAAAAAGTAGTAGAAGAGAAAAATAATTGTGAAAAAATGGCAAAAGAACTAAAGAAGGCCAATTGTACAATAGCTTGTATTGGTGATGTCTACTAGCTTGTATTACAAAAGAACACATTTGGGGCCAAATATTGGTGATGTCTAATAGCTTGTATGACTGGTTTGAAATGCTTCAAAGTATCAGAGTATGTTACTTGAAGCTCCAAAACAACATTCAATAGAACATGGATGTTGTCAACAAAGAAAAGACAACAAAAGATATTATGCAACAACTCTATAGTAAGAGTGATAATTATCTATCAAACAAGGGAATTAGCAACTGCCTTGATGCATCAGTAAAGGTATCAAGTATCATTCGCAAATGTGAGAAGCCACGGGAAGCACAGGAATTGGATGACAAAGCTAAGCAGAAGATCACAAAGATGGAACAAAGGAAAGTGAAAATTGAAAGTCTTGGTTTGCCTAAGGGATTTGAAGCAAATCAGTTCATTGGAAGAGAAAATTACAAAACAAGGTTGCAAGACAAAATAAATACTGATGTGCTCCTTCTCCCTACAGACATATCTCCTAATGCATTCTTGGATTTCATCAAACCAATGAGAACTTTGAATGGACTTTTAGAATCAACGGTGCTATCAAGTCACACTTCCAAATATGAATTTCTAACGAAGTTGCAGGAGTGTGACTATACTATGAACCAAATTATTCTGCCATCAAAGGATGTTTGGAGTGGCCTACAAAGATTGCTCTGAATTTTGAACTACTTTAAATTGTAATATATTGAAAATGAATACAAAACAAATTTTGCTTTATGATTCTATCTAATTTTCATGTTTTCCAATTCAATGTATATTGAGTTACTCTATTTTATTCATTTATTTTAGTTGAGTTACTCTATTATATGCTATTGGAATACAAAATTTCATTCAGGAATTTCAAATTCAAATATGAATGATCATTGATGACATGATATAAACTACACTCTACAGTAATAATACTCTTTGTTCTCAAATTTTAATGATGAAACATAATACATTCTTGCTTTTCTAAAATGAACATTGAATGATAGGATATCATATAGTAGTTAATAAGTTCAAAAAATACCTATTGGTTGCCACTGCTAATTTAACAGAAATTTCCTAAATTTTCCAATTCATCTCTGTGTCGTCATCATCATCCAATTCTGGTATTCCAGTTGCTTCATTGTTCTCTTCATTTTTGTTTGTGTCTTCTTCAAGTTTACTTTGACCTCCGCTTCTATGACTCCCAATCCCATCACCAGTGCCACTGCCAACTGTACTTGTCCCACTTGGAGTCACTGTAGGAGATTGGTTAATGGTGTTTCCCACCCCTCTTCTTTTGCATCTTTTCTTCTAGATTTCCATTTCTTTTTGATAAGGAAAAGTATTGACATCATACCTAGATGTGTATACCCTCAAGCATGATTCCAAATTCTTGTCTAGTTTATTTCTTAGCTTTGATTTTAGGAAGCCCAAAGCACAGAAAACTCTCTCATCCTCCACTGAACCCAATATCATGGTTTGACATAGATTAGCAAGCTTGAAGTACTCTGAAATTTCTTCACGCAACATTGTGCTTTGTTTTAGTTCTATCCAAAGCTTTGTTGTCAAGCCCTCTTCATGTGGGTTATGCATTAATTGATATTGATGCTTCATAGTCCTTGCAAAGGTGCCTGATTGATTGTTGTCTAAGAAGACCCTCATCTAATATTCCTTTGATAGTCACTCCATTGAATTCTATAGATTTGTAAAATTCCTTTATCAAAGTCAACAGCCTTTTACGATAATCTTCCTTAGAGTTGAAGGATCAATATTGAGGAAACACAATTGCCATGGCCTCAAGCAGTTGATCATATGGGAATCATGATCTTATTTCAAAGGAAACTATATAGGCTATGTCCCTTGCATTAGCTGTTATAGACTTGACGATCTTGGTAAACTCTTCCCTTGTAACTCTTGTAGCTCACTTCTTTGGGGCACTATAGTACATTGGTATCTGAAATCCCCTTACACAAACACATAAATCTCCATTTTCAATGATCTTTAAATAATTATCAGGATTGTCCAAATCTGTTAGTTTCTGCCAGTGATTAAATCTATCATCGGATAAATTTAGGTTAGTATGATAGAGACTATCGAGGGCTTGGCATGACATTTTACGCAAGTGAGCATATTCTACAATATACATGGCTCTTTGTTGGGCTTTTTTCATAATTAACGTCATTTCTTCTAGCATGGGAAGAAGAGATGCCAAAGTCAAAAGTGTCTCTATATTGCTCAACCTCCGAAGCAGGTCGCCACATCTCTGATTTTTTGCATTGTCCCAATTTTTGTACATCAGTCCAATCAAAGATTGATATTCAGAAAATACTCGATGCGTTGGTCCATCCAAAGAGATCCATCCGGTATCAACATCTTTAAGAAGCTTGTTTCCATCGGTAATTCCATCATCAAAGTGCTGAAATTCCCTAAAATGTTTGGGACTTTGAAAAAAATATGCGTACAACTCTCTTACTAAATCTTCAACCTTGTTTACTGAAGGAAACTTCTTCACAACTCTAAAAGCAAGATTCATCCTGTGGGCCATACAGTGAATGCCAACAACATATGGTGAACAAGAAGCCTGCATCTTTGTGCAAAGACCATTCCTTTGACCTTGCATTACTGAAGCTCCATCTGCTCCAACACAGATCAACTTCTTCGCTATTGTCAATTCATCCATAGCTCCATATTCAATTAAATGGCTCTTTACTAACTAAAATAAAGTTTTTGTTGTCACATTGTCTCTCAATTTAGCAACAGTTAGTAGATGTGGTTGGCAGACATTATTCTGTACAGTATAAACATGCATGCATACCCACGACATATTATCTATTGTTGTAACTTCATCTAAGGACAATGCAATAAAGGTTGACTCTTTTATTTTTCTTTGTACATCCTCTATTTCAACCTACGCAATACAACTTGCCCATTCCCATCCATTGTTTATCGACCAATGACTGACAAGATAGTTAGGAACTTTCAGAAAGTGTAACAAACCACTCATTTCTGGATAGTCTGTCATTGGATGCCCTCTGTTCAAAATATGGAAAACATTACTTAATTGAACAGCTTTTCCACATTCTTCTACTTCACTTGCTTTTGCAAAAATAGCATTAATAGAACCTTGAACTTCACAGGCTTCGTCTTAAATTTCTGAAACTAATAATATTCCTCAGCATTCCTTTTATGTTGATATTGCTCCTTTGTTTTATATCTTACCACTTTTATTTCCTTTCCATCTACAGTTGAGGTTTCATAAATCTTACCAACATGTTTCTCTATGGTGTCTAGTTTAAGCTGCAACCGCTTTTCCTTTTTATACTTCCAACTACAAATCGTACATCTGCATTCTACTGGTGGCTCACCTACAATTGGATTGTCCACGGGCTCAATGAATGGATACTTTGCTGCCCAATCAAATTTAAATCTCCTGGCCATCTCCCATTGATGATCAGGTTTTTCTTTTGATTTTCCTCTCCCTTTAGTGTTACTATTAATTGCACCATCATCATCATCGAAGTCAATTGATTCATCCTGGTACTGGTTATTTATCAGATATTCTTCTTCAAGGTCATCTTCATTAGAGATATCAGGTTCTGCAACTTCGTCACTAGATTTATTAGGCTCCCCAATTTGTTGAATAGACTCCTGTGTAGGTTGAGATTGTACAGGTTCCTCTGATGATGTACCTTCCTCACTTTGACCAACACTGTTGCATCTACCCCCGCCAAAGTATGAAGATATATTTCTGCATTTCGTTGGCTTCTCTTGGACATCTCCACCTTCATTAGTCCTCTTCCTATTTAAATTTGACTATGACATCTCCATCAAATTAAGGCTGCAATAAAATACTACGGACTCGTAGTCGTAGTCGTTCTGATTCGCTACTGATCGCAATTGTGAGCTCTAAGCTCAGAATCAACTAAATTATTATGCTACTAAGTACTAAATGAAAATCTCTTGAAGGCTCCTTCTTTTTGACATGTTTCAATAATGAAACTCATATATCTTAAATAGACAAGTACAAATAAACCATTTTCATATCAGCCATCAAATTTTGCCTCATAATCAGCATCGTCCATTTTGGTGAATGGGCCAACCGTTACATATGATAAGAACTAATATTTGGTGAACCCCACGTAATTTCAAGTAATCGAGTGGGTGAATAGGGTGGGAATTTGGGACCCCATTGCGTGTGATGCATGGCGAATTGGGTCCTAGGACAAATAAAAATTTCACATAGGAAAATGGGAATTTGGCGAATGATGATCCTCGAAAGAGACACTCAATTTAATCTGTGGTGAATAAGAGTAAACAGTAAAGAGAAATATGGGTGAAGAACCCGACTACCAAACTGAAATTACATAATAATAGTGGTGAATGTTTCGACCACTATATGACCATTTTATAAAATTTGGGCGAACGATCTGACCTGTATATGATCATTTTATTCACCAATTTTTATCACCCAATCATGACATATTTTCCAATTGGTGAATATTTTCCACTAAAAAAATCCCTGGTGGAGTCTTTCGTACCATGTGTGGGGTTCCTATTTCAAACCATACAGTGTCTTGTGTAGTTCACATACCATTTTTTTCTGACTTTTTTCAACAAATACTTCTGGTTTCTCAATGTACACTTGTTCTTCTAGTATTCCATTCAAAAATGCATACTTTACATCCATTTGATAAACTTTGAAACCTTTATAAGTTACGTATGCAAGTAGAATTCTCACACCTTCTAATCTAGCAACAGTGGAAAATGTCTCACCATAGTCAATACCTTCCTCCTGAACATATCCTTCGCATACTAGTCTAGCTTTATTCCTTATCACCTCTCCATTTTCATTTAGTTTATTTCTAAAAATCCACTTTGTACCAATAACATCCTTATCCTTAGGTTTTTGTATCAGTGACCAAGTATTTTTCTTTTCAATCTGATCAATCTCTTCTTTCATTGCATTAACCCAATCTTCATGTTCAAGTGCATCCTTGACTAATCTAGGCTCAAATTTAGAAATCAAACATGTATTGTCTCTCAACTTACTTCTTGTCATGACTCCTATATTCTTATCTCCAATTATTTGAGTTAGTGAGTAGTTCCTTCTAACATACTTTTCTAGTACTAGCTCAATTCTCTATTCTTCAAAATTTTCTTCTTACTAACCTTGATCATTTTATCAAAATTCACATGACATAATATTTTATGCCATAACCAAGCATCTTTACTTTTTTCAATTAGACACATATTTTCATTAGAATTCAGATAAAATAAGTTACCTATGTATTGTTTACTGGTGCCAATCAAATCTCCAGTAGCATCATAGATCTTCACCTTTTGGTTTTGAAATTCCAGTCGGTGACCTTTGTTATTTAGTTGTGCTACACTCAACGAGTTGTACTTTAGTCCTTGAACCCAATAAGAATTATCACACTTAATATTTTCATTCAACATAATGGATCCCTTTCCTTTTACAAAACATGGAGCATCATTTCCAAATCTAACAAATCTTGCATCATATTCTTCTAAGTTTTCAAACTTATCAATATCATCAATCATATGATGTGAACAACCACTGTCAATAATGCATGTGTCAGTTTTACTAGTTTGAGAAATAAAGGATTTTTCATGTTCATACCTATCTTATTTCTAATAATCCTTCATAGCAACATAAACCACTTCCTCACCTTCATTTGTGTCATTAGATTCATCATCGATTAGTCCTTCCTTAGCTAGGTAGCATGATTTCTTTCTTTTATCCTTGTATTCTCTAAACCTTTAGTATCAGTTCTCCTTCTTGTCCTTCTTATCACTCATGTCATTATCAAGACACTTGGTGAAATATGACATATCTTGTTGTAGTTAAAACATTTTAGAGGAAATTTACCTTTATACTTTCTTTTTCCTCTCGATAACATCTTTGCCAGCAGTGATTCCAGTTCTTCTTGTTCTTTTTCCTAGGATTGTATACTATCATAGTCACTTCCACATGAACTATAGTGAATGTCTCTTTCTCTTCTTGCACTACCAATGGTTATAGATGATTTGGTAGTATTTTCTATCTTCGTTAAACTATTATCAAAGTTACTAAGCTCAAATGCAGCCAACTTACTGATCAAAGCATCAAGAGTAACAACATTACCAGGTATGGATCTCAATCCTGAATAGAAAAGACTCTAATATAATATTTAGGTAAGATATTTCTAATAATTTTTCTTACCACATCTTCTTGATTTATGATTTCCCTAGCACCTTTGATAGCACTAACCACTTCCTTGATTCTGAAACTGTATTGTGCAATGTTTTCACCTTCTTCCATTCTCATCTCATCAAATTTTCCACTGAGACTATCAACCTTTTCCTTTTGTACATGTTGATCACCTCCATAAATAAGTACAAGTGTATCCCACATTTCTTTCATTTTAGTGCATTCCTTTATGTCATTAAACTTAGTATTGGTCAAGGAAAAAGCAATCTCAATTATTACCGAGTTGTGTTCCTACTTTCCTCTCATCTAATCAAAAGTAATAGGTCTAGTAGGAAGTGACGTGTAGTCATTTTAAAAATAGTAGAGTGAAAAATATCCAATTCCAGATAGGTGTAACTTCATCTTGCTTTGCCATGTAGGGAATTTCTCCTTGTTCAACTTTGATACTTCTCTCTTATACATCTTTGGATCTTAAGTCTTTTAAACTTTTACCTCTGAGTACCAAATGATATAATACCAATTGTTGGATAAATATGAGGGGGGGGGGATGAATCAATTATCTCAAGTCCCTTAATAATTTTCAAACTTAAAACCATTTCAAAAACTAATCTTAATAATCATATTTAAGCATTCAACCGACCACAACAGTATGCATATGAAAATTAGAAAATAACATGAAAAACATTCAATCACACATTAACTCCATTATTTAACATAAAAACTTAATTTGGGTAAAACACACTGTAGAAATTATCACCCACAAATGATTCACTCTTCTGAAGTGAGCTCGGTTAAGAGCCAACCCTATTAAAGGTTACAAAACATATTTTCTATATGTGACCCTGTTAGGGGATTTTCACCAAAGATCAACTAGATCTATCACCCTATAATGATTTTCCTTATTAGAGGACTTAGTAAATTTGTTAGAATGCCACCTTAAAAAGGATTTAGAAATAGGATTGTTAAATCCACTGAGTTAAGAGATTTTTTGCTACATTGGACATTAGAAAGTAACAATGAAATGACCTGATAAAATATGAAACTACCTTTTTTTGTTTAGATCTCCTTTCTACTCATTCGTCTTCTTCAAACTCTTCTCTGTTGGATGATAAAAAATCACTCTTCATCTCCTCACTTTCCTTCACTTGATTCGCACTTTTCTTCAAATATTTTCTTCTAGGTGTACCCTTCTATACTTATTCGGCTATCTGCACTGGCTATAACAATATTACCATCTTGATCATCCTTTATATAGATAATTTTTTCTACTTAATCCTATTCATTAAGGCTTCCTTAAATTAATATCATCCATTCGATCAAATCTCAATCCAAATTCAATGTATCTGTAGCTTGGTAACATTTTTCATGAATCTTTCCAGCCGTATCTTCACCTTGGAACTTGAACTTCTCTTGGATCTCAAACCAATCATTAAAATCTTCACCATTTATTATCCATTGATTTCATTAACTAACTTTATTCCTTTATTAGAATCTTCTAGGTCAATCCAAATTCTCACTCGATTTCATCTTTTAATGATTTCTTGTTTAACTGACCAACTTCATCTTCTCATTTAATTATACCTTCTCAGTTATCATTTACTTGGTTAACATCTTCCTTGGTTATCAACTTCTTGATTAACAATAAATGACCAGTATCTTTACTTACCGACAACCATTTCCAACTCGGTAGCACAGATTTATTTCTTGTCTTTTCATTTCACAACTTCAATCCTTTATTACCAATAAATATAACTGACTTGTGCATCATTCTAACACTTCATCAAATCATGTAAAATAGTCAAATCAATATTACCTTATCATAGACTGATTCATCAATTGCCCATTTAATCTCACATACTTAACATCACTTTTTTATTTCATCTTCTATCTTTACTAACCATTTCTTTATTCAGCACCACATATTTTAGATTGATATGGCAACTTGTATAAATCAGTAAGTCAATAGGCATGACATCAATGACAACATAATAACTGATCCAATATTTCTACATACCTTTCATTACTTGGTTACTAACCTTGTTAATTATAATCATCAGTTTGGGTATCAATATCAGTCGGGGTAACACCTCTTAGTATGAAACATTACAAATTGTCATTTCCAAGTGCAATCCAAACCCTAATTGGGAATTTTTAAGAGAAAATTAAGGTTCTATTCAGGGTCATTGCAAATGGTATCAGAGCATAATCCTTCCATCTCATGGAAATTTAGTTCATGAAAACCTATCAATGAACAAGAGGAAGTGTTTCCATGGTAGAACAAGTGGCCAATGAACTTAATTAGAAATATCATGGAACAAATGCACCAAACTTTGGAAAACCAAATAGAAAGATCTAACCAAGAACTCCTTCAAGCATTGCAAAACATGTGAAACTCTATAAATAACCTCAAGAACAATATAAACAAAGAGAGATATTAATAAATATGTTTTATGTATTCAAATAGAAATTTTAAATTGAAATATCCAATATAGATAAGACGAACTCAACTATTTCATCCCACTAAAGCATCTTGTGAGTGAGAAGGTTTTGGAAGGTAGAGGTAGAGTAATTTTGGGTGCATGATGGTTATCCCAACACTGGGGTTAGGCCTTGAGGGAAACTTCTTGTAGCCTGTTTCACGTGACCTAGGCCCTGTAACTCTTCCACTCTTGATGGCCTTAGAGAGAGAGAGAGAGAGAAGGATTCCTCCATGATCCATATGAGAGATATGTTGGCATTCATACAAAAAATGTTGTTTTACTTGTTCCATTGTGGTTTACATTTTTTTAATGATTCTACATAACGATGGATAAGAAGATCCCCTAATCAATTTAAAACTTTTCCTAATTGGCACTAATTGATGAAATAGGATAGTGTTAATGAAAAGGGACATTACAATTGAAACTAAATCATGATTGATTATGACATACACATTTAGCATTCTTTATTTTCTAATCGGTTAAAATGAACATGAAAGTGTGTGTATTATGTGTATGATTTGTGTCTTTAATGTGTATGCTTTTTGTCTTCATGCATCAATGTGTATTCTGTGTCTTCATGCATTAGTGTGTATACTTAGTGTCTTCACATATTCATGCATATTTTTTCGAGTGTATACTCCATTTGATTTATCTAAAATAATAGAATAACTAGAGATAGATGAATTGGGGACATGTTTATATCATGCAAACGTAGTGTTGGGCAAACTCAAATATGCACCACCATGAGATGGTCTAAAATATTTTCTCTTGAAAATAAGAGAAATATTTGTTTAAGTTAAGTTACCCATCTCTCTTATTAAATCATAGGTAGAAAATATAGTGTTTCTTGAGAACAAGCAAATTTGGGAGGGGTGGACTGTCATGAACTATAATTGATACATATATGCATATAAAATAGATCAAATATTACTTAGTATTTACTTAACTAATCAACATTTATAATATTATTTATCATAATTAATAATATTAATCATATTAATGATCAATACTTGAATCAATACCAATAATATTATTAATCAATATAACGGTTATGAGTATCATGAATATTAATATTATAAATATTGTTATTAATATTATATTGATTGATTAATTATATTATATTAATTAATTATTAATTGATTAGTAATATTATATTGATTAACTATTAATAATATTAATAAATTATATATTAATTAATTATTACTGTTATATTTAATAATATTAATAACATCATTATTAATAATATAAACAATGCTATAATGTTATATTGATAACATTATTAATATCCTTGTTCGAACGACATGTTTTGGTTCGAACAACATTACAATCGTTGCCCATTAAATGATGAAATGTCACGTAGAGTGAGGGGAGATATTAATGTGGATATGGAATGGGAAACATGGGGGGCATACGGGTGAGGTGAGAAGAGAAGACAAACTGGGATACAGGCCTAAAATTTGACGGTCACCCATGCCTGTCATATGATTTTTTATGACGATTCAGTCATTTTATTGCCTTTCATTTACGTTTTAAAAAAAATGTTGATTGTCAAAATTCTATAGCAATTAGTAATAGTATATAATAAATCATATAGAGATTTTTATTTGTGATAAAAAGAATATAAAATTAAAAAATAATTATAAATTAGTAACATATATGAAAAAAATCTAAGTTTCTAAGTATATATGTTTATTTTACAAATATTTTAAATAAATATAAATATTTAATAAATGATATAAAAATATATATTATATACTAATATTATAAATTAGTAATATACCCAAAAATCACAAATAAACATAGCAAGTTTCTAAAAATCATATATCCTATTTTAAAAAGATTCTAAATAATATGAATAGATAATAAGCAAAATAGAAACATATTTACTACATATATTAAACGATAATTTAGCAATTATTAATAAGTTTCTAAATTTATATGTATATATCTTCAATTTTAGAAACATTCATATTTTATCATTTTAAAATATTGTAAATAAATTTATATTTTATCATTTATCTTATAAAATAACATATATTTAAATATTATTAAATAAAATATCATATTGTCTATAACAATTTTTTACAGTTTATAAATAAATTAAAGTGTCATATTGACAGTTTTCTTAAAATTTAGCTTGCCAATTAATATGGTTTAATAAAATTTTAGACTGTCATATACGATTGAAAAGTGGAAAAACAGCCATTACAGCTATCAAATTCCAAGCCTACTGGGATATATCAACAAAGAACCTAGTCAACATTTAATGACATGTCAACAAATTTCAAAGTCGTACTTACTCATCACCATACATGATACAAATTTGGTATTGATTGCATCAAAATATAGATTAATAAAAATACATGAGATATTGATCTAATCAATGGAGATCATATGTGAAAAGGAGATAAGGAGGATATCTGAGAATGAATTAGAGAATATAAAATATATAATTGATATTCTTATAAGGAGAGATGTGAATTATATATAGTGCAACAAGCATTCAATGAATACTACTAATTTAGAGGATATTATATCTGAGAACTATTAACGGTAAATAATTAATTATATGTTTATGTTTAGGTATATGTATATATTTATATTTATGGTGAAATAAAATATATATATATATATATATATATATATATATATATATATATATATATATATATATATATATATATATATATATATATATATATATATATATTGTATTAGAAATATAGGCAGAATTATATATATTTTGTGAGATTTTAATACATATATAAGTATATTAATATAAAGAATAATGGTAGTATACATTGAATTTATATTTGAATATTTTATAATATATTTATGAACAATCTAATATATCTAATTATAGAATCATCTAATATTTAATATAAATTAGCAATAATGAAATTAAAATTATTTATGAGTTAAGTTATATATATATATATATTTATTTATAATTTTGTAATATAAAATATTAAGATATACTTAACCAATTCCTTAATAACTCATTAATCACTATAAAGGGGATAGGGTGTGTGTAGGAGGTAAATCGATCACATGATGGAAAGATCCCAAGATAAGTAGAGCAAGCGTCCTAGCTTAGTAAATCTACCATCTATCTTAAGGTTTGTGATTAGGAGTGAAGTAAGGAATTAGAGCTTAAGTATATATTATAAATTAGAGATTATTCTTAATATAATATGATTTAAAAGCATAATGACTTATGATAATTGGGAATTGGAATCCTCCTAGTATGAAACATTACAAATTGTCATTCCCAAGTACAATCCAAACCCTAATTGGGAATTTTTTAGAAAAAATTAAGGCTATATTCGGGGTCATTACACTATGTCGTCTCATTTGTAATCTTTCAAAAAGTTTCCCAGAGATCACATATATGGTCAAGTTAGTTATTATTGTAGGCATGGTAAATTTGATACTTTCTTTGTATTTGTGAATTCAAATTGAAGTTCATCTTGTCTATCATTTTGGAAGTGCAAGATCCTCCCTACTCTAGAATTTCGTAGTTTAATGGGAATTATCCCTCATCCTATACTGCCTATGGATATTAGTTGTTGTAATCACAAATTTATTTTGTACCAAAGTTTATCTCCATTTCAATTGTGAAATCAACTAAATATTGTTTTTTGAGTAAATCTTGATATGGTTCCTTGTTGTTTATTTGTTTGTGACTGAAGGCAATCATGTGAGTAGTCATTACGTAGGAACCGTACGAAGGAGAATTGGAGGGATGTAAAGCTGATTTCCATCGATGTACGAACATTATTAATTCAATACAGAAGATTAGTGGTATGAAGATTGATGGCCGAGCAGAGAAAACATGTTTGGGTGTAAGAGGGAATACTGACAGTATGTGCAGGGATCGTCTTTATCATGAAGGGAGGTTGTGTTGTGTGGAGGAAGAAGTAAGACCGTACGGTGAACCATACAATGGAAAAGTAAGTATGCAGCGTTTCTTTCTATACGATGGAAACATAGACGTAAGTGTTGATTGATGAGTACCATTTGCAAGGTGGGTAGACCATACCTGAGAGGCGTAAAGGCCATCGGGAGCATTACAACAATTGATTTAATGCTTTGAATATTTCTTCCTCTGAGAATTTTTCCATTAACATCTAGTTGTCTTCTTGTGAAAGCAGCCTAGGAATATCTGGCAACATCTCTTGTTGAGATTGGATGTGAGCCTTCATAATTATTCAGCAAATTAGAATAATAGTTGACTATTTTTACTAATATATATCTTTTTGTTCTTCTAGTGTTTGGCCCCCTTCAGTGTTAATTTTATGAATTTTATTGATGCTTCTCCTTTGTTTAGTACTGTTATGGAAGAACTTAGTGTTCTTATCCCCTTCATCCAGCCACGTTTCTCTTGATTTTTTCCTCCAAAAGGTCTCCTCTTTTGCCAAAATGTCTTCATAATCTCTTAGCTATTTTCCCTTGTAGACCAACTCCAAGTTTATTCCTTGATGGATAACAGTCTTATTAAGCTCTTCAACTTGGACATGAAACATAATAGTTTAGATCCATCTGCATAACACCCTTTCCACCATTCGTCAAACATTTTTGTGAACTCCTTATCTTTCATCCACATGTTCTCAAATTTGAAAGGTCTTAGCAATGGTTTGTCTTCTCCCATTATATCCTATTGGATAGGAAATTTTTTCGACCTTGGTGTTGGAGGTATTGAAGCTTTGAAAACAAACGAGAAATTTTTTAAGTCTCCTTTGTAAAAAAAACATGTCTAGTTTCTCTGTAATGGTGTTGAAACCCATTCTTTTGTTAGTCCATGTAAAGGTCCCATTTTCCATTTCAATCTCAAGGAGGTTTTCTTTTGTAACCCAATTTTTGAAATCTATTTGAAGCTTGGATTCCCTCTAAACCCCCCCTACTCTTTTCTGATAAGTGAACAATAGTGTTAAAGTCACCACCTATAATGAATTTCTTATCTGTTCAAACCTTGAATTTACTATTGATTTATTCTCAAACTTCCAACATCATGTTGGTTGGTAGTGGTTCATAAACATTTAGGATTGAAAATTTAAGATTGGATTTTAAGCTTTTGATTTTCCCCCCTATCCAATTGGGCCTACCACCCATCTTGGAAAATTCCACTCTTCTTGGATTGTACATGATTGAAACTCCACAAGAGGACCCTATAGCTTCTTCAGATTCCAAGGTTCAGCGTCATAATCCCCTAGATAATCTCTCTATTTTCTCTATGTTCATTTTTATTTCTTGTAACATCACTATATCTTCTTTGAATGAAAAGATACAACATTTGACCCAATGTTTCTTTTCAAGAGCATTTATACCTTGAAGGTTCCATGATATGATATTCATTTCAAATTGGGAAGGGAATTCCCCTTCTTTACTTGCATATAAGTTTTTTTTGTTTGTTTTGATTCCTCCCCTTCTTATTCTCTTAAGACAACTAAGGATTTATTTCCTTTCCCTTCTTTTTTATCCTGCAATCAAGGGAAATTTTATTAGGAGATGATCCTTATAGCCCAAGGTTGATATTGGTTACCTTGGTATGGATATGGGAGAGGGGATCTTGTTACTTGAAAAAATCCTCAACAGGAAATTACTAGACAATCAATGATGATTTTTCTAAGGTTGTCATTTCTGGAAAATAACATTTAGTATATAGATACTATCGGAAAGTGATATTGGCATAAAGAGAGTATTATACACATAAAGGAAGACTTATCAAAAAGGAGTTATCGAAAAGAGTTAGCGGTGGAAATAAAAGAAAAGGTTTCGAATGTGGATGACATCAAATTAGAAAAATGGTTTATAGAAGATCGAGAAACCCTAATTAAGTCAAGCAATTATAAGAGGAGATCAAAAGACAAAGAGATAGATGTGGTGATAGAAAGTGAAAAAAATCAAAGATACAATTAAAAGGATGTGAAGAGAAATGTAAGGATCAAATATCAGAATAGAGGAAGAGAAAAATGGGATCTGACAAGCTTTAGGAGAAAGCATCTATAGAAAAAAAATTCTTGTTGATTTATTCCTAATAGTTTAGCGACAATATTGTGAAATCCCTTAACCGGGTAGTCTCTAACCGAACTTAGAAGTTCTATTTCAAAAATTATTGTAAATCCTTTAACTGGGTAAACATTATATAAATGGGATAAAATATCTTAACATAGTAGTATTTAAATGAATTTCAATACTCTTAACAAGGCATTAGTCACTCCTAACAGGGTGAAGTCATTCAGAAGATGACATTTATGTAAGATCCTAATAGGGCACCTTATTACTGTAGTGATGAGTTGTGGGTATCATCTCCAATGCAATTTTTCCTTCTAACCAAGGGTTTTCTGTGATACCAAAATATTGTGTTAAGTGTTTGAATGTTTATGTCTTGTAGTTTTAATTTACATGTTATTAGTTATCAGTTCAATATTATAGAAGCTATCGGTAAAACACAAGATAGTTATTGGTATAAGTAATTTACTGGTTATCATTTTATGATTAAAAAGCTGAATAAGTTTGAAATCTTTGAGTTACTAATTCACTCCCCCCCCCCTCTCATTACCTTACCTAATACTTTCCAACAATTGGTATCAAAGCATTGGTTCTCTAGAGGAAAGTTTAATAGCTTAAGAGTAGATCTGGAATGATGGGAAGTTACAGGTGTCAAAGAGAATTGTAGGAAGCCCTATAAGATGCTAATGAAAAAATCCATAATCTAAAGGGTAAGATAAAGATATCATTTGCAAAAATAAAGGAACTAACAGAAAGACTACATATGAGCCTTGATGATCTTGACAAACTATCGGAAGATAATATGAATTCTAAGCAAGTTGATGCAACTATACATGACCTATCAAAAAAGAACAATGAATTACTTGAACAAATCAATCAAATGAAAAGGGAACATGAAAGTAAATCCTTGAGAATGACATAAATAATGGAAATAATGAGGATTTCCGAGAGTGCCAAAGGAATTCTGGAAATCAAGAAGATAAATGTTGAAAACATAATCAGAGACAAAGACATACTCCTGCAAGTACAACTAGAAGAAGTCCGAGCAAGAAATGGCATGATAAGAAGTATTAGTGACAAGATTCTACAAATGGAAGTGGAAAATTAGAAGCTGAAAGATGAAAATGAATATCTGAATAACAACCTAAAAACTAAAAAAAATTCAATGCTAGATTCACAAAGTATGAACTAACCAGCTAAACACCAATGTATACAATCAAAGAAGACTAGGAGAAACTATTGGATTGGTGTATACCAGTAACAACAAAATGGAGATTAGAGAACCATCAAAATATGGACAACAAACCTCTAAAAAATTCAGTGCTACACAAGGTAATAAACTCTACAAAGCTACCTGCTATAATTGTGGAAAATATGGTCATACTAGAAATGAATGTAGAAGAAAACAAGTGAATATTCCTAAAAGAACATTCTTTAATGGATACTTCTATAATTGCAACAAGTTTGGTCATAGAGTTGTTGAGTGTAGATCTGAAACTATTAGTAGAACATCTGAGAAAAACTTCAATGGATATTGCTACAAATGTAATCACTATGGACACAAATCTTAAAAATGAAGAACTAAGACACCAAAAATAAGGAAATCAGCTCATTATTGGAGAAGAGAAACAAACAATTTAGTTATGTGTTTTAATTGTGGAAAATCTGGACATCGAGCATTAGAATGCAGAAAGAAAAATCAGGAAGAAAAAGTTGAACCGTGGAGACCATTTGCACTACCATGCTATATTTTCTCAAAGTTTGGTCATGCCACCTACTACTATAGATATCGATACACTACCACTAATGACACTAAGGGAAAAATAATCTAAATAAAGACCAAGTCAGAGAGGACATGAAAAACATATGGAGAAAGAAGGAAGTTGACACACCACCATTGGAAGATCCTATGTGAGATGACGAAGGGAATTCATCTACCAACTAAGAAAGTAATTAAATACTTAGGGACACAATTTTTTTTGAAACACTTGAAAAGTACCTTAAAATCAAATAATGAGCTGAATTATTTAAGAGCATATAATAGATGCAATGATATTTAGGAGAATAGAAAAGTTGATGAAAAATATTAAGTATAAGATTGCTATCAATGAACTAAGCTCACTATAGGTATGAAATCTATTGTCATCTTACAATAAATTCTTTATTATAATAGTCATTGGATACTTTGTCATTATATATAATGACACTTATTATGAAAAAGTCACATTCTGAAAAGTTACTGCAAAGAACAAAGCATGAGGATATACTATTGTATATTGAGCTAATTCATTTCTATAGAGAGGAATTAGATGGATTAATTAAACTGCAAACCCTAAGTACTCTAAATCTTGAATAAGCGAAGGAATGCAGAAAAGATCACAATGATAGAAAGAGTGGTATTAGTTGACAGATCAGAAGAGAGTGAAATATCACAATGATAGAAAGAGTGGTATTAGTTGACAGATCAAAAGAGAATGGACTGGAATATCAGTTAAGTACTCTAAAAAACACATCGATGTAATTAAAGCTGGAGCATTATCTTGAATACCATGCAGAGACATGTTGATAGAATATGTAAGATTGTTTATTCAATTTAAACAAATTGAAATTGGAGATGAGGATATAAGAACAACCTACAAGGAACTATACAAAGAGGAAGGAATTGTGAGGCCTCACCCTGACCCATCATAGCACTATTGACACATTCACATTTTGATACCTTATGATCTAATATTTTGATACACTATCTGATCGATTTGACAGTGACTTATGTTATTATGTTTTATGATGATGATTATATTATGTGGGTTATATTTATGATGCAAATTAGAACCTAGAACATATTGTTGATTTTGGTTATACATGCTTAGATATGTGTTTTGATGAGAAAAACTTAATCATGGATAGATTTGATTATTTCACGAATAATATGTCATGATGTTAGAATTATGTAAGCACTATGTTTGAGTATTACTTTAATGAAAATTGTAATTGGAAGTTGAATTCTGCATATTGAATAATGTCTGCTAATTATGTAACATTGAATTGTATATATTTATATGTGATTTTATTTCCTTGGACTACTAATGCTCAAGTTTAGCGTGTAGGAAAGAAAACCATAGAATTATTTAGAGAATCAAGGGTAAACATATGTGAAATTGAGTAAGCCAAGGTTTAATCTAATTAAGAGATTGAAACCTTGTAATGTGATTTTATTTGTAAACGTAAATCATATATATGTTACTAGATAAAATTCATGTTGTTAATTGGACATGTCATTTACATAAATGTGAAGTGTATTTAACGTTGTCACTTAACACTTGTGATGTCTATGTGGATAGTGACATGTCAATTAGGGTTATGGAAAGAATCACCAAATCTAATAGAATATTTTATTAACCCCACTTGCATGTAGATGTTGTGTAGGGTTCAAATCAAGTTGAAATTAGGATTCAAACTTAGGTTGAACTTTAGAGGGGTTAAAAGTGACCCTAGAGTACATTTTTGGTCAAAATTAGCTAACCATATGGGGGTACCTTGATTTAGGGGCTATATTTTGCCTATAAGAAGGTTTAGATCACAATTATCGCCCTCCAAAAAGGATACTCTTCAAGAGTGGCGAAAATGGAGAAGGCCACATGCACTTGACTTGTCCCACACTCCTTGCTAAAATTACCTTAAGAGGGGGGAGACAAGAGGTAAGGTCAAGGACTAGTGGTCATGTCACATTTATTGCTAGATCATGAGTTGGATTTGGGGTTCTTTTTAAAGGGCTTGGAGAGACTTAATGTTTGTTCACCCACTCTCTAATTTTAGAGACACTTAGGGTTGGAGTTGGAGAGAAAGGCAAAGAAAAGGGAAAAAGGGCTCTTCTCAACTTCATTCTTACCATTTGCATTAGACCAAGCTTGGTGATCTTTCCATGAAGGAGCTATCTTCTTATAAATTCATTGAGGATATTATTGTGTAGAATTTATATGTGGAAATGCATGCTTTCTTTTCTATGTAAATTTTGTTGTTGTTGTTGTTGTTGGGTATGAGTGATTATGGATTTGTATCTCCTTCTTGTTTACTTTGTGTTGGTATGATTGTTCATGGGTGTAGAAGGCATCACTCACCCTTGGAAAGGGAAGTAGTAGCCTTGGGTGAAAGGGTTAGTTGAGATTTCCATTGTAGTTGAGAGTCTCTTCTCTTGGAGAAGAGGGAAATTTTCATGGAGCATGGGCTCCATGAAGCCATGTTGTAACCCTTGCATTTGGGGATGATAATGATAAAAAAACTTGTGTATGAAAGTTGTGATAATGTAGCCTTTGGAAGGCATGGAAATCTCTTGATGGAAAATGTATATTGTAATGGCATTCTCCTCCTTGGAAAATCCCACCTTCACCCTATTTCAATGGGTTATAGGTAATCCATTTGTGAAGCTATGGTTTTGGGGAGTTTAATGTAGTTTTTTATATGTATGTTTTTGTGAGCATTGCTGGTTGTATGTATCTATTTAGACCTTGATTCTCCAAGCTCGGGGGTGATCTCTTTGAGACCTTGGATGGGAGACGAGCTCTCTATGGTTTACCCTCTTTATTTGTAGGTTATGAAGCCATGTTCTTGTGAAGAAAGCTTTGGAAAAGTCTTCTTGTGTTGCCTTTGTGAAAACAATTTATGGTGTGCCTTGTTGTAACTTTGAAATGGAAAAGCTCTCCATTGGGATAATGTAAAAATTGTAATATTGAAAGCTTATCATGATGTAAAGAAGAGAACTTGTTTATTCTAGTATTTCATAATGTTGAATGATACAAAACATTTTATTTCATCGTTATGATGCTTGTTGCAATTCAATGTTAGGAAATGAAAACAAAGTTGAAATCTTATCTTGATATTGCAAAGTAGATAGTGTTGGAAATTGCAATTGAAGCAATTGTTGTATTGTCATTGATGTGAAACCTTAACTAGTAAGACTGTTGCTATTTAAGAAAGTACTATATCTATTTGAGTGTTGCTAAGGGGATAAGCGAGGTTGGTAACAATAGCACCTAAGGAAAGGTTGAGTTATCTTGATACTTCAATGAGTACTTGATTATGTGGCACAATCATAAGACAATGTATTGTTTATCTAAGTAAGAATGAAGACTAAAGTGGTAGGCTTAACCAAGAAAAAGTGAAGAAATCTAGTTTAAGCCGAGTGTTGTTAGTGTCGACCGAGCTAGTATATGCCGAGTAAATTCAGTGTTGACCGAACACTAGTTAATTGCCGAGGAAGACAGTGTTAGCCGAGGAAACAGTTTATGTTGTGACTGAGCTTTCTAGTGAAGACCGAGAAGTTGAACACAGTATTGACTGAGCATCAGTATTTTTCATTTGAGAAAGAATTCAGATTTCCAGCCGCATCGTTGAATTCTTAGATTATGTAAAACGTGTTGACTTTATTTATTGATTGTATGAAAGCATTTAATGCACTGTAAAATGTTTTATTGTAAATATATTAAGAGATTTGAGATATTTCTAGAAGGATAGCCGAAGAACAAAATGTAGGATGAATCCAATGAATCTGACCTAACCCTAAGATCTATGAAGGAGATTAAGTGTCAAAAGATGTATTGACCTAATGGAGGAAGTATTAAGGAAACCTAAGCTAGATGTTGAAGAAGAAGTGGATGTTGGAAGTGTTGTTGATGTTATTGACTGTCTAAGCAGAGAAGGCTGAAGGAGAAGTGTTGTGATTGCTTAAAGAGAGTTCTAAGAAGATCAGTGATGGAGATGGTAAAGGTTCACTGTCAGTAAGCCAACATATGTGTATGGAATTGGATCTGGTATTTGCAAAGTGAGTTGTATGTTTTTCAGATCAATACTACTACTACTTTCTAACCATTGTAACAGTCAAAATCCTTTTAACAGAGGTTGACCTAACAACCATAGGTATAAATCATTTGAACAAAGTTGCATTCTAATGGAGTGTATGTAAATCCTATAACAAGGTGCACTTTTAACAGAGTGGTTTAAATCCTTTAACCAGGTCACACCTGATAGTGTGTTTGTAACCTTTGACAGGGTTTGTTTTTTCAACGAGCTCACTTCAAAAGAGTGAACATAATAGTAACATGTTACAAAGTTGTTTTTCCCTAATTGGGTTTCCACTATAAATCTTAGTGTTGATACTTGTGTGAATGTTTTGGTTTGAACATTTTTTTGTTTTACAAGTTAGATGCTATTGGATAAGTGGATTGCATTGTTATATATTTCTGTTATGCAATCAGTAATGACCGAGAAGGTGTTGGTTATTAGATCTGATTTTTTGAAGAGTTTAAAATTTGTTTTTATACATCTGGACCTGAGAACAACTGATTCACCCCCCCTCTCTGTTGTTCTAAATCATATTAACAATTGGTATAAGAGCTGTTGGTGCTTATAGAGAACAAGTTTGAAGGTACTTGAAGCAAATGATCAAGATGTATAAGAAGGAGGTACCAAAGCTGAATAAGGAGAACTTCCCTACATGGCAAAGCTTGATGAAGCTACATATGGCCAGTATTGGTGATTCTGCAAAGTATTACATTGAGCATCACTATGTCACACCTGTTGCAACTCTGACTGCCGAGGAAATGAAAGCTAAACAAGAGCACAACCAAGCAATGTTGGAGATTGCATCTACCCTAAGTTATCCAGAATTTGAAGACATCAAAGACTACAGTACTGCAAAGAATGTGGGACACCCTTGCAAACATTTATGGCAGTGACATAAATGTGTTGAGAGAAAAAGCTGAGAGCCTAAGAGGTAAATTTGATGAAATGAGAATGCAAGAAGGTGAGAATATTGCACAATATTGTGGTAGAATAAAAGAAGTTGTAAATGCTATTAGAGGAGAAAATAGAACTATTGAGGATGAAACTATAATAGGAAAAGTATTGATAACTCTATGTCCTATCTATGCTATCAAAATTTCAGCAATTCAAGAATCTAGATGTAACTCTACTAATGCTCTTACTTTGGAAAGTTTGGTTGGTAAGCTTACTGCTTTTGAACTTTCTAACTATGATAACTTCACTGTTGGTAATATTGAATCTTCTTTTAAGTCACAAATGGTTCTAAGTAAGTCAAAGAAGGAAAAAGAAAGATGCATAAGTGAAAGTGAAAGTGACAGTGACACATCTGATGAAGAACTTGAGGATCTAGAAGCTCTTATGGCTAGAAGACTAAAAAGGGGAAAAGGAAGGTACAAAGGTAAACTCCCTATTATATGTTTTTCATGTAATAAAGTTGGTCATATAGCTGCTAGATGTCCTGACAAGGATAATAAGGATGAAGAAAGAAATAGAAAGCATAAAGACAAAAGACAAGATGGAGGTTACCAAAGATACAAGGACTACAAAGGAAAAGGTAAGAAATCCTACTACATTGCCGAAGAAGAGAATGACACTGATAGTGATGATTTTGAAATTGAGGTTGTCTATGTTGCAATGAAAGATGAATCTGATGAGGATGAGAAAATTGCATTGATATCTTATGTGAACAAAAATGATAAATGGATTATTGACAGTGGTTGTTCACATCATATGACTGGAGATAAGAGTAAGTTTGATACCTTAGATCATTATAAAGGTAGGAGTGTAAAATTTGGAAATGATGCACCATGTCCTATTAGAGGCAAAGGATTGATTAAGCTGACTGATAAGATCACTTGT
Organism: Chamaecyparis obtusa; assembly: GCA_027943335.1. NCBI lineage: Eukaryota > Viridiplantae > Streptophyta > Pinopsida > Cupressales > Cupressaceae > Chamaecyparis > Chamaecyparis obtusa. Next base: position 274,435 of record BSBK01004199.1, on the reverse strand, counting down.
GAAAATTATTATTGGGTTGAGGGTCTTAACTATAATCTGTTGAGTGTTGCACAGCTTAATAGCACTGGCTACCGAGTGGAATTTCATCAGAGAAAGGCCAAAATATTTGATGCCACTGGTGAACTGATTGGAAGTGGAGAACAAACAAGAGGTAATTTATTCTATCTAGACCTATCTGAAGAAACATGTATGATTGCACAACTTGATGATATTTGGTTATGGCATAAGCGGCTATGTCATGTTAACTTTGATAATCTGGTAGAGATTAGTAAGAAAAAGAAAGTGAGAGGTCTACCTAGATTAAAGAAACCTGAGAATGTAATGTGCAAAGAATGTCAGTTGGGTAAGATGACAAAGTCTAGTTTCAAGAGCAAAACTTTTACTTCTAAGAATATCTTAGATTTGGTTCATACTGACCTTTTTGGACCGATGGGTGTACAAAGCTATTGTGGTGCTAGATATTTTATCCTATTTGTTGATGATTATACCAAAATGATGCATGTAATGTTCTTGAAGGAAAAATCTGATGCTTTTCAATTTTTTAAGTGGTATGTGGCTAAGGTTGAAAAAGAGATAAGTAAGAACTTGAAGTGTCTGAGATCTGACCAAGGTGGAGAATTTACATCAAATGAATTTAATCTATTTTGCAATGATAGAGGGATCAAAATACAGATGTCTGCACCTAGAACTCCTCCACAGAATGGTATAGCAGAGAGAAGGAATAGATCTATCTTGTACTGTGCAAGGACATTAATGATTGAAAAGAACATTGCACAAAAGAATTGGAAAGAAGCTGTAAGTATAGCTACTCTTAACCAAGTACAAATCAAAAAAGGTACAAATCTGACACCTTATGAATTATGGCATGGGTATGCACCGAATGTAAAGTACTTTAGAATTTTTGGAAGTAAGTGCTACATATTAAAGGATAGTAGAAATGGAAAATTTGATGCTAAAAGTGATGATGGTATATTCCTAGGTTATTCCACAAAAATTAAAGCTTATAAGTGCTTGAACTCTAACACTAACAAAATTGTGGAAAGTGTGAATGTCAAAGTTGATGAGTATGCAGAGAAAAATGAAGCTGACAATAAAAGAGAACCAAAAGATTATAGATCTTTTGTGTATATAGAGGAAAAAGAGGCAAGTGACAGACCTGCACCTAATGCTGAGTCTCGGGTAAGCAATGTCGAGCATTAGGAAAACAATGCTGAGAGAGAAGAAGAACGTGTCGAGTGATAGGATGAAGCTACCAAGTATCAGGAAGAGGTTGCCGAGCATTCAGAAGCTAAATTTGACAATCTTGTTGGTGAGCCTGATGAGCAAAATGAAAGGAGAGAAGAACCTGTTCTAGCACAATATGTAAGGAGACATCACAAGCTTGAACAGATTATTGGAGATAAAGATACTGGAATTCAGACCAGAAGCAAGGCAAGAGATTCAACATGTTTACTATGTGAATTTGAGCCTAAGACAACAAAGGAGGCATTAGAAAATGAAGATTGGATTGAAGCAATGAATGAAGAGATAGACCAGATAGAGAAGAACGATACCTGGACTCTGGTGCCGAGACCAAAAAATAAGAATGTCATTGGGACAAAGTGGGTATTTCGTAATAAGCTAAATGAGCATTGTCAAATAACAAGAAACAAAGCTAGGCTGGTATGTAAAGGCTACGCACAAGAAGAAGGAATAGATTATGGGGAGACATTTGCCCCTGTAGCAAGATTGGAAGGAGTAAGAACTTTGCTTGCATATGCTGCCTATAAAGATTTCAAGGTATACCAAATGGATGTCAAGTCTGCATTTTTAAATGGTATATTGGAAGAAGAAGTGTATATTGAACAGCCAGAAGGATTTTTTGATCCAAACAGAAAACACGTGGTTTGCAAACTAAATAAAGCACTGTATGGACTAAAGCAAGCTCCCAGAGCATGGTATGAGAGATTACACAACTACCTAATATAAATTGGATTCTCAAGGACAAATGACACAAGCAATCTGTACATGAAAGATGAGGAAGGTAAAGGAATCTTGTTAGCTAAGATCTTTGTAGATGATATTATATTTGGTAGACAAGATGCCTTGTGTAAGAAATTTTCAAATGAAATGCAAACTGAATTTGAAATGAGTATGTTTGGGGAGATCAAATTTTTTGTTGGTTTGCAAGTATATCAGATGGAGAAAAGAATTTTCATCACCCAGTCTAAATATGTTCATGAGATACTGAAAACCTTTGGTATGGAAGATTCAAGGCCAGTAAGTACTCTCATGGCTACTGAACAAAAGTTGTCTAAAAATGATGATGCTGTAGAAGTTAACCAGACTTTGTATAGATCTATGATTGGAAAGCTACAGTATGTTATACATAGTAGACTAGATATTGCATTAGCTATTGGGATTGTGGAAAGATTCTCTGTCAATCCTAAGGAAACTCACATGATGGCGGTTAAAAGAATCATGAGATATTTGAAGGGAACTGCTGACTATGGATTATATTACAAGAAGCATGACAAGTTTGAACTGAGAGTGTATACAAATGCTAATTAGAAAGGAAATGTAGATGACAGAAAGAGTACTAGTGGTGGAGATTTCTTTCTTGGATAGAGATGAGTTTCCTGGACAAGCAAGAAACAGAATTGCATTTCCCAATCTACTGTTGAAGCTGAGTATGTGGCTGCAGCTATGAACTATTCAAATTTGATATGAATAAAGCAATTGTTGGTAGGCATGAAAGAGGAAATCACTGAACCAATTGTCATTTTCTGTGACAACACAAGTGCTATCAACATCTCTAAGAATCCAGTGATGCACACAAAGATTAAACACATTGCCATCAAGTATCATTACTTGAGGGAACTGGTACAAGATAAAGAGGTCTGCATGGAATATGTGAATACAAAAGAACAATTAGCAGACATATTCACTAAGGCTTTACCTCAAGAAGCTCATGAATACCCGAGAAGTCAATTAGGGGCCCTTCCCCTAACTGAGGCTGCCTAGTCAAGCTAGGAGCACTGCATCAAATGTGTTGTATAGCATATCTAACAAGTTGATGCAAAGAAAGGTCACACTTTCTGAGCAGCCTAGAGTTGTGAAGAGCACATCAAAGTCATGAATCAGTCATAAGCAAAGATGATAGAGGGAGAAATATTGTTACTGAACTGAAAAGATGATATCTACATCTACAGGATGTATGTTTTGTTGCTACTTTGGCATTTTTTTCAAAGAGGGAGATGATCACAGATGAATACACAGAATGAAAAGATCAAGACAGAGGGAGAGATTCAGTGGATGGTCAAGCATGGCTAATTTATTTTGTATCAGAATGAAGTTAAGGATATTATAAATATTTTTTATGGAAAAATAAGTTTTTGGATTGCTTGGTAATTCATGTGATATTCATATGGTGTTGCCATCAATGCTAAAGAGGGAGATTGTTGGAAACTGCAATTGAAGCAATTGTTGTATTTTCATTGATGTCAAACCTTAACTGGTAAGACTGTAATTGCTATTTAATAAAGTACTATATCTATTTGAGTGTTGCTAAGGGGATAGGTAAGATTGGTAACAATAGCACCTAAGGAAAGGTTGAGTTATCTTGATACTTCAATGAGTACTTGATTATGTGGCACAATTATAAGACAATGTATTGTTTATCTAAGTAAGAATGAAGACTAAACTGGCAGGCTTAACCAAGCAAAAGTGAAAAAATCTAGTTTAAGCCGAGTGTTGTTAGTGTCGACCGAGCTAGTATATGCCGAGTAAATTCAGTGTTGACTGAACACCAGTTAATTGTTGAGGAAGATAGTGTTAGCTGAGGAAACAGTTTATGTGGTGACCAAGCTTTCTAGTGAAGACCGAGAAGTTGAACACAGTATTGACCAAGTGTCAGTATTTTGCATTTGAGGGAGAATTCAGATTTCCAGCGAACATCGTTGAATTCTTGGATTATGTAAAATGTGTTGACTTTATTTATTGATTGTGTGAAAGCATTTAATGCACTGTAAAAAGTTTTATTGTAAATCTATTAAGAGATTCAAGATATTTCTAGAAGGATAGCCGAAGAACAAAATGTAGGATGGATTCAATGAATCTGACCTAACCCTAAGATCTATGAAGGAGATTAAGCGATAAAAGATGTATTGACCTAATGGAGGAAGTATTAAGGAAACCTAAGCTAGAGGTTGAAGAAGAAGTGGATGCTGGAAGTGTTGTTGATGTTATTGACTGTCTAAGTAGAGAAGGCTAAAGGAGAAGTGTTGTGATTGCTTGAAGAGAGTTCCGAGAAGATCAGTGATGGAGATGGTAAAGGTTCACAGTCAGTAAGCCATCATATGTGTACGGAATTGGATCTGGTATTTGCAAAGTGAGTTGTATGTTTTTCAGATCAATACTACGGCTACTTTCTAACCATTGTAACAGTCAAAATCCTTTTAACAAAGGTTGACCTAATAGTCATAGGTATAAATCCTTTGAACAAGGTTGCATTCTAATGGAGTGTATGTAAGTCCTATAACAAGGTGCACTTTTAATAGAGTGGTTTAAATCCTTTAACCGGGTCACACCTGGCAGTGTGTTTGTAACCTTTGACAGGGTTGGCTTTTCACTGAGCTCACTTCAGAAGAGTGAACATAATAGTAACATGTTACAAAGTGGTTTTTCCCTAATTGGGTTTCCACTATAAATCCTACTATTGATACTTGTGTGAATGTTTTGGTTTAAACATTTCTATGTTTTACAAGTTAGATGCTATTGGATAAGTGGACTGCACTGTTATATGTTTCTATTATGCAATCAGTAATGACCGAGTAGGTGTTGGTTATTAGATATGATTTGTTGAAGAGTTTAAAGTTTGTTTTTATACATCTGGACCTGAGAACAACTGATTCACCCCCCCTCTCTGTTGTTCTAAATCATATTAACAGATAGCTTAGTAGATTCAAAACTATGAAAACAAATTCTATTTAATAGTTCATCTTGACACTTCTATAAAATTCCATGTTTTCAATAGGAGATAGAATAAATTGGATAACTTAAATATGTTTCCTTTTAGTAAACAAATTTGTTTTTTGAAAAAAAAGATTGACAAAGATAGTTATACAATGGAGAAATCATGTCTATATTAAAAGCATAGGGTAAAGTCAAAAATATCAATCCCAAGATATCACTAAACCAATTTGAAGAAGAAAAATAAATAAGGAGAATGATCCAAAAAAATAACCCATTGGAGACCTACAGATCTCTGGAAAAAGTATGGGGAAAAATAAATTCCCCATACACTTCCCAAATCTTGTCACAATCAATAGAAAATTATATTTTCTATCCCACTTGGCAAAAGTCCCCACTTAAGCCTTGTAGAAAAATGGGGTGGGACCCACCTAGGTCGCCACCCAAGGCTTTCCAAAAAAAAAAAAACAATTCCCCCTTCCTAACTTCGAAAATTCCTATATAACAATTCATTTAATTTTTAAAAAAATAATAACAAAAAAAAACTATACAAAAAAATTAGAAAGAAAAAAAAATATAAGCAAGGGAAAGTTTTTTTTAAAAAAAAAATTAATAGTATAAGGGGTCGGGGGTGGTCCCCACACCTCCCAAGCATACCCTGCGCATGGCAGGCTGGCGGCCTTGCCAAGGCAAGGTACCCACCAGCCAAGGCAGTGTGGGCCCTATCTGGCAGGGTACCACGGTGCTGGGCGCATGGCCCCCACCACGCACAGTCCCTTATGGGAATTTAAACATTCTTTTAATTTTTATTTTTTATTTTTTATTTTTTATTTTTTATTTTTAAATTATTATTATTATTTTATTTATTAAACTTTTTTTAATTTCTTTTCATATGATAAAAAAAATAGTAATAATAAAGGTTAAGTTGTTATTGAGGGGTTGATAATTAATTTGTCCTATAGTAAAATTTATTATATTGAACTTTTAAGTATGAAATAAATATATAACCAGATTTATTTATCAATGAAGTTTAATAATGAAATTTTATTCTAATGTTTTTAGCATTTATGAATTTAAATTATATATTGATATATGAATTTAATCCATTGGATTCAACTTGTGATCCGATCACAAATTTATTTACAATCTAAGAATTCAGTTAAGGACTAAACGTAGATATTTTTGCATTAGTAAACGTATAACCTAAATGAACATTTCCAACTTCTAAACCTGGTTTATTTAGGTGGTGTAATCACGTAACCCCTATTAAACTATATTAACTTTGTGGGAATACCTAAATTCACTATTACTAAACTAGAACAAACTCACTATAGTTCATAGGGATCTCAGCATCATTGTCTTATGCATGCAATAACCTCTAGGGGAACTTTATATATTGTAATCATCTAGACTTCAAACATCCCTTTGTACCAATGTTAGTACATGTTCTTCATTGCGTAGTGGGGTTTCTCATATAAGGAGTTGTAGACATCGATTAGAAGATCTGAAACCAACTCCATTAGTTTCGACATTCCCTTGACCAATGCACTTGTGTTACTACCTTACCCGGCTTGTTCATCTTAGTGCCATTAGCCTTTTATGCAATTGAACTACTTAGGGTTAGTCAACCCTAACCATGTTGTGCAGGGAGGTTGGTCAATTGAGGTTATGTGTGTGGGATCACCACATGACCATGTTGGCCATGATACCCCTCGCATGGTATCTTTGATGTTCCAACCATCATGTTCCCCTCATTTGTATATCGTAGTTGATTGTTTCTGTTTTAAAAAAAATTGTAAATTTTTTTTGTGTGGTTTATTTTGGGCATGACAGGAATGTTGAATGAAGGGCATGGACATATGGAAACAAAAGGATTAACACACATCGTGCACATGCCAAAGAAAACACATCGTGCACATGCCAAATAAATTTTATGTTAAATGGATCAAATGTGTATTGAGTTGAATACATAAAGACTATGTTTGGTTGGAAGGAGATAGACAAATTGAAATAAGAAAGGAAATCATAAGTACAGTCACATGATTTTCATCTAATCGGAGAAAATGTGTAAATGAGATAGATCTTAAAATATAAATTGAAGGTGTAGTCAGGTACAAGAAAGATTAGAAAACTTTTGTTGTAAGAAAAATCTTGGATAAAGAAATAAAATTTGTATCAATGATTATTGACTACAAGATCTATCAAGAAAATCAGTTGGACAACATATCAGGAGGAGCACTACAAATTTCATATGAGATTGTTATGGAAGGTGATAGATATGACTTAGCAGAAATGATGTGGAATCAACTAATGGTGAATTTAAGAAAGATCAAGAAACAATGATTAAAGTTTGGAGAACTATTGGTATGTATATTTTTCTATATACAAAACTATTTTTCTAGTATCGGTAAAGTAAATTGGACATTAGGTGAACCAATTATACATCAGATTAAAAAGTTCATTGAACAATTGGGAAGCAATTTCAACACAGTAATGTGGAGTTACTTTAAATAAATTAAAGGAAAAATGTATGCTAGATATTGGATACCACCTCATATTGTTGAAAAATATAAGAAAGATATATGTTTTCTAGTTAGTACACACTCGTGTATAATCAAAGTAGTTGAGATGAATATATTGGTTACAACCATTTGGATATGAAACAACAGAGAATGAACTAATAACAAGTATTGAGAAGCCATTGAGCCAACCAAAGGAAATGGAAGTTAATCATTTTGGAACCTATGAAGAAGTGTACAAAAGGATGATATCAGATGAGAAGAAATCAAAAGAAGGAAGAAAAAGTACAATGAAAAGATAGAAACCAAGCACAGTACCATAGACATATGCCAAAATTAAGAACAAGTTAGCTAAACAAAAACAAGATACCAACAATGAAGATAAAGAAGAGCTACCACTGGCAAAGAGAACAAGATCTAGAATAGCACAAGCTACACCAAGGAGAAATACAAGAAATCAATCAAGAATAAAAGGAAGCATAAGGACAAGAAGAAAGAAAAATGATCCTAAACAACATATGGAACCATCAAAGGTAAGAATTCCAAGAAGACCTGCAGATATAGAAAATGGAATAAGAAATTATGAAAGTATCATAAAGATACATGAATTCAAATGCAAGAGATGGTCAAAAGAAGATAAGAAAACTATAGAAGATGCATTAATGTTTCACTTTCATAAGTTCTTAAGCTTCCCGAGTGACTTAAGACAAATTATTCCAAAGGAACTACTTGACAAAATCAACATAAGATGAGATGAAGTTGTCGAACGAGAGACAAAGAAGAGAAAGAACTCTTATACTTGCAAAGCTAGAAATGAATGTTGAAGAGATTGATAAACTGATGAATAAAAATGAAAATAAATTTTCTAAAATCAATAGGAAAGAAAAGATATTGGCAGGATTATAGAATGAAGTAGAAGAAGAACTAAAAATGTGGAAACTCAAATTTAATGTTGAATTACTAGAAGTGAAAGAATAAAAAATTGGTCAAATATTAGAACAAGAAGAGGACATAGATTTGACAAATGAAGATGGCCCAATAAGGTTTGAAGAAGGGCAAGAAAGTCAACCTATTGAAATACAAGATAAATCTGATAATGACACAAGTAATAAGGACAATGAATATTTTGAGGAACAAAAAATGCCAGAAGTTACAATTGCATACACTAAAACAATACAACTGACACTTGCTACTGATATGGTACCTACTATCGATGAGATATCAAAAGAATAAATACTTGAGGAAAAGAAAAGGATGAGATAATAGAAACAGAATCTGAGGAAGTACAAATTGCAAGGACACTACAAAATATGACAATGATAACAACAACACATCTAAAGAGGAAAAGAGATTCATAATTTGAAGAAGAAGACTTTGATGAAAGACCTAAATTTGAAATATTGAAAAGAGATCCTAAAAAGATGCATTATGAGGAATAGATATTATATGCAGAAAAAATCAAAGAGAACAATTTCCAAAAGATAGTTGAAGGATAAAGAAAGGGAAAATATTGTGAAGAAATAGACAAAATATTTTTAAGATTACTATCTGAAATTCCAGTGGATAAAGAAGAATCAAGTTTGGAACAGATGAAAACTTATGTGGATATAATAAGAGATACAGTTAAAATGATTAGAAGAGGAGTGTAAGGATTGGAGATCAGAAAAGAGGAAGAGTGAAACGGGATCTAACAAGATTTTGGAGAAAGCATCTACAAGTCAAATTTCTTGTTGATTTATTCCTAATAGTTTAGCGACAAGATTGTGAAATCCCTTAACCAGGTAGTCTCTAACTGGACTTAGAAGTTCTATTTTGAAACTTATTGTAAATCCTTTAATCAGGTGAACACTATATAAGTGGGATAAAATCTCTTAACAAAGTAGTCTTTCAATGGACTTTCAATACTCCTAACAAGGTATTAGTCACTCCTAATAGGGTGAAGTCATTTAGAAGATGACATTTATGTAAGTTCCTAATAGGGAACCTTATTACTGTAGTGATGAGTTGTGGGTATTATCCCCACCCTAGTTTTCCCTTTGACCAAGGGTTTTCTATGACATGCCAAAATATTGTGTTAAGTGCTTGAATGTTTATGTGTTGTATGTTTAATTTACATGTTATTGATTATCATTTGAATATTATAGAAGCTATCGGTAAAAGACAAGATAGTTATCGGTATAAGTAATTTATTGGTTATCATTTTATGATTAGAAAGATGAATAAGTTTGAAATCTTTGAGGTGTTGATTCACCCCCCCCCCCCCCCCCTCAGTACCTTACCTAATATTTTCAATAGATCTTTCCTAGGAATTTTTTTTTTCTAATAATGATTAGTCATATCTTGATCCCCAATTTCTTAAAACATCATTCCTTCTACCTCCTCAATTCTCACTTCTTCCTCCAACTAGTCTGAACCTAGGAGCCTTTCCAAAAAGGTTAAAGGGTTCAATCCATTGATGTTGTCCTCTCTTGTTGGATTGATATTCTCTGATATTCCAAATAGTTCATAAACTCCCTTGAGTCTAAGGAAAAGGGTTGAGATTTGATCTATCTCCTCTATTTTTTCTAGTTTCCTATTCTCTTTGTCAGCCCCTTCATTCTTATTTTTCTTGATTATAGCTTTGATTGGTAAGATGCCACCTTTGATTGCATCTTCTGATTGTTTATCTTTCACCGCCATTTTTTTCTCTTTCTGGTTCTTAGTTCTCTTAATAGGGCTCTCACCTCAATTGAGGACTTTGTCTCTATTCACTCCCCTAGAGAATCCCCATATGATTATCTTTCTCCCTTGGGTTAAGTATCCTTAGATAGGGACCGAGTGGGATCTTCCTTCTATTTCCTTTTCTATTAACCTTTCATATTATCTATATCCATTACTAAGGATTCTTGAAAGTTGGGGTTGAGAACCTATTTCTCCTTCCATATGATTCTTTTCCATCCTACCATTGAACTCCTTTTGAGGAGTCAATTCAGAGAGATCCATTACTTGTACCAAACCATTAAGGTATGTCTTTCCCTCCATAATTTCCTAATGGATCTCCTTTGAGGCATATTTTTCTTTGGATTGTTCATTAGCTTCCCTCATCATATCAATGAGCCTAATTTTTAATATGTCTCCACATTCATGGTTATGCCCAAGTGCATTACTAGTCTTTGTTTCCAATTTTTCAAGGTCTGGAGTGTTTTTATATGTTGGTAACTCCATATTGTTAACCTCTAATATTATTTCTTCTATAAATGAAGTGACTATCTTTCCCTTCCCCATTTCTTCCTACCTCTATGTTATATATATATATATATATATATATATATATATATATATATATATATATATATATATTGAGTGGATTCCCACTATCAGACATGATGTATGACTCCATTGATTATTTTGGGATATCTTCTAGCCTTGGACCCTTTGCAAGGACTTGGTCTACAATTTCTTTGAGAATGTTTTCTTGGACTTCTCCCAACCATTGTTTAATAAGCCTTTCTATTATCATTGCAAGGAAAGTCCTTATAGCTAGGAATTGGAGGGCACCTCTAAGCCTCTTTACTTAGTATTTGGGGATTCAGATATAAGAAAGTAGTGTACCTACTTTCCAGTGCTATCATACCAATCTTGTCCCATTGACCCACCCTAGTAGCCTTGAATATTTCCCTGCTAGTATAAGAGTATCATGTGGGTTCTTGAGGAGGTAATGTTATGAACATGGTTCTTTGATTCCTATTATTGAAATGTATCAATCTCTAGAAGAGGGTCCAAAGCATTAGAGTTATCATTTTGGTAAATTTTTCTTCATTTTCACCTATAATGTCTAGTCTCATTCCGTCTAAAATACCTATTTATGGGAAGAGAAAAGAAGTCAACAATTTTGACCTCTTCCCTAAAGTCTTCACCTCATTAATCTCTAAATCTCTCCATGAGTTATAGAAACAATGGTCCTCCTCTAGAGGCATAGTCCCTTTATCCAAGGTATTGACCTTGTATACTTCCCCCATTTGTGACTTTGTGTCCATTTGTAGGTGATCGTATGTAACCATTTGGACCCAGGTCCCAAAATTTGAAATTATTTTGATTGATCTTAAGAGTGACTTTTTTTATTCATTAGAATACAAATCTTGGGGATTTATTTCCCTCCAGAGAGGACATATTTTAGATATACCCCCAATTTGTTTTCAAGGATTTCTAGGATGTCTGCATCCCTATACTCTAAAGGAATGTTTTTTTAGAGATATCCATATTGGTATAAATTTAATAGTGTGATTTTTTCTATTAAAATTAAGGCTCCATTGTTGCATATAAAGAACAATGTTTTTGAGAAACCAACATTTCTATTTGAATATGTCATCTCTATCTTCTTTGGATTTGAAAATAACTATGAAGAACCCTAACACTACATCTAAAATCTCTATGTGACTGATATCATTTCAATTACGTAATGGCTAGTTATAGAAATGTAAAAAAGGAATGTTAGTTTTCTAGAACTTACATATTATATCTTATTGTTGAAGTTGTAGCTTCCTTCCTATAAATGTTTCCTCAAAAAAGTGATAGACAAATATGGAGTGTTTAGAGGTTGGATCTACTACTCTTGGTTCACAATGATATCCTTATTTTCTCCAATCTATGCTATGTTGAAACTCTCACTCCTTGTAAGGTTTACATCACGTTCTATATTGACCCTGAGTTCAATGAACCGAAGCCCTATGTTTGTTTCTCTTTTCTACCATTTGAGGTTTTCTCTCAGGGCTCTTTATACTTTGGTAAAATTCCCCCAACTGTTATTGTTTGATTGCAAGTTATTCTGCCCTCATAGGATACTTTACCTTTGTTTGTATATTTCCCAATGCATCTATGTCCACACTTTTCTTATAAAGGGGGGATTGAAAGGTCTACTTGCCTTCGTAGTTGGAAAAATTGGAATGTAGTTAGGGTTTATGCCCATCCTTGGTTGAAATCTAGTTCCATTCTTAACCCTAGATTGCAGATGTCCATGCCCTAGGGTTTTTTATTAAACATTTGCCTTTGATTCCTCTGATTAGGTGGAAACAAGAAAGCATTATTATGTCCATGGAAGAAAGCTACTCCATTCCCCCATCAACCATCTCCTTCATACTCATCAAAGCCTTATTTGTTACAAGATTGTTGGGGTAATGTCCCTCTCTTTCATCTAGGATCACCATGGAAAAAAGTTGAACCTCCACCTTGCCTACAGTTGTGTGCCATGATAATGATACCATATGATTTGAATTCTTGGTTCTACAAAATTAATGTACCTAACATTCACACAAATTATGTCACCACAACACGTTGTGGATACAGAGGAAAATAGTTTTTATGGAGTTTATAGTACAAATTTTTTTTATTTATTTATTTATCAAAAGGTGGCAGTGCCACTTGATATATTATACTATAAATTTTTACATTTACTGGTTCTAAAATAAGGGGCTCCGAAAGAAAAGAACCAGGAAGAAAAAATTCATTCGTGACCCCATCAAGAGAAGAAGATAGAATAGAAGGATCATTGGCAGGGCGATAAATTAAGAGTCCTCACAACCAGTGCCCCCTAATTACATCAGAGTCTAACATATGGGATTCGATTACTCAACCTAAAGAAACTTAACCACTGTTTGGCCCAATGGGAAAATACATTATCCTGAAGACATATAAAAGATTCCAAAAATATATCACCCCTGAGAAATGGATGAAATTTATAGAATACACAAAATGTGGACACAGGAGTGAGAAGATGTAGTATCAATATTCCTTCAATGTGACCACTATTAAGCTTGAAAAAAAGACACCTTCGAGTCTATATATGTACATCTCCGATCAAGATAGAGAGGAATGCTTTAGAAATGGAGCCTGGTGATATACAGGAGCCTCTTGTATGAGAACCTGCACACATAATGGAGAATAAAATACCAAAAGAGAGCATGATTCACAACACAATATACAAAAAAAATTAGTCTTCCATAAAAATAGAGGAGGTATCAGCAGAACCAAACTTAAGGTTAAGAACGGGAAGGGGTTGAGGTGGGGCCAAGAGTTGTGGATGAGTGAGGGTCTGAGAGGGTGAAACAATGGAGGAATCTTGCTCCAGCAAATCCAGAATAGAAAATACTATCTGGTGGATGTTATTAACACAATCCTTAGGCAAAAAACCCCCATATTGATGTAGAGCATCTTTGACCGGGTGAAAAGATTTCCTTTCCAGACCTTTTTTAATACTCTCGAGAACCATGTAGACTCTATGATTGCTAAGGACTACATGATGATGGAAGAGACCACCTATTAGAGTAGCACTGCCCCATTAGTCATATTTTTGACAAGCTTTAGAAATTTTATTTCCTTGTAGAAACACTGACTTGACATATCTGCTAGTGATCAACTCAAGATGAAAGGGGGATTGAAGAAAATCCAAGGTGTTAGAGAGAAAATTTGATAAAATATGTGAAGGATAAATAATATGTTTTCCCAGAGGAAAAAGAACATCAAACCCAATAATACTTTTAATACCACAACGAATGTGTGGGTAATCACACAAGAAGATGGAGGTGAGCATGTCATCTTTGATGCATCCAAGAAATAGTTTCTCCCACTCTTCGACTTCCAGCAACACTCTAAAATTTTTAGGATAGTAATCCATATGAAGTGATGAGCAAGTCGAACATAATTCAACTAGAGAACTTACACCAACTAGAAAGCTGGAGCGACATGACATTTCACAAAGGATAGAAGACTGAGAATAAAAAACTAGCACCAAAGGATACAAGCGAAAACAACAGTGGAAAACTATGAAGGAAATAGAACAGAGTACCCATAAATAAGAATAAAGAAGGCAACTAAGACAATAATGACAACTGATGTGAAAAAAGATATGAAATCCCAATCAATGAATGAAGGATGCAGATTGCTCGCATGATGGGAAGTTATGCCATTAGAGTATTTCTAAGGAATTTGCAATAAAATGAAAGACAGAGAGAAGCCCTAAATCCAATAATCATGCTCAAAAGATTAAATGACACCAGACAAGGATGACCAGGTGTTGGAAAATGCAGACAGGAGAAGTACATATCTAAGAAGGCGGCTCAAATATGAAAACATGCCATCAAGAAGAAATAATGAGGAGGCCAACTTGGAATGAAGGAACTGATTGAAGATGGCACATCATCTTAAAGAGTAATAAAGAGCCAACTCAGCTTAAAATTTAATAATCATATGTTAAAAATGGATATCTCACTCAACTGCCAAAATGCTAACCATATTGTATAATGCTAAAAATCCAAATGCATCATCATCATTTTCACTAATCTAAATAATAATTATAATAGGTCAATTGTACCATTGATTTATACTTTTGAATATTTACAAATTAAAATAAAAACAAGCATGGAAATCAAAACTATTCATGTTTGAATTTCGTAAAACTTTTAGATTCTTCTAGTAGTTCCTAAAGAATTTTCAGAATACCTAGTGATTAGGTCATAATGCTAAATTATATTGAAATAAGAATACAATAATGAAAACATCAAAATGTGGAAATATACAAACAATATTATACCTCCACAAAACTTACAACGCGACCTCCACAACTAATACAACTCATATCTATACAAAAATATACATGTACAATCTTGTTCTAGTATGTTACAACTTTAGTTTCTTGGTCCTTCAAAAAATTTGAGGGAATTTATTTTTCTATCCTATTCTTATCATTATACTAATTTGGGTAAAAATGGAATCTTCTAAAATTTACCTTGAGTTATAAAAATCATCCTTATTTCTTATAAGGACAAGATAAGAGATAAGTCTAAACCACTCGTGCATATATACACTTTATTTTACTTATTTAGCTAAATAAGATTTTCACCTTTTACACTAAAAATAAAATACAAAATAGAACTTGAATGGCTTGAAATATTTCCACATACTCACACTAAACTTATGCCAAAGTACCTATCTAAGCTAAAACTCAACACTCCCTCTTAGCAATGAAAGAATTCTGCACCAATCTACTACCTACTAATCTAGATCTTTGCAAGAACTATAAGGCTTTATGTTTCTACTCATCAATGCTATGTAGTTAGGAAACTTTTGTTGGAAATTTGGCTGAGTTGATTGCATATATGTTGTCATTATGGAAACATATGATCCTCATGAAGATCTCACAAGTCAGAGAGCAAGTATGACAAAGCACATTGCAAATTTGTCTAAGTGTGAGACAGTGTTTTACCAGTGAACCTGGATACAATTTTTGTTTGCGATGTCGACTAGAGTAAGTTAAGTGCTTGTGAACTTGAACATAGACTCTATGATGTCTATTGATCACCCATCTCAGAATGCAAGTCAGTATGGCATGTACGAAAGAAGTTATGACAATTTTACCGAAGACAGTGTAAAGCCGACAGGACAGAATATGAAGATAGAACTAGTAAAGAGTTAAGGGATTATTTTGTTTATCAAAATAATGACTTAAAAATATAAAGGGATGACATCCTAGATGTTAACTCTTTGATAAATTTATTGGTATAAATGTAAATGTAATTGTAATTGTAAAGAGTAGTAGTAGTAATTGTAACAAGCAGCAAGTAATATGATGTGAAGTATATGAAGCATATGTAATAGCGATAGTGAAAGAGCAACGAAGTGATATTGATGCAAGCAGTATAAGGCTATGTACCTTAACCCATTTTGTAATTAGTGTATATTTTACATTACTTGTTTTGGTAGTGGGCTCATCTGGTAATCACATTTTGTACTACAAATCCTAACAAGGTTGAGGCTTCTAACAAGGCCTATAGTCCCTTAATCAGGACCGATACACTATACGCTTGTAATAGACTCCTAACAGGGTCAACATCCTTAACAGGATACTTTTGATTAGTGGATCTTTGTGGGTACCATCCCCATCGGGGTTTTCCCTTGGCCAGGGTTTCCTCGAGAACAAATAATGTGTTATGAGTTCTTTATTGTTATGCATATTGTTTAGCTTCTTATGTTATGCATGTATAAAGATAATCTGTTATATCCATAATTGGGCAAAAGATAAAGTTTTTAGAATACTGATTCACCCCCCCCTCTCAGTATTCCCTATTTCTAACAACTTCTTTATAGGCCTACTCCCCTTGTATGTGCTCCTAGGAACGTCAACATTCTCCTAAGAATCCATTAATGTATGTGTATACACCTAAAAATGGTCGATCAAAAATCAAAGTGAGAAATCAAGGACAAAATCATGAATTAGTTGAAATCAAAGCTATTGGATTAATTAAATAAAAAAGATCAAATAATTGTGCAATTGATTTTAATTAATTAATTGTACAATTGAAATCAAATTTAAATCCAACTCATTCAAGGGTAGACATGACTAAAATAAATCAATTAAATTAATTATTAATTCTTATTATTCTCACCCAACACATGTGGACAAAATCAAATGAACCAATGAAAATAAGAGAATGAGCTCACATGGATCAAGTCCAAAGTGATTCTACACCACTCATCCTGGAGTTGCATCTTGACCCTTCATTTTGTCTCTTTGCTCCAATATTTTAAACCAAAATCTTTAATTTGTCTCATCATTTGAAACCATCAAGTTGACTCAACTTTGATCATGATTAACTTCACTCTACTCCTAAGCCTTGCAAGAATCTATAAATAGTGATCAAAATCAAGAGTAAAGTATCCATGAGCATCATTTGTTAATTGCATCATTACTATAGGCATTTAGTTTTGAATTCACAACATAATTGAGGATAATTGAGTTAGACTGGTAGAATTGCATTTAGCATAGTTTCAATTTCTCATTCTAGAGTTGTCTCTAATGATGCTTAAGCTTAGAGAAATACATTAGCTTCTTTAGATAGAGATCCATGAGATTCTTCTTGTTATTGCTTTCAATTCAATAGGATTAAGTGTTAAATTTTTATAATTTGAGATTATTCTTTAACAAACTAATCTCATGAATGTATTTTTATACACAAAATGATGCTCACCATGGGGCACATGCCTCATTTTAACATTTTTTGATAATTTGTGATGATTTTTGGTGAACTTGTGCTGTGGATTTTTAATTTGTAGGTACAGTAGCGCGTCTAATGGGAGAAATAGCGCATATGAAGTGAATTTTAATGCATTTGTAGGATGGAGTAGCGTGTACAATCAACCTTTTTACGCCTTTAAGTAACCTTTTGATGCATCTGTAATAACTTCTATCTTATGTCTTATTTTTGTCAACACATGCAAAGGCCTTCTAATGCCTTTAATTTATTTTTTAACACCTTTGAAAGTTTAATCATTTTAATAGCGCTTTAAAGAGTTTAAATAATGAATTCAATACTTTTTGTAGCATCTAGGGCTAAAAATGGTAATGCTTATGATTAATTTTGTAGCCCATAATTTTATTTTATTTCAATTTGAAAATTATGTCATTTTATTGAATTTAACTCTTAGTTTTTTCTGATGACAGATCACAAAAAGGTTCAAAAACTAGAGATCTGAGTTCAAAGGAAGGAAAGACAAGCAAAGAAGAAATTGAGGAATGAAAATTGAAATCATTTAAATAACATTTTGGAAGAATCAATAGAAGAAATTGAAGCATATGAAAAATCATGGAGATTAATTCAAGCTTATAAGTCAACATATGTATCTCTCAATTGGATTTTTACTCCTTAGTTAATAAATTTTTGATCAATTTTGAAAAAGGAGTTTTAAATTTGTTGATTTTCTTCATGTTTGTCTTTCTTTTGATGGACTAATGTTTGTGAAAGGGGGTGCTTAGGAGCTAGAACTCTAGCCAGTAGGTGAGTAAAAATGCAAATAAATAAAATAAAAAATGCACCTAGCCTTTGCTAGCTTTGAAAAGGTATACCTAAACCCTATGTTTTTGCTTCAATTGTGACATTCTCAATTTTAAAATCTAGCATAATTAGGGGACCTATTATTGTTTGTTGGATTTTGTAGTAGGTCTATGCACTTCACTACTATTAGTGAATCAAAATTCCAAACCTACCAATTTCTTCAATAGAAAGAAAGGTCAAGTAATAAACCAAACACTAAATTAAACCTCCTTGTTTGTGGATGAAAGTGCTAGGTATATGCTCTTCACCCTTTGGGTGAATCAAAAATCCTAACACACTCTAATACCCCTAGATTAAGAGGCTTGTGATGAACATTATTAATTATTTTTGGAAGTAAAGAAGTAGTAGGGATATGCTCTTCACCATTTGGTGAATCAAACTCCTAGACCTACTTATTCAATTCATTTCATTTCTTTCATGAACATGTTAGATCCTTAGTGGGCTTGCCTCTTGAGAGCATGCCTTAGCGAGGTTGGTGAGAGATCCAAATTTGGAACAAGATGAAGCCAACCTATTCGACCCACTATATATAAAGACCTTGGTTAAGCTGAAATACTTAGAGGGAAAATATACCAAATGTTTGGACTCATAGGGCTATAGGCCTCAATCACACGTAAATGACTATGTGTTCCTTGTATGATTCATTTGATATATTTTTTTGGAATCTGAACTAAAATGTCAAATTAATCTACCAAACCCTACCTTTAAAGCAATGTTAAACACCAAATTTGAATTTAGGTAGATTACATGAAGTGGCTTATTGTGAAAGACTTGTGTAAATGTTCTCAAATATGAAATTTTATGTTTAGAGGTTAGGGGTAAAAGACAATTGTTTTTTGTGATGCGGTGGCATCCTGGCTTATCACTTGGTGCCTGAAGATTCTGGCAGTCTCAGTAACTATCTGGTAGAGTTCGGTTACTTGGCTGGTGATTTCAGTAGAAGACTAGAGTTTCTCGGTCTTGACGGTGATTCTCAATTGGAAGTTCTGGTGGATCTCCGTGGATGATGGTCACTCGGTGACTTGGTGGTTTGTTTCTTGGTGCTCAGTTACTAATGAGGTCTTGGTGTTTATGCATGTTGCTCGATTGTTGAAGTGGCTTGGTCACTGGAGGACTCGGTTGCTGAAGGGAGCTCAATCATTGAAGGAGACTCAGCATTGTTGGTGCTCGGTAATGCTTGGAGAGCCTAATTGGTATGGATGCTCGGTGTATTTCCTAACGCTCAGTAGTTTGGCTTACTGATGGTTGTTCTTGGAGATTCAACTTGGCCAACTGATGCATTTAATCCAGGTCACGTTCCTTGAGTTATGGATTGACTGTTGGACATGTGGGGACCTAGATCTGGCATGTTGCATTATCCTATGTGTATCTAGAGGCTGACTTGGTGAATTTAATATTTGTATATTTGGAAGCCGACTAGCTTTTGGGATTTAATTGTTTGTAAAGTCGACTTGTGGCTGGGGTTTAGTATTTAAGTACATGTTTGGGTAGTTGTTTAGGAGATATCTAGTAGTAACAGATGCATGGATCTGTGAAAGCGGAGTTAGTAGCTTGCGAGCTTAGGTAGAAGGAAGATTTCTTGGAAGTTTAAGTACAAGTTTAGATCTTTCTTGGAGTGCCTACCAGTGTCATGTTGTGTTGTAGACCTGGGCTAGCTGAGGAGAAGTGTGTTGGATCCTTTGTGATTTTGTAGAAATTTTTCTTGCATTGTATTTGGCCGTAACCGAGAAGGCCTTACAACCCGGCACATTGCATGTAATCAGTTAATTGATGAATAAAGACATTTGTTTTCTTTCAGATCTAGTTTCTTGTTGTGTATTTTCGTTGTGTTGGTGTTTGGTTGCAAGGTCAAAAAATCCTTAATTGGATCCTCCATCCTTTACTGCATCATTTTGAGCTTGTTGTGGTTAACGATACAAGTTTATGAGAAGAAAACATCCATTTAGATTGGACAACATAATTAAAATTTTAAAAAATTAATCAATTGACAGGAAAAAGATTAAAGCAAGAGTTATCAAAACATCTTGTGACATGTATGAGACTTCTTGTGATGCCTAAAAATATTTCTATAATGCATAACAATAGATTTTTAGTGTATCTGAGGATTGAACACACGCCTCTCAAAAACCTTTCAATTCCTTTAAACAATGAAATAGCACCTCAAAGAAATAAAGTAGCGCATATTATTTTTCTAGTGAGTGCGTATAAATAGTATAGTAGCATGTACAAACTCTGTCTTAGCACATAAAAACTTAAAACTCCAAACAATGAGCACTTCTAAGGTCTTCCGGTCAAATTGGAATACATTTGTAGATACCCTTTTCAGAGTTATGTTTTCTCAAGTCAAGAACCAGGTCAAATCCCTACAAATTCAAACAGTCAAAGAAATTGCAAAAGATTATTCATCAAGAGGTCTAAATTCAAAACATCCAATTCTTGTTAATGTCGGTCTTCACCAGATCCCATAAAATAAAACTATCTTTATAAGAAGATGGGACTTAAATTAGGTAAGATATCACACCTTTGTAATCACCTAAACAAGAACATCAAGACAATCACATCATGGCTAAGAACAATTGGTTTAGATATCATAATCATAACAACAAAGAAGAAGATATTCTCATGGAATCAATCACAAAGAAAGTTAAATCTTTACTATAAAAAATCCAAGACATGAAAGAAGAAAATGATACATCATCCATCAAGTCTTCATTAAGATCAATATTTCCTTTTCTCTATGGTCATGAGTCATCTATATCTTCATCTTCCTTAAACAAAAAGTCTATTTCAAAATCTCACACAAATCTCATATTTGATCAAGAAGAACATCATAACCATCCTATTTTTTATCAAGAACATCTCAATGGAAATCCAATCTTTGACCAAGAATTTATTTCACAATCTCAAGAAGATCCAATCGTTGATCAAGAAAATCAAGAGGAATTAGTCCTATCTCAACAATCCTCATCACATGACAATGGTAAATCAGATTGGCATGATCTTTAAACTCAAATGTCTTTGGTCAGCACAAGAACATATCAATGTCTATTGGATAAATCATTTACTCCTTTGGGACAATCTTATGAACTGGTTTTGGAAAAACTACTAGAAAACAAGCTCATCACATTGCCTCAAATCACTTCATGTGGTTGTGTATTCTTGAGAAACTATTGTGCATGTAATAGACATAATGAACGTGAAACTTCAAATTTCATGGTGTTGAAGCACAAAATTCAAGATCTCATAGATGATCATATAATTGAAATTGAAAATCCTAATGAGTCATCTAATGAAGAATAAGATACTACTCTCAAGAAAGATCTAATTCATGAGCCTGTGTCTAGTAATTATTCTCATACAACCTATACTTCTTTCAAAATTACTTCATCTCCTAAAGAAACAAAGCTATCCAAGATTCCTCCACCAAACAAAGAACCTAAGGCTTTTCTTGTTAACTATGTTTACCTTTAAGGGCTACCTTGAAATGAAATCCATGCTAATCTACATCTTACTACAAACTTGTTTCATGCCTCAAAGGTCATAGACCCCAAAATCTCATGTGTTGCAATGCCTATCATGCCTATTTCAAATTATTCCTCTTTAGCCTTTCAAGAATCCCTCATCTAGATCCAAACTCCTACATTGTCCTTAGAAGTGGCTCCATGTCAATAAAGTAATCCAAACTCCAAAGAAACAAACATAATTAAGGATCAAGATCAAGATATTATCCCTCCATATCAAATAGTTAACCAAAGTCCCATATCGAAAGAATCCCATGATGATCCCTTCATACCCTTCCACCTCAAGTGCCCCATATTCCTTCACCTCCTATATCCTACCCATCTTCTAAGAAAGATCAATATATCCCTTCCATCTCTAATGAATTTATTGAAAATCAAAAGTGATTTACTCTACCTACATTATCCAAAGATCCTTGTCAAGATCAAATTACCCCAAAATCCCCTTGTCATAAGCCTTCATATCTACCTCAAAATTATCCCATTCTTCCTAATCCTTTTCATACAAATAAATTCCCTCAAGCTTCAACTTCACCTATCAAAGTTTCTCTTATGAAAGCTACTCATAAACCTATTGGTATAAAGATAAATCCTAAAGATGAGAGCCTTGACCATGTAGCTCACAATAAAGATGTTGATATCCCTTCCACATCTCATCTCTCTCCATTTTCATATAAGCATCCACCTTCACCATCCACCAAATCCATTCTTGGGCCATATACCCCAATGCTAAATCATTCATCCCTTCCATCCATATTTGGTCCATATACCCCAATGCTAAATCATTCATCCCTTCCATCCATATTTGGTCCATATACCCCAACACTATATCATTCATCCCTTCCATCCATATTTGGTCCATATACCCTAAAGCCAAATCATTCAACCCTTCCATCCATATTGGGTCCCTATATCCATCCATCAAACCTACCTACCATCTCTAGCTCACCATCGACTTACCATACCATGTATCAAGATCAACAAAGACATCCATCCTTGAGAAAGTTCCATATACCCATCCATATGAACCAGCCATATCAACCTTATTCATCCAAAATTCCCAAGTCTTTTAGAAGAAATTTGGATGTGCAACATAAAAATAAAAAATCCAAGAATCCATTTATGTATGAAGAGAACTAGGTCACATCTAATCAACATGTGAATGCAAAGCAAAAAGAAATATTCAAGAGACCAAAAAGGTCCACTAAGAAAAAAGAAGAGTAAAAAAAATGTTGGTTCCTAAATCCCTCATTGAAGGAATGCATTCCCAAACATCACAAAAGAAATAAAAATCAAAGACTATGTGGATTCCCAAGTCACTTTTGCAAGACTTGCATACAAAAGAAAAATCAAAGTTGACAGTCAATCTTCCAAAGGCTTCCACTCCACATCCTTCCAAACATTTTCCATTTTCTAAGTCTATTGTGAGTGTCCCAAAATCTACATTCATTCCTCCATCAAAATTTCAAGCTATTTCATCTATTTTTCCTTCATCATTCCACTACCCTTCAAGGTGTGTGTTAATGTTGATCTTTCTAATACTTCTTATCCTCCTATTCATTATCCTTCCATCCCCCTTCTCAGACTCATACACAAAAATGCTTCATATATGCCCACTCATTATCTGTCCATTTCCCATATCCAATCCATCACATAATTTTTAACCACCATCTACCTTATTCACCATATCACCCTTGCCATCACCCTATCAACATCTTTGAGCAAACTTTTTGGCGGCCTTGGCCCATCATATCACACCTTTTCAAGGAGTATCCAAAGAGCATGAGGTTTGAGTCCCTCCAAAAGTCAAAAATATTGAAAATGAAAAAAGTGCCTTGGTGAAAACCTGGTAAATATGCACCTTGGTAGCAATAAACAAGATTTTAAAAAAAAAGAAAAAAGAAAGAAAAAAAGTAAAGAAAAGTAAAGAGAAATAAATCTGTCCTACGGTGAAAACCACTTCTTGTGGCATTTTGGACAAGTACCATGATGAAAACTTGGTAAAGAGATGTCATGCATAATTCCTCCCTCTTGCACTCTAAACTTGGGGGCAAGTTCCATCCATTATCTTCCATTTATCCTATCATATTTCCTTCTTTCATCTTTGATCTTGACAAGGTTGAACATATCTATGAGCATCAAGTATCTTGACATCATCCATTATCCTTTCCATCAGCCTATTTACTTGTTGCATCCATGCTACCCTATCATGATCTTGATTATTCTAAACGCACCTTCATTATTACTAAGAAGCTTTTCCATAATCCCAAACCATCCAATCATAACCTCCATCAACCATTTATCCTGATTATGTTGTTCTATCCATATCTTGTCTAAATCAACTCCTTAGTCTTGATCACAATAAAGAAAATAAAATGTGAAACAGGTTCTCTGAAACCTCTTGACATGTCCACTCTTTTGGACCATGTGTTTGCATGACACCAGGTCATTATCCCATATGCTATCCAACACCACATCATTGGCCTACATTGTGATATTCTTTTTTTTCTCAACTTGGGTAATCTTTAGGAGATTGTCCTTGAGGGTCGCATTCACTCGCTTCCTCCATCATTGCTCATATGTTTATGATCCATCAGATTAAAAATCCATTTGTCATGTCATACACCTTGCTAGACATTGGGGGAAAACCAAGGTGATCTTGTTTGAGAGCAGCTAATCTCTAAAATCTAAAAAGTGAAAAAGTTATTTTAAAAAAATCCAAATATTTTAAAAACTCAAAATATTTTTAAAAATTCAAAAACATCTAAAATCTTTTAAAAATCCGAAAAAAATAAAAATAAAAATAAAAAATTCAAAAACATAAAAAATTGTGAAATCTAAAACAAATTTTTTTTTATTAGAAATCCAAAAATCGTAAAATCTTAAATAAACTCTCAAAAGTTGCACAGTCCTCTGCAACATCTTTTTGAAATCAAACCGGAGGCACTAATCCAAACTCAATGAGCTTAGCAAAATAGAAGCAAGTTGACTCAAAATCATGGCATCAAAATTGAAAGATTGTTACACTTGAACTTATTGATCAATATCATATTTCAAAACATCTAAACACTTGATCAAAATTCCAACATTTGACATAGAAACTTCTCAAACAGCAAATGAGATCAAAATTTAAAAACCTTAAACATAACAAGGATAAAAAATGCATGAAGTTTTTGAAATATGGATCTACAAACAAAAATAAAAAATGTTCAAAGTGTTATTAAATTTTTGGAATCATGTCTTTTAGCAAATCGATGATGTGTTTGACTAGATGAGCAATGATGAAGGCATGATATTTTCTTGATTTATGCTTGAGTCCTTTTTAGGTTGATTCTTAACAATATGCAAGTTTGTCTAATGACATGATTGTTAAGGCTAAAAATTTGCACCCTTTTAAAATTATACAAGTTTAACAATTTTGCCTAACATGGGATTCATTCCTACATGTGGGAAATGCATAACTTGAAATGAAACCTCCAGATTCTAGGTCGGTTCCTATTGGATAATCACTGATAACTCCTTAAAAATAACCTAAATTTATGGGAAAAGGGATAGAAGTTGTAGAAATGAACATGCAAACTAAAACTAAACTTAGGAAAACTAGGTGATACACCAAAGAGTAAGAAAAAACTTGACAGATAATGATAGATCCTAAAACTTTGAACTCTATCTCAATGAATAAAATACTTCTGGTCTATATAGGTCTGCATAAATATTTCATAAAGAGGTCCCTAATAGAATAAACAAGGAAGAAAAACTCTTCACAAGAAACCCTATGAATTTTTTGGACACAAATTATAACCTTCAAACAACATACATTCCTACAACCAGGTAATAGCTGAGACAAAAACAACAAGGAGTTATTAACTCACTAACTATTCTCATCAATCATGCACTTGACACATAATCACAGAAAGAAAGAAGGCTTTCACTTTGATAGAACACTGCTCCAAAATGTTGTCAATATATATATATATATATATATATATATATATATATATAATATGTCTCAAAAGCCTACCTCTACATAATCAGAACTGAATGAAAAGTGAGTCAAAAACTCACTAAGTACAATACCCAATCCTTGGGTCAAATGCCATAAAATAGCCTAGAAAAGAGGACCTAATAACCTGAAATGAAGTCCCACCTCTAAAAAAACTCCACTAAGTCATAAAGCACCCTAATGACTCACTAAAACTGCCCTCAAAAGGCTCTAAAAGGCCATAAAGACCTCTCAACTGTCATGACAAAGTCAAAATCCGACCCAAAAGTCTTCCAACCTTCCTAAAAGATCTCCAGCATCCCTATATCTACTCTAACAAGTCCTAAATCCACTCTAAGGCTCCAAAAAAAAACTCCTTATGTCTCCATTTTACATTATAACTTCAAGAAGTCTTTAAGGTATAAATACACCCTTATCTCTCCATGACTTAGCCAAAGGACTGCCACCTCTCTTATACAGTCTCCTAGTCAATAAGACTCCTCCTTTATATTCAATTTCAACACTTAGTGATTGATTTTCCATTATACAAATTTAAGTGTTTAAAATAATGATGCATCTAAATTTAACACTTAATAATTAGTTTATAAAGACACTAATTATTAAGTGTTAAATACAATAAATAATGCCATCATATAATATATTGTAACTTAAACATATTTTGTAACTGACTTTACAAAATAGGAAGGCACATAAAGAAGACTCTAGGGTATAGAAGATACCCTAAACCTAAAACTCATTTCATTTTATTATTCCTTCTCTCTTCAAGCGAGGATGAGGGCTTAACCTGGGCATCACCATGATTGTTTGGTGTTGGAGATTTTTGTATGCTACCATTGTTGAAGTTTTATCATTTGTTGAGGCTCTCTTCTCTATTGTAGATAAAATGGACTTGCTAAACTTGAAGTGTAGAGATCTGGGCTTGATCTAGGCATTTGCAGGTTGTAAACTGGAAAATCACTTCTATTTTTGTTCCTTCTCTGAGTCCGAATGTTCACGAGCTATGTTTGAAACACCTGGCATTACAAAGTCGTGCTTATGCTTGGAATTTACTGTTGAAACACAAAGTTTTTTTTGATAAAGCCTAGCTTTACTGGCACTGGTCTTGGAGCTCTCCAATGTGAACTTAATATGACCGAGCGTAAACTCATCTGCAATTCAGCTTTGATCTTATATGATGCTTGGGGTTTGGTGGCATCCCTGGTAGCTCACAGGTTCTTAAGTGCCACACGGCTGCATGATTGTTTCGAATCAGCCCCTAACCTGCTGAAGCTTGGCTAATTCATAACTGACAGTTAATCTTGAGATAAGTATTATTCCCACCTTTTACTTGTTGTTCAAAAGTGACAAAATGTGATAGTTACTTCTTAGTTTACGCCATTACTAATTGATCTTTCCTTAGTAATGATGCACAAACTTATAATGAGAAACATTATTTATAATCTCCAGTATAAGTGTCGCTTCTCTATCAGTCTTTGACTTTTCTCATATTATGAGCTCGGGCCCCTTTAAGTTTTGAGGAACTCTGTTTTGTTAACTGGTTGTTCATTTGAGGCATGACTTTATTACCTGAACAAGGGCTTTAGATTAAACTAGGTTGGCCAATTATTCTCAACCTTAGACTAATACCCATGGGCTAGAACACGAGCTTAACTCGATATTTGGCATGTTGATCATATCAACCATTGAGCTCGGTTTACTGCATGAACTCGCCCAAGCTAATACTTTGGTTTTCCTTTTCATGTCTACTTAGCCATCTATTGATGAAGTCAATAATACTCTCCTTTTTAATTGCTCATTCTTCACTATCATGAAACTAGACTCTTGGGGTTTATTTTTTCCTTGTCTCTGGACCTTACTTACAACCTAAAGGCTGGAGTAATTTTGTTGTGTGTACCCAGCTTGTCAATCTTTGAGATTTTCTCATGCTTATAGCAGTCACTATTTCTATTGTCAACTGTAATATTCACTGTAGATATTTGAGCATTCCTTATTCACTCTGCTACATGTACAGTTTGATTTTTTCCTTACTGGTCTTTCCTTGATAACTTTTCTTGATCTGTGCTTGAATAAATTGACTACCCGTAGCATCCTTAAAAATGTCATTGATCATTTTCCTTGCTTGAGAACTCTTTACCAGTGATCATTTCTTAACATACTGCAAATAAATACAGGTGGAATCCACTCTCTTTTGCATAGGCACAATTGATAGCATTATTTAAAATTTACTATAGCATGTTGATCCGTAATGAAATATGTTTATGGGGTTCGAGCACGGGCTCATGACACTCATAAACACACTTCTATGTCCTTGGCACTTGATCTTTCAACACATGTTCCTTATGAAATTAGCATGCTTGTGTTTGTTGGAAAACATTCTTTGTAACCACTACATCATAATATTCTTAACTTTTGGCAAGATATTTGGGATGTGAATTCCGCTAATTGCTTAAACATTCCCACATGCTATTCAAACATGTATACATTTTTTGTTGCTATTATAGTCTATAAGGGTTCAATTTGAGATTGTTGTCCCTTAAATAAACTTGGCTTATCAATTTGATTATAATGAAAGGTTTCATATTAGAAACAATATGTCCCTTAAACATTATGTATTTATTTCCTGCACATGGAACAAAAACATTAGCATAAATATTTCTGTTCACACCAGCACTGAGGATATTATGTCCTTCTTTCTTTTTCAGATTTGGGACAGCCTTAAAGGCAACATAGGCATAGAGAAAATTTGAAGTAACCAGCCATTGCTTAGATCCGTATGGGATCTAACCTCATTATTTTTTCATATACAAGATTCAAGCACATGTTGGGAGACTCGTAGACACAGAAAAGGCTCAGGACCAGCAATCACTCATAACCAGTCAAAGCATCAGGCAATGACTGGTTAACCTTCTCTTCTCCTATTCTGTCTTTTAATGTTGTTTTAATTCTGTAGGAGAAATAGTAGGCTATGCTCATGGCTTGTGTGAGTCGTATACTTAAATTGATCTTAAATACATGTGTTTATATTTTCAAATGAATGAACTCAAAAAATGTATCTTATCATTGTTCAATACAAATGAAATAATTATTTCATAAATTCACAATGTATTTATCTTTGCTGGTTGCATATCTACTGGTTGTGAATCAATAAATGAGGTCAATAGATTCAAAAACATATCTTTTGTAGCAAAATGCTAAGGTAGTGAAATTTTGATAACAATGATCATCAAAAAATTGTCGAGGACATTTGCATATGAAAGGGATCAATTCTTTGTCTGTTTACTTGAAACATTAATATTCAAGGAAAGTGGTATTCATATCATCATGGTTGAAAATCTAACAGTGAGGGTTGTACCAATTTCATGTTAAAAAATCTCAATGATGAAAAAAAAGCATCTCTATGATTAAAAGGGATAGCTAGCTACATCCATATAGATTAATTTTGCATGTTAAATGTTAAAGGATTTTCCTTAATTAGAGGGAAGAGTTAATCATGATCACATCATCAAATGTACATCAAAGTTCATAATCAAAGTTTGAATCAATGTCATCAAATGTCTGAAGTACATCATAAAAAAGGGAGTCATGTCCATCCAATGATCAATGCTAAATCAAGGACATCATCAATATTCAATCATGTTGATCAACTAGGGACAACCTAACTTTGTCCATCCCATGTACCTATGTTTACACCTGAATCATATCAAATGGCCATGGATATAGGCCTCGCACCATCAATATTCCAAAGGAAACATGTTTTGGGATTCAAGCACAATTCAATCGGTTGACATCATCAAAATTGATCGTCTAGCATCAATCAATCATCCTATCATCTATCTTTCTTATCTTTGAGCACATCAAATTTCCTAACTCTAGATCTAGAGGAAGGAAAATCAACCGCTCAATCTATCAACCTATTAGATTGACATCAATATCAAATCAACTAAGTGATCATGACTATCATCAAACACACTTGATATTTCATCAAATCAAAATACTTGGTCATCAAATTCAACTAGGGCATATTCCAAATTGATTTTTATCGGGAAACAAATCAAAATCTTAATCTAACTCAAAATTTTGAAAATCAATCAAATCATCCAAAATCAATTCCGATTCATTTCTTGAGGGGGCAAGCTATCGTAATAACTTCAAATCGAGAAAATCAGAGAAATTTTTCAAATCGGGGGCATTGAGCACAAATTTTTTGAAATTATCAGTGGGGCATCAAAATTAGTGAATATTTTCAAATTAAGTATCATACCAGGATTCCATCATCGAATCATCTATCTTTCTCATCTTTGAGCACATCAAATTTCCTAATTCTAGATCTTGAGGAAGGAAAATCAACCTATCAATCTACCAACCTATCATATTGACATCAATATCAAATCAACTAAATGATTGTGACTGCCATCAAACACACTTGATATTTCATCAAATCAAAATACTTTGTCATCAAATTCAACTAGTGCATATTCCAAATTGATTTTTATCAAGAAAAAAATTGAAATCTTAATCTAACTCAAAATTTTGAAAATCAATCAAATCGTCTAAAATCAATTCCGCTTCATTTCCCGAGGGGGTAAGATATCGCAATAACTTCAAATTGAGAAAATCAAAGAAATTTTTCAAATCAAGGGCATTGAGTGTGAAATTTTCAAAATTATCAATGGGGCATCGAAATCAGTGAATCTTTTTAATTGATTTATTTTAGCCATGTCTACCCTTGAATGGGTTGGATTTAAATTTGATTTCAACTATACAATTAATTAATTAAAATCAATTGCACAATTATTTGATCTTTTTTATTTAATTAATCCAATAACTTTGATTTCAACTAATTCATGGTTTTGTCCATGACTGCTCACTTTGATTTTTGCTTGACCATTTTTAGGTGTATACAAATGCCCCTATTTGAATCAATGTGTGAAGCACATTGGTTCAACGAATGTCTAATGTTTCATCATCCAATCAGTTGTGAATTAGGAAATCAGTCATCAAAGTCAGATCAGACGCCAATGAATCAAACATCAGACATTCTTTAAACTAATGTGCTTCACACATTGATTCAAAGAGGGGCATTTGTATACACCTAAAAATGGTCAAGCAAATATCAAAGTGAACAATCAAGGACAAAATCATGAATTAGTTGAAATCAAAATTATTGGATTAATTAAATAAAAAAGATCAAATAATTGTGTAATTTATTTTAATTAATTAATAGTATAGTTGAAATCAAATTTAAATCCAACCCATTCAAGGGTACACATGGCTAAAATAAATCAATTAAATCAGTTATTAATTCTTATTATTCTCACCCAACACATGTGGACAAAATCAAATGAACCAATGAGAATAAGAGAATGAGCTCACATGAATCAAGTCCAAATTGATTCTACACCACTCATCTTAGAGTTGCATCTTTACCCTTCATTTTGTCTCTTTGCTCCAATATTTGAAACCAAAATATTCACATTGTCTCATTATTTGAAACCATCAACTTGACTCAACTTTGATCATGATTAACTTCAATCTACCCCTAAGCCTTGGGAAAATCTATAAATAGTGAGCAAAATCAGGAGTAAAGTATCCATGAGCATCCTTTGTTAATTGCATCATTGCTATAGGCATTTAGTTTTGAATTCATAGAATAATTGAGCATAATTGAGTTAGATTGGTAGAATTGTATTTAGCGTAGTTTCAATTTCTCATTCTAGAGATGTCTCTAATGATACTTAAGCTCATATAAATCCATTAGCTTATTTAGATAAAGATCCATGAGATGCTTCTTGTTATTGATTTCAATTCAATAGGATTAAGTGTTGAATTTACATAATTTGAGTTGATTCTTTAACAAACTAATCTCATGAAGGTATTTTTGATACATAGTTTGTTTGAACCATTGAGGTCTTTTACCAAAATTAGATAGGGTTATAGTCTCTCCCTCCTCAACTAGAGGTTGTTGTCTTGAATTGGAAGCCACTAGTACCATTGGAGACCCATGCTCAATCTTCAAAGCTTCTTTCTCATGATCCTTTGTTATTGGAAAGATCCTATGAGTCTTCTTAGATGCATAAACTTTTCCACATACTTTACATCCATGTTGACTATACTTTCCTATACTCTAGAATAAAGACCTTATAGGCCTTTAAATTATCACTATGACACACAAACAAACCCTTCTTGCTAGAAAGCTCAAATGTGGCCTTCTTCTATACAAATATATGATATGAAGTAGAG
Source organism: Chamaecyparis obtusa (assembly GCA_027943335.1). Lineage (NCBI taxonomy): Eukaryota > Viridiplantae > Streptophyta > Pinopsida > Cupressales > Cupressaceae > Chamaecyparis > Chamaecyparis obtusa. The sequence goes on along the minus strand of BSBK01004199.1, from coordinate 242,343 downwards.
AACCAAAGACACTAGCTTCATGCCTCTTCTAGTGTCGTGTCCTCTAGATTGTTATGAGGGCATCTATTCTAGATATACAATGTTTAAGAAATGCTTCTGACCATAGAAACAATAGTAAGTCTAGGTCATTAATCATTGTCTTAACAACCCCTATTATGGGTTAATTCTTATACTTTACATACCCATTATATTGTGTGTTGTATGGATATGTGAACTTCATATTTATCCATACTTTCTTGCAAGAACTCTCTAACTCCTATGAGGTATACTTGCCTCTATCATCTATTTGCAAGACCTCAATCTTCTTCCTTGTCTAATTTTCAACTAAATAAATGAAATCCTAAAATTTAACAAAGACCTCATTATTGACCTACTTAAGAACTAGATTCATGTCTTGTCCAAGAAATTATCACTAAAGGAAACATGTGCCATACAAATTGATCCATGACCAATTTCTTATTGACATTGGTCCACACATCTATATTTACTAAGTCTAGAGTTTCCTTAGGCATGTGCTCAATACACTTGAGTTGGTATAATGTTGAACTTACAATCTTGAATGAGAGGTCACAAGTTCAAATCTTGCAATATGTAGGGCATGTACACCTCATTTGTATCATATTAGGTGCCTCCTTCACGGAGTACAAGGTAGTAATATATACTATAAGCCATTTATAGACCCAAAAATAGATTGATTGATATCATGGACTATAAAAGGATTCATTTCCATTAGGAACTCTATAAGTCCTATGACAATCTTCTTCAAATACGCCATCCTCATGTGCAATAACTTCACAAATTATTACTATTATGAATTAAAACTTGAAGCAGTTCACCTTCTCTCCTATAAAGATTGTATTCTCTCACCCCTCTAACTTGTGAAGAAACTTGGCTAGATAAGAACTTGTTGATCCTTGAATTCTACTAGAAACTCCTTATCCTCCATAGCCAAACCAAAAGAAAATTCTTCCTAAAACTAGAACAAACAACACATCATCAAACTTCAAAGAGTTGCTTGACTAATGTCAAAGGGAGCTATGATGACTCCTCTTATTGGATACTTGGCATCATTACTAAGGCCAACCTAGACTCTAGAGTTGTATTCCTTTAAGTTGGCAAAATATTCTCAAGCTATTGTCTTGTGACTAGAGGCCCCACAATCCACATACCAAGCATTCCTAGGAAACATGTTGGTAGAAAGAAAAGATACCAATGATAAAGTCTTCTCAAACTTGACATCAAACTCATTCACTTTGATTCATACAAAGGTCGCCACTTGTTACTACAATTTCTTCACGTAGTTCTTATTGTATGGAAATTGTTATACATAATGGTCATAAATAAGTTAATTTTACTCATCCTTCTCTCTAACTATGAGCACACTTCCTCATCCTTTCCTTTACCTTTTTTATGTTTTCCTTTATTTCCCTTAATATTGTTAATACCAACCAATTACTGAGAGGGGGGCGGGGGGTGGGGAGGGGGGGGCGGGTGAATCAGTAAGAACTATTTCTTCTCCTAATTCTTATCTTGTTTAATGATTCTTGAGATCTAAGAAACGTGTGAAACAAACATTCATAACTGTAAAAGAAGTACACATAATAACACAAGATATATACGTGGAAACCCTTGGTTAGAAGGAAAAAACTACGGTGAGATAGAGCTCACAACTTCACTACTGCATAATGAAGGTGCCCTGTTAGGAGCTTACAAAGCACTGGTTAAGGTGCTACCCGGTTAAGGGATTTTGCAAAAGATCAGTTAAGATATGAACCTTGTTAAGAGTTGTCTGATTACAAGACTTTGAATATCAACAAAGATATTACCCTGTTAAAGGATTTTACAACGAACCGATTAGGTCCACCCTAATAAAGGGATTTCAATTTTCTTTCACTACTGATAAAAGCAATGATCTGTTATGACACTGAATGTTTGATTATATCATACCTCTTTTCTGGTTTGTTTGGCTATTGATCTCTGCTACCTCTATGTTTGTAGCTCTTCTCTCAGAAGATGTCTCTCCTCTGCTCTATGCAATCACCAACAACTTTCTTGCATCCTATGACCTATATTTATACAAGAGTTCAATGTAATGAGACCCTTAACTCATAGAACTGCCAAGCTGTAAACTTAGCAATAAATCATGCAATTAGCAAAAATCTATACGTTATGATCTGGAGTTTACCTTGCAAACATTCGTAGAAATAAAGCTAACTCCACTTCTGAGCGGTGGATGTCCCATATAATCCAGTGTTATCTCAAACTGCTCTGCATAATCCGGTGCAGATCTTTAGGTAGTTTAGACCAGTGTAACCTTATACCCAGTTCAACTTTGTATGCATACTGAGACCGGTACTATGTACTTAGATCAGTCTACTGGTGCATACACTATGCTCCTTGTCTACTGGTGTCTTCTAAGTAACGTGAGTGACTGGTGAGCCCTTACCGATGCATGGTGTTTGTGAATGTACACTAATGACAACTTAATTTGCTAACAATCTTCCCCTTTGTCATTGGTGGCAAAAACTATCCAAAACCATACTCACTTACTTCCTTGACTGTAGAACACTTCCCCTGTCTGAGTGCTTCGATGGCTATTCTGCTTTCTTGCACATACTCTTCTTTTCTTTGTCTTCTGTTATGCTCTTCTTCCTGTTCTTCATGTTCTTTCCTTTGTTTTCTTGTTCACTCTATGTTTCTTCCCCTTTTTGCCTCCATAGGACAAAGGGTTATGTTTTTCTTCACATTTGAAGCTTGGTGAAGATATCCTTATAAATTGTTTTGGCAGAGTGAAGGAATGGTGCCCACTGACCGGTTACATATTCTATGTTCCTTTGGGCTGCTTTCAGAGAAACAATGATGTTCTCCATATCTTCCACAATTTTGTAAGCTGGTTCATTGATCAGAGCTTGTGTGGAATTTTCTGTTTGGTTCATGATGTCAAATGTTGGTGCCAAAAACATCTGAAATCCAATAATATCTTGGATTCTCTTATTCTTTTCTTCAACAATTTTTCTCAGTGTAAGAGTTAAACTTGTCATTTCTTTGCTGTAGGAAGTTGCATTTTTGTTCTTAATATCAAACTAAGAGGACAGGGCTCTAATCTCCGCTGAGGCCTTTGCTGAATTTTCTTACAGATCTTGCAAAAACACTTCAAAGTTTGAAGTTCTGCTCATCAAACTTTTTGCCTCTTGAAGTTGTTGTTGTAGCATTCTTAGGTTGGTTGCCACATTCACCTTGATTTCTTCAACCTATTTGTGGAGTATTTCCACTCTTTTCTTCTCATAGTGATCAATTGCCATTGTTTCTGGATCAGTGAGATCCTCACCGATTGCCTATGCCAAAACTTCTAGTTGATTGATGACTGGTTCATCTTCATCTATGTCAGCATCAGGGACGAAGTTGCACAGAATGTTCTTTACATTGGTTAGGACCATGTCCTGTTTCCTTTTGGTCAGCTCTTTTAGCTTCCTTGTTGACATCTTGCTGATGTCTACCACTGTATCAGTGACCTTACTCTTCTTAGCTTCCTTCTCTTCGAAAAATGACAAATTTCTCTTGGAAGAGGAGCTTGGTATGTTGGCTTGTTCCTTTTGCCTTTTCTCTTGCTCCGAGTGAGCTTGCTTAGTGTGGACTTGATTTTCTTCCTCTAGTCCCTTATTATCTTCAGCTTCTTGATGAGCTCTGTTTTCTTGTTGAACCTCTTCTTCCGATAGAACTTGCTCTGCAGGTTGTTCTTCCTCGGTCTGAGCTTCTTCTTTCGGTTGCTCATTGACTTCAGCATCTTGTTCTTGTTCTTCCAGTGGGACTTCTTTATGTTGCTACTCCTCAACTATATGAAGTTCTCCCATGGGTATATCAATTTATGCCTCTTGTTCAACATTTATTTGTTCATTAGTTATGAACTCTTCTATTTGAACTTTTTCCTTTTCGGTAGAAGATGCTTCACCAGGTGTGGATCTGTCTAGTGGTACTTGCATTTGTGCAGTTTGATCCTAAGGACCTAGTCTTTCTAATGCACTGAAGTTGTACTGGTCCCAGTAGTCCAGAGTTTCTTTGTACACTTGATTCTCATACCCGTTTAATATCTTGGCAACTCTAGATAGAGTTTTCAGGTTTATGGATGCTTCTTCTAATAGAAGCTTTATTCTATCTTCACTGAGTCTAGGTCTGACCTTTAGCAATGTTTCCCTAGTGATTCTTGTGTTTGTTCCTAGACCGGTTTTCCATTTTAATTGTAGCCTTGAGTTGAGTTCTGGTGGGAACTTGGACCTGTAGTCCCTTGGAGTTCTTTCATAATCCATAAAAGTTTCTACTATTGCTACAATAACTACTTGTTTATCCTCTTCTTCTAGTACACTGAACCACTTAGCAGCATTGTCTACTTTTCTGAAGTCCATCACCTCATCAATAATATCATTGACAAACATAGTTTTAGTGTTACCTTTGCTCGGAGAGATGAGAATTGTTGGATTTTTTGGCTTACTGCTCTTGTCATTAGTGATGTCTACTATCACTGGTGCTTTAGCTCCAAGTACTCCTTTCCCTTTACCGATGTCCAAGACTAGTGGAACTATTGTTCTTTGAGCTGCTTCTTGTTCTGCTTGCTTCTGGTTCTAAAGAAGTTTGGCCCATATCGCTACTTCTTCATTATGCACTTTCTCAACTTCTCCAATAAGCATGAGACCTATCCTTCTTTTTGTTGAGAAGGTTTTCTGATGAAGTTCAGCTTGTTCTGTGGCTTCTTCTAGAGTGAGGTGGTTCTGGACCTCTAGAAGAGCTCGTATCCTCAGCTCCTCTCTATCTTCTGAAGCCTTCCACTGATATTCAATAATTTGTAGAATATTTTTAGGTAGAGTTGTGTGAAGTCCACTGAGATGTAGATTGAATTTTTGAAGGTAGAACACTATAGCTTCTTCAATTTTTCTTCTTTCTTCATCATTGGCTAGTTGATATCTTCCTCTAACAGAGCCTAAATTACCAAATTCTTTTAGTCCTACCACAAATTCATCAATTGTGGGCTTTCTTCTTCTAATCAAAGGAATTATTTCATCGGTCTCTGTCTCTTCTGGTTCTTCCTCTTGAGTACTGGGTACCAGTTCTAATTTCTTCTTCTGAGCCTTGGGCTGCTCTATCGTCGGTTTCTTCTTTGGTGTTGGGGTCCTCTTGTAGACATTCTTGATTGGTGCCCTCTTTGACATATTTTGTAGAATCTCAGCATATGTGCCAAATCGATTTGCGTTGAGATCCAGTTTTGCATAATTTAGGGCATCAGCATATGCCTTCGCAGTCTTGGCAGTGATCTCATACCCTAGCTCAGGGGCATATACTTCTCTCGGTCCCACTGCTTGAATGATGCAATTGTCGGTGGTAACCAGAAAGCATACATCATCCTTGTACAGGTCAACTATGGTTGATGGCACCCTCTCTCTTTCGTGCATTTTCAATTGAAATGCCTCAAAGTGTTTAGTCATCGTATTGTTTAACTGGTCTCCTAGTCGATTGGCCATTTCAGCAATTTGATGCATGACCAGTTTATCGGTTCTCCAAGTCACATTACTGATACCCGGGAAGAAGTTTAAGTAGTAGAAGTATAGGCATACTAGAAGGGTTCCATACTTCATGGATTTCTTTTTCACAACTCCAATCTTCTTCATGTTTTCAAATATTTGGCTTTGAAGCATTGCATAGATGTCGTATTGGGCATTGTTATGCATTATGTGATATGCAGCGTGAATAGCTCCACCCGGTATGCTATTCAAATTTCTTGACTGATAAACCTTGTACCCAATAATAGCAGACGCAAAACGTACTCCATCATCTTCCATGTCATTCATGGTCATAAGTCGACCATCAGATCTTGACTTGGTCAGCTTGTTGACAACGGCATTGGCAATGGTCCGCAAGGTTAGTGCTTCCCCTTTGTCACTATATCCAGTTACTCTGTGCAGATCTTCTTTGGTGATCTCATGACAAGCACCTCTAGTGAGCCAGAAACCTGGATCATGAAGATGGCTCAGCACCAGTCTGATTTGGTCTTCTCGAAAGATTGTCAAGTAGCATACTCCATTTATCAATCCAGATGATATGAGCTTGGCGTACTTGTCAAGAAGTTTCCCTTCGTCGCACAATGACAGGTACTTGCCTTGAATATATGTTTCACCCAACTCTTCCTATTTGACGTGAATAAACACGGTGACATCTTTGGTTAAGAAGACTCCTTCTGGTACAGATGAGAGTGCACCATCCATGTCATTTTCTCTGTTCTAAACCGGCAAAATGTTTTATGCTGGCTTGTTCGCCTGATCTCCTTTGATCAACTTTATGATAGTGGATGATGAGGTCATTCTTGCTAACCAGTAGCTTGCAGAAAGTAGCTTAGATCGGTATAACACACAGTAATTTTTAGTGATCAAAGCGCGAGAATGTTACTTAGCACAAGAGTTTGTAAATCACATAGTAAGAAAAGTAAAAACTTGTGAGTAATTCTCCTTTCTTTTATAGGGTTAGGTTATAACGGTAACTATTCGTTAAATGGCTACAATAATAAATGCCTTACCTAACTTTTCTTTCTATTTTTCCCTACCAGTTGTCCTTTTTTGGTTAGGCAAACCTTGATTTATTATACTTTTCTTGACCGGTTGTCCTTATAGACTGAGTGAATCCGATTCTCACCAGTCTTACTGGGAACGGTAGAGGATCTACTAGTTCCCTCTAGGCCTTTACGGCTTAGTTCACTGAAGAGATATCACCATCTGTAGATGATGATCCTTCCTCTGTCTTCTCCTCAGCGGAGCTCTTTGAATCCTTTTTTAACCAAATCTATCTGACTGTTTTCTCAGTCTCCTTTTCCTTGTTGATCTTCTCTTCCGATTTGACCAGTTCCTTCTTCTGGTTGGATGATCGGATACTGCAATTTTTGGCTAGGTGTCCAACTTTGTTGCAGTGATAGCAGACTATCCCAGTTGCCTTCCAAGGGTCTACCCTTCTTGTGTTAGGTGATTTTCTTCATGAATCCCAGTGACTGTGTATCCCACAGTTTGCACAAGTTGCTATGTTTGGGTTCTTGTTTTTCTTGGTGAATACCGGTCTCAGTGATTTGAATGCCATGGTCTTTGATTTGCAATCTTTAGCCTTGTGTCCAAACTTATTGCAAGTGTAGCAATAGCCCTTGAAGCTTCCCCTGCTTCTATTGGACACAGATGTGGGATTGGACCAACATTTATTGGTCTTGTGGCCAACCTTGCAACAGTTCTTGCAGTAGTTGTTGTTCGGCCTTACCAGTGCATTCCTACAATTATTAGTTCTGTGATCCAGTTTCCCATAATGATCATAAGAGGTGTTAAAGGTATTCTTACCTTTTTGTGCTAGCAGCTTTTTCTTATCCTTCTTTCTTGACTTTGCACCAGATAACTCACCATTCTCATTGGTGACTTCACCGGTGAATCCAAGACCGGTTTGATCTTTATGCTTTCTTTGAGCTTTAAGTTTCTCATCAAGCTTGACTAAACTTTCATTGTATCTTCTCAGGATTTCATTTCTTTCTTCAAGTTCTTTCATATGTTCCTTCAGTTGATACAATTTTAGTGATAGTCTTTTGCATGCTGCATTCCTATCATGCCAGCCTTTCTGCATGTGGGCATTTTCTCGGGTGACACTCTGCATGTCCTCTTGAAGTTGTAGAATGATAAGTTCATTCACCCCTACGGCTTCCACTGCCCGATCCCTTGCTTTCTCAGAGGTTGTTAAAGACTTGACTGCTAAGTTCCTTTCATCTTCAGCTTTTCTCTTTTTCTCGATTAGTTCAGTCATCCTCAAGGCATTATCCTCTTGTTCCCTCTTAAGGTAGAGATTTGATCGGTCAAGATCTAATTCTTTTCCATGAGTTCAGATACTGCCTCCTTAGCTTCATCAGATCTACTTTGCCCAAAGAGTTCATCAATGGTTTCATTGCTCTCATTCAACTATAGAGCCAGCTCCTTTCTCTTTGCAAGTGATCTCCTCAGTCTATTCTCCGGAGAGGCAATAATGTCGTTGGCTTCCTCTACCTATTTCTAATACCGGTAATCTTCCATGATCTTTTTCTTGAGTTTTTAAACTTTTAAGTGTAGAGAACCTAAGCTCTGATACAAATTGTTAATAACAACAGGTTACTGAGAGGGGGGTTGAATCAGTAAGACCTATTTCTTCTCCTAATTCTTATCTTGTTTAATACTACTTGAGATCTAAGCAACGTGTGAAACAAACATTCATAATTGTAAAAGAAGTACACATAATAACACAAGATATATACGTGGAAACCTTCGATTAGAAGGAAAAAACCATGGCGAGACAGAGCTCACAACTTCACTACTGCAGAATGAAGGTGTCCTGTTAGGAGCTTACAAAGCACTGGTTAAGGTGCTACCCGGTTAAGAGATTTTGCAAAAGATCAGTTAAGATCTGAACCCTATTAAGAGTTGTTTGATTACAGGACTTTGAATATCAACAAAGATATTACCCTGTTAAAGGATTTTACAACAAACTGATTAGGTCCACCCTGATAAAGGGATTTCAATTTGCTTTCACTACTAATAAAAGCAATGATTTGTTATGACACCGAATGTCTGATTAGATCATACCTCTTTTCCGGTTTGTCTGGTTGTTGATCTCTGCTACCTCTATGTCTGTAGCTCCTCTCAGAAGATCTCTCTCCTCTACTCTATGCAATCACCAACAATCGACAACAACTTTCTTGTGTCCTATGACCTATATTTATACAAGAGTTCATCGTAATGAGACCCTTAACTCATAGAACCGTCAAGTTGTAAACTCAGTAATAAATCATGTAATTAGCAAAAAGCTATATGTTATGATCTAGAGTTTACCTTGCAAAACATCCATAGAAATAAAGCTAACTCCAGTTAAAAAGCTAACTCCACTTCTGAGCGGTGGATGTTCTGTATAATCCAGTGTTATCTCAAACTGCTCTGCATAATCTGGTGCGGATCTTTAGGCAGTTTAGACCAGTGTAATCTTATACCCGATTCAACTTTGTATGCATACTGAGACCGGTACTGTGTACTTAGATCAGTCTACCGGTGCATACACTTTGTTCCTTGTCTACCGGTGTTTTCTAAGTAACGTGGGTGATCGACGAGCCCTTACCAGTGCATGGTGTTTATGAATGTACACTAATGACAACTTAATTTGCTAACAAATATGTCTATAGAGGAAGAAATCCTCATCACCACCCTTATCGGTAGCCTTTGACTCCATTTGAGTTTCCTCCTTAACAGAGTCATCCCACAGTCTTTCAAAGGGGGGTTCTCTCAAAATAAATGTCCTAAACAAATGCTTACTAGAAAGATGAGAATATATTCAAAGCCCATTTAACAAGTTCTACATCTTCAATCTTTTGCCTAAGTGTTGTAATTTGATCATGAAGGTGTGTCATTTTCATCAAGTAACTAGCAATTGTATCTAATTTAGTCATATCTATGGATCTAAGTTTGTCTCAATATAATTTTCTTGTTTATGTTTTCCCTTGGAAAATGGCTAACCAAAACATCAAACATCTCCTTGGCTATTTTCTATTCTAACAAATGAGGAATTGAGTTATCTTTCACTACATCCATAATCATCTACTTGGTTTTAACCTCTCCTCCTTATGAGCTATCAATTGTTGCCAGTTTATAGGTGGTGACATTTCAATTCATATGAACCCAAAATTCATTTTCTTCCAACAATAAAGTCAACCTAACTTTCCAAAGCAAAAAAACTCAATGAACCATCTAATTTATCACCAATCTTGAGGGTAGCTAGTACCATTGAAAATATAGTTTTTTATGTACAAAAACAAACTCATAGAACTTGAAAAAAACCAATAATAATTCAATAGGTTTCTTATAATGTTGTAAACTCTAGTTTGCTTCCTAAGCAAACCCTAGATGCAATTTAAAACTTCAAAAATGATATTTGCAAGTATTGATCTGAAAAAAAAAAAAAAAAAAAAAACCCAATGACAAGTTTGATGTGACTTTTACAAAGAAAAATTGAATTACCTCAAATTTTATTACACTAAAGACAAAAAATACATGCAACTTTTGACAAGGCTCTTGGATGACCTCATTAGAATTTGCATGATTTTTCTTGAAACATGTGAATTTTCCTCATGAGATCCAATTGCAATTTTCCATATAAATCACGCTTGCAATTTCTTTCATAAAAATCTGATGTCATTTTATCAAAAATAGAATCTACAATTTTAAAAGAAATGTTTTGAGAATTTATGAAAAAGGTGTAAAATCTTGGCAAATCCTACATTATCTTTTGGTGGAAAAATTAATATTGTTGGTGAAATTTTTTAATTTGAAAGGGAAAAATATTAGTTTGTATTGGCAATTTTTTTTCAATCATATGAAAATTTTATAAAATACTGGCAAATCTTTTATTATTGAAGAAAATCTTAGGCATAGGGCCACATACACACATACCTAGCAACCATCATTTCACCATTATTGCTATATGGAGCCTAATCAATTATCAGACTCGAAGGTTAGATTTTCCCCATTTTTATCGATGCAATTTCCCCCCCAAATCATTTGATGGGGGTTTGGGGGCAGCGCCCCCTGTCACGATACAACACGGGGTTGAGGGGCAACACCCCACGAAGCCAAAAACAAATTTTATTATTTTATTACGACATCCGAAGTTAAATTTCTATCATCTAACATATAATAACCCTATTTTTTGTAACCGTTGGATGATCCTAGATCGATGACAAATTCTATTTCGGACCAAATTTTTAAAGGACACAAAGTTCCACAAAAAGTCAACGGAATAGAGACACGTGTCCATTGTCAAATCTATTTCGGGCAGAAAGTTTTAAAGGACAAAAAGTTCTATAGAAAGTCTCTCAAATAGAGACACATGTCAATATACTTAACCCGTGCCCTAACCTTAAATGTTGACCACATATTGGTGAATATGGTCGTCAATTAAGACATTCCTGAAATTGCAGACAAAAATATTAAATATTTTATTTAGAAAACATAGATTCTATAGGCGAAATCTTTAAATTAGATGAAATTAATTATAAAGTCGAGGCAATCCGGCCACCCCATTTGGGCCCACTTATTTGTCACTTTTGAAATAACAGATACTAAATATTCGCCAATTGACAAATATTCCCCACTAAAGCTTTCCTTGACAAAATTCCTTGTCAGAGACATGATTTTATTTAGCCTTTTTAGTGTGATATTGTAAAGAATATTCAAAATACCCGATGATTATGTCCTAATGCTAAAGAATATTGAATAAACCATACATTAATAAAAATTTCAAAATGGAGAAACATACACAGATAATTACACCGTTGAATATATTTTTCTTCAAAAAAAAAACTTACAAGATAATCTCCACAACTGATAAAACTTATAGCTACCCAAAAATCGACAACATATACTATGTTGGTTCTAGCATGTTTACAATTTTAGTCTCTCAATCCTTTAAAAGAAAAAAAATAAAATTGAAGCCTTTTATTATTTCTATCTTGCCCCTATCTTTATACTCATTCAGCTAAAATCTAATCTTTTAAAAATCAGTTTTATTTGGAAAAGCATAATTATCACTCATAAAGAAAAAAATGAGCTTTTACACCAAAAATGAAATGCGAAGTAGATTAACTCAAACCACTTTAAACTCTTTTCACATGTTTACAATTAACCTCTGCACAAGTTCCTATCCAAAGTTCCAAACTAAAAATTCAAAGTCCCATGTTACAGATTTTACAATAGATCAACCTTCTATTCATTTTCAGTTTCATATACCACTACATTCAACAACAGTTACAACAAGTTTAAGTTAATTCATAACAATCTTAGCTTTATTCAGGAGGGCTTGTGATGTTAAAACTGTCATATATGTTTATAATATAAAAGTACGTTTTTGATTGAGGCAAAAACAGGTTTTTAAGGGACCCAAAACCCTTTATAAAGTAATTACATCAGATATTACAATAAAGCTTCCCAAAGACAAAACACTGCTGGATAACCAGCAGACCAATACAAAACCAGCGCACAGAAACCACCAGCAAAAACCAGCACACATGAACAACCAGCAAGACCACCACACCAAAACCAGAGCAGACACAGGCAGAAGCAGGAAAAGAACCACCCTAGGCCAGATCCTTCAAAGTCACCGCAACATCTTCCTCCAGGGAAGTCATCTTCTGCACAGTAGCCTTCAAGTTCTCGATGTCCTTGGGAACAACCACTGCTTTTTTCTTGAGGCTCACCCTGGTTCTCTTCCGCGTATCCGCATTATGAACCACCACCTCCTCAGTATCATCCAGCTTCACAATATCCTTCTCCAGCAGGGAGTTCTCCAATTGAGCAACCAAGGCTTTAAGATTATCAGTGGAGACCTTCAAACCCTCCTGAGTATGTTGAAGAATTTTCTTTATGGTGTTGTGAGTCTTCTCCCATTTAGTAGTAAGCTCCTCCAGCTTTCTTTCTGTAGTGTCCATCCTGTTGTTGTCCCCAGAAAAATAACCCGGCACCTTATTCTTCTCTTCCACAGTCCACTGGCCCTCTGAGTTCTGGGTATCCGTACCCTGCACAATATTAAAGTACGTTGGCATAGTATACAAATGCACAATATTTAAACGACATTATTTTATTAAAGATAGTAATAAGGGAGGATGCATTGAACTAAATTGTAATTGAAGTATACAACATGTTGGTCATTTCTCTCACTTAATGTGTTTAATTAAGAAGAGCACATTGTAACTTCTACAAAGATTGGTTATGGATATCATTATATTCTTTTCTAATTTTTCCCTTAAAAAAGGCTTACTTACAATTGCTTCCAAATCCGCCCTTAAAGTTTCGATTGAACTCCAAGTGGAATTGCAGGTTCAATGAAAAATCCTGGTCAAAATTATCAGCTCAAATATAGAAATCTAAAGTCAATGCAGATGCAGAATTGATTGCTTGGAAGATTTTGCATTTCAAACTGTCCATTGCAGACAGGTTGAAATGTATGACGGTTCAACCAATCGACTGTCATTTCTGTCAAATGCAAGAAAATATAAGGCATATCTTTTAGGGATGTCAGTTTGTTAGAAAATAGTGGAATCTTGTGCATACTAACTTACCAACTACTTTTTAACATAAACTATATTGGAAAGAAGCCCTTCTTGGTGTGGGGTTACATGGTAATATTATTGCCGATGGAGTCAGACATGTTATTTTATCTCATATATGGAAATACGGTTGCAAAGTTATTTTCAATAATCTTAATGATGCTCACCGGGAAGCTGCATTCCTAGGGCTTTACTCAGACATTTGTTATTGTTTGACTTCAATTTTTTCTCAACTACTGACTGAAGCAGAGAAGAAATTAAAAATTGATCTCCAAATCCAGCAAATCGAACTTCAGGTTAGGCTTCTGCTCAGCAAAAGGAAGGTAGCAATGACTCAGTCTAAGGTCTTCATTTCAAGGTAAGATGTTTTCAGGATATTTTTTGGTCTTCATTTGCATCGTGTTTGAAAGGATTTTCATTGTGAAGGAAATGACAACAGCAAACAGCAGATGTGTTTTGTTGAAGTTAAAAATGGGATAGCTGAATTTATAATCTTGGCTGGTTACTATGTATTTAGTGGCATGTCATGTAATGAGAAGCTGACGTTTTTAAGGTTCAGCTATTATTTTGTATTCTTTAGTCTTCTTCTGCTGTTTATAACTGCAATTTAAATCTTGTAATCTGCATTTTTTAAATTAAATAAAATTAAAAGAGCACAATAACCCTTTATCTCTCTATTTTCGGGTTGGCCTCCAATCATTGGTTGCTTTTCTCTCAGCTGGTAAACATGTATCTATGAGCTGGTTTAACATATGTTTTTCAATAGCTATTCAAACAAAACAATTTTGCATGTTGGAGTCTTTAGAACTTTAAAACAAAATATCAAGTATCACTGTTCAGAAGTATAAAACAGGCTTAATACCCAACTAATTCTATTAAAAGCAATGGATTGAACATCCAGATAAAGACATGAAACAACTTTCCTTTCTAGAACTGTCTACAACTGGATCATCCCACTTATGATATATAAATAAGATAAATGTGCATGCACTAAACTCAGTAGAAACTCGTTTCAACTGCATATTAACCTCCATGAGTTTCTTCCCATGCTTACTTCAGAACCGCAGATTAACACCCATGAGTTTCTTCGTATACTTAAATTGGAAATTGAAGCACCCTTCTTTGGATCCGGAGTGTCCAATAACTGGGACGAATGCACAGGCACGTCAGTTCTCTACAACACAGAAGAAGAATTTTAATATAAATTTCAAATCAATAGTGTTCAGTTGTGTTAAATTATGGAAAATAAATAATAGATGCCAAAAGGGAACTTCACTAAATTTCAGATCAAGCAAGCAAGACTCAAACAAGTCCACCAGGTCACCTTTGTTCCTCCCTTCCAACCACACTTAGTTCGGAAACACTTCCTGTCATGTCCCCACAAAAGTAAGAAATCATTTAATTTAAGGGAATTCATTATTAAAAATAAAATAAAATAAAAACTTTAAGATAACAATCTCTTATAGAATAAAAGATAATTAAATTGTAATTAAGGGCCAAGAGTTGTGACTCTTTCAAAAGGGCAAAATAATGAAAAGGCATGACTCCTCCCTCATATGGGAAGATATAAAAGGGTCAAAAATTCATTTGAAATGGGCATCCAAAGAGGTTAACATAAATAAAAAAGGAATTAGTGTTTGTTCTGTAATCAGAAAAGGAGGAATTAGAAGTACAGATCTGAATTAAATAAGAAGTGCAGATCTGATTGTGAAAGGTTGTGTCCCTTTGAAAGGGCAGAAATAATAAAGAGTTGCACTCTTTCAAAGGGTGCTAATGGTGAAAGGTTGTATCTCTTTCCAAAGGGCATTTATGATGAAAAGGTGTGACCTCTCACTCACGTTGAAAGATATAAATGGAGTGATCAATATGGAATAGAATTGGAAAACTTATCTATTCTTTTAATCCATAAGGATCAATATTTAAGATGAGAGAATAAAGCCATTCAATCAATTAGAATAACAGATAGATATCTGAATATAAGCAGCAGATCAGACTGCTATAAGGCAAACAACATACTTATACTGATATAATATATAATGATTTGGCTGAGTATGATTGGTCTCTCATTTGTTAGGAAGTAGAATATTAAACATTGTCGTTGATATATATATTACATAATACAGGAGATATGAGTGCACTCATAGCCTAATCCTTAATCACACGCTATAGCCCATTAAGAGGATAGGTTGTTGTGTAGAGAGAGGCGGAGTAAATCCTCTCAAGGTAGGTGAGTCCCAAGATGGGTAAGTGTTAGAATGTGAAGTTGATGCTACTCATGATGTTGTCATTAATGGTTGTCATTGATGTCAACATATCCTATGCATATTCATGTTTTGGGTTTATCGGTTGATGTGTACCGATATCCTTGGCATATCGGTAGAAGTGTTTACCAAAGGATGTCCTTTACATGTCTATCCTTATCCTTTTCGATGGTGGTTCTATTTCATGTTCAACATGTGGTCGATCGATTATTTTGGTTCAGTCCTATTTTGAGCATGTTCATTTATGTTTCGGTCCCAATAGTTACTACTTACTATAACGTGTTCATTCTATCCGTTGGAACCAAAGGATTTGGAGATGGTGTAGCGTGTTGGCATGATCGAAGCGCGTTTTATTGATTGAGGTGGTCCACAATTCTTTCCTTACCACTGTGGGAATGTCTTGGTGTGACCTATTTCAAATTTCATTTTGGCCGACATGGTTGATGGCACCAAGTAGTATAAGTAGATCGAGGATTTCTATTGTTCCTAGTGGCTTATGCATTTCTTGTATGTGAAGTGGTTGCGAATCTGTTTACAGGAGATCTGTGTGTTGTTGATCGTGTGTGAATGCAATCAGGAGAAGATTGTGACATCATTTCTATATTGCAGAGTGTTGGTGATCTCACTGGTTGATTCAATCTCATTTTATATACTCTAGCAGTGAGCCTATTTGTATTGGCAGTTAGCCACTTTCATTTCCAGGGTAGTTAGCCTGACTGGCAGTGAGCCTTTGTAAAAATCACCTTAACCGATGTTTCGGTTCATGAGAATTAGCTTCTTTGTGGTTTTTCCCAGTTTGGGTTTCCACGTAAATCCTAGTGTTCATTGTGTTGGTGTTTTTGTGCTTTCATCTTTACATTTACTGTGAATGTTTAATGTGCTTAACTGATAGATCAAAAGTTGTTATTATTGTTATTTAAGTATTTACCGACAAAGGAAAACTTTTATAAAGTTTGTGGGAATAACTGATTCAACCCCCCTCTCAATTATTCGGTCTGTTCAACAATTGGTATTAGAGCTTTGGTTCCTCGGTTTAGAGCTTAACTGCTTGAGGCAGATCCAATAGCGCACAAACTAAGTATTCCTATGTTCAACAAATCAGACTACAATACATGGAAAGATCAGATGAAAGGATATTTGATTTTCGTCAGTTACAAAACTTGGAAGCATGTGGAGACAAAGTATGTGCTTCCTCAGAATGGCTTTAATACTCAAGATAAAATCGAGGCGTATGAGAATAAAAAGGTGAGGTATGCTATTACTAGTACTTTATCAAAGAATGAATTGGCTAAGGTTATTTTTTTAAAGACTGCTTATGAAGTTTGGGAAAAATTGAAGGAGATTTATAAAGGAAATGATAGGGTTATCTAAGAAGCTAATAGCTAAAAGACACTACGAGAATCTGAGAATGGAAGAAGGTGAAAACATTAAAAGTTACTTTCAAAGAGTTGAGAATGCAGTTAATGAAGTCAAGAACCAAGGAGGCACTATCATAGATGAGGATATCATGGAAAAGATATTGATGACATTATCAAACAGTTACAGTAATAAGGTCTCGGCTATAGAGGAGGTGTATGATCCGAAGAAGTTTACTAAAGAGCAGTTGTTTGGCACTTTGACCGCATTTGAGTTGACGAAGTTTGGTAGAGAGAAGACCAGATCTAAGACAACTTTCAAGACAACTAAATTAGAAGATCCTAAAGGTGATGATGATGAAGAAGAATTTGAAGCAAACTTTGCAAGGAGATTGAAGAAAGGTACCGACAAGTACAAAGGTATGTTACGTCTGAAATGTTTTAGATGTAAAATTGGTCATTTGGCTACTAGATGTCCAGAGAAGGGTCCTAGACAAAATTTTAAGAAGTTCAATATGAAGGCTTACTATGTGTGAAGATGCTAGTATTTCAGATGATGCATCTAAAGAAAAATATTGTTTGTTTTATGCTGAAGAAGATAAGAAATCGAAAATTGATATTTCTAACATTTGTGTTGAAACTAACGATGATGTTGAAACTGCTTTGTATGTTAGAAAAAACAAAAATGAATGGTTGATTGATAGTGGTTGTTCTCATCACATCACTGGAGATAAAAGTAAGCTTGTGTCACTTGACAAATATGATGGTGGTCCTGTTAGGTTTGACGATGATAGGGTTGCTTATATTGTTGAAAGAGGATCTATTACTTTTCATGGAAAGAATAATACTGACAATGTCTATTATGTGAAGGGTCTATGTCACAATCTTTTGAGTGTTAGACAGATGTGTGAAAATGGATGTGATGTTTTCAAGAATGAAGGATGTGAAATTCGAAAGAAATTTGATGATGTGATTACAATTGGAAAAGGGATAGGAAAGAATATGTACCAGCTTGAAGGAGCTTCAAAAGGATGTTGTTTACTATCTTAGACCAAGGACAGTTGGCTTTGGCACCGGAGGATGTGCCACATCAATTTTGATAATTTTGTGAAAATAAGTTCATTGTGTGCAGTAAGAGACTTACCTAAATTATGCAAACCAAATAATGTAATATGTAAGGGATGTCAAGAAGGAAAACAGAGAAGAGAATAATTCAAGGCAAAAGGCTATTCTTCTACCGGTCTACTAGAGTTAGTGCACATTGACCTTTGTGGTCCTACCAAACAAGAAGTTTTCAAGGTGAGAGATACTTTATACTTCTCATTGATGATTATTCAAGATTGACTTAGGTTGCATTTCTTAAAGAAAAATAACAGATATTTGAGAAGTTCAAAATATTCAAGGCTAGAGTTGAAAATGAATGTGTTAGAAGGATTAAATGTTTGAGATCTAACAAAGGAGGAGAATTTACTTCTGATGTGTTTGAAATTTATTGTGAGAAACATGGCATTAAGGGACAGTTTTCAGCAGCTAGGACACCACAACAGAATGGTGTAGTGGAAAGGATGAATTGGACAATTCAAGAAGCAGCAAGGACTATGTTGAAGGAAGCAAATTTACCTGTAATAAGCTGCCCTGAACTGGTTTTTTCCTAATGCTTTAATTCTTTACAGTCATTTTTCGAACAGTTTGCTTGCAATGTTAAGAGGGATTTTACGCTTATGATTTGTACAAAATATACAATGACAGCTTATATTAAATATAAGAATACCATGCAACCATTAATGAACTTCACTAACCAATGTCCAACTTGCACAACTTCTAACAAATAACTCAGCCCATTCAACTTTCATGAAATAGTTACATATATTTTCAGACTTGTTTCTAGTACTTAACGTCAATGCCAAATCATATACATACATAGTGCAGATCAAATTGAATACATACAGATTTTTAGGGCATTATTGGTTGTTCTGAATCATACAAACACCTCCCAGCAGTTGGAATATGACATCTAGTAATTGGACGGCTAGACTGGTAACCTGTATGTCTTCCAATGTCCTATTGACTTCAGACTTGGCAGATGACACTCTTCCTAGGAGCTCACATCACAATCTGTATGCCAACACTTATTCCAGTAGTCACGATACCTCTAGTTTTCAGTCGCCACTCTCAGACAGCTGCAAGAAATTGTTAACCAAGCTTGCTAAACCCATCCAGACCTATAATCAATCAGCAATAGCAGACCTCTAAGCTGTACGACAGTCCCAGTTGTGAAGTATTATACGCCTCAACCAAAAGTGCTTGCAGAAAATTATAATTTCCTTGACTATGTAAGTCCCAATAGAGAAAGAGATGTTAGTATTGAGGGGAGAAGTTCTCAAACCCTTAAAGCAATTACAGACCCAATACTTCCAGAATTTTGAAAATCATATTCTGCATACCCCCAATGTCCTCTACAAGAAGATATATATATTCTTCCCTCAAAGTCAATCCCCTTTGTTTTGCCAATGTGGGATAATAGTGAACACATGGATTCTAATATTACTTTTCTTTTAGAAAGGCCCATGTATGTCTTTTTAAAGGGGTTGATTTGATTTTTATAAAGTGACTTTATAAAATGATATAATATTTAATTTAAATAGTCCCTTTATAGTTATATCTTCAAACATTAAAATAATATATCAAATGGACTCGGAATCCCATATATAATAGCTTGTTAGAAAGAGCTTGACGAAATGCATCTCATCCCACCACCGAAAAGATGAAGGCACTGCATCCTTGTCATCCTACTAAAAATAGTAATTCTTTCCAAAAACCCATCAAATGAACTCCGTTTGGCCTATAATTAAATTTGACTAGGCCAAATAACCTCAAGATCCCTCTGAAATCCTGGTTAGCCCTCGGGAGCATGGCAGAACGAGCTAACGACTAGTCACATCATGTCTGGCTTAACAAGGGGATATTATAGTCCACCCCCTTGAAATTGCTTGTCCCCAAGCAATCTCAGCTCTGGATGTTGCAAGATGGATGTTGCAAGATGTCCTCACTCTCCCATGTAGCATCCTCACTTGATAGATTCTTCCACTGCACCAGGTACTCTCATAGTCCTCCGAAGCGTACGCTCCCTGGTATCCAAGATAGCCTCAAGAACCAACACCAACTTCCCCTCATCGTCGAGAGGTGGAAACTCTACTGAAGGCACCACATTGTGTCCCAGTGCCTTTTTGAGGCATGACACATGAAATACAATATGTATCCTGTTGTCTATTGGAAACTCTAACTCATAGGCCACCTCCCCAACCCTCTTGATTACTCTTAAAGGCCCATAGTATCGTGGCTTCAACTTTTCTACACCACTCCTCTTAAGAGAGGACTGGTTGTAGGGTTGTAGCATGAGGTAAACCATATCACCCACCTCAAATGATCGCTCTACTCTGTGCTGATATGCATACCACTTCTGTTGGTTTTGTGCCTTCTGCATATTTTCCCACAAAGATCTCATGATATCCAGATTCTCATGCAACAGATCTCTGGCCCTATATACCCTGCTATCACTAAACAGTAAATCTAAGAAACTTGGAGCATCATATCCGTAGAGAGCCATGAATGGTGTCATCTGAATAGACGTGGTATGTAGTGTTATAGCAGTACTCACCAAGATGCAACCACTTCACCCATGCCTTCTATTGCCCTACTATGTAATTACAGAGATATCTCTCAACCCATTTATTAACTATTTCAATCTGACCATCGGTTCGAGGGTGGTAACTAGTGCTTGAGGTGAGCTCTATCCCTCACAACCTGAAAAGTTCCTGTCAAAAAAGACTCATGACCTTGTTGTCTCGATCACTAACAATAGTCCTTGGCAGCCCATGCAACCTAAATATCTCCTTGAAGAATAATTTTTCTACCTGTACTGCAGTGTACGTGAATGCAATGGCAAAGAAGTGCGCAAACTTAGTTAAGCAATCCACCACCACGTAGATGCAATCCCTGCCTCGGACCTTTGGTAGCCCCGTGATAAAGTCCATCGATACATTGTCCCATTTCTTCTCCGGAATAGGTAGGGGATGCAACAAACCACTGGGAAATGTGTGCTCATGTTTATTCTACTAGCATATTGGGCACTCTCGCACATGCTGTAGCACATCTGTTTTGAGCCCCTTCATGTGAAACGCTCTCTCACCTATCTATAAGTTTTGAAGTAGCCCTGATGACCTGTCATAGGTGAGTCATGGAAAGCTCTAAGGATCTTCTGCTTAATAGCAGATCAAGGCACCAACAAAATCCTGTCCTTGTAGATGATCAAATCATTCAACACCGAATACCTGTCATCTTGCACTGTGCCATCAATAATACTCATGGCCCACTTTTTCTTCGCATACTCTGCTAAAATCAACTCCCTCCAATCATTTGATATCGCTCCTAAAGCACACAAGTGAGGTTTCCGACACAAGGCATTAGCAACAATGTTTTTCTTCCCTTTGACGAACACTATGTCAAAGTAGTAAGCCTGTAACTTGCTGACCCATTTCTGTTGCATGTCATTCAAATCTTTCTGCCCAAGGAAATGTTTCAGACTATTGTGATCTGTTTTGATTGTGAATTTGCTGCCCACCAAATACTATCTTAATTTAGCCAATGCATGCATAATGGTTAACATTTCCTTATCTTAAATGTTGTAACCCCTCTCAGCACCTCTCAACTTCTTCCTCTCAAATGCGATGGGGTGCTTATCCTGCATCAATACCGCCCCAACTCCCTCTCCTAAAGCATCACAATGCAGCTCGAATAGTCTGCTAAAGTCTGGCATGGCTAAAACTGGGCAAGTGCTCATCAATTCCTTGACCCTGTCAAAAAACTGTTGTGTCCTTTCTATCCATTCAAATGCATCCTTCCGAGTCAAATTTGTGAGAGGAGCTGCTAACTGTGAATACCCTTTCATGAAACAATAGTAGAACCCACATAGACCCATAAAGCCTCTAAGATGTGAAAGGCTCCTAGGAGGCGGCCAATCCATAATAGCCCGGATTTTATTTGGATCCACACGAACACCCTCAGCACTAATAATGTGCCCTAAGTATAGCAACTCAATCATCCCGAATTCATATTTTGATATCTTAGCATACAGGAACTCCCACTCTAGGATGCTCAACATAGTATCAAAATGTTTCAAATGCTCCTCCCAAGTCCTGTTGTGAATCAATATATCATCAAAGAATATCAAAACAAATCTCCTCAACTGCTCCCTAAATACTCTGGTCATGCATGACTGGAAGGTAGCTAGCACATTAGTCAAACCAGAAGGCATGACTAGAAACTCAAAATGTCCATAGTGGCATCTAAAAGATGCCTTCTCTACATCATCCTCCCTAACTCATATGTAATGGTAACCTGATCTCAAGTCTATCTTAGAGAAGTAGCAGGATCCATGTAACTCATCTATACAGGGAATCGGGTATCTATTCTTGATAGTTTTCTTATTCAACTCCTTGTACTCTATGCACATCTAAAAAGTCCCATCCTTCTTTTTGACTAAAACCACTACTGAAGCGAATGGGCTCTTACTGGGTCTAATGTGTCTCATCTCGAGGAGCTCCTTAATGACCTTTTCAATATCATCCTTATACCTCTTCGAATGCTTGTAGGGACTAATGATCATTGGTTTAGCTCCCTCCTTGAGCTCTATCACATGCTCAATTCCCCTGTTCGATGTTCTTCCTTGTGGTATATCTCCAAACACTTTAGTGTGTTTGGTCAACAAATCCTGTATCTATGGAGGATATCCACGCTTCTGCTACTCAGTAGCCTCTGGCATCACCAAAATCTCTACTACACACTGCACCTGATCATGTTGTATCAATCTCTCCATCTGCCTAAGTGATACCACTCTAAGCCCTCCATCTGATAAAGCTCTAAGTACCAATTTCTTTCTTTGATGCTCAAACTTCAAGTCCATTCTATCTATATTGAAAGTGAATTCGTGGAGTGACTTCATCTAGGTCATGCCAAGAATGACATCGTAATCCTCCATGTTGAGTACAAAGAATTTTCCAATTATGTCATAATCACCCATCCTCATATGTAGACCATTAATCAAATGAGAGCTCTGCAACTTATGTCCACTAGTTACTATGACTCTGAATCCCTTGTGCTCCTCAGTCTGCAGCCCTATCCTCTTGACGAGTCTTTCTGAGATAAAATTGTGGGTAGCACCTGTCTCCACCAAAGTAATAACTCGCTGCCCCTATATTAAACTCACCCTGAAGATTATTGCCAAATCATCACCTGAAAGGCGTGCAATAATTTTCCCATCACCTGATTCCTCTCCTACAGGTTTTATCTCATCGCTACCCTCAAAATCAGATTGTTGTTCCTCATCCTCAGAGACTAACTCCTCCGCTGAAAAATACTCTATCTGGGTTGCCTTGTTTTTTACTGGATAGTGAAAGATCCCAAGGCTCCCTGCAATGAAAACATAGTTTTTTCCTCTCTAATTCATTTAGTTGGTCATTGTCTAACTTATTCGTTTCATTCCTAGGTTGAGAATCTTTTTGGAAAGTCTTCTTATCCTTGTACTTTTTACTTGTAAAGCCTTTTGAATGAAACTTCTCTTTTGACGATGAAGGCTCCATGTCTCTAGCCTTTTTGTAGGCTTCCTGTAGGGTAGCTGGATTGAGACCCTTAAGAGGCTCTGCAAGTCCATCCATGAATAACACCAATAACCTCCTCTAAGAGATATCTGTGACCAAAACCGAGTCTCTGAAACTCTAATATGGAGGTGTCAACTGAACCCCACTGCTTAAGTTGTGCTAATTCTTTAAAGTGCAATTCTAGGTCCTTGTCAAATCGCTCAATCAAACTCTCTGTGAACTACACATAGGAAGTAATCTAGACATGGTCCATATTGACCATGCCATGGTGTCGCCACTCATGCGCTATCCATCCAAGTGTAATGCTGCAAATTTGATGGCTTCTTCCTCCGGCATTGGGTTCAACTGGAAATATGTGTCTACCTTCTGTACACATGCCCTAGCAGTAGAGTTCCCAGATCCATCAAAGTACGGTAAGGAGAGCTTGCTAATCTTCTTCTATAAATCACTATGCTGTCCTCTACCTCTTGTGCGTGGCAAATGTTTCAGCCTTACATCCATATATTCTCTGAAGGAAATGACTGCTCGAAATTCCTCTCCCCCATCTTCCTAGTCTCTCTGGAACTGTGTTTGTAACTCAGTGATCTATGGCTCATTTTCCTGGTGAATTGGAGCCCTAGGTAGAAAGGTGGATATGAGTGGTCTCGAACACACTGTCCTCTCTGGTATAGTTGCATGACCAGAATTATCAGTCATCTGTCCCCCTCCATTACCTCCATTCTACCCATTTTGCCCACCATTATTTCCTACATTATTCCCTCCATTGTTTCTTGCTTTATTACCTCCAATATTCAATTCATTCCCATCTTCCTGGCCATCATCTACATCATCATGTCCATGCGTTGTGTCTACTCCCATGCTCTCTATTCAGCCAAACGCTACCCCTGTGCCAAAGTATCCAATAACAGTAAAAATCTCTCCCCACCGGGGTCCCTAGCATCCCTGTCTCCCATGTTGTCAGTAACCTATTCACCTGTATCAATGTGAGTCCCTGGATTTCCCTGTTCTTATTGTCCTATGTTTAATCGGGCCCTGGTTCTCCTTAGATTATAGTGATGAGTTAAAGGTTGAACAGTCCAATCTGTCATATCAGTGCCTGTTCATTGTATTTTATACCCACCAGGATGGCAGGATACAGAAGCTTTGATACCATTGTAATAAGATGCCATGAACTGGTTTTTTCCTAATGCTTTATTTCTTTACAGTCATTTTGTCAAACAGTTTTCTTGCAATGTTAAGAGGGATTTTGCGCTTATGATTTGTACAAAATATACAATGACAGCTTATATTAAATATGAGAATAACATGCAACCATTAATGAACTTTACTAATCAATGTCCAATTTGCACAACTTCTAACAAATAACTCAGCCCATTTAACTTTCATGAAACAATTACATATATTTTCAGATTTGTTTCCAGTACTTAACGTCAATGCCAAATCAGATACATACGTAGTGCAGATCAGATTGAATACATACAGATTTTTAGGGCATTATTGGTGGTTCCGAATCATACAAATGTTAAGGAAATTATAGATCAGGGGATAAGATGTAAACTGAATGTATGCAGTAGAATACAATTGCCTTGGTTATTGATTGATTCTACAAAATACAATAACTATATATATAGAGACAAAAGGACGTCAATATGAACAGTCATGACTTATCATATATGATAAGCCATGACTGTTCGTATTAACAAATCGTATAACATATGATTAATTTTATATATATATATATATATATATATCATGATTGTCTCGTCGATTATTAAACACGAACACACAATACTTTAACACTCCCTCTTGAGAGAGAGTTTAATAGAATTTGTAGAACTTTTCATATCATGATATTTGGTCCAATCCAAGACACTTACAGAATGTCGATCATGATGAGTTATTACACAGTAATAATGTAAATGTTAAGATGTCCGGTCCTATCCGGGACAAACCCTTTCGGGAGTCGATCCTAACAACTTTATTACCCAACAAGTAATAATATAAGTAACAAGATGTCCGGTCCTATCCGGGACAAACCCTTACGAGAGTTCATCTTGAACTTTATTATCCAACAAGTAATAATATAAGCAACAAGATGTCCAGTCCTATCCGGGACAAACCCTTACGGGAGTCAATCTTGAAGCCTGGTTACTATTGTCAAGATCGTCACCTTGACATAGTAACCTATATACATAGAAGATCGTCATCTTCACAATTTTGAAATATTTCAATATTTTATTCATGAATAAAAAATGTACATTAATAATTACATTCATATTTTGATCAAACCAATTTTCCTTAAAGAAATCTATTTTTACTTTTGCAAGAGGTTTAGTAAAGATATTTGCATTTTGTTCTTCAGTACTGATATAGACCAGTTTAATGATCTTCCTGTCTACCATATCTCTCACATAGTGATATGGGATCTCTATGTGTTTTGACCGATTGTGGATACTACGTTTGCGTAGAGACATGTCACTATGTGATATGTTTCATAGGGTTTAATCAATATGTAATACTAAGTTCAGAAGGATCCTAATACTATTCATATGGATACTAAGAAATCATATATTACATAATTCGTGATATGAAGTATCACCTAACATGTGATACCCAATTTTCAATATCACCTAACATGTGATATGAGGAATCACCTGACATGTGATACCCAATTTTACATATCACCTTGTTATGAGGAATCACCTTAGACTTCTCTCTCAAGGAGAAGAATGCAATACCATACAAGATGATAGATGAAACTCCTTTTCATCTAAGGCTTCATTCTCCAACATGCCAAGTTTATCTCGAAGGTACACAACCTTACCTCTAGCTAGAAACTTGGTGAGAATATCAACCATAAGTTCTGTAGGGATAATGTACCTTGAATAGCATACTTACGCACTATATCTCTTATATAGTTTGCATCACTCTAGGTGAACCCCAAGTTATGTAAGAGATAGCATAAAAGTATTTTAGCCAGCACACATGAGACTCAATCTCATGATAATAGTCTTCTGGATGTTTCCTTTAAGGTCTTTGTAACAACCTCCTCACCTCCTCGTCCAAGGTTGTTTTAGATGAACTATTATACTCCCTCTGAATCTAATATCAACCTTCTATGAGGAAGTCGTGTCTTTGTCCTTTAGTCTGCATTACGTTCTTATCTTGAATTCCCAACCATCTATCTAGGAATATCATGACCTAGATATCTGCATAAAAACCTTTTAGTTCACATACATGGAATTTCATCATTTGAATCACAGTTCTTTTTCCTTTTATAGTTTCCTAGTCACTAGGGAAACCATCTCGATATGGTTTACTCCCTCTGTATCAATATGACCAAGATGCTCGGAAATCAAATAAGGCATATCCTCTAGATGTTGTGCTGACTCCCTCTGAATCTGATAGCAATCCTCATTTTCCTTGTCACGTTGTGCCCTATGATTGTCTCACTTTATTTTATATTTAATCGCTACTATTGTTGTGGCTTGGACAGGTTTTGTAATGGTGTCATTTGTTATAAGGATTGCCGATTCTTGTAGTCTTTAATCATCAATTCGCATCAACTCCCAAGAAAAAACTGTGTATCTTTGGTAGCTAGATCTTTGGCACCTCTCGGAGTTCGGCAATAATCACAGCATCATCTTCCAAATCAATATCATTATTGAAATCCTAAGTAGTTGTATTTGTTTGTACTACCTCATAGTCTGAGCTTACAAAGTATACACCATCTTGACATGGTACACTCCCTCTTGGACTTGAGGGAAGATAATAAAGACCTCTAGTATGATGTTTAGTATCCATTTCTATTTACATTCACATAAGGGGAATGGCTCTAGAAAATACCATCCGTGATTTATAAAATCAAACATTTGATCTTTGTATGATGCAATATTCATCACTGCTCCATAATATTAATTCTCAAACACTATGGTCAGAAGAAATATAAGTTGTCTGCTCCTAATAATATTCCAATGTATTTTATCACTCCCTTGTGAATTATAAAATATCTGTTGTTGTATTTGGCATCTCAGATATTGATAGTCGCGTCTCATTATCCCTTTGCTATTACTACCAGTTGTCACTACTTATCTCCATTCATTAGTATGTGATTCAAAATCTATTCTCAGTCCTTTCCTTATTTCTTGGTATGCTAATCGTTGGTATTACCTGTTGCGATGTCTTTCAAATGCCATAATCCTTTTGATCACTATGTTTAGCTTTTGCAGTTTGTCTTCTTATAATCAATATCATTAGGTGACTAATACTTGTTCTCACCGTTGACCCATCCTTAGAAATATTTAATAGTTACTGAATTTGCAAAAACTTTAATTACGGCTCAAATTAATCAAATCTTGGTTAGATTGATTCTCAACCTTTAGAATACAATACTTCTCCCAGAACAATATATCTTACTCAATTGTCGTTACATCTTTGATATCTTCCAATTCATATCAATTCTTGCATGCCGTTTTTGGCTACTTGTACCATGATGCTCATATCATTTATTGCAATCATTCGAATGTGGGTTGAATTAACAATCGTTGTATCTGATCTGTATCATATGTAAATATATGTCCCCAAAGCCAAGAGGCGAATATATGATGCTTAAAAATGGAAGCAAAGGTATTCGATCCCTCATCTGGTTTGTATAAGTTCTGTGATAGTTGGTAATGTAATTAATTCAACGCAATATACCTATCACCGTGTTTCCCGTATCCTTCAAGATGCATATGAACTCACCCATTTGCGGGGTGTATGCCAATTGCTACCTGTATTCTTCTCTCCAAATCCTGTTCGCTCCTTCGTAACTCCCCAATGAAGTATGTATTCTCATTGTAGCGTATATGTGTTGTAGCGTGTTTTTCCCTTTGTATGCTCCAGCAATCTCACTCACTATTCTTCCTAAACTTACTCACGTACAAATACGTTATATAGTTTTTGAGTACTTAAGTCTGGTTCGATGTTTGACTGGTATATTTCTTCTTGCTAACGATCGCTCTACCATCTTTGATCATATTTTTCTTGTAATTATGTAATCCAAGCAGATTGGCGATAAACTTCCCATAGTCGCACAACACACAGGATGATGGAATGTCAATATGTATATTGTTCGCAGCACAATATCGATTAGTCACCATGTTGTTATTTCTAAAAATGCTAAGATGCCCGGAGCTTGCTTGGTATTCAGTTCTGCTCTCTACGTGATGCTCCATGTGCAGAAATTAGATGTGTCCTCATTCGCTTGTAAGAGACTTTGTTGCCGATTATGCCTTTTTTTTTTTTCCTATTCTACGATAGTGACTTATGTATTTAATTCAACCCCTGTATATTCTTTACTTTGATTTCCTCTCCTCTGTGTCGATCATTCTTATTCCCCTGCCTACTTCTGACTTTTCCTTTCTTCTTTGCTTATATAAACTGGTTGGATTTTCCTTAGACCGGCTCTGAAGATCTACCTTCAAGCTGTTAAGCTTTATAGAAGGAACCTGGCTCTGATACCATGTTAAGGAAATTATAGATCAAGGGATAAGATGTAAACTGAATGTATGTAGTAGAATACAATTGCCTTGGTTATTGATTGATTCTACAAAATACAATAACTATATATATAGAGACAAAAGGATGTCAATATGAACAGTCATGACTTATCATATATGATAAGCCATGACTGTTCGTATTAACAAATCGTATAACATATGATTAATTATATGGTATATATATATATATATATATATATATATATATATATATATATATATATATATATATATATATATATATATATATCATGATTGTCTCGTCGATTATTAAACACGAACACACAATACTTTAACAACAAAGACCTCCCAACAGTTGGAATATGACATCTAGTAGCTGGACGGCTAGACTAGTAACCGGTATGTCTTCCCACGTCTTCCTCTTGATTTCAGACTTGGCAGACGGCACTCTTCCTGGGAGCTCACATCACAATCTGTATGCCAACACTTGTTCCAGCAATCACAATACCTCTAGTTTTCAGTCGCCACTCTCAGACAGCTGCAAAAACTTGTTAACCAAGTTTGCTAAACCCATCCAGACCTCTGATCAATCAGCAATAGCAGACCTGTAAGCTGTGTGGCAGTCCCAGTTGTGAAGTATTATACACCTCAACCAAAAGTACTTGCAGAAAATTATAATCTCCTTGACTGTGTAAGTCCCAATAGCAAAAGAGATGTTAGTATTGAGGGGAGACATCCTCAAAACCCTTAAAGCAATTACAGACCCAATACTTCCAGAGTTTCAAAAATCATTTTCAGCATACCCCTGACGTCCTCTACAGGCAGATATATATATTCTTCCCTCAAAGTCGATCCCCTTTGTTTTGCCAATGTGGGATAATAGTGAACACATGAATTCTAATATTACTTTTCTTTTAGAAAAGCCCATGTATGTCTTTTTAAAGGGTTTGATTTGATTTTTAGAAAGTGACTTTATAAAACGATATAATATTTAATTTAAATAGTCACTTTATAGTTAGATCTTCAAACATTAAAATAATATATCAAATGGACTCGGAATCCCACATATAATAGCTCGTCAGAAAGAGCTTGACGAAACGCATCTCATCCCACCACCGAAAAGATTAAGGCACTGCATCCCTTTCAACTTGCTAAAAATAGTACGTCTTCCCAAAAACCCTTCAAATGAACTTTGTTTGGCCTATAATTAAATTTGACTA
This sequence comes from Chamaecyparis obtusa, assembly GCA_027943335.1. NCBI lineage: Eukaryota > Viridiplantae > Streptophyta > Pinopsida > Cupressales > Cupressaceae > Chamaecyparis > Chamaecyparis obtusa. The sequence continues at coordinate 212,224 of BSBK01004199.1, read as the reverse complement.
GGCCAAATAACCTCAGGATCCCTCTGAAGTCCTGGTTAGCCCTTGGGACCATGGTAGAACGGGCTAACCACTAGTCACATCATGTCTGGCTCAACAAGGGGACATTACATTATTAGAAATTTACTGGAGAGAAGTTGTACACATTGTTGTAAACACACTGAATAGAGTTTTGTACCAAAGAAAATATGGCAAGACATCATATGAGTAATGACATAGAAGAGCACCTACAGTTAAGTATTTCAAAATCTTTGGAAGCAAATGTTATATTCGGAAGGACGAAGATAATCTTGGCAAACTTGACAGCAGAGTTGATGAAGGAATATTTCTGGGATACTCTACTAAGAAAAAGGCTTACCGGTGTTACAACAAAAGAGTGAATAAGATTGTGGAAAGTGCGAATGTGACGGTTGATGAGGATTTTCAAAAGACTCGTGAGAGACATATTGATTATAAATCTATACGGAGGATAGAGGAAAAGAGAATAAGAAAGAAGAAGAGGCAAAAATGGCACCAACATCTACAACTAAGAAACCAAGGTACATAAAAAAAAATCATTCTAAGAATTAGATTATTGGTGATAAGAACAGAGTTGTTACTAGTAGGGAAACACAAGATCATGCTTTGTTGTGTTTACTTTCGGAGATTGAGCCTAAATCTGAAGCAGCAGCATGTAATGATCAGAATTGAGTCAAAGCTATGAAAGAAAAACTTGATCAGATTGAGAAGAATCAGACAAGGGAACTTGTGCCCAAATCGACAGATAAAAATGTAATTGGTACAAAATGGGTTTATCGAAACAAGTTGAATGAGAATGGTAAGGTTGTAAGGAACAAGGCAAGATTAGTATCCAAGGGTTACACTTAAATTGAAGGAATTGACTTTGATGAGACTTGTGCACTTGTTGGTTGGATGGAAGCGATCTGCATAAATTTGGCTTTTGCAGCTTACAGAGGTTTCAAAGTTTATCAGATGGATGACAAGTCAGCATTCTTGAATGGAGAATTGAAGGAAGAGGTGTATATTGAACAACTGGAAGGTTTCTGATAAAAAATAGAACCAAATGCAATATGCAGATTAAAGAAGGCATTGTATGGCTTAGGCACCAAGAGCCTAGTATGGTAGATTAGACAGATATTTGATTGGACAAAAATTTTGGAAAGGTTCTGTAGATAGTAGCTTGTATTACAAGGTATATTTAGATCAGCTTCTGATTGTTGTTGTGTATGTTGATGATATTATTTTTAGAGGCAAGGATGATATAAGCAAGAGATTTGCAAAGGAGATGCAAAAAGAATTTGAGATGTCTATGATTGGAGAGTTGAATGTCTTTCTTGGATTGCAAGTTAATTAGAGCAGTAAAGGCATTTTTATTTCTCAATCCAAGTATATCAAGGAATTATTGAAGTTTTGGTTGGAGAATTCCAAACTGGTATGTACTCAAATTGTTACCGGCTGCAAGTTGACTAAGGATGAGTCACCGAATGTAGATGCGAGCAAGTATAGATCGATGATTGGTGGATTGTTGTATTTGACTACTACTAGACCAGATATTATGTATGTAGTATGCTTGGCAACAAGATTTCAACAAGAACCAAAAGAATCACATGTTATGGTGGTGAAGAGAATTTTCAAATATTTGAAAGGAATAGAAGAGTTTTAGTTTGTGGTATCCAAAAGGATTAGATTTTATGCTTACAACTTATACAAATGCAGGTTGGGCAAGATGTTTGGATAACCGAAGAAGTACCAGTGGTGGATCTTACTTTTTTGGCTCCTGATTAGTTGCTTGGTCGAGCAAGAAGCAGGATTTTGTAACCTTATCAACTGCTGAATCAAAATACATTGCAGCATCCTCATGTTGTACTCAGTCATTATGGATGAAACAGACTTTGAAGGATATAGGTATTACTTTTGATGAGCCAATTTCAATAATGTGTGATGATACCAATGCTATAAATATCTCAAAGAATCTAGTACAACTGTAATGTCCGCTTTTCAGGGCACATTATTTCGTGCCATGTCATTAGCCTTTTTACCATGCTCCGGAGGGCTAACCGAGGCTTGGCAGCATTCAAGGAGACAATTGGCCTAGGTGATTTCAATTTCAGGCCAATCGGAGTAGTTTCCATAGCTTTCCAGTGTACTTACTATTTATAATAAGTCGGCATGGTTCAAAATTCTTGACTTTTCAATAGTTGACTTGGAGCGTCTCGCCGAGAGCTTTCTGGCAAGCTATCACATGTCGTCATCCGAGCTCATTTGGTCCTCTATTTTAATGCCGAAAGATTCCTCACTTTATTTATTATATCACTTTATAACTCAACGGTCATATTTATTTAAAAGTGACTTAAAGTGGAAATATAAAGAGACAGACTGGGAATATGAAGAGACAAACTAGGGAAACAGAAGAGTCACAGCTGCAGCCATAAGAGGAGGCTTGGAGTCTCATTGTGTATGCTTCAGTTTATGAATTTTATTTCTCGTTGAGAATTCGGGAAGCTTCAGCTTTCGAATCTGAAACCTGAGGACGAAAACCTTCAGTGTTTCACGGTGGATTGGACGGAAACCCAGTTCATCTCCGGTGCGGATTCACATCAAAGTTCATCATTGTTTTACAAGTTCTTGGTCATCCGATCTTACTGTTATTTTCTGTATTTCAGATTGGATATTGTAATGCATGGTTATTGTATTGTTGTTGTATAATACAAAATATTTTTTGGGAAGTTTTATAAGATTATATTTGCTAGTTATTCAAATATAAATATGCTAGTTATCTGCATGTTTCTATTTGTTTCAATCTACTTGGGATATATTTATGAAAAATCAGAGAATGGCCGATTAGGGTCATTACAGTGGTATTAGAGCCGAAAATCTTGCTAGCCTGTGAGGTCCTTTTTCAGTAGCAAAATTGCAAGGTTTGACAATAAGAAAAAGCCTTCTGGTGTAGCGTTTTCTACAAAGAAGTAATCAATTTGGTAAAGTAAAAGGGACTCTTTTATGTTCAAATTTATCCACAGCTCCTAGCCGTTTTCCTTTGAAATTTGAACCTAGTTCATTCACTGTGAAATGGCCATCGGCAGTTGACGTCCTCCTTCACATTCAATTTTAAAAGCCTCTTCATGCTTATGCTGGGTGTTTTGAGAACACTACCTACAGGAAGAGCCCGTGTTTGAAATTGCAGGCTCGTTACATTGCCAGGGACCTGCGCACTACACGAAGGTCATACACACTACTAGAGGTACGCGTGTGTACATATTCCTGCACGTTTTTCACAGGCCACGACCTCTGTTGGAGGCGTGTGTTCTCCTAATCGCACATAAGCTTCTACCATTGTGCCATCTTCTATTCTATCAAAGGTCATTAGTGTGTTACGGCAACAGCAGTGCGGGTAGAGTCCCCAACTCGACAAAGATTGTGGTAGACTCCCTTGCATATGTGTTCGACACACATATAAATCCTGCACTGGTGTGGACACTTCACAACATTTGATGAATTTAAGAAACGAGTTGTGACTCGTGTTTTAGCAGCAACCGCCCAGGGGAAGCCTGAGAAAATAAGGGAATTTTGGATTGAAGTTGCTCACAACAGTACTGAGATTATTCAAGGAGCATTTGTTCTGGAAGTGCCCAACAAGACAAAGCAATGTCGTCTTAGAACAAGTCACGGAATGCATCTTTGAGGTTGTGGAAGTATTCACGGAATGCTTTGTGACCGCAAGCCATCGGGAACACTTCTCCTCAGCCGTGTAAAGGGACTGTGAGGCTCGGAGACTAGCCAAGCCGATAGAACTTCCTCACACACCCGGAAGTCTATGAATTCTCTGAGTTCACTTACGCAGCAGGAGATTACTTGGGAGTAGAAGGGACTGTTAAAGGCAATGTCTATTGTCATTACATCTTGGCGGTTACGCTTATTTCCCACCGCACAGCACAGGCGATTAGTATTATGCTGGTTCATGCACATAATCTGGCTATTGTTTCACTCTAGGAATTGACGATAATGCTAATGCGAGTCTCCCACCATACACGTAGGGAGTAATAGTGATCTGGTCGCAACAGTAGGGGTGTCGGCTCCAGTCACGACAGTGAACAAGTCACCAGCTCCGTCCCTATTCAGTGAATGTGGGCGACCATAGAGCAACTCGCATCCAAGGGAAGGATACGAATGCGAGGAAATTGAGAAGCATTGTTGGAACATGGTAACTCCACTTCACACTAGCTGCGCAGTTTTATTTGACCAGGCACGAGACTTCAGCAACCGCACCGGTGACCATAACCTCCGCATAGGCAAGCACACAAGTCTCCAACACTTCTCACACTTGAGCAATAGCTTTGGAATATCAGTTGTTTTTCTTGGAGGTTTCCACACTTCCAACATGGTAGAGGTGTCGGAGTTACATTCTGCATTTTTTGGGATTGTATGCACATATTTCATTGTCTAGTGAACATTTATATATTTCAAACTCCCAAACGCACACCACAACATGGCCAGGAATATAGAGCAACCTACGCTATGAAGTAACTATACAGGGAATTTACTAGCTGGTTACAAGGCAGAACTCCTGAATGGTAATCGTTATGATATCTGCAACGGACTATTTGAATCAGTAACTCTAGTTAGAGATTAAAAGATTATGCAATCTGGTCACCCTTTGTATTGTTGAGCTTTGTCTGCTTCTTGAAGATTTACTGCATTTTACTCCTGTGCATTGCCTAGGAATTAATTAAACTCTCTGGAACTACAATCTTATTGGCATCATTGAAAAATTAAAGCAAATCAGAAATTTATTGAGTATAGTAGCAGTATTCAGAATTTCAGTGTCAAGAACAAGGAATTATTTGATCATCTCAGCCAGCAATTCAGAATTTTTATTGTAGAGACAACATTTCATAGTTTCATAATTGATTCAGTCCCTTGTGCGAAATTTTGGAGAAAATTAAGTCATGGAGTCATTGGAAAGCCGAGGGTTCTCAAAGGAGTTCAATGGCACATTTTACGGTGTCCAGCTAAGAGATATTCGGAAAGAAATGGAGATAGGCAATGAGTTATGTTGCTTTGGATGACAATTGGAGCAGCCAAAAATTGCGGGAAGTATGCTTGCCAAGCTTGATGAAATAAATTCATATCTATCTAGGATAGATCAATCTAATTGTAGGCTTTTCAATTGGGCCATGCATCCTTCAATGGTTGCCTTGGTGCAACGCAGATTTTTGAATCATCCACTTCGAGATGTTAGGCTTGCAGTTGCCTCATGTCTCAGCAAGATCACTCGGATTACAGCCCCTATTATTCCTTACACCGAGCGCATTTGGAGATAGGTGTTACAGCTGATTGCAGACAGTTTAGACGGACTGAGATATGACAGAGATTCTTCCTTTGATAAATAGGTAAAAATCTTGGAGCTAATGGCAAGCACTAGAGTTTTCAGTCACATGTTGAATCTTGGTTATGATAAGATGATTTAACAATTATTTTAGTGTCTCCTAAACAATTTCAGGGAGCATCATCCAGATGGGGTGAAGACATGCATAATGACTATCTTATCCTCAATCTTAGATGAGGACTATGACATATGCAAACAATTGCAATTAGAATTGTTGGCAATATGGAGAGGAGGAATAAGGTACGCATCCATGGCATATGAACTCTCCACTGAATTAATTAAGCTTCAAGCTGAAAAATTCATGAGTTCATTGACTGAAAATGAACAAGTATCATTAGGCTTAGAGGTTGTAGGATCTCCGGTGATGGGCCAGGACCCAGTGAGTACAGGACAGATTTGTTTCTTATGCCAGGAGGGCTGGTCACAGGGGCATGTTTGCAAGATTGATCAAGGGGAAGATAAATTGCAGCCCAGTGATAGAGACATTACAATAGTGACTACACCTCTTTCGGGACTTAGTGGAGAGTGTTCTGAACTCTACTTTGGTGACTTGGTGGCTGAGTTTGATAAATCCATGGTTATAGGTTGTGGTAACCAGTTGGAGACTGTTAGCGATTCAGGTAATGAGGAATCGTGTGACTTCTTTAGCAGCACTTCACTCATGCATCACACTGATATGGATGACCCATTTTGCAGTACATCCCGAGATAACACTGATGAGAAGTGTGTCTTAAAGAGTCAGCTGAAAGTTAGTGATGATGCCATTATTGCAGCCCTTGTTCACCATGATAGCACTCACCAGATCATTAATGATCTGTACAGGAAAACTCAGAGGGATAGAGGGCAAGACGACATAAGGATTGGATCCTATGTTGCAGTTTTACAGGGGGTCAGAACAGCATTTGAGGATTGGAAATCTAAGTATCTGAGATTACTTACAGACCATGACCAACTGTTACAGGTTGCCGGAGCATATGCTGAGCAATTAAGGGAGGGGGATGAGGTCGATAAGCTCAATAGGGAGCTTAGTAGTACTCATGGCACTTTGGAGCATACACGTATTGCTCTCCAGGAGGTGAGAAATCAGATTGTGGTCTCTAGCCAGTACAGGGAGCAGGATTACAGGGATAGGTCTGAATTCTTTCAAGAGGTGATTCAGGAGCTTGACAGCATACAACAGACCTATGACTTGGACAATTGTCCAAGAAGATCTTTGGGTCACCAAGAGTTTCTTGATGAGTTAGACCACTTTCAGGCGATTGATAATTCCTTATTTGAGATGGGTGCCGAGCTGACATTTGACAATCCCCTCTTTGAGATAGATGAGGGAGACACTTCCTATTCCCAGGATGAGGATGAGGTTGGTTGCAGGGTTTGGGACCTAGGTCCAGTTATTAGAGGTGAGATGTCTCGTGTTGGTGAGCATCTCTTGGTTCACTCCTCTTTTCACACAGCTGCTACTCCTCTATATTATCACACCAATACATCCAAAGCCTATGGTAATTCTATCATCACATATTTTAGGCATAATGATGGTGATCGGGTAGGGCTTATTCAGTACAGGATTATCAAGCGTAGCATGTTGGTTATGCTAGTTGGTGTGACTTTTTCACACAATGGTATACATTGTATGACTCCAGGTATTGAGAGACAATCATGGAATCCTTATGCTGATTTGGGATTTCCAGTAGAGTTGTTGATTGCATCGCATGTTAGCCTTATTGCATGGGATGCATTTTGTTTTCCATTCAACCCACCTACAAATGACCTTCTTTTCCGATTATTGGATAGGAGTGGGATGAGTGATTGGTTGAGCACGCTTCCCTATTTACAGGTGGAAGCCTTGTCCGGCAGTCTTGGTAGCTTGCCTCTTCAGTATAGTTTCCGGTTTGGGCTACAGCTCAAATGGGCAGTGTAATGGCAGTTGGACACTTCTAGTGTTTCACTCAGTGTGGGCATAAAGCGTCAAGATATTTCAGCCAGCTGGGAAGATGGATGGCCCTTTTTCTTATGGGATCCAAGAGGGACATACTCACGGTTGGTCTTCATTCTGGGAGCCGATCGATATGAGGTTTGGTTTTCCCCTGCATATGACCGTAGAGGTGCTAGTGATCCCAGTTGGAGTGAGGTTCTCAGTTGGGTTGAGGACTTTCTCTCAGATGGTGGCAGCACAGGGCAGCTTGGTACGATAGATCTTGTAGTGAATTGGGATCCTGGCATTAGATGGTCTGCTGTTTTGTTACTATGTGAGTGACTTCACAAGTCAAAGCATAATGACGGTTTCAGTTTCACACGACAGATTGGTGGAGCAACTTCCCTGAGGTTGGTTTGGGATCCAGGTATTATGATCAGCATGCAAATACTGATTGCTTGAGGGCAAGCAATCTCTGGGAAGGGATGATTTGTAATGTCCCCTTTACGGGGCACATTATTTTGTGCCATGTCGTTAGCCTTTTTACCATGGTCCGGAGGGCTAACCGAGACTTGGCAGCATTCAGGGAGACAATTGGCCTAGGTGATTTTAGTTTCAAGCCAATCGGAGCAGTTTCTACAAGTTTCCAGTGTACTTACTATTTATAGTAAGTCGGAAGGGTTCAGAATTCTTGGCTTTTCAGTAGTGGACTTGGAGCATCTCACCGAGAGCTTTCCGACAAGCTATCACATGTCATCATCTGAGCTCGTTTGGTCCTCCGTTTTAATGCTGGAAGATTCATCACTTTATTTATTATATCACTTTATAACTCAACGGTCATATTTATTTAAAAGTGACTTAAGGTGGAAATATAAAGAGACAGAGTGGGAATATGAAGAGACAAACTGGGGAAACTGAAGAGTCATAGCTACAGCCATAAGAGGAGGCTTGGAGTCTCATTGTGTATGCTTCAGTTTATGAATTTTATTTCTCATTGAGAATTCGAGAAGCTTTAGCTTTCGAATCTGAAACTTGAGGACAGAAACCTTCAGTGTTTCTCGGTGGATTGGATGGAAACCCAGATCATCTCCGGTGCGGATTCACACTAGAGTTCGCCATTGTTTTACAGGTTCTTGGTCATCCGATCTTACTGTTATTTTCTGTATTTCAGATTGGATATTGTAATGCATGGTTATTGTATTGTTGTATAATACAAACCATTTTCTGAGAAGTTTTATAAGATTATATTCGCTGGTTATTCGAATATATAACTGTTGGTTATCTGCATGTTTCTATTTGTTTCAATCTACTTGAGATATATTTATGACGGTTAGGGTCATTACAACAACATTCCAAAACGAAGCATATATCTATCAGATATTACTTCTTCAGAGAGAAGGTGTTGGAAAGTGAAGTGGAGCTTGAGTATGTGCCTACAAAAGAGTAAATAGCAGACATTCACAAAACATTTGTGCAAGGATACTTTTGAGTATCTCCAGGGGAAGTTGAGCATTCTTCCCCTTCGTAGTGTTCACTAAGTGCACCTGTGTGTGCATTGGTTTAGTGATTTGCATTATTATTCTTTTCTAGATCAGTGCTTGGCGGGTTAGTCTCAGGGGGAGAAGAGTGAGTTAGTAAGGGGCATTTTTTGACCCTTTGTCATTGTTGCTTTCTTTGTTATTGATGAATGTTGCCATCAATGACAAAGGGGGAGATTGATAGAATGTGAAGTTGATGCTACTCATGATGTTGTCATTGATGTCAACATATCCTACGCATATTCATGTTTTGGGTGTATCAGTTGATGTGTACCGATATCCTTGGCATATTGGTAGAAGTGTTCACCGAAGGATGTGCTTTACATCTCTATCCTTATCCTTTTCAGTGGTGGTTCTATTTCGTGTGCAACATATGGTGAATCGATTATTTTGGTTCGGTCCTATTTTGAGCACGTTCATTTATGTTTCAATCCCAACAATTACTATGTAACGTGTTCATTCTATCTGTTGGAACCAAAGGCTTTGGAGATGGTGTAGCGTGTTAGCATGATCGAGGTGGTCCACAGTTCATTCCTTACCACCGCAAGAATGTCTTGGTGTGACCTATTTCAAATTTCATCTTGGCCGACATGGTTGATGGCATCAAGCACTATAAGTAGTTTGAGGATTTTTGTTGTTCCTAGTGGCTTATGCGTTGCTTGTATGTGAAGTGGTTGCAAATCTGTTTACAGAAGATCTGTGTGATGTTGATGGTGTGTGAATGCAATCGGTGGCAGATTGTGATATCACTCCTGTATTGCAAGGTGTTGGTGATCTCAGTGGTGGATTCATATACTTTGGCAGTGAGCCTATTTGTATTGGCAGTGAGCCTATTTGTACTGGTAGTGAGCCTATTTATATTGGCAGTTAGCCACTTTCATTTTCAGGGTAGTTAGCCCGACTGGCAGTGCGACGACCGACAATGAGCCAACCTACAGTGAGCATAACCGGCGGTGAGTCTTTGTAAAAATTACCTTAATCGGTGTTTCATTTCATGAGAATTGGTGTCTCCATGGATTTTCCCAGTTTGGGTTTCCACATAAATCCTGGTGTTCATTGTGTTGGTGTTTATGTGCTTTCATATTTACATTTACTATGAATGTTTAATGTGCTTAACCGATAAATCAGAAGATGTTATTGTTATTATGTATGTATTGGCCGATACAGCAAAAGTTTTATAAAGTTTGTGGGAATAACGGATTCACGCCCCCTCTCAGTTATTCGGCCTATTCAACAGTAAGGACATGTATTTCCTATGCCTTGAGGGAAAAGTCCTGAGATGGGTATAAACATGCATTCCCAATACCTTGAAGGAGCCTGTTTGTAGATTGGTGTCCAAGCGCCCTATGACAAGTAAATCGTCATCCTCCTTAAGATTGATGTTTAGGAGAGAACAAAGAAATCAGGGCTTAAGTATGTTAACTGCCAAATGTATTATGAATCATTCATTGTTTCTTAAACAATTCAATTTAAATGCATAGTGATGTATGTTAATCATTGGAAATTGGCAGCCTCCTAATAAGGAACATTACAGCGACTAAGTAAATTGCTATTTCCAAGCACAATCCAAAACCCTAGTTGAGAATTTAAGGGTAAAACAAGTAAATCCTCAGTAGGGGACATTACACTACCACATTGCAAAATTTCTACAAAGAATTTATATACAGTATATTGGAATAAAAAATACCTCTAAGCAGCTCACAAGTATAGTGATCAGCATACAAACACGCAAAAAATAGAAAAACGTTTCTTTAAAGAAGGGTAAGAGCTCACCCTTTTTCATTAATAAAAACTGAGAGACTTTTCTCCTTTATGGCTCCTCCTCCACACTGTAATAACATTTTAGAAAAATGAATTATTAGAAACTTAGAACTGTTAAGAAAGAGATCGATAGATCAGACATACTTGATGATTCTGTATACTTTATTGTATGCATGTGTTAACTTCTACATGCATATGTGAATTTTGTGTATAGGGTGCATGTGTTTATTTCCCTTTGTTTGTGCTTGCATGTGTGCTTCATCCAATTGAGCTTCCAATATGTTACAAACTTATTGATCAGTGATTTTCTGCACTTCTATGTATGTTGCAGATTATTAATTTAGTATATTAAGTTATGAATTAGGTGTTAGAACTCAATAAATGTCTAGAAATTATCTGTCGTGTATATTCAGTGTTATGTACTACAGCATATAGTGACATGGTTTTAGGAATATGTACGTACGGAGATTTTATTTTGTAAGGTGAAGTGGCAGATCAAAGATTTCAATTTACATTACAATCTTTTATCTAAACGATGCACAAATTGGAAAAAAATTATCAGAATCACTATTAATGGCAAAATAGCGAAGTTCCTGATTTTTAACCTTAAAAAAGGTGATTTTTTATTACAAAAGTTGACCGCCATGTTTGACCCCTTTTTCCAATTTATTATAGCTTTCTCATATTTAGTCATGGTTTTTTTGCTTTTAGTGATGATTTTGACCAGTTCATGCATCAGAATATAGGAGATTTCCACTCTAATTTATTTTAACCTGGTTTCCAAGCTTTTCCCATGTTTAGAAACTCCGCTACATTTTCCTAAGAAAGTTTGGTTTTGGCCAATGTTAGGTCAAGTTTATACAAAATGTAGATTTTTATAATCTAACAAAATATTTTCACAAGTAATTTATTTTTCATTAAAATATAATCAATTTTATTTATGTTTTAATTTACGCTTTGATATTTGATTTAAATGTTCATTGAAAGTTGTAAGAATTTGCCTAAGGCAATGAATGAAAATGGCAAGATCTAGAAGCTCAATTGATAGCACAAGAGAGATAAGCAAAATGATATGATCAATTAATTGATTCAATAATGATCAAAATAATAATCAATTGATGTCCAATTGATAATGCCCAATTGATAAATACAAAGTAGATGTGCCTGAATATATAGGCAATGCATGATAACTAGGAGATATGCAAGTATTAACCTATTAATCACACTAGGTGTAATCACATGTCCACCAAAGGTGGATCATCCTCCATTGTACAACAAAGTATGTGCAAAATGTGCAACAATGAGATGATGATAATGTGATAAAAGCACTAAAAGTGGATCTCACACATAAAGTGGAAATCTCCTACACCATGTGCTAAAATGAAATGCAAACTACTATAGAATGCATTATCCTAGGTAAACTTAAGTGTAATTAGTGAATATTTAATTACACCAACACCCCCCCTTAAGTGCAACTTAGGGGAATGCACTTAAAGTCACAAGGCTAGATGACAATGTATGATGGGTCCCAACTACTAGGCCATGTTAGGTACCCATGTACAATATGCAAAAGCAATGCAATGCAATCTCTCATAAAGCGGAGAAAGAGGGAAAACCTCATGGGAAAAACCCTCCCCCCAAAAGAGAGATAAAAAAAACAATTTGCATAGATGGATGGAGTAATCAAGGCCCCCCATTATGACATACATCATGCATATACAATAAAGAATCCCCCCCTAGGAAGGAAACAAGGAGACATGATAACCCCCCCCCGTAATTAATAATGTCCTGCAAGTATGGTGAGTGCTTGAAGGAAAAACATAGAACCATGCCTACAAACAACATTTCTCTCCTTAGGAAGAAGAAACATGAGGTATAGATGCAAGAAGGCTTCCCATTGCTGATAGGAAGAAGGAAGGGGAAACCAAATGAAGTATGATGTCTCTAAAATGTGCTCATGTGTTGCCATGTCCTTGGTTGATGAAGATGCCACAAACCAATCAGGAACATGCCCAATAGATAGTGACAAGCAAGGAACTAATGGTGACTAATCCATATAAAAAATTGGATCAAACTCCAAATACAAGGATGTCTCCTCAAAATAGGAAGTAGGAAGAGAGACAAAGTAGCCCCCCCTTAATGTAGAAGGTACACCAATGGTATATGCTCCTAAATCAATGTAGAAACTACACCATGAAAATTGAATGATGTTCCTACCCTTGGGAAGAAACAATGTCATAGGTGTATCAAAGAATCCTCCCCAATCTCTAGGAAGAATCCTCAATATGTATGATGTCTTAGGAAGCTGAATAGGAATCTCCAAAACCTGAGTATGATCAACCTGAACCATGCACTATGACATCTCAAGTGAAGTTTGAGACTCATGAATGCCAATCTCCAACGACTCAAATGTCTTCTCTGAAGATAAAGAGACCTCCTCCAAATGTTGTATTAAAGGATCCACAATCATGTCAACCTCGAAAGAATGATCAAGTGGAGAATGAAGATGAGGGTCAAAGTGTTCCCTCGCAACAACTAAAGAAGGATCATCCTCAACAAAGAGAAGATGAATGCCATCAATGATGTCTCCCAAATCTGACATGTAGGACTCGACAAACAAGCCTGCAATGTCTTTCAAGAAGTCATCCCAAGGAATTGTATTAGGAAGACAAGGAAGATCCTGCTACATTGAATAACAAGCATCATCAGGAGAAGTGATCTCAATAGGAGAAGTATCTTCTAGTAGAGATTCTAAATCATCATCATCCTCTGGATCAGGACGCCAACTATGTAGCAACTGTAAGGTATCTTCATTGAAGGGAATATTCTTTGCATCATCAAGTGGAATGAGGTAATTTACAGCTGGATCTTTTGGGAATGGAGAAACATGTGGATCTCTAAAATGCTCCCAAATCTTTGTCCAAATTGTGCATGGCCACTCAATATCAATGACCTTGGGGCCAAAGGCATGGAAGAAAGACACACTCATGGTTCCAATAAGTAGAATTTTGATATAAGTGTTCTTATCTTCCCAAATTGTTTGACTCCACTCTCCTTGTGGCTCAGAAATGAGTCCATAGAGATGAGGCAAAATATTAAGCCATCTACAATTTGTGATGATGCCTTTTGCCCATGATGCATAATTATCCCAAGTGAAAGGTATGACATCGGGATTAAGTACTACCTTCATGATTACATCAATGATACTTATCACATGAAAAATGCCACTTTATATGTAGTACCTGTACAATTGCCAATTGGCAATTTTTGGTCAAAGTGGACTTCTGATTTTGATATTTACAACTACCTTTATGAGGCCAAATCAAACTCAAATCAATATTGCTCAAAATCAAATCAAATCCTAAGCATTACAATGATAATACAAGGCCAAAAAAAGCCTATTTCTGAAATTGATATTTTAGCCAAAGAAAGCTACAATATTATTGCAAATCTAGAAAGTACTTGAAAAATTATGCACTTTCAAAAAAAAGGCAGCTGAAAATGTGTTTGTATGAGCCTGAACGAAGTCTACGAAGTTGCAAAATCAAGGATCATGTAGGTATAGTTAGCAAAAACTATAGTTTTTGCAAAATCCATGCACCAAAACCCGAAAATAACAACACCACTAAACAATTCAGGAAATTATACCCAAAATAAAAATAATTCACTCAATTTCGAGCCTGGATGACCAAGTTATGGCCTTTTGAAGTTGGACTACAAATTCAAAAATGCAAATGGTGAGGGGTCTAAACTTTCCAACTCTGTTGACGTCGCTAGATCTGTGAGGTTAAATTTGTCGTCCAAATGGCCGTCAAATTAGTTTAAATTTGCCCAGATCTAACAGTCAGATGGCCGTCAAAATAAATAAAATAAAATGTTGACACAATCACTATGTTAATTTTGACGTCTAGACGACTGCCAAAACAAAGCAAAATGTGTAGATCTGATGGCCAAACGGCCGTCAAATTTAATACTTCAAGCTATGACATGTCAAAAAAGTCAAACCTCTAGACTGATGTGGCAACACTGACTGGGATCTGATGTGGTAGGGCATGACTAGGTCGTGTGGCGCTGGCTTGGCAAGTTTTACCGCTTGCGTGGCGGTTGGACCAAGCTGGTGGAGCAAGCCGAGTTGTGTGCAGAGTCAAGCTGGGCAACAGTCAGCTCACTGAGCTGAAGCACAAGCGCGACAGGGGTGATGTGGGGTTTTTAATCCCACATGCACCAGATGTAGAATTTGTTTCTTTTTAAAATCCTTTATGCATGGGTGTGTTGTGAGTAGCTCGGTTGGTTGTTGGGTGTGTGCAGCGCCAATCTGGGTGGGTAGTTGGTGATCTGAGGCAACTTGGTTGGATGGATTCAAGGGTATAAAGCCCAATCCCGACTACTGGTGATCCGTATGCCTGTAGATTGTCAAACTAACAAATAGAGGCCTAATAGGTCAACTTTTTTGTAGAGAATATTCTGATATAAAAAAAAAATATTGCAGATTCAAAAATAATGACAGAAATTATAATAAATTCAGATTTGAAAGCAAATTTTGCCAAAAAGCATTACTGAATTGCAGATCAAGCTTTAGGGGTCCAATTTGCAAAAAAAAATTGTCTAGAATTTGACTTTTTCCCAAAGTAGACAAATTTATAATCAAAATTCACCAAAACGACCACCTAAATGCAATGGTGAGGTCTAATCTTGCTCAAAACGCTTCCACAAAATTGTTGATCCTAGATCTAAATTGTGGCCCTCCAAAAGTTGAAGCAAAATGGCTCTCCAATGGCTATGCAATAAAGACTCCTATGGCTTTGATACCATGTAAGAATTTGCCTAAGGCAATGAATGAAAATGCCAAGATCTAGAAGCTCAATTGATTGTACAAGAGAGATAAGCAAAATGATATGATCAATTGATTGATTCAATAATGATCAAAATAATAATGGATACAAATGATGTCCAATTGATAAATACAAAGTGGATGTGCCTAAATATATAGGCAATGCATGATAACTAGGAGATATGCAAGTGATAACCTATCAATCGCACTAGGTGTAATCACATGTCCACCAAAGGTGGATCATCCTCCATTGTACAACAAAGTATGTGCAAAATGTGCAACAATGAGAAGATAACGTGATAAGAGCACTAAAAGTGGATCTCACACATAAAGTGGAATTCTTTTACAGCATGTGCTAAAATGAAATACAAACTCCTAGGTGTCTACAATGCAAACTACTATGTAATGCATTATCCTAAGTAAACTTAAGTATAATTAGTGAATAGTTAATTACACCAACAAAAGTGAATTAATGGGCAATTTTCAAAAGGGTTTTGCTAAAATATTTCAAACTATTATATAGTGAAATAGATAAGGTGATAAAGTTTATATATAATATATATTAAATTCCTAATAAGCTTTATCTTTTCTTAGCCCTAAATTTCTATAGTGGGTGTAAAAATCTTTCAAAAATTTCTTTGCTTATGTTTGATATTACAGTGTTTCACGAGGATGTTTTCCATGAAGGTTTTGATGGTTTTGAAAGCCATAATTTGTGCTTGGTGGTAGGGGCATTGTCCCTTGACCTTTCCTTACATCACAACAATGAACACACTCGGAATGGTACATTTGAACCCCAATGGATATTGCCCCTCAACCCTACTATGGGCACTACCCCTATAACCCCACAAGGAGCATTGCCCCTCGACCCCTTTAAAAGTTCCATTCCCAAATCCCCACAAGGGGCATTGTCCCTTGACCCTGTTGGAGCTTCAACCCCCAAAACTTCCACCCTTCATTGTTAATATGCAATCCAATCATTGCAATGCGTTTATGTCTTTAGTGGTTTACTCAACATGTTGAAGTTTCATTTATAAGTCTTGTACTTATATTGTAATGCGTCTTTTTATGCAAAATTATTACGTGAGCTTTTTGCCAGTTTTTTAGTTTTCGCATAAGCTTCCAGTGGATTGGGGATAAGTCCAAATTTCTTATAGTGCACGGGTTCAATGTTTCTTGATTTATGTTGATGGCATCAAGACCTAGCATTATATTGCAGTGATGTTTTCAAACTCTTTGGTGTGCTCCAAACTTCTTACAGAGCGTGTCTATTTTATTAAGTCTCCAAGTTGGCACCAATCTTCATCACAATGCCTCAATTGCATCTTGGCATGTCCAGATTTGGTTTCTGATGCCTCAACAATGCTTTTCGTAGCACAGACAAGATTATTTATATATACACTTAAGTTCTAATGTTAATTTTATATTCTTTTTCTTAAGTGTTATATTTTTATAGTCACTTTATATCCCCTAAAGTGGATGCCTAGGAAAAGGGGACTTGCACATAATGACATTTTAATTATTTGAAATGTGTTTTTGGTGGGAAATGAATTATTTATAATTTCAAATTGGCTTATCTAATAAGTTAATATTATTCTAATACCCCCACTAAGGCTTATTCCACTGAAAGAAAAACATAACAAACTAAAAAACACCTAGAACCATAACCATGTCATTCTTTAGAAGCTTGTCCTTGATAACAGGCCATACAACAAGTAAAACTCCAAGTTACTTTGAACCTTCAAAAAGGTGTAGCTCCTAGATAAATTCTTGAGTTCTTGGATTACCAACTCCTCGAACTCCTGAATCACAGGTTTCCAGAAACATTGGACAACAATCCATGTTGAGCTTCTTCATTTAGCTCTATTATATTGTCCTGTAACCCTCGTAAGGACATGATTCACTAGACTTGCTTCTTGGGGCTCACAACTAGCTTGGAATAGCTATGGAAGCTAGTAAAATCTTTCTATCGCTCCAACTTCAAAATAAAGTCACATTAGGATTGGTAGCTGATATGAAAGGGTCTTGCATCCTCAAAAGAGAAGCTAAGCATTAGCATGGCCACTAAAGTAGGCAGAAATAATCACTTCATAGACTGAATCCGTAAACCCAAACAAAATTTTCCAATACTGTGAAAGGATTCTTGGTTTTTCTTTATTCACTCTCTTATTTATCCCTATGAAATTCCTCAAATTAAACTGCACCAACTTACTTGGCATGACCTTGGGCAATGTTGAATATCTAAAAATTTAATATAGCATTGTGATCCTTGTTAAATCTTATCGCTGGCTTTTCTTTGGGAGTTTTTAGTTGGTACGTGTCCCCAAAGTTTTGAACCTTTGGTTATGACATTTGTTGACTTTTCTGACCATCAAAGCAGCTACAAAAAACTTGGTTAAGCATTTGATCATACAATTTTTTCCTTCCCCGCGTAAATATAAATGGGGAATCTACACAGCATTCCATTTACAATCAGCAACCACGTCAGATGGGAAAAGACTATCACAACCATTCATGGAACATAAAGACGAAAAAAAAGGAACACACAATCAGCATCTTATCTATATGTATGGACAGTGATAAAAACATATATCCAATCAGCAATTAAGACTATAATAACGGCAATCATCCAATAAGCATACAGGATAAAATAATCAGCAATCTAGCAACCATCCAATAAGCATACAGGATAAAATAATCAGCAATCTAGCATCCACTCAATTCAAGCGATCAGACAATCATAAAATAAGCAACCCGCATAGAAGTATCAACAATAAAAACAATGAATATATTCAGATTCAGTTCATTCAGGAAATCATTGATCAAGAAGTCATAAAATAAGCTGTCAGCAATCTAAGCCTCGATCAATCATTTCAGTCATTGAATTAAGTAATTCACCCATCGATATCATTAGATACTTAGTCGGAATGATCAGTAGCCAGCAAGCATGAACATGTCATATGAAGTATGCTCTCACTGAGAAAGGAAGATAATACAAACATTAGATTGCTGGGATTGTGTATCACTGCATACTCAAAGGCAATCAAACATGAAGACAAAACAATGACACCGTTAATCACATTAAGACATATTGCTAAGGATCCAGTGCAGACCTACAATGAGCAATGAACGGTGACTCTAATGGTAGCAGCAATAAGAAATAACAAGCAGAGAATATCGACAAAGTAACGATGTGCAATCAGATTGATTGATAAAAGCAAATAGTTAAGGACTCAACAGTCATTAAACATTAACAAATTTAGAAGTAACTGAAAATAGTGATCAGATAAATAAGCGTGGAAATACACAAGTCATTAGAAGTCAGCATAACTATCAATTAAGGAAACGTGTGATTGAGTTAAATGAATCGATCTACTTTATTAGCAAAGAGATGCAAATTAGTTATGAAGAGCCACAATTAAGATGAGTTAGCTATTGACATGGTTAGATAAAAAAATCATCAAGGAGAGAAGCGATGGATTATAAGTCTCTCGCAATTGAAATATAAGAATTATGTCCCAAATCTCATAGGATTGGATATGGGACATTACAAAGGGAAATTGATTTTGGTACCTAGGACCCATGTCACAAGATTCGAGTTCGTGTTTGTGTTCAGCAACAATAAAATTCAGATGAAGTTTGACAAGGCGAAAAAATTCGGAAAAAAATTCGTCTTCAAATTCATCTAAAATAAATTTGAATTTTTACAAAATATAAATAAGATATCCGCACAATTATTAAAACAATTAAACATCACTAGATATATTAAACTTCTATAAATATATACATATTTATAGTCTAAAATAAGAAATTAATTTAAAATATTAAATATATCATATAATATATTTAAAAATTATAATAAACAAAATAACTATAGAATTTCAATTAATATTTTTATATATATTATAATGAATTAAGTATTATTAAAGTTTGAACACATTATATTAATAAATTAAAATATTTAATGAATGAAGGAATTTTAATCACGTCCATGTAATGTCCCTATTTTTCAAACTCTTGGGATTAGCTTAGTTCGATGACCCTCGTAAGCTAATCAGGTTGTCAGATTGGGTCGGTTGGCAGAGCCAGTGGTTGGATTCCACTCTGGAGATTCTAGTTGCCAGGTTTGCTCTTCGTTGGGGTCAGATTGGATGACTTACTATTTATAGTAAGCGGTATTTCGGGTATTGCTATGTTTGGCAGAGCACCTGGGCAGGGGTTTCAGATGATTCAGAGTTCCTTATGCGGAATCTCCAGTTTGAGAGACTTACTATTTATAGTAAGTCTATTTTGGTCTGGTGGTTATTTCTGGCAGGGCAGTGTGAGCTCCAGACACTGTTGTCAGAAATCAGGTGATATTGCTAGTGAGATTTAGTTGCATCACGTTTTTAATAAAGGTTATTAAATTAAGTTATGTTAATTTAATAACTTGTGAACTTTAATGTTATAATTCAGTGGTGTGTTGGTGAAGACTCTTTAATGAAAAGTGTCTTGAAGAAGACTTCCTTTTGCATTATAAAATCAAGGGAGAAATCGATTTTCATTACCTCATTGTAATGAAGAGTTCCTTGTGTCATTTAAGAATATTGTTGAATTTGGTATTGAAGTAAGAAATCGAAATTTCAAGAAGGATTGCTAGGGTTTGTGTTTGGTCTTCATTTGATGGAGAGAACATCAAATTCTTTCAAATTTTCTGACTAATGTTTGGGACCGAATAGCTAATGATCTGAAGCATTTTGAGATGGAATTACATTGCCATTGAATTTTCCTTCTATCTTGTGCCGAGCTGTGTAAAGGAAGAAGGCGTACATAATTGGCTGGTACCGTACGGATCTGCAGAATCATACTTGTTGGAGCGTGTTGTTTGGACTGGGCTTCATCATTGTGTTTCTGTAGTATATGTCGTGCCATCATGGGAAGGGAGTTAAGCCGCCTTTAGCAAGGAGCCAACAATATTAGTTGTTGGCATCTATTTACCTCGGTTGCTGCGTTTTTAATGAAGGAAGCAGTGAATAATTTGAAGTTATATCTCTGTTTTACTTGGGCTGCATATAAGATGACAGTCCTAATTAATCTTTGGAGGCTGCGGAAACAACTTTGTAGCTGAGAAAACTTACGCAAGTGGCTGGGTGTTTAGTAGTGGTTGATGTTACCAACCAAGAGGGTTTCATGTGATGTTGGCAATCATATTAATTTCCAGGTGCTTATCATATTTAACTCTTGTTTATGAATATCTTGTAAACATTAAATCTGATTTATGAGAATTCTGTTTAACGAGCATTGGAGCATTGGAATTAGATATTGTTGTTCATGTTATTCAAATTTGGTAAATTTCAAGACATGTATATGTTTTAAATCTCAACAAAACAACAAAATTGCAATTCATTGAAAAAAAGACAGATTGTCATAGAGAGCCAGTTGGGCTCTTTACAATGGTATCAGAGCATTGATCTTGCCAGCCTAGAGGTTATGAGGGCTTAGCTATGGCAGAAAGATTTGTGCCTGGCATGCATTATGCCCGCAGGGGTAGAGCTTCACCCCCACCAGAAGGTAATGAACAGGGCCCACAGATTGAACAGGCAGGAGACAGGAACAAGAATAACATTGGGAATGATATTGACAGGGAAGCCAAAGATGCTTTCAAAAATTTAGTAGAAGGTCAGCATCATGTTGCAACAATTGTCAGACACACTTTAGCGTATCACATTACCAGGTGATTGTACTAGAGACATGGGTACACGGAGTGTTTCAATCAACTCACACAAGTCTGGGGCAGATGATAGGCATGATTATAGAGCTGATCATACAGGTACTTATGATAGGCCTCTACATCTTACTTTCTTGAGGCCTGAGCAGGATGCAGTTAGTGTGGAGACAGAGCCAGGGCCTTTTGTTGATGATATGGTGTCTCACTTTGCAGAGTGGGATGCTCCTCCAGAAGCACTTAAGAGAAATCTGAATTTTGACAGGTACTTGACTCAGAAGAGAGAGCATTCTAGAGGCAGGCCATCTCCTGACACGAGGCAGATGCCTAGGCAGAATGAACTTAAGCAGGTAACCAGCAAGTTGACTCTACCTCACTTTGATGGAAGTGGGAAGATTACAGCTAGAGCTTGGGTTCACAAGCTGGATACGTATTTATCACTTTGTCTTATGTCTAAGGAGGACACCATACACTTTGTCGTGCTTCATTTAGACGGAGTTGCTCATGATTGGTAGTATCATGGATTAGTGTCTTTGCGGCATGACCAGATTGTGAATTACCAGGAGTTTGTTGACAGACTAACAGAGCGGTTTGACAAAAAGGATCCTAAGACTTACTTCATAGAGTTAGCTCAATTGAGGCAGACAGATGGCCTTGAGGCCTTTATCAGTGAGTTTCAGCATCTATCAATTATGGTCTATGACATCTCCGAGAGGAGAGTCATGCTTTTTATAGAGGGATTGTCCGAGCCATACAAAGGGTGGGTTAAGTCCCTGGATCCACCTACTTTACAGGAGGCGATGAAGAAAGCCAGAAATCTTGAGCTTTTTGTTTCACGGGGCAAGTCTACGTAGAGTCCTATTATCACTCCTGCACAAGAGGTACCTCCACCAATTGTTGACAGAAAGAGATCTACAGGTAGGCTTGATGATGCTACTAGAGAGGATTTGAGAAGGCAGTTTTGCTATTGGTGAAAAGAGCCTTATGATAGAGAGCATTCTTGTCCTATGAGGCCTAAGGGCAAGGCAAATCGCTCTATGTTGCTTTATTTTGGTGAGAGTGAGGTTGAGTCTTCTCATCAGTCAGCTGGTTTAGATTTAGAGGAGTAGAGAGTCACTCCAAAGTTTGGTCCTGATGCCAAACTATCTCCAATTGCGTTGTCCAACTCTATGCCACTTCCCTCTGCTTTCAAATTGAGGGGATTAGTGGAAGGACAACCCTGTGTTGCTATGTTGGACACTGAAGCCACACACAACTTTATTCATGAGCGAGTTGCTAGTCAATGTGGGCTTCAGGTAGAGGCGTTTGCAGGGTTTACAGTCAGGGTAGCAGATGGCTACAACCTTACCTGTACCAGACGCATCGGTCATCTCTCTTTGTTTCTTGGTGATTATGAGCTAATATATGATTTCTATGTGCTTGATTTGGGAGAGATGGATGTAGTTTTGGGGATGCAGTGAATAGAGGAGATTAAGAAGTTTTGCCTTAGCTTGAGCCCGATGCAGGTGAAATTTGAGTACCAGGGCAGAGAGTATGTGTTGTTGGGTCTTGCTTAGGGGAGTCTACGCACTATGTCCTTTTGTGTAGTAGATAGTGAGGATTCTCGGAGACATGAGTCCATTCAGGTAGAGAAGAATACACATCATGTCTCTCACAGTTCGCCGTTTTTTAGCTCAGATCAGCAGATGGGTTCAGTTCACTTTGTAAACAATCCTTTATTTGATATGGATATCACTATGACTTATGATAATCTGTTGTTTGAGCTCAGTGACGATCCCTTTCAGGTTTTGTATGATGTTGATGTTTGGGATCCTATTAGTACACCTAGTTATCAAGCAGATTTTACAGGAGGCTAGTCAGGCCTAGCTGAGCAGTTTACAAGGGTGTACATAGTGAGGAGTGCTTATAGTTTCACTTTTGACCCTCACGTTCAGGACATCTACCAGTTGCAGAGTTCTTCAGTGCATCCATTTGATGACTGGTATGATGGTTTGGTTGGCACGAAAATTGGGGGCAAGTCCAGTCTGTTGGTTGAGTTACTCCCATGTGAGTTACTCTCGGTTGAGTTTCTCTTGCGTGGTGTTCCAATTGCAGCATCTTTGGTTTCGGTGTTGAGTGCAGTATCTTAGATGTTGTTTGTACTGTTGATGTTGATGATTTCTTCACAGGAGTATGGTGATGATAGGGACATTATACATGACCATCCTTGGGATCCAGGTGGGCTATGATGTTCCTTGTTTTTCCTGATTGCTTGAGGACAAGCAATCTTGGGAAGGGAGGATTGTAATGTCCCGGTTTTTCAGACTCTTGGGATTAGCTTAGTTCGGCGACCCTCATAAGCTAATCAGGTTGTCAGATTGGGTCGGTTGGCAAAGCCAGTGGTTGGATTCCACTCTGGAGGTTCTAGTTGCTAGGTTTTCTCTTCGTTGGGGTAAGATTGGATGACTTACTATTTATAGTAAGCGGTATTTCGGGTATTGCTATGTTTGGCAGAGCACCTGGGCAGGGGTTTCAGATGATTCAGAGTTCCTTATGCGGAATCTTCAGTTTGAGAGACTTACTATTTATAGTAAGTCTATTTTGGTCTAGTAGCTATTTCTGGCAGGGTAGTGTGAGCTCTGGACACTGTTGTCAAAAATCGAGTGATATTGCCAGTGAGATTCTATCGCATCACATTTTTAATAAAGGTTATTAAATTAAGTTATGTTAATTTAATAACTTGTGAACTCTAATGTTATAATTCAGTGGTGTGTTGGTGAAGACTCTTTAATGAAAAGTGTCTTGAAGAAGACTTCCTTTTGCATTATAAAATCAAGGGAGAAATCGATTTTCATTACCGCATTGTCATTTATGAATATTGTTGAATTTGCTATTGAAGTAAGAAATCGAAATTTCAAGGATTGCTAGGGTTTGTGTTTGGTCTTCATTTGATAGAGAGAACATCAAATTCTTTCAAATTTTCTGACTAATGTTTGGGACCGAATAGCTAATGATCTGAAGCATTTTGAGATGGAATTAAATTGCCATTGAATTTTCCTTCTATCTTGTGCCGAGCTGTGTAAAGGAAGAAGGCATACATAATTGTCTAGTACCGTACGGATCTGCAGAATCGTACTTCTTGTTGGAGCGTGTTGTTTGGACTGGGCTTCATCATTGTGTTGCTGTAGTATATGCCGTGCCATCATGGGAAGGGAGTTAAGCCGCCTTTAGCAAGGAGCCAACAATATTAGTTGCTGGCGTCTATTTACCTTGGTTGCTGCGTTTTTAATGAAGGAAGCAGTGAATAATTTGAATTTATATCTCTGTTTTACTTGGGCTGCGTATAAGGTGACTGTCTTAATTAATCTTTGGAGGCTGCGGAAACAACTTTGTAGTTGAGAAAACTTACGCAAGTGGCTGGGTGTTTAGTAGTGGTTGATGTTACTAACCAAGAGGGTTTCATGTGATGTTGGCAATCATATTAATTTCCAGGTGCTTATCATATTTAACTCTTGTTTATGAATATCTTGCAAACATTAATTCTGATTTATGAGCATTCTGTTTAACGAGCATTGGAGCATTGGAATTAGATATTGTTGTTCATGTTATTCAAATTTGGTAAATTTCAAGACATATGTATATGGTTTAAATCTCAACAAAACAACAAAATTCCAATTCATTGAAAAAAAGACAGTTTGTCATAGAGAGCCAGTTGGGCTCTTTACAGTCCACGAGACCAAGGGTCCAAGGGACCAAGAATTCAATCCTAAATCATATTCGTGTTCTTCATAATGTCAGCTCTTCGGTTGTGGATCTTTGTTAGGAGACCGGCAATTTTGCGAATCTTTGCTTCTTCGAAAAGTTGATTTAGACAACCTTCCTTCAAGACGTTCTCATATTGACCACAAATATCTTGGTAAGCAGCACATTCAAAGATAAAGTGTCATTCAATCTCCACTACCCCTTTGCTGCAAAAAGTACATAGTCTTTCTTCCCAAACTTCTTGGGGAACCATCCATCTACCCGTCTCGCACCTTAGATGATGAGACCCACTTCTTAGTTGCGCCACTAGCAATCTAGCCTTACCTTTGATTGCCACCTGCAAGTAATCTTTTTCATCATGGTGTAAAGTGGGATTGAACTCTTTCAAATAAGGGGTTTTTTCCGCCCTATTTGTGCTGTCCACATGGCAGCCCTCAATTTTTCTAGCACAAATCTTTTTATCTCTTCACTATTGTTGGGACATATTTGCATGTCAATGTCCCATTTTCTCAGCCACTTCTTATTTTGTTTCATCCACATTTTCTTTCTACAGACTAGCTTCTCCTCGACAACAAGTTTGGGCCAGCGGTGACTGTCCCTATTTTCAACTTTATTTAGATAACTTAACAAACGGATTACTGCTGAAGCCTCCATCGGAAACATACACGCTTCCACCAATAGAATCTTGTATGGAACCATTGATTTGACTTTGAGGATACTAGTGATAAGACACTTTTTAATTCTTTCGATTTGTTTCCATTTGTGATATAAAAGGCTGCTCCCCGAAACCTCACAACCATAAAGCACAACCAGTGTTACCAAGAGGCCAAAAAGAGTTTTCTTGGTTTTCCAATCCCATTACTCTGCTTGTCTACACCTGTTTTGCAATAGGAATGATGCTCTCCAACCCCCTTGTATCGGTTTAGTCCTACATGGCTCTTAGTTGAGCCTATTGTGGAAATTGTTTACCCTCACGGGTAAACTAGATTGTTGCAGTCATACAGAATAGTAAAGTACACAACACAGCATAAGAGAGAACTTCAAGTCTATTTCATTGCTCATAGATGACTGTGTACAGAAGTATAATCATAACATGTCTATCTCTTCCATCGAGAGACTACATACAAATAGGGACTGAGGGGGTGCGAGGCGAACAATCGCACCCTTTAACTACCTACCCTCGGTTGTGCAACTACCTAACTGTCCACATTGTCGGACAACATCATCCCCCTCAAAAAGAAAGTAGTCTCCGGACGACAAGAAAACAAAGTGTCTGGGACAAAGGACAACAAAATGGGATGATGACAAACTAAATTGCCCACCATAACTGAACAAACTAATAGAGAAAGAAATCATGCCTAAGAAGGGGGCTGAGGAAGCATCCTTGAAGAAGAAACCGGTGGCCCTGATGAAGATGGTAAGCAATCTCGAAGCTCGTAGACTCGAAGGCAATCTCGATTCGAAGGGGATTTCGACCCGAAGGCAATCTCGACCTGAAGTGGGTTGTAATGTTCTCGACAATGTTGGGTGGAGAAAGCATGCAACGTACAAACCTCAAACCCTCAGGAAAATGCGGCATCTTCTCTATAGGCCCTTTCAAGCTGTCGTACAATCCAAGTTAGGTCTTCTTTCAAATTGTCATGTACGATCAATATGCCTCATGATGTTAATATGCTCTGTATGATCAAATAGTCCAACCCCGTACGGTCCTCGACTTCCACACAGTCTATACGCTACCAGACTTACTCCATACAATCAAAGATGTTGACCTGCCTTCCAAGTCCATACAATGATGTCCGAACGATGGATATAATAGTTTTTAGTCGTACGGCAAGTTCCGAGTATGATTAGTTTTCCACATACAGTAAACTGGTTCCACCCGTACAAGATGTTGTAGGTTCGTATAGGCAGTCGTACGGTGATGGTACAACTTTAGATGAATGCCTTGTAATGTATCGAGACGGTGATTATTATTGTGCACAAAAATTACTAAATCAAATTGCCAGACATTCACAAAATTCGCATAAGAAAAAGGACTTCAGATTCAATGATAGCACTTTAGATTACAATCATTCAGAATACTTTGCACAAATCCACAATCTCGGACAAATATCAAATAACATTGTTTATTACAAATTTGTCTTCTACAAAAGACTTCACAAATTTGGAGCACACAGTAAAATATCGGAATGATATTTCCAATGGTAGACTAGGGTGGTTATAAACCACCGAAACTGCAACAAACCAAATAGGGAGGATCTTTCACCTCCAAAATGGAGGACAACAAAACTCCAACTGGAATTCGCAGAGACAAATAAAATATTCAAAGATGCATAACAACAACTACCTACATGCCGATCATAAATACCCCATCGGAGAAACTCCCAAGGGTTTACAAAAGAATACCAACACGACAAACACATGATATTCCTAACCGATTACTAAGAGGGGGGGGGGGATGAATCAGTAAACACAATTTCCATTCCAATTAAACCTTATATGTATATTCTTGTAGTATTAACAGAATATAACCAATCACTCATAAACAAAAATAGAAATACACAGGTCAACATAGCATATATACGTGGAAACCCTCAGTTAGGAGGAGAAAACCACAGTGGGACAAAACCCACAACTTTACTAATGCAGTAATAAAGGTGCCCTGTGAAGAGCTTACAAAGCACTTGTAAGAGTGTTACCTGGTAAAGGGATTTGGTAGAAGACCTGTTAAGATCTTGACCCTGATAGGAGTCGCCTTGCAAAAGGACTTTCAACACCAATTAAGATGTCACCCAGTTAAGGGATTTATATAGCGAACCTGTTAGGTTTCACCCTGAAAGAGGGATTTGAATATGCTTAACAATGTAAAAGCAATGATCTGTAATGACACTTTCTGTCTGATTAGATCATACATGTTACCCTTTCCACTCTGCTTGGCTATTGAACCTCTCTGTCTTTCACCTCTTGTGATCGTAGCTTCTCTCAGAAGATATCTCTCTCCTGCTCTGTATTTTCAACAACACTTCTTGTGTATTCCGTGACCTGTATTTATAAGACATTAATCTTATTAAAGAATACTTCTCACAGTTCCACCAAGCTGTAAACTCACCCATAAATCATGCATGCAAAGAACTTGCAAAATGATCTTGAGTTTACCTTGAAATATCCACGTAGAAGTAAAGCTAACTTCAATTCCAACTGTGAATGCTCCGTATAATCCGGTTTTAATTGAAACAGCTCAACATAATCCGATTCGAATTATCATGCAGTCGACCGGTATCAAACTTATACCTGGTTGGTCATGCATCCCCTGTGTATCATATAAGACCGGTTGTAGACACTCTATTTGGTCTACCGGTCCATACTAAAGAGTACCGGTGAAAGATTTGTCTACCGGTGCTCCTAGATTTGTCTACCGGTCCTCCAGTGGGATAAATGTTTGCCTCTAACTTAACCAATAACAACTCAATTATGTTAACAATCTTCCCCTTTGGCATTGGTGGCAAAACATCATTTTACATTCCCTTTCATGTAGACTTCCCCTGTGCTTGTGCTCTTTGTTAATTGCTTCCTTCTCTGTAGCTGAATCTGCCCTGTATTGTGATCTTCCCTTCCAAATCTTTTATCTTCCCCTTTTTGCCTCCATAGGACAAAGGATTATCATTTTGGTTTATATCTGTAACTTGGTGAAGATATCCTTGTAAATGTTCTTCGTTGTTTCAAGAAAGGGATTCCATAGACTGGTGACATGCTCCAAGTTTTTTTGTGCTGCTTGCAACGATAGAACTATGTTCTCCATGTCTTCTACAGTTTTGTAGTTCGGTTCTTTGAGCAAATAATCTGCCTCGGTTGCAGTCTTCTACATTAGATCAATTGTAGGGGCAAGAAATAGTTGGAATCCAATAAGATCTTGAATTCGCTTTGTTCTTTCTTCAAATGCCTTTCTCAGAATGAGAGCCAGGCTTGTCATTTTCCTGCTAAATTTTGTTGCAGATTTGTTCTTTACATCAAATGTTGATGAACGAACCCTTATTTCCTCTGAAGTTTTAAATGCCTTTTCTGTGATATCCTGAACAAAATTTTCAAAATTTGAAGTCCTTATCATAAGACTTCCTGCATCTTGTATCTGTTGATGGAGTGTTGTTGTATTTGCAGATACAGTTGTCTTCAACTCTTCAACCTGTTTGTGCAGAATTTCTACTCGTTTCTTTTCGTAGTGATCAATGGCTATTGTCTCTAGATCGATGATATCTTCTCCAATAGCTTGTGCCAATATCTCCAATTGATCAATAACAAGTTCGTCTTTATCAAGGTCTGCATTCGGTACAAAGTTGTACAGGATGTTCCTTACACTAGTGAGGACCATGTCCTATTTCCTCTTTGTGAGCTCTTTCAGTTGTCTAGTTGACATCTTGCTTATGTCAACCACAGTGTCACTAACATTGCTCTTCTTAGCTTCAGTTTCTCTTGCAAAGTTAGTTTCCTCTTAGATGAGGATGAGCTTGGAACATCGACCTGTTCCTTTTGCTTTGGTTCCTGTACCGGTGATCTTCTGCGGGCTTTTCCTGTTCAATATGTATAGCTACCTCTTGTTCTTGTTTGTCCTATTGTTCTTTATTTTCTTCCTCTCCCGGTTGTACTTCCTCTTCCGGTAGGACATCTTCATCAATTGGACCTCTTCTTCTGGTCGTGCTCCATCTTTTGGATGAGCTTCTTCTTCCAAATGAACTTCCTCTTGCTGTTGTACTTGTTCTTCCAGTGGAGTTTCCTCTATGTGCTGCTCCTAAGCTGCCTCCTGCTTATCCACATTGATTTCTTGTGCAGTAATCATCCTGACCAATGACTCTCTCAGTACTTGTTCTTTTAGTAGAACTTGTTCTTCCAGATTCAGATGTTCATTGGTTGTGAACGTTTCTATTGGAGCCTGTTGCTCACCGGTTTGTTCATGAGCAGTGAATTGAACCGGTGGTTCTTGTACTGTCTCAGGTTCTTCCTGTGGACCTGTTGCCTTCAGAGCACTGAAGTCATATTGTTGCCAGAATTCAAGTGTCTTGATAGACTTCCTTTTCATATCCAATAATTATCTTAGAGACTCTGTTCTTTGTGTCCAAATTCATTGCCACATCTTCCATTAGAAGTTTAGTTGTCTCTTCACTGAGACCTGGTTTTACCTGGGCCAACGTTTCCTTTGCTATCTTATTGTTGGTTGCTAGACCGGTTCTCCATTTTGCCATAATTTTTTGGTTCAGCTCTGGAGGCAATTTAGCCCAATAATCTCTAGGACTTCTGTTGAAATCTAAGAAAGTTTCCAAAAGGGCAACTTCTATTTTTTGCTTATCCTCTTCTAGTAATACATTGAACCATTTGGTTGTGTTTGACACTTCGCCAAAATCCATGACTTCATCAACAATATTATCTACAGTCAGTGTTCGAGCCTTGCCTTTCATTGGGGATGCCAGTAGAGTTGATGGAGTTGGATCATCAGTTGTATCATCAATTATGTCAACAATTACTCGTTCTTTTGCAGGTTTTCCCTTGACCGAAGGCTCAACTCCCAGTATACCCTTTCCTTTCCCGGTATCCATCACCGGTGGCTCCTTGGTATTCTGGCATTCTACTTCTGCATAGTGTTGTTGTTGACGAAAACTTGTCCAAGTAGCAACACCTTCTGCATGCACCTTGTCCACATCTCCAATAAGCACTTGATTAATCCTTTTTCGTGTCAAGAAACTTTGCTTATGCAAGTCCTCTTGTTGGGTTGCTTTTTCCAAGGTTAGATGATTTTGGACTTCTAGTAGAGCTTTTATTCTTAGCTCTCTTTCCTTGTCACTTGAAGACTTCATCTTCCGTCTATTATCTCCAGCAAATCATCTGGTATTGTTTTGTGAAGTTTAGCGGGAGTGTAGTTGAACTTTTAGAGACAGAAAATTACAGCTTCTTCAATTTTCCTCTTCTCTTCCTCATTACAAAATTCATATCTTCTTTTAACCATTCCCAGTCCACCTGACTCCTTAACTCCTTCAATTAATTCATCTATTGTTGGCTTCCTACTTCTTGGTTCATCCTCTTTTACCGGTTTTCCGATCTTTCTCTTTCTGTGAAGAGTGGCAGTTTCTTCAATCTCAGTTTCTTCCGTTTCTTCCCCTAGGGTACTAGACGTCTGTTGTGCTCTCTTCCTTTGACCCTTGGGTTCCTCAGTTACTGTTTTCTTTTTCCTTGGTGTGGGAGACCTCTTCATATATACCTTTTACGGTTCTTTAACCGATGACTTTTCTTCAGATTCTCTTGAATTTCTTCAAAAGTCCCAAACCGGTAGGCTGACAGATCCAGATCACTATCTTGTAGGGCATCTACATATGCCTTGGCTGTTTTTGCAGATATCTCATACCCCAGTTCTGGTGCATATCCGGTTCTAGGTTCCATAGCCTGAACAATGCAGTGATCGGTGGTGACAAGAAAACACACCTCATCTTTGTAAGAATCAACAATAGTTGAGGGAATCGTTTCCCTAGCATGCATCTTCAGCTAGAATGCCTTAAAATAATCATTCATGATTTTACTAAACTGGTTTCCCAGTTTGTTGGCCATATCACTTATCTGAATCATTATTGGTCTATCGGTTTCCCAAGTTACTTTGCCTATTCCCGGAAAGAAATTCTGATAATAAAAGAATAGACATACCAGTAGGGTTCCATATTTTACGAACTTCTTCACAATACCGAGCTTCTTCAAATTTTCAAAAATCTACCCTCGAAGCATGGCGCAGATGTCATATTGCGCGCTGTCATACATGATCCGATGTGCGGCATGAATGGCTCCTCTAGGCACACTGTTGAGATTGCTTGATTGATAAATTTTGTACCCTATCACTGCCAATGCAAACCGAACTCCCTCATCTTCAATATCATTTACAATCATCAGCCAACTCTCAGACTTTGATTTTGTCAATCTTGCGACAACGGCATTCGAAATGGTTCTGAGGGTATGAGCTTCCCCTTTGTCACTATACCTGGTAAACCTATGCAGATCCTTCTTGGTGATTGCAGTGCATGCGCCTTTCACCAGCCAAAAACCAGGTTCGTGCACTTGACTGAGAACCAGTCATATCCAATCCGATCGAAACACGGTTGGATAACATACTCTATTGATCAACCCTGAAGATACTAGCTTCGCATATTTATCCTGAAGCTTTCCGTCTTGGCAGAACGAGAGGTACTCGCTCTGGATGAAGGTTTCACCCAATTGTTCTTTCTTAGAGTGAATAAACGTTGTGACATCTTCGGTCATCAAAACTCCATCGGGCACTAATGATAGTGCACCAGACACATCATTTTCCCTGTTTTGTACTGCCATGATATCGTAAATAGGTCGGTCAAATTGATATCCTTGGATCAGCTTGACGACAGAAGATGATGATGCCATCGCTATTGATCGGTTTACACAGAGAATCACTTGATCGGTCTTACAAAAATAACTTATCAATGACCATGAATCAAAGCACGAGAATATTACTCAAACATAAGAAATCATAAATCACAATTCGCAAAGTAAAGTGAAATGAGTAATCCTCCTTCCTTTATATAGATTTAGGGTGTAACGATAATTACCA
The DNA here is from genome assembly GCA_027943335.1 of Chamaecyparis obtusa. Taxonomy (NCBI): domain Eukaryota; kingdom Viridiplantae; phylum Streptophyta; class Pinopsida; order Cupressales; family Cupressaceae; genus Chamaecyparis; species Chamaecyparis obtusa. The sequence continues at coordinate 179,745 of BSBK01004199.1, read as the reverse complement.
AATGGTAACTATTTGTTAATGGCTATAGCATTAATTACCTTACCTAATCTTTCTTTCTTTTTCGATAACGGGTTTTCAAGCTTTTACCTGTTGATCAAACATCGGTTGCGATGAGGGCACTCACCTATCCGGTTCATATGATAGACTGGAAACCTCTTCCGATTTTTCTCATTGACTATGTGAATTTATTGCTCATCAGTCCTACCGGGAACAGTAGACGGACTACCTGTTCCCTCTAAGCCTTTTGGGCTCAGTTTGCTAAAGAGATATCACCATCAGCAGATGATGATCTTCCCTCTATCTTCTCCTCAGCGGAGCTCTTTGATTCCTTCTTGAACCAGATCTTCTTGACTTCTTTATCGATCTCTTTTCCCTTGTTATCCTTTTGAATGGGAGACAGGGTCTTATTCACCGGTATGACTGATCCTCTTCTTTTGTTCACTAGCTGGTTCCTACAATCTTTGGCCAGATGTCCAACTTTGTTACAGGTGTAACAGACTATCCTGGTTGCCTTCCATGGATTTACCCTTCTTTTCTTGGATGAATTACACCAAGAGTCATTATGGCTATGTATCTCACAGTGAGCACAATTGGTTGTGCTCCAGTTCTCATTCCTCTTAGGGAATTTTGGTCTCAGTGGGGATCTAAATGCCATGGTTTTAGATCTGCATTCATCAGCCTTGTGTCCAAATTTGTTGCATGCATAGCAGTAACCTTTGAAGCTTCCCTTGCTTGCACTGGACACACTATTGGGACGAGACCTACACTCAAAAGTCTTGTGGCCATGCTTGTAACAGTTTCTGCAGTAACTATTAGTAGTAATTGGTTTTATTGATGCATTCCTGTAGTCCTTTGTTTTGTAACCCGGTTTACCACAGTGATTGCAAGAAGTTTTGAAGGATTTTTTACCCTTTTCTTCCAGCGTTTGTTCTTTTCCTTATTGCCTTTCTTGACTTCAGATGACACCGGTTTCCTTGCTCCTTTGACCGGTGAACCCAAGTCCTGTGGGATCCTTGTGCTTTCTTTGAGCCCTTAGTTGCTCATCAAGCTTTTCTTAGCTCTCATTGTATCTTCTAAGTGTTTCATTTCTTTCTTCAAGAGCTTTCATTTGTTCCTTTATGTAATATCCCCGTCATAAAATAATTAAATTATTTATCTCTTGCGTGCGGACCGATTGATTTAGCTTATCTCGGTCCCTTTTTATTTTTCTTTTCTGTAGGTGTTTGCCGTGTCGGCTTCTTTTGTAAACCCTCAAGAGTTTCTCCGAAGGGGTATTTATGACCGGCGTGTAGGATGTAATTTTCATGTTGAGATTTGATATTTATTTGTATTTTTGCGAATTCCTGATGGGATTCTGCTGTCCGCCATTGCGGAGGTGAAATATCCTCCCTATTTGGTATTTCACAGTTTCGGTGGGATTCAACCCTCACCCTATTTTGCTTGTTTCTCTAGTCCCGGATTTGGCAATCTGAAGCGATATCTATTATTCATATTTCATCTTGCAAGTGTTCAAGTTTGATTTGTGTGGTGGCATTAAAGATTGGAACGGCTCTCATCCCTCGGCGTACTCCTAACATCATTCCGTACCCTCCATCCTTCAGCATACTTCCAACATCAATCCGTACCGCCTCCATCCCTCGGTGTACTCCCAACATCATTGCGTACCACCTCCATCCCTCGGCGTACTCCCAACATCATTGCGTACCACCTCCATCTTCACTGCACTGCTCCTCAGCATCCACCGTATGGCCTTCAAGTACGGGCCTCACCTTCACTGTACGACCTCCAACCTTCACCGCAAGACCCTTACCGTACATCCTCCACCTCCATCGTACAGGAACAACATAACCCCTCCGTACGGCCCCCACACAGCCATCATACAGCCACCACCGTACAGGCCTAAAGCCTCACCGTATGCCCCTGCTATTTGTACGCATCCCCACACCCTCACCATACGGTCATCCAACGTCCACCGAATGCCACTTCCAACTTACTTCCAACTTTCGTACGTTCGCTTCCAGCTACCGTATGACCACTTCCAGCAACCGTACGGCCTCTTCCAGCAGCAGAGAAAACATATAACTTGCCATCCCATCATATCTGACCATCGTGCAACGAATTACAACAGTTTTAGACGGAGTTAGTGGATAGGAACATTACAGTGGTATCAGAGCTTTGAGATCCTGCCAGCCTGTGGACAGTGAATGAAAGTTTATAGCCGGAAACGAAGGAGATTCCACTGAGCTGATAGAATAACAAATCAAGAACCCACTCCTACTAAATTCATGGCGCTATTGAGGGATCTTTCGAGGAATCAGGCACAAATCAATGACACCCAACGCCTTATGGAGGAAGCTCTTTGGAAACTGGCAGACAATAAGATATTTGGCGAACAAAATGGTCACAATGCTGACTCATTTACGGGAAAGGCAAATCCTCATCCAGCACGATCCCATCCTTCCATGCCACATTTCCCTCCAAGGACGGAGGTACCACAAGGAGGAAGGCAATCGGCCTTTGAGGAAGTTCAAGAACGGTTGAAAGAAGACTAGAAGAATGCAAACTTGGAAGGGGATACACCCTACAAAGACTACGCGGAATTGAGAATGCGTTAATCCGGAGGTGAAAGCCGAGGATATTTTAACGATGACCTCAGAAGGAAGTTGAGTAAAGTAAATCTATCACCATTTGATGGATTTGGATCCATATCTGCCCAGGCATGGGTAATGAAGGCGGATACTTCCAGCTCAATCCAATGCCAGAGGAGGAAGCAATTAAATTTGCAGCACTTCACTTGGAGGGAGTGGCACATGAATGGTGGCATCACGACACCATCACACTGGGACACGACCAAGTAAGTACATATGTTGAATTCACTGAAAGATTGATAGATCGATTTGATGGTAAAGATCTGGAGCTTAATTTTAAAGAGCTAGTTCAGTTAAGGCAAACTGGATTGGTCGACCAGTACATCACAGAGTTTCAGAAGCTCTCCATGTTGGTTACAGACATTTTCGAAAGGAGACGGATAGTACTCTTCATGGACAGATTAACAGAACCACTGAGGGGATGGGTTAAGAGCTTCAATCCTGCCTGTTAGCATCAAATGGTAACTAGTAAACTCTCTACCAGTCCAAGTATTGTCATTGATTGGCAAAAGAGATAGAGATTTGTCATCTCTATATAGGCTGAAGCTCTAAGAAAATCTACATCAAGAGAGGCTGGTTTGGCAGGAAAAGAACAACTGTAATCCATTGTAACCGGTCGCTACACTAAGCATCAGTAACCGGGCAATGCACTCAATTAGGGAAGAGAGTATTCCAGTATCAACCAAGGACCAAACTGCAACTGGTATAGACAAATACAGCTAAAAGCAATATCCAACTAGTGTCTATAACACAACCGAGACAATGCAGGACAGTGCAACCGGTAATCCGCGCAAAAGGAAGCACACTGAGGACGTGCAACTGGTAAGCCAAGAAAGAGACAGCAGCAGGTCAAAGACTCTTATCTGTTCATAACATGAACTCAACCGATATATTATAGGACTCTGGTATGAACCGAGGAAGTCATAGTCAACTGTCTGTTCCAATCAACTCTTTCTTTCGGGATTTATTGCAATAAATCCAGATGATCTTGAGTTGTCTTGGTGATCGGTTTGAGGCGCAGGTAAAGGATTTAAAGCCGGATTCAGTGGCTTTAAATCAAAGTGTTATCTCCTATAAAGAAAGGTTGCCTGACACGCAACTGTTGTTTTCTTCATGAAGCGGATAAAGCTAGAGCATGCATCGGATGTATACTCAGTGAACCAATACTCAACTGAGTGATGTATTCGTAAGAACTCGGGATTAGGTCATGCATTTGAGGAGCAGTTAGGGCAACAAATCTGCATATATTCTTATGCCTGTTGTGAAGAAAAGTTGCCTTCATTCTGCCAAGAAAAAGAGTGAACCTAGATGCTACAGAAGCAGGGGTAAAAGAAAGTAAAGAAAGAGAGATAATAGATTGTGCAAAACAGCACAACTGTAAATGAGAATACACCTGTGGTGACCGATGTTGATTATCAGTAGAGCGCAAATAGAAATCTCATCAGGCTGAGCAAAGCCATCTGTAAAGATCACACTTCTATTGTTTTCTAGCAAACTTCAATAAACAAATCTCAGTATTTGGGTGGACTCTAACAGGTCCCTTGTATCGAAATCCCTTAACCGGGTGACATCTCTCAAGGTGTTTAAAAGTCCTTTAACCAAGCAGGTCCTAGCAGACCTTATTGTAACAAAACCCTTGACCGTGTCGTATCTAGCAAGTGCGTTTTTATCCTTTAAACAAGAAAGCTCGTAACAGGGTGTACTCCGGGAGAGTACAAAATTTGTGAGGTCTCCTCACACCGTGGTTTTTACCCTAACTGGGTTTCCACATGATAAATCTGGTGTCACTTTGTGATTGTTTACTTACTGTTATTATTTGCTTAAATTTGTTTGCCTTTTGTGTTGTAAGTTTACTTCACTAGATTCAGCGGGAAAAAGTTTTTACAAGTGCTAATTCACCCCTCCCCTCTCAGCACCAGTTGGGACTGTCACTGCCACCCTTGCGGACGCTATCAAAAAGGCACGAAGCTGCATGGCATCATCATCAATGTCCTCTCGAGGCTACTCCCACTCCAAACCGCCGTTAATTCCAAGAGACCGAGATACCAAACCTCCGCTGAAGAAGCTTTTGTTGGACGAAGCCACCAAACAAGAGCTCCAAAAGAAGAAATTATGTTTTAATTGTAAGGAACCGTGGGAACCTGGGCACAGATGCCTCGGTAAAGGGAAAATACAATACATTGAGGGTGCATTTGACGATGAGGACGATCAAGAGAAACTCCCCACTGGGGATGGTCACCCACAGGATGTCTCCAACACGGTTAGCTTGAACCATACGGAGAGAATCACGACATTGGTACGGCATGGAGGGACCATCGCCTTGGCTGGGAGCCTGAGGTGTACGGTATTCCAGGTACGGGGAACCCTTCAAGGACAGAGGGTCATTGTGATGCTTGATAGTGGAGCCACTCTTAACTTTATAAACTCATCCTTGGTGAAGAGAAGAGGTCTTCCTACAGAGGTTCGTGTAGGTTTCCAAGTCAAGGTCACCGGAGGAACACTCTTACCATGCACACACCTGGTTCCCCAACTCAGTATCACCATGGCTAATCACACTGTGATAGAGGATTTCTTTGTAGTAGACCTAGATGATATGGAGGTTATTCTGGGCATACAGTGGATGGAGTCCCTAGATGAATACACACAGAGTTTCAAACGGATGGATTTTACTTTTGTGGCTGAAGGGAAGAAAGTTGTTCTCCGAGGGATGGCTAATGAGGGTCCCAAGGAAGTTTCCGCACAACGAATGGAGGCCATTTTCCAACATAGTGACATAGCATGGGCTGCACACTACTTTGTTTCAGTAGAACCAATTGAAGGACAACAAAAATGGGTAAGTAAGATCCAGGCTTTTAATTTTGACATTGAATATGTAGAAGGGAAGAATAATGTGGTTGTAGAAGAATAATGTGGTTGTAGACGCTTTGTCAAGAAAGCCCGCCATCTGCGTGTTGCAACAAATCTCAGCTGACTGGAAAGCACACTTACTAGTGGAATATTTTAAAAACACATTCGCATGTAAGTTAATGAAAGGCGACACTCAGGACGACCATTACAAGGTGGTGGATGACATCATTTACTATAAGGATCGGATATACTTAGTACCTGAATCCAAAATGAAGCAAAAAATCCTGAAGGAAATACATGCCTCCCCAATGGCCAGACACCCAGGGTTTCTCAAGACCTTTAGACAGCTCAGGGAGAAGTTCACATGGAAGGGACTTAAAGTTGATGTCTTGTAGTACGTGCGGGAATGTGTAGTATGCCAGCAAAACAAATCCGAACACAGCTTACCTGCCGGACTATTACAACCCTTGCTCATACCAGAACAGAAGTGGGAAGGTATCTTCATGGACTTCATCACCGGACTTCCTAAGGTAAATGGAAGGGACTGTATCTTTGTTGTAGTTGATAGGTTGACGAAGTATGCACACTTCTTCGCTATCTCCTTAGACTTCCAGGCTGCACAGGTAGCCGACTTATTTTTTAGAGAAGTTTTTCGTCTGCACGGGTTACCCCGAAACATTGTTAGTGACAGGGATGATCAGTTCCTCAAAATCTTCGGGACATAATTGTTTCGGTTGGCAAGAACAAAATTGTCACCCAACACTAGCTACCACCCTCAGACCAACGATCAGACGGAAATTGTGAACAAATGGGTAGAAGGTTACCTCTGGAACTACGTTTCAACACAGCAATGGGCATGGGTCAAATGGCTGCATTTGGGAGAATATTGTTACAATACAACTTATCATATGTCTATCGGGATGGCACCCTTCAAAGCACTCTACAGGTACGAACCCCTTTCATTTATTGGCATGATTCTGGGTGACAAGCGCGCACCGAGGGCAAAGGACCAGCTTCAAGAAGGGCAAGACATTCTCAAAGTCTTGAAGGAAAACCTACAAAATGCACAAAATCAACAAAAGATCTATGCTGACAGACAGAATAGAAAGAAGCTTTGAGGTAGGCAACTTAGTATATCTCAGACTCCAATTGTACAAGCAGACATCATTGAAGCCAAACGGGAAAGAAAAGTTGAGGCCACGCTTTTATGGTCCTTATCGTGTAACTCGTCGTATCGGTGAAGTTTCTTATGAACTTGAACTGCCAGCAGAGAACCGCATCCACAACGTCTTCCATGTCTCCTGCTTGAAGAAAGTCACGGAATAGAACATTGTAGTAAGCACAGATCTTCCGCCGCTCAATGAAGAAGGGAAGCTCATATTGGAACCATTTGAGATCGTTGACATACGGGAGAAGACACTGCAGAACCGTACGTTGAAGGAATACTTGGTACGCTGGAAGCACTTGCCACTGGATGATGCTACTTGGGGAGGTGAACACGTTCTCCAGCATCCAGCATTACATTTGCTTGAGGACAAGCAAACTTTGAGACGGGAGGACTATAATATCCCCATCAAAAAATAAATAAATTATTTATCTCTTGGGTGCGGACTAATTGATTTAGCTTATCTCGGTCCCTATTTATTTTTATTTTCCGTAGGTGTTTGCCGTGTCAGTTACTTTTGTAAACCCTCAGGAGTTTCTCCGAAGGGGTATTTATGACCGGCATGTAGGATGTAATTTTCATGTTGAGATTTGATACTTATTTGTATTTTTGTGAATTACTGCTAGGATTCTGTTGTCCGCCATTTCGGAGGTGAAATATCCTCCCTATTTGGTATTTCGCAGTTTCGGTGGGATTCAACCCTCACCCTATTCTGCTTGTTTCTCTGGTCCCGAATTTGGCAATCTGAAGCGATATCTATTATTCATATTTCATCTTGCAAGTGTTCAAGTTCGATTTGTGTGGTGGCATTAAAGATTGGAACGGCTCTCATCCCTCGTGGTACTCCTAACATCATTCTGTACCCTCCATCCTTCGGCATACTTCCAACATCAATTCGTACCGCCTCCATCCCTCGACATACTCCCAACATCATTGCGTACTGCCTCCATCCCTCAGCGTACTCCCAACATCATTCCGTACCGCCTCCATCTTCACTGCACTGCTCCTCAGCATCCACCATATGGCCTTCAAGTACGGACCTCACCTTCACCATACGACCTCCACCATATGTCATCCCACCTTCATCGTACGACCTCCACCGTATGTCATCCCACCTTCACCGCACGACCCTTACCGTACGGCCTCCACCATACTTCCTCCACCTCCCTTGTACGGGCACAACATAACCCCTCCTTACGGCCCCCACACAGCCACTGTATGGCCACCACCATACAGGCCTGAAGCCTCACCGTACGCCCCTGCTATCTATACGCAACCCCACACCCTCACCATGCGGTCATCCAACGTCCACCATACACCACTTCCAGCTTTCGTACATTCGCTTCCAGCTACCATACGACCACTTCCAGCAATCGCACGACATCTTCCAACAGCAGAGAAAACATATAACTAGCCATCCCAGCATATCTGACCGCTATGCAACAAATTACAACAGTTTTAGACGGAGTTAGTGGATAGGAACATTACACTTTACTTGATACAACTCAATAGCCAGCCTTTTGCATGCATCATCTTTATCATGCCAATTCTTTTGCATGTTTGCATTTTCTTGTGTAATTATCTACATGTCTTCTTGGAGTTGTACAACAACAAGATCACTTTCCCTTACTACGTCTTCTACCAGATTTCTTGCTCTTTCAGAGGCTACCAATGATTTCACGACACTCTTCCTTTCATCTTCAACTTTCCTCTTTTCCTCAATGAGTTCAGTCATTCTTCGAGCATTGCCTTCCTGCTCTCTTTTCAGGTTGGAGATCTGATCGGTTAGAATTTGATTCTTCTCGATGAGCTCAGAGACCGCCTCTTTTGCTTCATCAGATCCACTTTGTCCAGAGAGCTCCTCAATTGTTTCATTACTCTCACTCAGTTGCAGAGCTAGCTCTTTTCTTTTTGCTAGTGACCTTCTCAGCCTATTCTCAAGAGAGACAATGATGTCATTGGCTTGCTCAAGATGCTTCTGATACCTGTAACCCTCCATGATCTTTTACTCAAGCGGTTAAGCTTTGTATCTTTGAGAACCTTGAAGCTCTGATACCAATTGATATTCCTAACCGGTTACTAAGAGGGGGGGGGTGTGAATCAGTAAACACAATTTCTATTCCAATTAAACCTTATATATATTCTTGCAGTATTAACAAAATATAATCAATCACTCATAAACAGAAATAGAAATACACAGGTCAACACACGGTGGGACAAAACCCACAACTTTACTACTACAGTAATAAAGGTGCCATGTGAAGAGCTTACAAAGCACTTGTAAGAGTGCTACCCGATAAAGGGATTTGGTAGAAGACCCGTTAAGATCTTGACCCTGATAGCACTCGCCTTGCAAAAGAACTTTCAACACCAATTAAGATGTCACCCGGTTAAGGGATTTATATAGCGAACCTGTTAGGGTTCACCCTGAAAGAGGGATTTGAATATGCTAATTTTAGTCAAAAAGCTAACTTCAGTTCCAACTGTGAATGCTCTGTATAATCCGGTTTTAACTTAAACAGCTCAGCATAATCCGGTTCGGATTATCATGCAGTCGACCGGTATCAAACTTATACCCGGTTGGTCATGCATCCCCTGTATGTCATATAAGACTGGTTGTAGACACTCTATTTGGTCTACTGGTTCATACTAAAGAGTATCGGTGAAAGATTTGTCTACCGGTGCTCCTAGATTTGTCTACCAGTGCTCTGGTGGGATTGATGTTTGCCTCTAACTTAACCAATGACAACTCAATTATGTCAACAACACCTACGAACAACAATAATAAAAATAGGCCCTTTTATTAATTAATTAAAGGTCCTTAATAATATCTTTTAAATTGGGACCAATTAATTTATTCTCTATCAATTTGGGGACATTACAAATCCTTGCCGCCCAAAGATTGCTTGCCCCCAAGCAATCCATCATGAAGACTCAAGGATTCCAAACTAGGCATGGACACTGATAACTGTATCCACTGGAACCTTCAAGCCGCAACATGACCACGCGCATGCGCCTGGAAGTAAGCGAGAAAAGTAACTCTCCATCAAGCTTCCGCTGCTCCACTCTGATATAATTGTTTCCATGCCCAAAGTCACCAAGAATGTAATCTCGTGAGACGTCCTGAAGGTGATTTCGGATTGAAGGCGATCTCTACTCGAAGGCAATCTCGGCCCAAAGGTGATCTTGGCCCGAAGGCGATATCGACCAGTAGGGGATCTCGACCCAAAGGTGATCTTGGCCCGAAGGGGATCTCGATCCGAAGGCAATCTCGGCCCGAAGGGAATTTCAACCCGAAGGCAATCTCGTCCCAAAGGGGATCTCGATCCGAAGGCAATCTCTGCCCGAAGGGGATCAAGACCCGAAAGCAATCTCGGCCCAAAGAGGATCTCAATCCAAAGGCAATCTCGGCCCGAAGGGGATCTCGACCCGAAGGCAATCTTGACCCGAAGGGGATCTCGACCAGAAGGCAATCTTGGTCCGAAAGGGATTTCGACCTGAAGACAATCCCGGCCAAAAGGGGGCTGTAATGTTTTTTACAGCGTTGGATGGAGAAAGAATGCAACGTACAACCCTCACACCCTCAGGAAAATGAGACAACTTCTCTGTAGGCCCTTTCAAGCTGTTATACGGTCCAAGTTAGGTCTTCTTTCAAACTGGCTTGTACAATCAATATGCCTTGTGATGTTAATATGCTCTGTACGGTCAAATAGTCCAACCTCGTACGGTCCTCAACACCCTCACAACCCGTACACTACCGGGTGTACTCTGTACAATCAAAGATGTTGACTGGCCTTCCAAGTCCGTATAGTGATGTCTGGACGATGGGTATAATAGTTTGTAATCATACGGCAAGTTCCGATTATGATTAGTTTTCCATGTACGGTGAACTGGTTCCACCCATATAGTATGTTGTTGGTTCGTATAGGCAGTCGTACGATGATGGTACAACTTTGGATGAATGCCTTGTAATGTATCGAGACAGTGATTATTATTGTGCACAGAAATTACTAAATCGAATTGCCAGACATTCACAAGATTGGCATAAGAAAAAGGACTTCAAATTACAATCATTTGGAATACTTCGCACAGATCCACAATCTCGGAAAAATATCAGATATCGCAGTTTATTACAAATTTGTCTTCTACAGAAGACTTCACAAATTTGGAGCACACGGTGAAATATCAGAATAATATTTCCAACGGCAAACTAGGGTGTTGTAAACCACCGAAACTACAACAAACAAAATAGGGAGGATATTTCACCACCAAAATGGCGGACAACAAAACTCCAACTGGAATTCACAAAGACCAATAAAATATTCCAAGATGCATATCAACAACTTGATAGTCCCAACCGATGCTGAGAGGGGAGGGGTGAATCAGCACCTCTAAAACTTTTCTCTTTAACTTTGGTGAAGAATACTTATAACTGTAAGCCAAACAAATTCAAGAAAATAATAATAGTAAGCAAACAATCACACATTGACACTAGATTTATCACGTGGAAACCCGATTAGGGTGAAAACCACGATGTGAGGAGACCTCACAAATTTTGTACTCTTCTGGAGTACACCCTGTTAGGAGCCTTCCCAGTTAAAGGATCAAAACGCACTATTAGATGCGACCCGGTTAAGGGATTTGTTACAATAAGGCCAGTTAGTGCCTACCTGGTTAGAGGACTTTAAACACCTTGAAAGATGTCACCCGGTTAAGGGATTTGATACAAGGGACCAGTTAGAGTCCACCCAAATATTGGGATTGAACTATTATAATTGCTAGAAAACAATAGAAAGATTGACCTTTTACAAATGGTTTTACATAGCCTGATAAGATCTATGTTTGTGCTCAACTAAGAAGCATCACCGGTCGCTGCAAGTGTGTTCTCCTCTATTGCAGAAAGAAACAAATCCCCATGAAAGATCGTCTTCAAATCAAATAATAACCTACCCAAGTCTTGTGAAGAAAAGGGAGTAGTGTCAAGAACTGGCACACAAATCTCTGATGAATCCACTACTACTATATTAAGACTCTCCATAACCTGTTATGTATCATTTGTCATTGTGTTAACTATTGGAGGACCTGGTACAACAAGAAACTCACTGGAGTCCTCCATTGAAGTGCTCATCTCATCTATAACTACTACACTCGTATCAAGGATGGATGTAGCTGCACCCTCATAACATCCACCACCATCCATGGAAATCAGCTCACCACCAACCACCACTATATGTAGTTGAACTAGATCTGGGGCTATTGTAGACTGTACACGCTCCAACTCCACGGCCACCTCTCTCAACTGTAGTTGCGACTCATGGAGAGCCAACTGGATCCTCTCCAACACCTAAGAAGTCACCTCAGGCTCATGGGTGAGCTCAACCACCTCCTCCTCTTTCCTTAACAATGCCTCGTAACAAGTGCTACCCCACTCAAGAAGGTAATCCCTTTCATCTACCAACTGTAAATAATTATGCTTCAAGATCCTGACAGCCTCTCAAAGTGAATGAATCTCTGCTAGGGAAATCCAACTACCACTCCGCTCATCTGACATAGGAGCACCCCAACCATATACAGCCAACATCTGTCAAATAGCATCATAATGCTCAAGAGTTGAACAAATATCACTATCGCTCACCTTCAGTTGACTGGTCACATGATGTCTCTGCATACCCTGGCTCTTGCATAAGCTCTCTGACTCACTAATTGCACTGTGATAGGAAACTGTATCCTTACTGCTCACCATATGATCACTAACATCATGTGCGCTGACAACCTCGCACATGTCCATCAACGAGGTACTGCTACTGGGTACCTCTACAAATATCTCATCTGAAGAAGTGGAAGCCACAGCTATATCAAACTCCTCGCATGCCTTTGCTTCCCCCTCAACAGTAAGTCCTTGTAAACTATGATCCTGCGACCTATCATCATCCAATAACCACTCTGAGTCATCACCCAATATCTGATATGATATACCAGACTCGCTACAGCATGAATCATCATTGTGTGAAACATCAAATGTCCCTACAATGCTAGTGTCCACATCGTCTAACTGAGACCCCTCTGTTAACTTTGGCTGCATACATGACTCAATGTCATCATGTGAATCATCTACACTGTGGCATGAATCTATGTCACCTGACTCATCTATAACACTCCCATCATGAGTGTCAACACTGGATAGCTCCATGCCCGCATCCTCAATACAGGAAAAGACTGTTGCCTCCTGTACTGACTCAACACAACGACTGCTGTCATAAACATCAGAGTTGTCAAAGCTCATATACTCCTCGCCGTCCTAAAAATAACACCATCATTTAAGGTGTCAGAATCCATGGTAGTATCTACAACATCGTCCACTCTCACACTATCCACGGCATCAACAACAGGCTCACATAAAGGACTGTTGTCCTAAAAATCAGACCCTGTGTCACTAACTGTGATAGGCTCGGGATGTTGAAACTCAGTACCACTATCTATCAACAAAACACGCACATCCACATGTCCCTGTAAAGAGTCTTCAATATCATGTGTGCAAATAGAACTAGTGGTTGTCCCACTAAGAACATGATCATCTCCACAATGATCAATAGCTACTAAAAACTCATCATGAAGATTTGTGAACATCTCACCTTCAAAAACCTCTCGTTTCTCTTCTTGCATTCTTCGTGAGGAAGACTTCTTGAAGAAGGAAACCATAAAACTAGCTTCCCTATCAACAGTTGCCGGATCAGAAAGCCTTGCATTTAGCCTTTCTTGAGTTTGCCTCAGTTTCTCCATTTCATTTGCCAAGGCAACTATTTGCTTCCTAAACTTAGACACATTGCTCAACTAGTTTCCATATTTACTAGATTTCCGGTATTTATCCATGATTGAAATAACCTGTGAGAGTGCTGATCACTCACAAATCAAGTGTGGGAACTCAAAAATTCCAACCCCGCAGGATGGCAGGAAACCGCTCTGATACCACTGTAAGAACCCCAAGGGCTCTTTGCCAAACTATTGATTTGTTATGCAAATTTTATATATAACTGATTTTTGAAATAAATAAGCATTTCCTTGAAATTTTTTAAAATGTTGCCAAGCAAGATAATAACTTTGCATTAAAGTAATTCTGAAATAATTGGCCAATGCATTGACCTATGATAAATTCTTGTTGATTTATATGTATATACAATACATGGAGAAATATTTATTAAATTCTGAAAACTAAAATGCAACTGAGAAAAAACCTGGAAACAAATCGCAGCATAGATATTGAGCCCAACACTTTTCAAAATCTCTAAACAATGCCTGAATTTTTCCAGCATCCAACTCCAATCTGAAATTGAATGCCAAGATAAGATTATTCTACTCTAGACCCATCCGTCTAGCATCCAGTGACTCACGTGGGTTTGCAACTGAGTGCGGCTGCCTCAAACTCTCTTCACAACAATTACCAAAGCAGTGATTTAGTCACTCATAACCGCCTAGGGTATAATGCTGCTATCACCCTCAGAAAAAACTTTCAAACTGACTCAAACCCTGTATTGATTCTTCTTTTGTAAGCTCAAATTGAACTTTTGAATGAAGCCCACACTGTAGAAAATCTCAGTGTTTATTTCAACAATCAAATGCTTGTAAAAACTTTGAAGAATTCACAATTCTCCAAGTCTAAAATACTGAAACCCTTGTTCCAAATTTCTCTTCACACAAATGAATAATATCAAATGCACAATAGAACGCATGAAATGAAATCCAAACCCCCTTTTATAATATTCAATTTCTATTTGTCTTCATCTCTTTTAATTTACTTCAATTTTATTTCTCATAAAGCAACTTTATGTTATAATTTAAAGGTGACATAATAAAGTCACTTTATTAATTTAAACTCTCCCATTGCTCCAAAAATGAACTTTTCATTAATATAATGATATTCTGACACATAGGGTCCCTATTTTATGTGCTCAAGATTTAAAACTTCTCAACCCGGTTCCAACGAGCTATAACACCAAGGTGCCCAATATGCAATCCCAATAAAAATAGCAACCTTATCCAATTTAATTAAATAATAATCATAATTCACCCATCTTGCGAAAATGACTGAAGAAGGATCAGAATCAAAATCTGACAACACAGGCGTGATCCTGATGAAGAAAGACAATGAATGAACCTGATGAGGTGACTTACGTAAAATAGATGCTCCCTCCAAGATGCTTGGAGCCCAAACTGGAAGCCAAAAATAAAAACTGAGAGCATCATTCAACTCCTCTAACTCATCTAAGCTCATCGGAACCATCCCTTGACTTACTATAAATAGTAAGTCCCATCAAACGGAGCCATCACCCTCAACAAGGTCCTCTAATCACCAGTATTAGCCTACAAAGACCCAATAATAGGCTAACTCCGTCACTATCATGGTCATGCTAGAAAGGGGAATTTACAACTCCTATATCCACCAATGCAATTACTTTTTGCCCCTTAAGAGTTCCCTTGATTCGGAAAGGTCTATTCTCATTTACTTGTGTAATGAGAGCTAGTGATCCATATTCATGGTCATCTATCCTAGTCCTTTTGTTTAGACTTTCATCTTCATGTGTTTTTTCTATTTGGTTCATTTGTCCTCTTTTACATCGGTGGTCACGATTCCAAGGTGCCTTACACCTAAAGCACAGTTTTTTATCAATTAATTCTGCTCTTTTTTGGCATTGGTGATCCTTGCTCCAGAATTCCTTGCCTAAGTAACAAGGTCTTCCTTGGTTGTCCCTCTTGTGCCCTTCATTCCGATGGGAAGTTCTGGATGGGAAGCTTTTGGGTTTTTTCTTAGAGGTATTAGATTTTGTCTTTCTTGCCTTTTTGATAGCCTCGTTCAATGTTTGTGGTTCGAAGGGATTCACCATGGATTTGATGTGATCTTTAAGTCCTTCAATGAACATTTATACAAGCCTCTTTTGGGATATATCTGGAACCATGATGGACAAACTTTGAAAATGGTTCGCAAATTCCTCGACAGTTCATGTTTGTTTGAGATGGGTTAATTCTTGAAAGAACCATTCTGGGTCTTTTTGGTCAAACCTATCAATAAGTTTTTGGGTGAATTCACTATAGGAGTTAATGTTTTTATGCGCAAGAGTAATGAAACCGTGGTGCCACCAATTGTGGGCTGCTCCGGTTAAATGGATTACAGCAAATTTAATGGCATTCTCTTCAGTCATGGGGCTGAGGGAGAGATACGTGTCTAGTTTTTGGACCCAAGCTTGAGCGGTGTCCTTCCCTGACCCATCAAAACATGGTAGGGTCATCTTACCAATTTTTACTTTGATGTCTTTGTCTCCATGATTTTTCATTTTACCATGGTTGGTCAAGGTTTTGGTCTCATAGTATTCTTTAAAGGGGAGTCTTTGGATTTCAAGATCTAATCTTGCATACATTTGGGCAATTTCTCCTATGGTGTTTGTGGATGGTTCTTCTTCTTCTTCTATAATGGGTTCCTCCCTGGGAAGAAAACACGTAGTGGACCTAACAGTAGAGCTTTGAGTTGAGTGATCATTCTCAGAGTGATTGGAGTGGGTGTCTCTTCCATGATTGGAAACGGGTCTGTCATAATGGTTATTATTATTGCTCACGTTTTGGATGGCTTGTAGAATTTGTTGATTTGTCCTTCCAAATCTTTCATTGGTTTGATCCATGACGTTCCTTAGTACTTGGGCCAGCTGTTCTGCCATGGCTGTTGTGCCCTTCTTACGTTGATAAGTTTGCATGTGCTACCCTCACAGATTGGCAAGATTATGCTTTGATACCACTGTAATGTCCCCTCTACCTTGGTGGGTTCTTAATTGGATGATCCTGCAATAAATAAGTTAGTAGAGGCAACAAAGGTCTAAGATAGATATGAAATTAAACAATTAGAGCTACTTATTCCTAAGTCCTGACAATTCCTGAGAGTAAGTCCGTCAGATCAAGCTTCCTAACCCCACCCCTTGCGAAGGATCCTTTGCTTGAATGGTATAAAATCGATTCTCAGCGGTCCCTGGGTTATTCTACCGTCTTCCCTAATGCACATTCTCTAGGGTCTTAGGAAAGCCAATACCTGGTCCATTCCTCTTCTTGGGAAAGATATCCTCTACCCAAGGCTTTACATATGCATAGGTGGATAATCAGTATATACTGGCTATTGAGGATTATATCAACCCTTTTTGTGAGATTATATCAACCTCACTTGGCAACAGGACTATAACAATCTTGAATTGCCGTTCTTTTGGGGGTTTATACCAAACCCATAATTAATATAATATAAGATGAATATATGAATCAAATTTTGAGTCTCAATGTTAATATACACTAATTGAATATAAAAATTTATATTTTAGAATTTAAATATCAATGTTAACATACTACAATTTATATTTTTGAATATCAACTTCAATATCCCAGTTACAGATGAATATATCATTCATATATCAACTGGATATTAATGATAATATTCAGAGTTTATCATATTCAGGTGTATAAGGGTCATATTCTTCCCTTATGCTATTAACATTAATATACCAGAGTATAACATTCACAATTCAGAATATGTATAATATATTAACATTTGAATGTGAGGAATTAAATATTAAATACCACAATTTCCTACCTTCAATTTCTCCAGCGTAAGTTTAGTGTGATATTACCACGTCCACCTCTCACTCTATGTGCTATCTCCTAGCGGTCTTATGCTTTGGATGGTTTAATATCCTATCACTGTGCCAAATCAGACCGTGTCCTTTGTAATCCTTTGTTCAACATTAAATCCCCTTTCTGTAAATAAGTTTGTCAGCATATATATGCCAACGGATGTAGGGGAAGGGTCGCACGGTGTAGAGTCGCAACCAAAAATTGGTCGTGATTCCACACCCACCGACCCATTATTTTATGTATTTGTAAATATATTTATTTGTTTATTTCATAATATATAATATATATATAGTATCATTTAATTAATAATATGTAATATATATAGTATATATATATATATATGAATGCAATCTATTTAAGATTCATACATTAATGTCCATTACAAATATAAGTTTATTTAATCAATAATAACAAATATATGTTTATTTAATCAATAATAATCATGTAATGAGAATATGTTTATTAATTTCACATTTGTGTACATTAATCGAGGGTCATTGCATTGGATCTGGGACATGTGATTGGACAGAATGGGGTTAAGGTGCATGAGGAGAAGATTTAGGCAATTCGGGATTGCCCACCTCCCAGGAACAACTCCGAGCTGCAGGGGTTCCAAGGTTTATGTGCATACCATAGGTGATTTGTTAAGGGGCATTCACAGTTGGCAGCTTACCTGACAGATCTTACGCAGAAGGAAGCATTTACATGGTAAGAGGTGGCACAGGTAGTGTTTGACAGACTTAAGCAAGATATGAGAAGTTGCCCAGTCTCGCCCCTTCCATATTTCTCTCATCCCTTTGTGTTGGAGTGTGATGCTGTTGGAGAGGGTATTGGAGTGGTTCTCATGCACAATCGCCACCCTATAGCCTACAAGAGTAGGAAGCTGAGAGATAATGAGAGACTTTACTCTACCTATGATAAGAAGATGCTCGCCATCATGCATGCATTGGCAAAATTCAGACAATATTTGGTGGGTGGTAAGTTTGTGGTAAGGACAGACCATAGTAACCTGAGATACTTCCTGGAACAAAAACAACAAAATGAGCGTCAATAAAAATGAGTTAGCAGGATACATGCTTATGATTTTGACATTGAGTATGTCAAGGGGAAGAAAAACATTGTTGCTGATGCATTATCAAGAAAACCCACGGCTGCTGCCATATGTTACTTGAGTGAGATTTCAGCAGATTGGAAATCTCAGCTATTGGTTGAATATTCCAAAAATCAGTTTTCTTGTGAGATCATGGATGGGTTGATATAGGAGGACAGGTACACAGTGAGTGATGAGGTGATATATTATAAAAACATGATCTACTTAGTCCCTAGATCGAAGCTTAAGGAATAGGTGCTACGATCTTTTCATGATACATCAGTTGAAGGGCATCAAGGGTATTTCAATACTTACAGACATATCAGAAAGAGGTTCTCTTGGAAGGGCCTCAAGGATGATGTCTTGTGGAGTTGCGCAAGTGCGTGACTTGTCAGTAGAACAAGTCACAGCACACCTTCCCAGCTGATCTTTTGCGGCAATTGCCCATTCCTAAGAAGAAGTGCGAAGGCATTTCCATGGAATTTATTAGAGGGTTGCCAAGGGTTCAGGGAAGAGACTGTATTTATGTGGTTGTTAATGTTGATGTTTTGTAGCTTTTGTCGGATAAATACTATGAGACTAAACTATTGAAGAGATATACATATATTTTATTATGTGAGATATAATATATATATAAATATATATCTAAAATACTATTAGGAGAAATTAATATATTAATGATTCAAAGATATTATTTATATATATATACAATCAATCGCCATTATATTAATCTCATAATAATGAATAGACATGTCCCATGAAGAGACACGTCTCTCCTAGCCTCATTCTCAATATAAATGAAAGAGAGATTGCTGCATTTGAAAAACACATACATCACAGGCAGTGCTATTACATTTGCAGCAATCCTAAAACTTAACATGGTATCAGAGCCAGGCTGCAAATGTAAGAAAGCTAAGAAGATCGATCAAATACCATTCATAGAGCAAAGATTGAATGTTCCAATTGTGAATGCCTTATTTGATTTTCAGAAGGGACCCATGGTTATAACCTAAGGAGTTATCCACGTATTTGATAAAACTACGGAATTGCCAGTCCATGCTCTTTTTTTAATATTTTATGACAAACATACATGAGATCATAGAGGGCTGCAATGTGAAAAGGCGAGATCGTGGTGAGCCAGAAACTTTCCTAGTTGTTTCCTCTCATATACAACTTCACAAACTACGAGTTGGAACGTAAAACCAAGATCGGAATTGCATACATGTCGTATCTCCCAAACTAAGTATGGTGTCTCACGACCGCAGAGTCATATGTGATGTGGGACAAGTATGTATGTCATTTCCTCAAATATGAACGTCATCAGTCTTCAGAATACACGGGAGAAGTAACTCAACTTTTACCAGAATTATTCTTTCTTCGAGCCAGCGCACATTAGTAATGGTCTAATTTCTCCCTTGATCAACGTATATGCAAAACATGAGAAAACCTTGGTCAGCGTGATTCCTTGGTAAACTTCGTACAGGAGTGAATAGAATCACATGATGGTGTCACTGATATTAGACGCTACAAATGACGGTGAAGCCGCAAATGTAGGAAGATTAGAAATTATAGAGCAACTATTATATATAGCACTCAGAAGTAGGCAGCGAACAGTGACTAAGTTTGAGATAGAGAAGTTAATGAAGATGTTTCCAGCGCGTTGTATTAAATATTCAAATAGGAGAAGTGACTAATGAGATAATAAGTCAGTGATGAATTTGTTTATTATGCAGCGACTATGTATCATAGATGGCACTATCACCCTTCCTTGGTGATACCATAGGACACCACATAGTCCCCATCATAACTCCTTTATTCTTCTCTGTTTGCTGCTTAACAGTCAATGCATTGTGACTGTCACAAATTTCTGATTTCATGACCAGCAAAGTGGTCCTTGTCTTATGATCTGATGCTACAGATCCTTGCACTTCTTTCCTCTGCAAATCAACATAAGTCTTAGAACCAAACACAATTATGTTCCTACTTTCATCAGCAACACGGTTGGGTAGGGGTGTGAGAGTATAAGTCTTTCCATCCTTGTGCACAACATAAACATTTTCCAATCCATAATGAATGGTCTGCCTTGAGGCTTGCCATGGTCTTCCCAAAATGAGATGACAGCAAGTCATAGGGACCACATCACACAAGACCCTATCATTATATATCCCAATAGAGAAATCAACATATGCTTGTTCCTTTATGACAATGTTTTGATCATTACTGACCCATGATGCTCTATATGGTCTATCAATTGGAAATGTGTGCAAATTCAGTTTATTCACCATCTCATAAGACACAAAATTATCAAAAGAACCAGAATCAACTATCATCTTGCAAATCTTACCATAACTTTGGCAATTGGTTCTGAAAATTGATACCTCTGATTTCTTTTTCTGTTGCATGTATGCTCCCTTCCTCACCATGAGAAAATCTCCCTCTGTATAAGGTTCTAGAACAACATTTTCTTCTTTGTCTTTGGTATCTTCCTCTTCTTGAGCTATATTGACTCTCCTTTCATTCTTCCTAGCCTCTCTTTCAGGACATTTGTAGAATGGATGCCCTTGTTCACCACACTTGTAGCACTTCCCAGGAAAATTCTTTCCTCTACCATCCTTTTGTTCTCCTCTTTGATCTGAGATTTTCTCTTTTTCTTTCTCATTCTGCCCTTGGCTTGGATTCACTCCCTTGCCCTTACTTGTTTGTCCTCTTGGATTACCTTGCCTCTCTTGCCTTCTCCTAAGCTTATCCTCAGCTTTCATAGCCAATTTGAAGCATTCCTCCAAGGTTCTAGGTGTAGCCATGCTCATCTCATCCTGGATATTGTATTTCAATCCTCCAAGATATCTACCCACCTTCTCTTCCACATCTTCATCATGAGATGCCCTGATTTCAAGCTTGTGGAATTGCTCTGTATACTTTGAGACATCCATGTCCTTTTGTCTCAGTCCTTGCATCCTCTTATATAACTGAACTTTGTAGTCTTCAGGAAGGAACTTTTCCTTCATCTTCTCCATCATTCTTGGCCATGATGAGATCTTACACCAACCCTTCTTCATCCTGTCAGCCTGCAAGTTATCCCACCATAATAATGCATGTCCTTTCATTCTAGACTTAGCAATCTTAACTTTCATTCTATCTTCAACATCATCACAATCAAAGCAATTTCCAAGAGCACTGAACCAATCCAATAAAAGTTCATCATCCATCCTTCCATCATACATAGGAAGTTCAACTTTTACCTTTGAGTCTCCAAGCTTTACTGCTTTCAAGATTCTTTCCAATCTTGCATCCTCAGGATCAACAGGTTCATCTCTTGCTGCTGCAAATCTTTCCTCATCTTCATGGTCTTCTTCATTTCCTTGTTTGTCCACAAGGTCTGTCAACCTCTTGACTTCTGCTCTTAACATTCTATTGTCGGCCATCTTCTCTCTTACCAACTTAGCAAGTTCAACATTAGTGACCCTCTATGGGATCTCCTCTTCTTCTCCTCCTGACATCATTGAAGCAAAGATCTCAAAAGAAACTCCTCAAACCTTCACCTAGGATGCTCCTAGGCTCTGATACCAATTGATGCAAAGGCTTGAAGAACTCCACAAATTGGACAACAAGACTCTACACCTTGTAAAACAATCCCAAGGTCTCATCGTGTACCCAAGGGAATCCACTTGCTCCAAGAGGTCAAATGACTTCCAAATGACACAAGGCCAACCACAAGACTTCCTAGGGTCCCAACAAACCCAAAACAACTTGTCTCTACTGGTTACAAGTTCCCTTTAAGCCACTTGATCAGATATCTCAAAATGAGTTACTAACCCCAAGCAATCATGCCTAGTAGCCCTGTGTTTCCTGATTTTTGGACTTTTGGACCGGACTTTACAAAACACTTGAAAATTAAATTGTGGATTCAGATACCCATTTGGAAGTTACACAACATATGTTAAAATGGAGTATTACTCTTTTGGACCAACTGTGCATAAAATTGTTGACTCCAGTATTGCCACTAAGTCTAATTGGGCCACTTTACAAAAGAACTACCAAAAATACTTATCCCCAGACACTATAACTTTCAGCAGTCCCTATTTATACCCCAAACCAAAGGATTATGGTATTGGTTTTCACCCAACAACTTCCCATATGGTCAAACTCAAAATCCCTCACCAAATGGCTCCAAAAACTAGGGCCTTCTAGTTTTCACCCTTCCACTCACTTCCAGAACCTCTCCTTCAGGATTCACCACGTATTTGACATATACTTTTGCTGCCTCAAACAAAAACATGCCCTCCTTAAGTCGGATCTCTTGCTGCTACACTCTAGCAAGCAATTTCATGAGGTTTTCTTCACTATTCTTGGTGATCACCATATCAAATCAACTCTTCTGCAACATATAATGTTAATACAATGGTGTACATGTTAAATATGCATCATCCCATGAGAAACAGCAATCACATTCATGGAATGATGCTTTCACATTGAAGAATTTATCAAAACTACTTAAGAAAAACAGAGATTTAGTGAGTACAGTCAATCCAAATTGATTGAAATGGAAACAATAATACTTCAAAGTATCAACACATGTATTATACAACCCTAATATATCTTCCAAGCATCAACAAAATGAATGGAATGAAATAGAGATCAAAACATGCAATGGAAAGTTATGAAATTCTGAATTTTATTGCCATTTTGAGTAGAAAACTGTACATTTCATCTCCAGTTCGTACCATTCTCTCTTCCAAGCATTACATAAACTTCCTATCAACTTCCTCAACCAATCTGGGTTGGTTGGAATGCTTAGTTAAGTCTTAAAACATTAAAACACCATTTTCCCTCCTAAATGCTCATAACTGTTGGATTTCAAATATTTGAATTTCCAACTTACATTTGATTGCATATTAATATTAAAATCCTATTAACTTCTATCCCAATTAATTTATTATTTCTTCTAGGACCTAATTGACTCCCCTAAACAACTTTAGATCCCATTTGGCACTATTGGCCACCCTTACATTGTTTTGGCCCTAAGTCCTTTGCCAAGACTTCTAGGACTTATAATATTTAAATTAAATTGTTTATTAGATATTGCCATTATTGGCCTCAATATATCCCAATTTACTTTTAGGAATTCTTTAGATCCACTACCTCCATTTGGTTCCAAGGTGGACTTAGGTGTTTGGAGAGGTGCTCCAGCACCACACCCTTTGCGCTGAGGCATGGTGAATGTCATGTGTGTGACTACATGTTTTTAATGGGCCTGGCCCCTGTGTACATCATGGGGAAGTTGTGATGTCCCCTATCGAGACTAAAATTGAATGATAAAATATAATAATAAAATTAAAATAAACCAATAAACTAATATATCATTAATATAATAATATATTATTATATAAATATTATATAATAAATAAATAATAATATTAAAATAGATAAATAAATAATATAATTTAATATAAATTATTAAATAAATAATAAGTATAATTATGAAATAGTAAAATAAACAAATAATAATAAAATGTAATTATAATATAAACAATGATATTAATAATAATTGTAAATGGTAATTCAAATAAGTTATAAATAAATAATAATTAATAATTATTATTATAAATAAATAAAATTATAGAGGCATATCTCTAACATCTAAAGGTCACAACCCTTCAACATGCCAATGTATATAATGGATATCAAATCCATTTCTTCAGGATTTTATATATATAGAGGAAATAAATAAAAAGGAGAAGAATAATAAGAGGGGATTATTCAAATTTCAACGGAAAACAAGAAAAGAAATGTCGAAGAAAATCAAGAAGGAAATATAGGAGAAGATCAAGGAGGAAATGTAGGGGAATATTAAAAGGAAAGAAACATTGAATAAGCTAAAAATAAAGACATCTCGAAAGAAGGTAAGTATATCTTTGTTGAGTTAATTTATTTATAAGAATTGCATAAATTAAATATTAACAATAATATGAAATAAACTTTAGAATAATAAGTTATAAAACAAACATTGAAATAATGAATTATGAAATATAGTAATATTGTTATGAAGTAAACTTACATTTGAAATAACTTAACTCAAATATATTGATAAATAAGTAAATAATATATATAATATGAAATAAATACATTATATAGAGAATTATGAATTCTCATGATTATAAGTATAAAATTATTTAATAATGGATTTTCATGATGATAGGTTATTGAATATAAATGATATATTATTTAGAATAAGCTTTGAATTAAATTACAAATATGTTATATAAGTTTATCCATATATTTACTATTTATATATTTAAGTGGAATAAGAACTTGCATCATGGCATGTATGTTTACTAATATTTTTATTATACAGAAGATAATAATATATACTCAGCTAATTCTTTAATAACTCACTAATCACTATTAAGGGGATTGGGAGTATGTGTAGGAAGAGGCAGGTAAATAGGTCACATGATGGAAATATCTCGAGATAGGTAGAACCTTGAGGGAATCCACTTGTAGACTATGCAAGTGTCCTAACACAGTAAATTCACCATCTTTCTTAAGGTCTATGATTATAGTGAAGTAAGGAATTAGAGCTTAAATATATATTGTGAATTAGAGATTATTCTTAATATGATTTAAATGCATAATGATCTATGATAATTATTGGGGATTGGCATCTTCCTAGTATAAAACATTACAAATTACCATTCCCAAGGGAAATCCAAACACTAATTATGAATTCCAAGACAAATCAAGGTCCAAAATGGGGACATTACAGAAGTGATGACTTCCAAATGATTATCACTTGTATTTGCAGAAGTTATTGAAAGATGACGATCTTACAATAACTTAAATTTTCTATTATGATGGATATCTTGTGATGTCTAAGCAGATCATGATAGATTATATCTTGCATGGTGGATTAATTTCCTTAAACAGACCATGAATATAATGTTCCTATGGTAAGTATTATTGAGGATACATGTGCACATACCTTATGAACATTTTTAAGTATTTGGTGAATATCATGCGACTTGATATTCTAAGGCCATTACTCCTGATATCATGAGATGATATCTAATGGTGAATATCTTCTGATCAAGGATATTCTTAAAACATGTCATTCTTGATATTACACTGAAGTAATATTATATCTTGTGTTTATCCTCCCTAGCTAAGAGGAAGTGTTGATGTTTTGTAGCTTTTGTCGGATAAATACTATGAGACTAAACTATTGAAGATATATATATATATATTATTATGTGAAATATAATATATATAGATATATATCTAAAATACTATTAAGAGAAATTAATATAATAATGATTCAAAGATATTATATAAGTATATATACATAATCAATTGTCATTATATTAATCTCATAATAATGAATAGACATGTCCCATGAAGGGACATGTCTCTCCTAGCCTCATTCTCAATATAGATGAAATGGAGATTGTTGCATTTGAAAAACACATACATCACAGGTGGTGCTATTACATTTGCAGTGATCCTAAAACTTAACAGTTAAACTAACAAAATATGCACATTCCTTTCTTATCACAGCCAATTTTACAGCTTCATAGGTAGCAAAGTTGTTCTTCAGAGAGGTGTTTAGATTGCACAGGCTTCCCAAAACCATTGTGAGTGACTGAGACAGCAGATTCAAGAGTGTATTTTAGCAGGAGTTATTTCAATTATCTGGTACGTAATTGACACCCAGTACTAGTTACCACCCACAGACAGATGGACAGACCGAAGTGGTTAATAAGTGGCTTGAGGGATACCTGCGTAATTATGTCTCAGGAGAACAGAGAGCATGGGTACAATGGCTATATTTGGGAGAGTATTGTTATAACACTACACACCATATGTCCATCGGCATGAATCCCTTTAGCGCCTTGTATGGCTATGATGCACTTTCATTCATGGACTTGGCAATGGATGACAGCAAAGCACCTAGAGCACATGATATGTTATAGGATTGCCAAGACATCCTTAAGGGACTTAAGGATAATATACAGCACGCACATATCCAGCAGAAGATGTATGCAAACTGTCACAGGACAGAGAGATCTTTTGAGGTGTGGGACATGGTTTTCCTATGTCTTCAACCCTATAGACAGAGTACTCTTAAAATGATGGGGGCAAAGAAACTCAAGCCAAGATTATATGGACCACACAGAGTTGTGAGGATTGGAGAGGTCACCTACGAGTTTGAGCTACCTTCTGGAAGCAAGATACATAATGTATTTCATGTATCATGCTTAAAGAAGGCCTTGGGTCAACACATCATACCTTCACCTGAGTTACCTCCATTGGATGAGAAAGGTAGATTGGTTTTGGCTCCTACTGAGATCTTGGACATGAGGGAGAGGAGATTGAGGAGTAGAGTTATCAAGGAGTACCTAGTCCACTGGAGAGATTTACCACTAGAGGATGCCACCTAGGAGGGTGAGATTATACTGCAACACCCAACTTTACAGTTGCTTGCAGGCAAGCAACACCAAGAGGGGAGGAGTGTCATGTCCCCTCATTAGATCGCTTTGCAGATATCCGGACGTTGGCCTATCACCGAGTTCCTGTAGGCCAACGAGATGGTTAGGGAACTCACCAGGCATTTCACAAAGTATAACAAGGGCTCAGGGAACCAATTTTGAGCACTGGATCTTTTTTTATTAATAAATAAGGAAATTCAATAATATTTCCTAAGTTATTATTTTAATAAAAATAATAATAAGTGATGTTAAAATCACTTTACAAAGTAATAAGTCATAAAAATAAAGTAATGCCTCCCCTTCTTACCTAGGCGTTACTTGTGAGGTGTTTTTAAAAATAAAGTGGGATGCCAAATTATTAAAAAATAAATCTTTGAAGTGAATCGCAAATGTCAAGGAGAAATAATTTTAATCATGACCAAGTGCGTTGGAGGAAAAAATGGTTTTGGCGGCATTTTGCATTGGGAGAAATTAAAAGAAAGAACCCATGTTTCATTCAAGCACTCTAGGTTATGGAATTTGGAAGGAAAATGGAGGTGAATTTATGCAGATCAGAATTCACAGAAATATTGAAGGCCTGAGAATGATACCTCTTAGGCTTTATGAGAGGGACGTAACCCCTACTCATTGGATAGAAGTTTGAACTATTTCAGGGGAATAATTTATGCTAATGTTTGTTGTAGTGTGTTTCCATCAGTAATTTTGCCTAGAACAATAGTTTAAATCCAAAAGACATAGATCTAGAGTTGCAGAGAAGTGGCACCTCCTGGGAGATAAAAAATTTGCTCGCACATTCTCTTGTGTTAGTGATGGCAAGAAATTGGAAGGGATTTCAGTTGTTTCCAAATTGGAGATGCGGCAAACATCAGGTTGGGTTGTAAATCGGGAGCCATACTGCACTCAATCAAACTGCAGAGAATTCGCATGGTCTCTCCTATTGGCTAGCGTCGCTTCTGAGCATCTATGTGACCAGCTCGACACCATAACCTCATTTAGAAGTGCATCATTATCAGGCAAATAAACCAATTGTTGTAGCCTGTGATATTACATCCCACAAAGTGCGTACATCATTCTCTCTGCCTGGTACAAGTGATTTGCAACTATTTTTGGCAATAAATGAATAAACACTTTGTTTTCAGAATTGGTCATGTATCAAATTAAGTTGCACAATTCAGTTTTAGAGTATTACTTATTGTTTTTGCATATCTTGCTTTCAAATAGAAAAAATTACAAAGAATCTAGAAAATATTCAAAATACAAAAAGCCAAGAAAACCTCAAAACAAAAAAAAATCACCTCTATTTGTTGTCAAAGAATTTGTTAATCAAACATCAGCATTTGCATCAGCATCTAGTCAGGATCTTGCAGTGGTAAAAAAGAAAAGATTCTACTAGCCTATTGGGTTTGGTGTTTATTTCTATGCATTTGGGCAAAGATGAAGTATTCAGACACTACAGTCACAGAGGTGCACAGGCACAGATAGAGACAAGTTCAGGAGGACCAGCAACCATGTGTGATCTTAATGGTGCAATATAGACAGGCTCAACAAGATGACCCCGACAGGGAATTAATGAGGACACTAATAAATACACGACCCCAGATAGCCAATGCCTTGGGCAGATTAAAGGACACACTCAATCAGTTGGATTTGGGTCAACATAGAGGCAGCTAGGGTAGACATGGAAAAGGTAGTAGTAAGACTCGGTTGCTAGTAGCCACAAAACCAGCAGGTCCCTATTATAAAATGGTGGTACATTTGTGTCCCCTAGATGAGAATGGGCATGTCCCCGCACTTCGAATAGACCATTATAGCCGCATTTCCCTCCTAGAAAGGAACAGGCATAGGTAGACCCGTTGGAGGGAGTTGGATTTCAGGACGCCGTATTAGCAGCTACAGATGAGTGGAGGGATCTTCCCCAGAGGTTAGAGAGGTATTTCCATTGCCTCAATATTGTGCTCAACACAGAGATAGTATGAGGTTCAGGAGAGACAGGGGCCCTAGGCAGCAGCAAAATAATGACCTCAAGCGAGCTACTAGCAAGCTCGCTTTGGCCCCCTTTGATGGTAGTAGTAGCATTAATTCACAAGCGTGGGTGCACAAGTTTGATATTTATTTACTCTTAAGCCTATGTCAGAGAGAGAGGCAATCCAGTTTGCAGTACTACATCTAGAGGGCGTCGCTTATGATTGGTGGCACCATGCCCTGGTGACTCAGAATCATGTCCTTGTACACTCCTATGCAGATTTCACAGAGAGACTCATAGCTAGGTTTGACAGGAAGGATGTAGAATTGTACTACAAGGAGCTAGCTCTACTGAAGAAGATAGGACATGTGGAGGCATATAATAATGAATTTTAGCGTGTGGTAGTTGTCATACAAGAAATGCCCCAAAAGCGTGTTGCGATGCATTTTATTTTATAGATGGTTTGCAAGAGAGACTTAAGGGTTTGGTCTAAGCATTTAGGCTACAGACACTCAATGAAGCCATTGAGACTACACTTAGACTTGATACATTACCTCTACCATCTTCTTATCAACAGGATAAGAAGCTATTAGGGAGCTCTAAGTCTTTCCAGAAGGCTTCTACTCAATGCAAGGGCGCACCACCTACACCTCCCAGACTAGAACAGGAGTCCCATAATGAGCTGAGGAGGAGAACATTATGCTTTACTTGTAAGGAGTTGTGGGAACTAGGACACAAATGCCTTGGGAACGGCAAGGCACACCTTCTTGAGGTCAAATTTTAAAAAATGACGAGCACATACAAGATACAGCTTCCAAGATCAGTGGTGTAGAGGATGAATAGGAAGTACAAAAGATAGAGGTTGGTGATGATAATGCATTAGTTACGACAAAGGGTACTATTGCTACTATGTCATGAGTTCCCTGGATCCATCCCTTTCTCCTTAAGGGAGTGATCAAGGGACAGCATGCAACGTGTTTGGTAGACAGTGCAGCCACCCATAACTTTATAAATGAGGGACTAGTTGCCAGACATAGGATACAAGTACAGGACTTCCCGAGTTTCAGTGTGGCAGTGGTGCAGAGCACCTCATGAAGCCAAGGGGTCATTTCATTGACCTTGATTCAAAATTGGACAACAGGAATTACAAAGACCTTGAAGGTCTCTATTCAAATGTAATTGAGGCCATTAGTGTCTTTATGTTATGGTTTGTCAATGATTGCCATGTCAAGGCAAAGTGCCCTACAAGGGTCAATGTATTGAAAATAATAGTCATCTAGGTTTGGTCTAGGATGGTGTGAGAAGAGTGATTAAATAGTGAGAAGGTCACCAAGTAGACCAAGGGCATAATAGAGTTGGGTGATTAAAGTTTTGGTTGTCAAGTTGACAACTTCGTTTTGTCACTTGACAACATTTTGCATGTTTTATAAAAGTTGTACGCTTTGGAAGGAGTTAGTTAGGGTTTTTGGGAAATAGAGATGAGATAGGGTGTGGGTGTGTAGAGAGGAGAGAAGCTCTCGAAAAAAATAAAAGGAGAGAAGAGCTGAATGTTTCTTTTAGTTTTTAGACAGCCATGTATGGCTGTAGCAGAGTTTTGAAAATGAAAACACAAGCTTCCATTTTAATCTAGTTTTGTTGTTGTTTGTTTATATGTTTTGGAGACTCCATTGATGGAGTGAGCATCCTTATGTTATCTGTTATGCATGATCAAGATCGGGGATTCAAACCCTTGAAAGCATTGCATAAATTTTAGTTGTGTTGCTGTCCTGCTGTGACAATGCTTGGACAGCCACAACCATCTTGTCTCAAGCAAGAATATTCAATGTTGTAGAACCTTTTAAGACCATACCAATTCGGGGTATATGTGTATTAGATGTTAGATATACTTTATATTCATTGCATGCAGGTACAAAGCAAGGAGAGTATCCATATCCTCAGACAGTTAACATGCAAATAGAAAATGCATTGAATAACTGTCTCAGAAAAAAAGACCCTCAGTGCGGGGACCATATCTCCCTAATGCACCGTTGGATTTTGATGAGCTTTAAATATGTTTTTCTAAACCTAATTGTGCCCATCCTCACCGGAGCGATCGAGAAGTTTTGATCTGGCTCAAAAGTTATGAACCTCTGTATACGGGTCTGTCTAGAAGACAGCAAGAAGGTATATTCTTGGGTATTTATTTGCAGAGTTTTGTTTAGTGGATTGTCAATAGTCTTTGTTGTGGGTTTAGTCTCTTTGATGATGGAGTAAGGGCTCTCATTGGTGTCTGATAATGAGGGTTGAAGCATGGAACAATATTTGAGCATTTCTATTGGTGAGGAGCTAAGTGGAAGGAGTCTTGAAGAAGACTAGGATCATGACCTTGGTTGGTCTTGAAAATGGAATGGATCTTAGCTTTGATCCATGAGTGAAGAAGGGTTTGAGGTCCCTAAGAAGACAACAATAAGTTGTAGCCTATTTGGTGCCACCAAATAGAAGTAACCCCACTTTCCTCCGCATCAGACAGTGCCAAATGGGTTCACTCATTGTTGTACTAGGAGAGTTCCACAGTTGAGCATTTAGATGGGTGACTATACATTGACAGATGATTTTTATGTTATGGGACTTGGGGAGATTGACACAATTTCAAGAATCCAATGGTTATAGTACCTTGGCAAATATGTTCAAGATTTCAAGAAGATGCACGTGAGTTTATGGTAGATGGCAAGAAGGTTGTGCTAAAGGCACTTTCTGATGGGGGACTGATGTTAGTTTCAGCACACAAGATGCAATGATTGTTTAGACATGGTAAGGTGGTTTGGGCAGCACAGTGCTTCACCTCATCCAAGTCATCCTCACTGGACGATCGGTCTTTTCATGTGGCTATTCAAAGGATATTGGATAAGCACAAAATTGTGTTTGGTGACATTCCTCCTAGGGTACCTCCTGATCGAGGGTTTGAGCATGTGATTGAGAAAGAGGAAAGCACTAAGCCCATGATTACCACTCCCTATCATCATTCTAAGAAATTCAAGGATGAGATAGAGAAGATCATCAAGGAGCTATTGGATATGAAGCACATCAAACCTAGCTCTAGCGACTTTGCTTCTTCTGTGTTGTTGGTGAAGGATGGCACTATGCGCATGTGCATTGATTATCGTGCACTTAACAAGAAAATAATTAAGAACTGGTATCGTGTTCCACATGGATGAGTTGCTTGATGAGCTACACAAAGCAGTCTTCTTCTCGAAGGTTGACCTTAATTCAGGTTATCACTAGATCCGAGTTCGAGAGGAGGATATACATAGGACATCTTTTAGATGTCATTATGGTCATTATGAGTTTTAGTGATGCCTTTTGGCCTCACTAATGCACATGTCACTTGCTAGTCATGCATGAATCACATCTTTAATAAGCAGTTGAGGAAATATGTGTTGGTGTTTTTTGATGACATCTTGATCTACAACAGGACATGGGGGGACCATCTGAGACATATGGATGAGGTGCTTGGTATTATGGAGACCCAGTCTCTATTTGCCACGTCCAAATGTGAGTTTGGGCTTATAGAGATATTGTAAGTGGGACATGTGTTTGAACAAGATGGGGTTAAGGTGCATGAGGAGAAGATTCAGGCAATTCGGGATTGGCCACCTCCTAGGAACATCTCCGAGCTGCGGGGGTTCCTAGGTTTATGTGCATATTATAGGAGATTTGTTAATGGGTATTCACAGTTGGCAGCTTCCCTGACAGATCTTACTCATAAGGGAGCATTCAGATGGTCAAAGGAATCAAGGGTGGTGTTTGACAAACTTCAGCAGGATATGAGCAATTGCCCTGTCTTGGCCCTTCCGGATTTCTCACAGCCTTTTGTGTTGGAGTATGATGCTTTTGGAGAGGGTATTGGAGTAGTTCTCATGCAAAATAGCCACCATATAGCCTACGAGAGTAGGAAGATGAGAGATAACGAAAGACTTTACTCTACCTATGATAAGGAGATACTCGCCATCATGCATGT
This sequence comes from Chamaecyparis obtusa, assembly GCA_027943335.1. NCBI lineage: Eukaryota > Viridiplantae > Streptophyta > Pinopsida > Cupressales > Cupressaceae > Chamaecyparis > Chamaecyparis obtusa. The sequence continues at coordinate 146,893 of BSBK01004199.1, read as the reverse complement.
GTTGGCTAAATTCAGACACCATTTGGTGGGTGGTAAGTTTGTGGTGAGAACTGACCACAATAGCCTAAGATACTTCTTGGAAAAGAAAGAACTAAATGAGCATCAGCAGAAATGGGTTAGCAGGATACAGGCTTATGATTTTGACATCGAGTATGTCAAGGGGAAGAAAAACATTGTTGTTGATGCATTATCAAGGAGACCCATGGCTACTGCCATATGTTCCTTGACTGAGATTTCAACGGATTGGAAATCTCAACTATAGTTTGAGTATTCCCAGAATCAGTTTGCTTGTGAGATCATGGATGGGTTGATACAAGATGGCAGGAACACAGTGAGTGATGATGTGATATATTATAAAAATAGGATCTACCTATCCCTAGAGTGAAGCTTAAGGAACAGGTGCTACGAGCTTTTCATGATACACCAATTGCAGGGCATCAGGGATATTTCAAGACTTACAATAGATCAGAGAGAGGTTCTCTTGGAAGGGCCTCAAGGACAATGTCCTGCGGTATGTGCGCAAGTGTGTGACTTGTCAACGCAACAAGTCAGAGCACACCTTCCCAGCCGGTCTTTTGCAGCCATTGCCCATTCCTAAGCATAAGTGGGAAAGCATTTCCATGGACTTTATTACAGGGCTGCCGAGGGTTCAGGGAAGAGACTGTATTTATGTGGTTGTTGATAGACTGACAATATATGCACATTTCTTTCCTATCACAGCTGATTTCATAGCTTCACGGGTAGCAGAGTTGTTCTTCAGAGAGGTGTTCAGATTGCAGGTGCTTCCCAAAACCATTGTGAGTGACCAAGACAGAAGATTCATGAGTGTATTTTTGCCAGGAGTTATTTTGGTTAGCTGGTACGGACTTGACACAATACTAGTTACCAACCCACAAAGAGCACCAACTCCAAAAACTACACAGAATCTGATATGATGAATTTTGTTTCTGCACCAATCTTTTCTTATCACACACAGCTCCTTCGATCCCCTTCAAATCAAGAAGTATATTGTTAAGTATACACTCATGCACACTGTCCTTTGTCACTTCAATATCTCGCACCTACATGCCATTGATTTTCATTCAAATATGTAACAGGGTAAATCTCAGCCAATACAAAGAACTCTTACAATCTTCATATGCACAACTCCTATGATCTCATGTCTTCTTCATATGCACAGCTAGTATAAACTTGTTCATTGCAGTCCTTAATCAATTTCACTGGTTATATAACATCTGCAAATAATACTCAGTATATATGTCCAAGTCATGAGCTGCTTCTACAAAAATGTTACACCAAACATACTTAGAATGAGCAGATAGGGAACATTGCAGGCCTTTTATATCAGAAATATGAGTTGCAGGACTGTCACACAACTGATACAGGGGAAATCTTTTACTTCAAACCTTCAAGAATTCATCTATGCAACAAGTCACACTTCTAAAATGAAAACCAAATAGCAGGGAACATGCTCAGCACTGTCAAAATTGCCTTCAATCTAATCCTACTCAACAGAACTGGTTGCAGGTTTCAAATATAATGCACAGCAGTAAGTTTATCAACACCCAGCTAGAACTTTAATAAGCCCACTACCTTTTTGCAACCAATCACCAGACACAATGACTTCATTGCAAGGCACAGAACATTCACCGAAAAACTCCAGCAACAATAAGAGAATTAACGCAGCATATATGAGCATGCTCAATGCTCGTCTACCACTCCTTTCAAAAAAAATGGTTCATTAAAAAATCTGCTCAGAAACGGCTGGAGTAATTTATTTTTAATTCAAAAACATTGCTAGCTTTTCCTTATCAACTCAAAACACCGCTTTGCAAAGAAACACTGCCCAGCAATCAATAACTCTACCCAGAATATTTGACTTCCAAAATCACTAATCTGAAGACAATAGCTGTATATATTTTCTTCTAACTACAAGAATGACATCTATACTTGACCAAAAATGTTATACTATTCTGAAGTTGTCGCGCGGCCATCAATTTCTGACGCAGTCAGAAATCATTCAGAATATAAGGTCAATACTTCCAAATTTAGTTGCCATTTAGCCAGAAAACTGCCGCAAGCCATATCTAGAGCCATCATCCAAATATGAGGAGAATAAATAACTGAATTGATTAGTTCGCTCATAATAACCGCATGTTATATTCCAGTGCTGCTTAAGTTACTCAACTTTTCTACAATGCTAAAACCTTTGAATAGTCAATGATGACATGGAATATTACATTGACAAGTAAGCAAACAGGCAACCTGCTTAAGCAAACACCCAACCAGCTTACAAGCAGTTGAAACAGCTCAAGCTCGTCAAGCAGCTGAAGCAGCTCAAGTTCGTCAAGCAGCCCAACACACCACACAATATTCATACATAACATTATTTTATTAAAGATAGCAATTAGGGAGGATGCATTTAACTAACTTGTAATTTAAGTATACAACTGGTTGGTCATTTTTCTCACTTAATATGTTTAATTAAGAGCACAATAACCCTTTATCTCTCTATTTTCAGGGTTTGCCTCCAATCATTGGTTACTTTTCTCTCAGTTGGTATACAAGTATCTATGAGCTGGTTTTACATATGTTTTTCAATAGCTTTTCAAACAAAACAAGTTTGCATGTTGTGGTCTTTAAAACTTTAAAACAATATATCAACTTCAAGTATCACTGTTCAGAAGTATAAAACTGGCTTAGTACCCAACTAATTCTATTAAAAGCAATGGAATGAACATCCAGATAAAGACATGAAACAACTTTCCTCTCTAGAACTGTCTACAACTGGATCATTCCACTTATGATAGAGAAATAAAATAAATGGGCGTGCACTAAACTCAGTAGAAACTTGTTTCAACTGCAGATTAACCTCCATGAGTTTATTCACGTACTTACTTCAGAACTGCAGATTAACTTCCATGAGTTTCTTCCCATACTTACATTAGAATTTGAAGCACCTTTCTCTGGATCTGGAGTGTCCAATAACTGGGACGAATGCATGGGCACACGAGTTGTCTACAACCCAGAAGAAGAATTTTGATATGAATTTCAAATCGATAGAGCGTTCGTTAGTGTTAAATTACGGAAAATAAAAAATAGCTGCCAAAAGGAAACTTCACTAAATTTCAGATCAAGCAAGCAAGATGCCCACTAAGTCCACTCAGACACCTTTGTGCTTCCAGTCCAACCACACTTAAATTTGAAACATTTCCACAATGCGAAATTTCTGCAAAGAATTTATATGCGGTATATTGGAATCAAAACCACCTCTAAGTAGCTCACAACTATAGTGATCACCATACAAATACACAAAAAATAGCAAAACGTTTTTTTAAAGCATGGTAAGAGCTCACCCTTTTTCATCAATAAAAACTGAGAGACTCTTCTCCTTTATGGTTCCTCCTCCACACTGTAATAACATTTTAGAAAAATGAATCATTAAACTGTTAAGAAATTAAAAACAGATCAATAGATCAGACATACTTGATGATTCTGTATACATTATTGTATGCATGTGTTAACTTCTACATACATATATGAGTTTGGCGTATAGACACGTGCATGTATTTATTTCTCTCTGTTTGTCCTTGTATGTGTGCTTCATCCAATTGAGCTTCCAATATGTTACAAAGTTATTGATCAGTGATTTTCTACACTTCTAAGTTCTATGTACAATGTAGGTCATTAATTTAGTATATCTTGTTAGGAATTAGGTGTTAGAACTCAATAAATGTCTGGAAATTATCTACCATGCAAATTCAATGTTATGTGGTACAGCATATAGTGACATGGCTTTAGGAATATGTATTTGTGGAGATTTTACTTTGTAAGGTGAAGTGGCATATCAAAGATTTCCTTAGTTGCCAATTCAGGTTCGGGGACGGATTCGGGTTCGCAAATCCGGTTCGTGGATTCGTGAAATTTTTTTTTCCCGTTTTGGATTCGTGAGGATTCGTGAGTATATATATATATATGCATTATAAATTTATATATCAAAAAATATAAGAGAAATATACTTAATTCTAAAACTAAATCATTTCATACTATGAGTATGAATCTATGATGCTTGATCATTAAAACTTCAAATAGCATACTTGATCATTGATCTATGATTCTATGTTGACAATTCTAAAGAAAATCAGCACATTGAATTATATTACTGAATTACAAAATGACATTTCAAAATATTGTTCATTAAAGTTTGAGACATGATTCAATGTTCAATGGTTCATCAATCAAATGGATTATCAAAAAAATCTGGATCAATGGGATCTCCAGTAGCTGCAAGTGTTTGATCAAAATCATCATTAATGGAACCCAAAGTTCCACTAGCACTAGAGGGTGCTGTCTCATCATCATCATCATCACCATCATAATCCACATCAGCCAAAGTGCTTCTAGCAAGATCGTGAATGGTCATATCTAGGTCAGCAGATTTGGGTGCTACATCCCAAAGCTTCGTTGGCCCCTTCTTGTACTTTGGATCCTTCCGTGACTGGAGACGCAAGTTGTTGTGAACATACACCAAATCTTCTGCTTTTTTTGCAGCCAACCGGTTACGCTTGACTGAGTGGATAAAGGAGTAAGTACTCCAATTCCGCTCAACGGCAGAAGAGCTTGCAACCTAGAGGAAAAAACCAACAAAATTAAAAAAATACAAGATAAATTGAAGAGCGTTAAGTATTAAATTCTACAATGCAAGTGACAAAACAAAAAGAAAAAAAAAGTTAAACCTTAAAAACTTACTTGTGATAGAATCTTAATCGCAAGAGGTTGGAGGTATAGATAATCTTGCCCATGAAGATACCACCATGTAACAGCATCCATTTTGCTTTGGTCATTGATAGCAGTAGGGTGGAGATCTCTTCTTGAGATAAATGATCCAAATTCTCTCCTAACACTTACCCCAATATCTGGATCGCGGAAGATTTTATCAAATGCCTTCTTATACCCACTGGCAACCTCAGCATCTCTATATGGTGCCACTCTACCTGGAATACCAAGTACTTGTGCGCTATAGTACCTAGGAGAAAGAGCATATGCTAGGAGGTGCAATGGTGTGGTCATCTTGTTCCAACGATGAAGAACCATTGCTTCCACCTTTTTGTATAAGGTGTCCTCAGGATCATTCTCTCTCCTATGTATGACCTAGGATATCAAATGAAGTTCATGTAAGTTATCATTATGTCAATTTTGAATTTAAATAACTCTCAATAAACAAAGATAAAGGAATGTATTAAATTTATAACTTACCATTTTTATCTTCTCCAACATTGTGTCCATGCTATCATAGATATCCCCCAAGCATGGTAAATCAGTGTCGGCAAATCGAAGCATAGACATGATGGGATCAGTGAATTCCAAGACATACTCCACACGAGTCCACCAATCATCATCTAATACCAATGCCTTCACCTTTTGGGCCCTGACTGTACTGGACTGCTTCCAGATGCTCCATTGGTTACTAATAACCATTTGTGATAAGGCCTCCTTCACCTTGACAAGCCGTCTCAACACAATTGTGTGAGAGGCAAACCGGGTTTCAGCCACCTAAAACATGTTAGTAGAAAGTTAAAACATGACATAAAAATTATAAAATGATAAATGAAACTAAATAAGTTATAAATTAAATTTTAAAATTTACCTTCAACAATTCCAATTTTGAGTAAGTTCTGAAAATTGCTTGTGACATATGGTGATTTGTCACAAACATTTGAATCTCCTCACCCTCCTCATACACCTATTTCACCCAGTCTATTTCGGTGCCAATTGCCTTCATCACTAGATTGAGAGAATGGACGGTGCACGGTGTCCAAAAGATGTGATCATATCTAGCCTCTATCAAAGCACCTGCAGCCTTGCAAACTTTTGCATTGTCCGTAATTACTTGGACAACATTGTGATGACCCACGGACTCTATGGATTCAATGAGAATCTGGGCAATGAACTCTGCATTTTTAAGTTCGCCTTCATAGTCAACCGCCTTCAAAAACATTGACCCCTTGGAGGATACAGCAATTACATTAATTAAAGGACCGTTTTTACAATCTTTCCATCCATCTGAAACAATAGACACACCTGATTGAATCCAAGAATCTCTTATTGGTTGTAGTAGGTGCTCTACATTTTTTCTCTCATTTTGTAATATGGTGGTGCGCAACTTTTCATATTTAGGGCCACGGTAACCAGAAGGTGCTTCATTTATTCCTTCACAAATGTCACTAAAATAAGGTGATCTCACAAAGTTGAATGAAATACCATTTGCAAAGAGGCAACGTCCAACTTTGGCATCAGCAATTTCTCTTAATTCAATTTAAAATCCCCTCTCTAATGGGCCTCTCTTGCGGGGGGTGTTGTGTGGTTGATCTACATCTTCATCCGTAGAAGGCATAGGCAAGAATGGATGTGATCTAGATTGCATTTGAGTGGGTGGCTGCATTGTTTTCTGTTTACTGGTATAAGAAACTTGTTTCCCTTTTGCACATATTCTGTCAGCTTCTTCTTGTTCTTTTACCAAAGCTGCTATTTGTGCAGCTGGCAATCCCTTCTTATCTTCCCCCTCACACATGTTAATCCCTTGACCCGCAGGGCCTAAAAGATGATATTTTACCCAGGAGTGGGAGCTTCTATATTGTATTTTGCAAAAATTACATTTCCATACATACCCCCCACCTCCAACACATTGAGAAATTCTTGTGGTGTGTCTCCACAAAGGAGACCCTTTATCAATTTTAAATCTTTGAGATCCCTCCCCACCCACTGAACCTTGACTACTCATTGTTGCAATCTATAACAAAAATGAAAAAAGAAAACTTCAAAACTTATACAAAATGAAAAACTTATACTTCAAGAATCAAAACTTATCAAAAAAACTTGAGAATATGGTTCAAATGCATACCTTAGTCACTCAAATAGACTGAATAGTGCTTCTTGGAAGGTGTTTGCCACTCCACAATCAAGCTCCTTCGAATTCAATCACCTCACTTCAAGCTTGCATGAATGAGAGAGCAAAATGAGAGAGAATAATAGAGAGCACAATGAGAAATAAAATGTGTTTGGAGACTCATAAAAGGGGTCATTTTAGGGTTAGAAGTAAAAAAAATAATATAAAAATGTCTTTTTGAAGTCATTGTTTGACTTTTCAAGTTGCAAAAGCCGCGGGTCCTTGAGGATTCGCGCGGATCCGCGCAAGATCCTCTTGGATCCGCTCGGATCCTCCCGGGTCCGTGACGGATCTGGGCAGGGTCCGGACCAAACCCTGTGGATCCGTCCGGATCCACGGCTCGCGGATCCGAACGGATCCACAGGGTTTGGTCCGGACCCGTCTCGGATCCGACGCGAATCCGGACTCGGATCGGACCTGGACCTGGACCCGTACCCGGCCTTGCCAGGGCGAATCTGGTACAATATTTTATCTCAAAGAAACATAAATTGGAAAAGAAAATTACCAAATCACTATTAACGCAAAATGGCAAAGTTCCTGACTTTTACCCTTGAAAAAAGTGATTTTTTATTACAAACATTGACCGCTGTCTTTGACCCCTTTTTCCAATTTATTATAGTTATTTCATATTTAGTCATGGTATTTTTGCATTTAGTCATAGTTTCTACAAGTTTCATGCATCGGAATGTAGGAATTTTCCACTATTATTTATTTTAAAGTGGTTTCCACGCTTTTCTCAGGTTTAGAAACTCTGCTACATTTTCCTTAGAAAGTTTGGTTTTGGTCAATGTTAGGTCAGGTTTATGCAAAAAGTTGTATGAATGTAGAGATTTATAATCTAAACCAAAAATTTTAGTAGTAATTTATTTATCATTAGCATATAGTTAAATATTATTCATGTTTCAATTTTAAGCTTTCGGTAAGCTATCATATCAGACTTAAAATGTTCATTGAAAGTGAGTTAATGGGTGATTTTCAAAAGGGTTTTGCTAAAATATTTTAAGCTATTATATAGTGAAATAGATAGGATGATAAAGTTTATATATACTATATATTAAATTACTAATAAGCTTTATCTTTTTCCTAGCCCTAAATTTCTAGTGGATATAAAAAAAATTCAAAAATTCCTTGGCACATGTTTAATATTACAATGTTTCACGAGGATGTTTTCCATGAAAGTTTTAATGGTTTTGAAAGCCATAATTTGCGCTTGGTGGTAGGGGCTTCGTCCCTTGACCTTGCTCTTTATTACTCTAAGGAATGCACTTGGGATGATACATCTGAACCCCAAGGGGACACTGCCTCTCAACCCTATTGTGGGCACTTCCCCTAGACCCCCACAAGGAGCATTGCCCCTTGACCCCATTGGATCTCCACTCCCAAATCCCCACAAGGGATGCTGTCCCTTGACACTACTGGAGGTTCAACCCCTAAACTTCCACCATCCATTGTTTATATTCAATGCAATCATTGCAATGCATTTATGTGCTTAGTGATTTGTGTAACATGTTGAAGTTTCATTTATACGTCTCGTACTTATATTGCAATGCTTCTTTTTATGCAAAATTATTCTGTGAGCTTTTGGCCAGTATTTTAATTTTCCTATAAACTCCCAACTGGGTTGGGGAAAAGTCCAAATTTTTTATAGTGTGCTAGTTCAATGTTTCTTGGTTTATGTTGATGGCATTGTCAGTGTTTCTTGGTTTATGCTGATGCACTACAAAAAAGCAACTTAGATCTCTCGGCATATCGGTTTGGAACCTATGAAGAGATTCAATCAAATTTGAAGAAAAAGGCATCGGCTAAGGAACCAAAGAAGGTTTATGTTAAAAGAACTCCAACTCCTAGGAAGAAGTTGGTGGCTGAAGAACCCTAGGTTCAAAGAAAGAGGACTCAGCAAGCTTCCAGTGCACAAGGTGAGGAATTGGAAGAAACAGAAACTGAAGAAACCACTACTCTTCACAGAAAGAGAAAGACTGTGAGACCGGTAAAAGAGGATGCGCCGAGAGGAAGGAAACCAACCATCGATGAAGTGGTTGAAAGAATAAAGGAAACAGGTGGATTGGGTGGAGTCAAAAGAAGATATGAGATTGGTGATGAGGAAGATAAGAGAAAGCTGGAAGAAGCTATAGTTTTCGTTCTTCACAAGTTCAACTTAACACCTGTTGTACTTCACAAAACAATTCCTAAAGATCTAGTAGGAATAATTGAAGGTAGATGGAAATCTTCCTCAAATAAGGAAAGAGAGCTGAGGATAAGGGCTCTGCTAGAAGTACAGAATCACCTTAACCTGGAAGAGGCAACCAATCAGGCTGACCTATACAAACAGAGTTTCAATATAAGAAAGAGAACTCGTCAAGTACTGATTGGTGAAGTGTATAAAGTACACGATGAAGGGGTTGCTACATGGACGATTGTTCTAAAGCAGCAACATCAAGCTGAAGCAGAATGCCATAAGACCGCACAACCACCAGCAATAGACAATGGAAAGGGAAAGGGCATACTGGGAGATGAGACTCCGGTCAAAGCAAAGTCTGCAAGTGAACCGGTCATCATGAATATCACTGGAAACACAGGTGGTGATCTCACTCCACCAACCCTACTTGCTTCCCCAGTTAAAGGTAAAGCTCGAACTTTAACTGTAGATAATATAGTTGATGAAATCATGGATTTCGGTGAAGTGTCAAATGTTGCAAAATGGTTCAGTGTTTTGGGAGAGGACGATAAGGAGAAAATAGAGATTGCTCTGTTAGAAACCTTTTTAGATTTCAACAAAAGTCCTAGGGACTACAGGCCTCACTTTCCGCCTAAATTAAATAAGAGGCTAATGAATAAATGGAGAACCAGTCTAGCGCAAAACAATAAGATGATAAGGGAAACCTTAACACAAGTAAGACCAGTTCTCAATGATGAGACAATAAAAATTATGATGGAAGCAGTGTCACTCAATTTGGACACAAAGAATAGGGTTGCCAAGATCATTAATGGACAGGAAAAAGATGTGTATGAAGATTCTCTAGATTTTTGGCAAAAGTATGACTTCAACACTCTTAAGTCTATAGGTCCACAGGACATCTCCCAAGATGAACCTGAAAAGGAGATGGTTCCACTGGTACAGTTCACAGCCAGTGAACAAGGAACCACTAGTGTTAAGGAAGTTATACCTGAACAGTTCACAGCCAGTGAACAAGTTAATCTGGGAGAAGAAGCTCCAACAGGTGAACAAGATACATCTGTAAGACAAGAACAAGAACAGGGAGAGTCATTAGCAAAGATGACTACAGAAAAAGGAACAGATAAAGTTGAGGTTGTTTCAAATGATCAACAGGTTGGTGAAGAGCAACAAACAAAGCAACCTCTGGAAGAGCAAGTCCATCAAGAAGAGGTACATTGTCATGTCCCCTCTTTAGTGACATGTCATTTTTCAGTGGATTTGCCTATCATGGACTCTCGTAGACAGATGGTTTTGGTGAGAGAGTCATTCTGATGATTATTTGGGGATTGGATGGTCTTACTTGCTCTTGGAGAGATGGTGTTTATCATATTTTTATTATAATGTGTTATGTGGGGCCAAAATGTTATAATTGAGTTGAGTTGAACTTTTTTATTTTATAAAGTTACTTTTTATATAAAAGTGCATTATAAAGGGATTTTATAAGAATATTTTATGGATACTTCTAGAAGTTCTAGTGGCTTCTTAGAAAAGTGAATAAATAGAGTGCTTGGCCTCTCATTTGGACATTCCATGACTTGAGTTTACACTACTTTTCTCTTTGAGCATTTGTGGCGCCATCTTGGTCTACAGATTGTCATTTGATCTTTAGGAACAAAATTTCTTAAGGATTTGCATAACTGAGGAGGTGAAATATCCTTTGAAGGGTTGCACTTTGGAAGTGGTATTCAGCCATTTCAAATTGAGCTTATTTGGAGTCCTCAGACTTACCTGAGAGTTTGAGTTTTGGTTGCAAGAGGAAAAAAGCAGTCCGAAAAAGCAAAGCAAAAAAGCAGATCCGAAAAAGCAAAGCGAAAAAGCAGAGTGAAAAAGCAGTCCGAAAAATTATTGCAGCCATCTACAATCAAGTTTCTCACTTCTCATTTGGCATTTGGCATGTTTTCTGAGAAATGTATGTTTTCAGCTGAGTCCAAAATATAGCTTCAGCACTTTACTATTTTACATTGTACTTGTCTTTGTTTGCCATTTGGCATTATTGGAATCAAAGGAAGGCTAGGATTTTGCAAGTGAAAGGGCATTGTAATTTTCAGTCTATCTATATTGAAAACCTAGGGTTTGATGATCATATTATTGGTTGAAATATGTATGGCATTGTTGCAAATTGTTGATATATGAATGGCATATGGTTTTGAACAATTTCCTACATCATTGATAGTGTTTTAGATGGTATTTGGTTGCTATCTATTATTCTGAAATTTTGGGACAGCGAACTCATATATTGCAAAATAATTTTCTATCCACATTTGAGTTGCATTTTTGAGGAGTTTTTAGTGGCCTATTGGTAAGGGTCATTACAGTGGTATCAGAGCGGTTTTCTTGCCATCCTGTTGGGTAAGAAATCTTTATGCATCCTTCAGCATTTGGGCATCACAAGTATTATACACGCAGGAGAGCTGCACTTGAGGGTAAGCAGGAATTCAGAGATATACTTACTATGGGTGAGAGACAGTCACAGAGTCCACCTAGAGTCCCTAGGACTAATGATGATGAGTCTAGAGACTTCTTCCGGGCTATGACTATTGGACAACAGGAGATAGTTCAATCTATACGTGCATTGACCACTATGATGGAGAGAGTTGCTCAGCCGAGGAATCAGGAACAGGGTAGAGGGACACCAGAGCAGGATAACAGGAGTGTAGCAGGTTCACAGGGTGCTCCTAGGCACAGGTCGTGAACCGCAGACAGGCCTACACGTCCTACATTCCTTAGAGAGGAGGCCCAAAAGGCAGGAGAGAATGATATGCCAGAGGATTTTCAGGATGATCTTAGAGCTGCAAATGCAGAATGGCAGGCATTACCTCCACATGTTCGTGAGTTGCTGAATTTTGATCGCTACCTGAGTCAGAGAAGAGAGCACATGAGGAGTAGCAGGCAGAACAGGAGGCCTAAAGGAGGTCAGGACAGTGAGTTGCAACGAGCTGCTAGCAAGCTCACCTTACCATCTTTTGATGGCAGTGGACAGAGGACAGCACAGGCCTAGATCCATAAGTTAGATACATTCCTAGCGTTGAGGCCTATGTCAGAGATGGATGCTATCAGGTATGCCACCTTGCATTTAGAGGGTGCAGCACATGATTGGTGGTCACATGGAATGATTACATTGCAACATAATCAAGTGACATCCTACCAGGATTTTGTGGATAGATTGGTAGAGCGCTTTGATAAGAAAGACCCAGAGGTCTTCTTCCGTGATCTTGCACAGCTGAGATAGACAAGCAGTTTAGAGGTCTACATCAATGAGTTTCAGAGATTATCAGTGATGGTGCAGGATGTCTGAGAGGAGGCTGGTTATATTATTCACAGAGGGGTTGTCTGAACCTCTAAAGGGTTGGATCAAGGCATTCGATCCCCCTTCATTGCAGGAGGCTATGAGGAAGGCACGGAGCATGGAGCTCACAGCACCCTCCAGCAGATTCACCTCCAGGAGCACTTCTTCACTCAAGGACAATAAGAAGTTTGATAAAAACAAGGGCAAAAAAGATGACACCAAGGGTAAGTCTACTGCACCTTTGGATATGGAGACATTGAATGACTTGTGCAAGAAGAAGCTATATTTCTACTGCAAAGGTCCTTACGACAGAGATCATGATTGTCCTATGAGGCCTAAGGGGAAGGCCAACAGGGTTATGTGGGCTTACTACGAGGGTTCAAATGATCATAGTGATGCAGAGCCCGAGGCAGAGACAGAGGCTTTAGAACCTAAGGAGGAGCCCGAGTTGTACTTACAGAAGGCACACTTGTCTAGCATTCAGCAGGAAGGATCTTTTAGACTGCGTGGTGTTCTAGCAAGGCAGAGAGTTATTACATTGTTGATACAGGTGCTACCCACAATTTTATTGATGCACGTTTTGTTGAACGCCGTGGTATTATGACTGAGGAGTTTGAGGCACTACGAGTACAAGTTGCTGATGGTTACACTCTTAAGTGTAATAGGATGGTGAGAGATCTGCCCTTACGCCTAAACAACTATGAGTTCAAGGCGGACTACCATGTTGTCAACATGGGTGATCTAGATATTGTGTTGGGGATGAAGTGGTTACACTCATTGGGAGAGGTCACTTTCAGATTGAAGGACATGGAGATTAAGTTTGAGGTGGATGGGAAACAGCATATTTTGAGAGCCATCAGAAATAGTGACATCAGGACTATTTCTTTTAGATGGATGGAGAGGTTGGCTAGACATGATGGTATAGAGTGGGCAGCAGTATGCACTCTCATGCCTACACAAGAGGGACAGCATAAGACAGAATATCATCCAGACATTCAGAGGTTGAGAGTGAAGTATGATAGAGTCTTCAGTGACATCCCACCTGGCAGGCCACTAGACAGAGGTATTGAACACATCATTGAGTTAGAGGAGGGTGCTAAACCTGTGATGATTACACCCTATATGCATCCTAAGAGATTCAAGGAGATCATGACTACATGCCCTGTGTTAGCATTGCCCAACTTCTCGAATCCATTTGAGCTTCAGTGCGATGCATCTGGAGAGGGTATAGGTGTTGTTCTGATGGAGGACAAGCACCCCATTGCATTTGAGAGCAAGAAACTCTGTGGGCCAGAGAGATCATTTAGTATATATGACAAGGAGATGTTAGCCATTATGCATGCATTGGCTAAATTCAAGCAGTATCTGGTGGGTGGTAAGTTTTGCATTAAAACTGACCACAATAGTTTGAGACATTTTCTTGGACAGAGAGATCTCAATGACAGGCAGCAAAAGTGGGTTAGTAAGCTGCAGGCTTATGATTTTGACATCTCCTATGTGAGAGGGACTCAGAATGTGGTAGCAGATGCTTTGTCACGCAGACCACATCTCAGTGCTATGGTTGAAATATCTGAAGATTGGAGGCATTTGATTATTGCAGAGTATGCTAGAGACTCATGGGCATCCGGGATTGTTGATGGGACAGTTGTTGATACCAGGTACACACTTGTGGATGATTTGATTATCTACAAGAACAAGATATTCTTAGTCCCAGGATCGAAGGTGAAGCGTATTGTTATGAGAGCTCTCCATGATTCACCTACAGCTGGCCATCCTGGATACTTCAAAACTTACAGGCAGGTGCAAGAGCGTTTCACTTGGAGCAGAACAAACAAGAGCACACCTTTCCAGCAGGGCTCCTACAACCACTTCCCATTCCTAACAGGAAGTGGGAGTGTATATCCATGGATTTCATTACGGGCTTGCCTAAGGCCCAAGGGCATGATTGCATCTATGTGGTGGTGGACAGGTTGACGACGTATGCACACTTCTTTCCCATCACTACTACTTACACAGCAGTGCAGGTGGCTGAGGTCTTCTTCAGAGAGATTTTCAGACTACATGGGATACCCCGGAGCATAGTGAGTGACAGGGATAGCAGGTTCTTGAGTCATTTTTGGTAGGAGGTGTTCCGTTTATGTGGCACTGAGCTTACACCTAGCACCAATTACCACCCGCAGACTGATGGGCAGACTGAGATAGTAAATAAGTGGGTGGAACGCTACTTGAGGAACTATGTGGCAGGGCAGCAGAAGGCATGGATTAGGTGGATTTATCTATGTGAGTATTGCTACAATACCACATACTACATGTTTATTCAGATGACTCCTTTCAGGGCACTATATGGTTATGAGGCACCGAGTTTTCTGGATTTGCTTATGAGTGATGTTAGAGTTCCTCGTGCTGGAGATTTGCTTCAGGAGAGCAAGGACATTGTTGATGCTCTCAGAGATAATATTGCCAGGGCACAAAATCAGCATAAGCAGTATGCAGAGCAGATGCGGACAAAGAGGAGTTTTGAGATTGGTGACATGGTTTATCTCATGTTGCAGCCCTATAGACAGTCTACCCTGGGGAAGAGTGGATGGGAGAAGCTTAAGCCTAGGTACTATGGTCCTTTCAAGATTATCAGGCATATTGGAGAAATGGCATATGAGCTTGAGCTTCCAGTAGACAGTAGGGTACACAATGTTTTCCATGTGTCATGCCTCAAGAAGGCGTTCGGTCAGCATGTTGTGCCTTCAGCAGTTCTTCCTCCATTGGATGATGAGGGGAAGTTGGTTCTTGTTCCCGAGTACATCATTGACAGCAGAGAGAGGCAGCTCCGCAAGAGGACCATCAGGGAGTATTTGGTGAAGTGGAAAAATTTGCTTGAGGAGGATGCCACGTGGGAGGGAGAAGATATTTTGCAGCACCCAACTTTGAGATTGCTTGAGGGCAAGCAATTTCAGGAGGGGCGGACTGTCATGTCCCCTCTTTAGTGACATGTCATTTTTCAGTGGATTTGCCTATCATGGACTCTCGTAGGCAAATGGTTTTGGTGAGAGAGTCATTCTGATGATTATTTGGGGATTGGATGGTCTTATTTGCTCTTGGAGAGATGGTGTTTATCATATTTTTATTATAATGTGTTATGTGGGGCCAAAATGTTATAATTTTGAGTTGAGTTGCACTTTTTTATTTTATAAAGTTACTTTTTATATAAAAGTGCATTATAAAGGGATTTTATAAGAATATTTTATGGATGCTTCTAGAAGTTCTAGTGGCTTCTTAGAAAAGTGAATAAATAGAGTGCTTGGCCTCTCATTTGGACATTCCATGACTTGAGTTTACACTACTTTTCTCTTTGAGCATTTGTGGCGCCATTTTGGTCTACAGATTGTCATTTGATCTTTAGGAATGGAGTTTCTTAAGGATTTGCATAACTGAGGAGGTGAAAAATCTTTTGAAGGGTTGCACTTTGGAAGTGGTATTCAGCCATTTCAAGTTGAGCTTATTTGGAGTCCTCAGACTTACCTGAGGGTTTGAGTTTTGGTTGCAAGAGGAAAAAAGCAATCCGAAAAAGCAGATCCGAAAAAGCAAAGCAAAAAAGCAGATCCGAAAAAGCAAAGCGAAAAAGCAGATCCGAAAAAGCAAAGCGAAAAAGCAGATCCGAAAAAGCAGAGTGAAAAAGCAGTCCAAAAAATTATTGCAGCCATCTACAATCAGGTTCCTCACTTCTCATTTGGCATTTGGCATGTTTTCTGAGAAATGTATGTTTTCAGCTGAGTCCAAAATATAGCTTTAGCACTTTACTATTTTACATTGTACTTGTCTTTGTTTGCCATTTGGCATTATTGGTATCAAAGGAAGGCTAGGATTTTGGAAGTGAAAGGGCATTGTAATTTTCAGTCTATCTATATTGAAAACCTAGGGTTTGATGATCATATTATTGGTTGAAATATGTATGGCATTGTTGCAAATTGTTAATATATGAATGGCATATGGTTTTGAGCAATTTCCTACATCATTGATAGTGTTTTAGATGGTATTTGGTTGCTATCTATTATTCTGAAATTTTGGGACAGCGAACTGATATATTGCAAAATAATTTTCTATCCACATTTGAGTTACATTTTTGAGGAGTTTTTAGTGGCCTATTGGTAAGGGTCATTACAGGGAGAGTCATTAGCAAAGATGACTACAGAAAAAGGAACAGATAAAGTTGAAGTTGTTTCAAATGATCAACAGGTTGGTGAAGAGCAACAAACAAAGCAACCTCCGGAAGAGCAAGTCCATCAAGAAGAAGAGGTACATCCAAAAGAAGAGGTACGTCCAGAGGAGGCACAACAATGACACATACCTCAACAATAGGAATTGTTGTTACAGAAGAACAGGAGAAGCTTGCAAAAGAAGAACCGGCACAAGAAACAATGCAGAAGGAATCAGTAGATGTTCCAAGTACATCTTCATCAAAGAGAAACCTAACATTTGCCACAGATTCTGAATCAAAGAAAAGCAAAGTTAGTGAAACAGCTGTTGACATAAGCAAAATGTCAACAAGGCAGCTAAAGGAGCTCACTAAGAGAAAACAGGATATGGTTCTCTCTAGTGTAAGGAATATCTTGTACAATTTTGTACCTGATACAAATATAGATGAAGACGAAGCACTAATTGATCAATTGGAGGTACTAGCGCAAGCTATTGGGGAAGATGTCACTGACTCAAAAACTATTGCAATTGATCACTATGAGAAGAAAAGAATAGATATTCTTCAGAAACAGGTTGAAGAGTTGAAAGCTATTGTATCTACAAGAATCGGAGAGCTACAGAAACAGATACAAGAAGCCGGAAGGTTGATTACAAGGACTTCTAACTTTGAAGACTTTGTAAAGGATATAACTGAGAGATCGAACAGGACAACAAAAGAGATAAAGATTTTAACGTCAAGATTTGATGCTAACAGCTCTTTTGCAACTGAGTACAGCCGGGAGCTGACAAGTCTCACTCTCACCTTAAGGAAAGCTTCAGAAGAAAATACAAAAAGAATTCAAGATCTTATTGGATTCCAATTCTTCATTGCACCAACTTTTGATCTAATGCAGACAACGGCAACTGATACAGACAGACTGATCAAAGAACCTGATTACAAAACAATGGAAGACATAAAATATAATTGTCTCACTGCAACCAGCAAAGAAGAATTTAGATCATGTAACAGGTGTATAGAAACCATTCCTTGATTCTGCAAAGAAGATTTATAAGGATATTTTCAATAAGTTACAGGTGTAAAGAGTAACCACTAGATCATAGTTCTCCCTCCATATGTCCTCCATTCTTCTAAGATTAACCACTAGTCCCTCGGCATACAAGTGGAGAAGGTACTTGCAATAGGGTGCCCTCAATGGTTCTCTCTTAATCGCACTGCAGTAGGGTGCCCTTCTGACTATTCTCCCTTAACTACCACTGCAATAACATGCCCTTAGCGGTTATCCCTTAACTATTACTGCAATAGGGTTCCCTTAGCACTTCTCCCTTAATCATTGTGCAATAGGGTACCCTTACTAGTTCTCCCTTAATTACAGTGCATTAGGGTGTCCTTATAGCGGTTCTCCCTTAACTGCTACTACAATAGGGTGCCCTTAGCAGTTCTCCCTTAACTTTTACTGCAAAAGGGTGCCCTTAGCAATTATCCCTTAATTGCTACCGCAATAGGGTGCCCTTAGAAATTCTCTCATATTTCCTTTTGAATGATTATTGCAAGATTCAAATCATGTTTTATTATTGATCAGCATGAGACAAAGATGCATAATAAGTTCATATAGATAAGCTAATAAGTAATGAGAAAATATAGATAATATTAATTATGATATGCTAAGCAGTCATAGTCAACAATGCATTATTAATCATAGAAATATATAATTGCTACTATGCTATATGCAAGGATCTCATACCAACTGCAATATTGGATTGAATTATAAATCTGCAATGTTGTCCCTGGCACTGGATATTTGATCTGCTAAAGGTCCTTGTTCCTAATCCAGTGCTTTCTCTAATCTTTGAATGAGGTGTCTTCCAATCAATGAAGGTCTTTTCTCCTTTAATACTATTATATGTTTCAGACTGTTGGAAAGTATCTTCTTTCCTTTCTATTTCCATCCTTCCCGGCGATATTCTTGAATAGATGATGGCAACGACTTCTTATATCTGTGTCCTTGAATGAAGGGTCATATTGCATGGGATGTGTCCCTTCATAATCATCTCCCTTAACAACTACGTCATGTCCCCTACTTAGTTCGACTTTCAGAGTCATGAGAGTTAGCCTATCATGGGAGTCTCATAGGCTACCAGTGTTGGACAGAGACTCACATAGGATTTCCAGTGGTCGAGCATGGCATTTCAAGCAATTTTGAGCCAGTTTGGAGCAGTTCCTTGATTTTAGGAGGTTTCCCTAAAATTTAGGAGGATGTGGCAGTTTCCAAATATGAGGCTCCTCGGGACTAGTCCATGGTTTCAATTTCAGGACGACAGGATGAGTTCCCTAGTTTCTAGGAGCATCCCTAGACTTTAGGGAAGGGACTCCCAGTTGACCCATCTTGGTCGGTATCAGTCACAGACAAGTGATATGGCTAGTTTTATGATTATCTGGTTGATTTGAGCTTTTGGAAGCATAAAGAGAAATATTTTAATATTTCCCAAGTTGGTTATTAAATAAATTATAAAAAGACTATATTTATAGTTATTTTGGAGTAATAAGGGAATAATTCAATAATCTGGGCGTGTATAACTATGTGTGGTAGCTTGTTGGAAAGGTCTCCAATTATCATAACCTATTTTCACTACCAAGGTGTTATTTGATGCATGGAGTTATGACAATTTAATAAAGCAATATTTTTCCCTAAGTCTGGACGCCACTTACAAGGGAAATGTTATTTTATTATATTGTAATTGAAGTGCAAAATGAGAATTTCCTTTTACGGTTTGATTTGCTTGGGAGAGGAGATATAAGAAGTAACCCTATTTTCTCATTATCTTTTGGAAATTACACTTGTGAAATTGGCAATTGCTCTGGTGGAGTGATTTGGAGGTCTGGGACGCAAACCCCGAATCTAGAATTGTTGGGACTTAGCCCTCAGCAAGGATTGGGATTGTATTTGTTCATTGTGCACACAGATTGTCAGAGAAAAGGAAACGTCTTCTTCATTGCATACACATTCAGCTAGGAAGTGAAGTTTCAGCTTCTGCGTATTCTTCTAGGCAGCTCACGTGGAGGTTATTGAAGGCATTTCCCTCTTGCATTAGACGCCATTGACTGCAGTGTGGACGTTGGAGGATTGCTAGCAGCGGTTTCTTCATATCATTGACTCAGGCAAAGTATTCTTCTATAGTTGGCGTTAATACCTACTGTAGGCAGCATCACACCATTGTATTGGACACATTTCAAAATAAAAATCTCAGATTATGTTGCTGGTTCGGTATGTACTGTTTAAGATTTAAAGTACTGATAATTTCCTAGCATTTTGCCTTTGTTTCTAGCTGGATTTTGTTTACTGTTTTTATGCAAATATTTGTTATTCCAAAAACCCAAAAAAAGTGAATATTAGAAAAAAATAAAATAAAATAAAAAATATATATCAGAATTTGGCACTTATTTAGGCAAGGGTTTAAATGTTGATCCAAGATAAGTTCTTCAACCAAGACAGTTATTTGCCTTGAGGCCGGTTTGGTCTTTCAATGGTATCAAAGCCATGATTCTACCAACCTTTGAATTTAATTAAAATTTCTATGCATCCAGGAAGAGCAGACATACACAGGTATTACACTTGCAGGAGAGCTCGGTACGAGTTAGAATTTGGTTCAAAACAGGAACCCATTATGGCAGATGCACAAGGAGGTGCCAGACAAAATCAGCAGGAGGAAGAGAGAGAGTTGATTCGTACTCTCATCACTACATAGCCCAAGATAGTTCAGACCTTAGACAAGTTACAGGATGCCTTGGAGTGGATGGAGTCGGATAGACATAGAGGCAGACAAGGATGGAGCAGGTCAATTTCAATTGCAAGAAGTCAGCATAGTCATAGATCCCATGCATCGGTAGGGAGCTCCCTTCATTCCTATAGGCGGGAATGACCCCGTATACCTGCTAGGGATAGACCTTTGCTTCCACAGTTTATACCAAGTGAGCAGCTGGCACAGGTAGAGCCACCCGAGGTGGGTTTCCAGGAGTCAGTTATGGCAGCCACAGCTAAGTGGAGAGCCCTACCTCCAGAGGGTAGGGATGTTTTTCCTCTTCCCCAGTATTGCACAGCATAGAGATACTGCCAGGTTCAGAGGGGACAGGGGCCATGGGCCACAGCAAAACAAGGATCTCAGTAGGGCCACCGGAAAGATTACACTACCTACTTATGATGGCACTAGTGGTGTGAGTGCACAAGCTTGGGTGCACAAGCTGGACATTTATTTATCCTTAAGGCCCATGCTTGAGAGAGAGGCTATCCAGTTTGTTGTCTTGCATTTAGACAGGGTTGCTTATGACTGGTGGCACCATGGATGTCACCCAGGATCATGCCTTGGTTCACTCCTATGCAGAGTTCACAGAGCGACTCACCACCAAATTTGACCGTAAAGACACAGAGCTTTACTATAGGGAGTTGGCACATCTTAAACAGCCAGGGTATGTGGAAACCTATGTTAATGAGTTCCAGCGTATTGCAGTCAGGGTACCTGATATGCCTCAAAGGCGTAGTGTGATGCTTTTTATAGAGGGATTGCAAGCCAGGCTTAAGGGGTTGGTGCGAGCTTTCAAACCAGAAACTCTCAAGGAGGCCATTCATGTGACATTGAGATTGGACACCACTTCTACTTCTTACCAGACAGATAAGAAGCCATTTAGGGACTCTCGGCCTACACAGAAAGCCAACACTTCCTAGGGTAGAGGTGGACCACCATTCAGACCTACCAGGTTGGACCAGGAGTCGAGGAATGAGCTGAGAAGACGGAAACTATGCTTCTCCTGTAAGGAGCCATGGCAGTCTGGTCACCATTGTCTGGGTAAAGGCAAGGTTCACTTGATTGAGGTGACATCCGAGATGGGGGATGAGGAGATACCTGACACTGATTTTGAGGATAGTCTGAAGGAGGTTGAGCAGAAGCACCCGCAGTTGGAGTTAGACACTCTTGAGCCTTTGGCGTCAGCCAAGGTGACTATGGCTACGCTCTCCAGTTATCCCAAGTTTCATCCCTTTCAATTGAAAGGTACACTTCAGGGCCAGCAAGTTATGAGCTTGGTAGACACAGGTGCCACACACAATTTTATTGATCAAAAGTTAGTTGATAGGCATGGGTTACAGTATGAGGAGTTTGCTGGTTTTGGAGTGAAGGTTGCAGATGGTGCAGTTTTGGGTTGTACTAGGAGGATTTCTCAACTTAGAATTCAAATGGGGGATTATACTTTTACAAATGACTTCTATGTGCTACCGTTAGAGGATTATGATGTGGTTTTGGGCATGCAATGGTTACAGGGTATTGGCCGATACATTATTGATCACCATCGTATGCAGATAGAGTTTCTTTCTGGAGGGAAGAAGGCACTTTTGAGAGCAGCTTCCGATGGTGGACCTAGAGAGGTATCTTCCCGCAGAATGGAGTCTATCATTAGACATGATGATGTGATTTGCGCTACACGTTACGTGAAGTCCAAAACACCCACACCTCAGGATGGCAGGGCATTTCATGTTGACATATAGTCGGTGATGGATCGACATGGTAGAATTTTTGGTGACATACCCCCTGGTGTACCTTCGGATAGAGGTTTTGAGCATGGGATAGAAATGGAGGAGGGTGCTAAGCCAGTAATTACTACCCCATATCATCATCCTAGAGCCTACAAGGATGAGATTGAGAAGACCATTCATGAATTGTTGGACATGGGGTTCATTCGCCCTAGCTCTAGTCCTTTTGCTCCTTCTGTGGTGCTGGTTAAGAAGGACGGGACTCTGCGGATGTGTATAGATTACAGAGCCTTGAACAAGAAGACAATCAAAAACAAATATACCATTCCCCGCATTGATGACTTGTTGGATGAGCTTCATGGAGCTATATACTTCTCTAAGATCGATCTTCGTTCAGGTTATCATCAGATTCATGTGCAAAGTGAAGACGTACACAAGACTACTTTCCATTGTCACTATGGGCATTATGAGTTCTTGGTGATGCTTTTTGGCCTCACAAATGCACCTGCCACTTTCCAGTCCTGCATGAACAACATCTTCAACAAACAGTTGAGGAAATCGGTTCTAGTGTTTTTTGATGATATACTGATCTACAGTCGTACATGGGAGGATCATCTCAGGCACGTAGAGGAGGTACTTAGCATCATGGAGAGTCAGTCTCTATTTGCTAAATTGTCCAAATGTGAGTTTGGACTTATGGAGATCTTATATTTGGGCCATGTGATCAGTGTTGATGGAGTGAGCAGGCACAGAGAGTTTTTGATAGGCTCAAGGAGGTTATCAGCACTTGTCCAATTTTGGTACTTCCTGATTTCTCGCAGCCCTTTGTACTTGAGTGTGATGCTTTAGGTGAGGGCATTGGAGCAATTTTGATGCAGAACCGACATCCCATTGCCTACAAGAGTAGGAAGTTGTGTGATAATGAGAGATTGTATTCTACATATGATAAGGAAATGTTGGCTATTATGCGTGCATTAGCCAAATTCAAACAGTATCTTGTTGGCAACAAATTTGTGGTAAGGACGGACCACAATAGTCTGAAATATTTCCTTGATCAAAAGGAGCTCAATGATCGTCAACAAAAATGGGTAAGCAAAGTTCAAGCCTATGATTTCAACATAGAATTTATTAGAGGGAAGAAAAATACAGTTGCTGATGCACTTTGTAGAAAACCGTCACTTGCTGCCCTATGTTCATTAAGTGAAATTTCAGCAGATTGGACAGCTCAACTTTTAGTTGAGTATTCCAAAAATCAGCATACTTGTGAGGTCATGGATGGATTGGTACAGGATGAGAAATACAGTGTGGTTGATGATGTCATCTACTACAAAAACAGAGTCTATCTTGTTCCTGAATCATAGTTGAAGGAACAAAGTTTACATGCCTTTCATGATACTCCTACGGCAGGACATCCAAGGTATGGTAAGACATACAAAGCAATTCAGGAGAGATTCTCTTGGAAGGCTCTCAAGGATGATGTCTTACACTATGTTCGTGAGTGCATGACTTGTCAGAAGAACAAGTCAGAGCATACCTTTCCCACTGGTTTGTTGCAGCCCTTGCTTATACCAGAACAAAAGTGGACAAGAATCTCTATGGATTTCATTACAGGTCTTCCTCGAGTTCAAAGGAAGGGTTGTATTTATGTTGTGGTAGACAGATTAACTAAATATGCCAACTTCTTTCCAATTGCAGTTGATTTCACAGCATCCTAGGTAGCTGAACTATTCTTCAGGGAGGTGTTTAGACTTCATGGTCTTCCTAAGACCATAGTGAGTGACAGGGACAGCAGGTTCATGAGTTTTTTTTGGCAAGAACTTTCCAGGCTCGCAGGCACAGAGTTGACACCTAGAACCAGCTACCATCCTCAGACGGATGGACAGACCGAGATAGTTAATAAGTGGATTGAGAGGTATCTGCGCAACTATGTGTTGGCAATTTGGCTGAGTTAGATACTTAGATGTTATCATTTTGGCAACATATGATTTACATGAAGATCACATATGACAAAGAGCAAGTATGCAAAGTACAAAGCAAAATTGTCTAAGTATGAGACAGTATTTTTCCAATATACCCGGAGACAGTTTTGATCAGCGATGATGATTGGAGTAAGTTCAGTGCTTGAGCACTTGCACATAGATACTATGATGACTATAGAAGACTCACCTGAGAGCACAAGTCAGTACGGCATGTACAGAAGAAGTTATGATAGTTTTACCAAAGACAGTGTTAAGCCGACAGAACAGAATATGAAGACAGAATTGGTAAAGAGTTAAGGGATTATTTTGTTTATCAAAATAATGTCTTAACAATATAAAGAGACATCCTAGATGTTAACCCTTGGGTAAATATGTATTTTGTATAATGCTTTTGTCAAGCCGACTATAAGAGTTATTAGTCTTAATAACTTGTATAAATATAAGGCATTTGTAAATGCGAAGTACACAAGCAATTGTAATGATATAGATGGTATAGCGAACATATAGCGAAGAGATATTGATGCGAAGTTGTGAAAGCAAGCAAGCAATATAAGGTTATGTACCTTGCCATATTTTGTAATCAGTAATCATTGTACATTACTTGTTTGGGCAGTGGGTTCATCTAGTAATCATATTTTGTACTACCAACTCTTAGCAGGGTTGAGGCTTCTAACAAGGCCTAAAGTCCCTTAATCAGAATTGAGACACTATATGCATGTAATAGGCTCCTAACAGGGTCAACATCCTTAACAGGATACTTTTGATTAGTGGATCTTTGTGGGTACCATCCCCACCGGGGTTTTCCCTTGACCAGGGTTTCCTCAAGAACAAATAATGTGTTATGAGTTCATTTGCTTTACTCTTATGCATATTGTTTAGTTTACTATGTTATGCATGTATCAAGTTAATCTGTTATATCCATAATTGGGCAAAAGTAAAAGTTTGTAAAATACTGATTCACCCCCCCCCCCCCCCCCCCTCTCAGTATTCCCTATTTCTAACAATTGGTATCAGAGCCTAGTTACTCGGAAAAGAATCATTCAAAGAAAGCCTAGCAGCTTGAGTAAGATCTCTATGGATATGGATCAGCTATAGAAGAATCTTGAAGAAGCTCTTGAACAGATTGATATGCTTACTGAAGAAAGAGACACTCTGAAAGGGAAATATGATGATGCAAAGAACCTCATTGAGAAACTGAAAAACAAGTTGGAAGATCTAAAATCAGAAAAGGAATCTACAATTCAAATTGAAGATTGTGATGATAATCTAGAAAAAGGAAATGAGATCCTTAAACATGAACTGAAGTTAGTACATCTGAAGTTGAGTTTGAAAGATGGAAATAGCAAGAACAAAGCAAATCTAAAATCTAAAATCTGAGAATGAAAATCTGAAATCTGAGAAAGAAGATCTGAAATCTAAACTTTGTAAAGTGACATCTAAACTTGAGAAAACCAAATTGTAGTATGCTGAACTTGAGAAGTACAATACAATTGTGAAAGGTGAACTGACTCAATCTAAGCAGAAACTTGAGAGACTATATTCAACCAGTGAGAAGATTGATGAACAATTGTCTTATCAAAAGTCATTCTATGATAAAACTGGTCTTGGATTTAACTCATCTAAAGTGAGTAAAGAGAGCAAGGAACTAGATCTGAAAGTTTCTAAATACATAGAAGAAAAGAAATCTGATGAAGTTGACAAATCTAAAGATACACCTAAACAAGAAGAACCACCTAAACAAGAAGAGTCACCTAAAGGTACGCAAAGAGAATTTAAAGGTAGATGCTTTGCTTGTAATACTTTTGGTCATATGAAGAAAGATTGTACAGGTAAGCAATTTAAACCTCTTAATGGTTATTGTTATAATTGTCATGGTTTTGGACATAGTGCTATTGAATGTAGAAAACCTAAATTTGTTGAGAATAATAATAGTAGTAGAATGTTTAGAAATACTAACCATGCAGATAAGAGACGTACTGAAGATATGAACAGGAGAAATGGAGTAGTATGTTATAGATGCAACAAAGTTGGACACATTGCCAGAAATTGCAGATCACAAATCAACCAGTCAGGACCAAGATATGGAAACAATGGAATAGTTTGTCAGATATGTAACATGATTGGACATACAGTAAGGTTTTGCAGAATGAATAACAGGGTTTCTCATCCTAACCCTAACCCTAGAAGTCATGCAAGGAGAAATGAAAATGCAAGTAACAGTCAAAGAGGATGTTGTAGTAATTTAGAAGTGAAGTTTGTTAAAACCACGGATCAAGGAGATATATTCAGCACTGAAGGTAATCAGAAAGGTGAAGTACTTAATGGTAAGAGTGAATCTCTACCTAACCCATCTCAAAGTACTTAATTCATGAAAAATACAGTAGAATAGGAACTTAGGATAGTATAGAAGTTAGTATAGGATGAATTGAGTCTTGCGCAGTTAATGCAAGGTAGTATATGATGTATTGATGCTATGGTTAAGAGCGCATAGGATAATATTGTGTTATGCAAGATCGCAAGAAGTTTTAAGTTTTGCAAGTAGAAACAGCTTTTTGGAAAGAAGCGGAAAAGGAATTGAATGCGATGTCAGATTTTTGTGAGATTGAAAGGTTAAAAGGTTATGATCGGTATTATTTGATCGTTAAGACGAATACAAGTGCTAAGGAGATCAAAGAGCAGTGATTGAAAGTAGTTTGCAAGGATTTGGTGAAGGATTTTCATGTCGAATCTACGCAAGCCCTAAATCACAGAATTGAGGTATTTTACTAAGCAGATCTATAAATCGGTTAAAGAATTTGCAGTAGTCATGGATGTTTCATTGATTCATAATGTAAGAGATAAGAATAGACCTAAGATCAAAAGGGAACCAGTAGAACCCTTGGAGGAAGACCCTAAATTAGCTTTATCATCTGTACCAGATGGAGTTCTACACTTAGAGAATGTTAGAAGTTATTTGGGATGCAAGCTTGAAACCCTGAGTGATAGTGATTTTACTAAAGAATATGAAAAGCTTTACAATCAAGATATGTCATTGAAAGTAGGGTTTGAACACTTGAAAGATAATGAAATCATAAAGTATTCCTTACAGTATGAGTTTAATGATGAAGAATGTACTAAGATAATCCTGAGCAGAATTCACAATGGAAAGTTTTGGTTAGATGACAGAGTGATAGATATCACAGCTGACCTAATTCATGAAGTAACCGGTTTATCTAAAACTGGAGTCATACCATTGACTGAGAAGAACATGAGAAAAACAGTATTAGACAACACTA
Organism: Chamaecyparis obtusa; assembly: GCA_027943335.1. Classification (NCBI taxonomy): domain Eukaryota; kingdom Viridiplantae; phylum Streptophyta; class Pinopsida; order Cupressales; family Cupressaceae; genus Chamaecyparis; species Chamaecyparis obtusa. The sequence goes on along the minus strand of BSBK01004199.1, from coordinate 119,482 downwards.
AATCATCTTACAATGGCAGAGGTATAGTGATTAGCAAGATACAACAGGATGATGTTAGGTATTTGTGCAAGATCCTTACAGCTAAGTTTTGTGCAAACTCAAGAGAAGATGACATGGCAGCAGGAATGATACATGTAGCCTACTTAATGTGTGTTGACAAAGTTCAAGTTGACATGTGTGAAATTTTGAGAATTCAGTTATTTGAGAACTTGGAGAAGATAAAGAAGACTAAGACTCCCAGTTTAGATTCTCATCATTGATCACTTATATGTTTTTTCATTTGTTAAGAAGATTTCCATTTACAATTGGTGATGATTGGAATGATGGAAAGACCACAATGGAAAGGATAAACATAGTATTCAGGAGACATCTTATTGACAAGGTCAATGAGAGTGCAGTATTGGTAATTAAAACATTTCAGAATTTAATGAAAAATAGATCAAGGATTCCAAAGTCTTTAGTTGAGAAGTATCAGAATGAGATATGTTTCATGGTTGATACTGACTTTACATTCATTGAAGCAGTAGAACCTAGAGTAGAATTCATAGACCCTCTTGGCTATGAAATTTCTAAAGCTGAAACAGAAGAGTATGTGAGCAGATTGCTTAAGGGCAAGTTGGATATTCACAGTAATAGATTTGGGACTTTTGAGGAGAACTTCAACTCTACAAAGTCTATCTTAGAAGAGAAACAGTCTAAGAAGAGAGTGGATAGTACAATAAAGAAGATTCTGAAGGATACAGGGATGACAGAACAAGAATTTATAATTGCTAAGCAGACAGCAGCAGCCATCAGAGACATGGGACAAAAAGAAATTTTGTCTGTTCCACCCCTATCATCAGTTGCAAAATAGCCAGCAGACATTCAGATTAAGGTAAAAGTGGAGGAAGTTGAGAAAGATCAAGAAGTTAGAAAATCCACAAGATCGTCCTCATCTACACCTGGTAAAAGAATAAAAGAAATTGCTGCTAGACCAAGCAAAAGGCAGAAAACATTAATACCACCAATATAGAGGAAGATAGCAGAAATAAAAGATGATGAAGAAACCCCAGTGAAAAAGAAAACATGGAAACCTAAGATTGAAAAAGTGAATGAACAAATCATACAAGATGGAGACTTTTCTAAGATGAACAAGTATTATGACCTTTACGACTATTCAGATAGACTGAATCTTGAAAATGCAGTTGTGAAACACATGATACAATCTAATAAGAAGTTTGACACAATTCAAGGCAAGATACCTGATGATTTGTATAAGAAATTAGTGAATAGGAAGAAAAGAGCAACAAAAGAAGACAATAAAATCAAAGAAAATCTTGTACGAAAATTATGTGATGTTAAAGATGAACATTTCAAGGAGATCATGAAAGAACTGAACACCCATCTAAGACCAAAGAAAAGAACCATTCAAATTATGGGAGGAAATTATGAAGAGATCAACAGAGAAACAAAGCAAGCAATAGTCAAAGTAATGACATCTAGTGTTGAAAGACACTCTAGTGCAGCAGGACAAACGGAGCAAGATAAGGAAGCTGAACATCAGAGAATTCCCTCTCCACCAGCTCTAAACATTGAAGATGAGTCAATGCATGTGGAAGGAACTAAGATCACTTTAGACAGTGATGTTAACCCTTTCAAGAATCTTGAAAATATTGTTGACAATTCGGCTTTTGAAGAGTAGGACAGTGCCAGAGAAGAAGAAAAGAGAGATTCAAGGATTGAAGAAGAAAAGGAAACAGAGAAACAAGTAGAAGCCCCTAGTCAAGAAGAAATCAGTCTTACACCTGAGACTACAAAGAAATCACAGACTGGATCTATATTTGTAAGTTTTGGAAAAGAAGTTGATGATGAAGATCAGATGGAATTGATCACATCTCTGAACAAAATAATTGGGAAGAATAAGAAGGTGAAAAGCCTTGAAGGATCACTGAAGGAAATAACAGAGAAGTTGCAAAGCATTGTGACTACACAGATAGCAGAGGCAGACCCACTTGAAAGAGCTAAGAAAATTATGAATGTATTTGATGATGAGTTTACTAACTTATTTGACATAGCTAAAGTGAAGGCACAAGCAGCCTATGAGGCCAAATTACTTCTAGACATAAGCCAAAATATCAGGAATGACATTAACAGCCTGGATATCTGTATAAAAGACTTGAGAAGGAACTTGGACATGTTAAGTTATAGCTTCATTCGTATTATATATATATATATATATATATATATATATATATATATATATATATATATATTATTTATACAATGATTATAAAATAAAGTTGTGCTTATATTATTATCTTATTACCATTATTATATTGATGAAATATAATAATGATAATAACATAATAATATATATTAATATTAATATCACATTGGAATAAATCGAACTATGTTCGATGTTCATATTAATATGTTGGATGTTCGAACTATGTTCGATGTTCATATTAATATGTTCGATGTTCGAACTATGTTCGATGTTCATATTAATATGTTTGATGTTCATATTAATAACTAATGAGTCGATATTATTCTGCTGACTGCGATAATCAATAATCGCTTATGCATTAACATAAGCAACTGTTGTCAACAGTCGCTTATGCTAATGCATCAGCGACTTAAAGAGTCGTGTCTATTCAAACATAGGGCACGTCTGTTACCGTAGTCATTGCCAGCATACTTATATGCTGTGATCGCAGATTGAAAGAACAATCAATCACAACGGCATAGCTTCTTCAATCTGCAATCACAACATTATCAGTATTACAATATAGTATTTGTACAGTCATTATATATATAATAATCAGACATTATTACAGCAGAAAATATATTCAAAGATCTTATATTCCTTAACATGGTATCAGAGCCAGGTTAAAAAGAATATAATTCTGAACTATTATTTTAGAGAAGAAAGATATTATTTAAAAGAAAAGATTAATTCACAAATCATTTAAAAATGACCGCCGGAATTAGGATGGAAGACAGATTGGAAGGAGCATCCAATTTCTTATCATGGAAAATTAGAATTACCACACTATTGCAAGAATTGGAACTAGAATCTTTTATAGAAGAGGAAAAAGAAATACCTACAGACGAAGCAGAGAAAACAACTTGGAAAAGGAGGAACAATAAAGCCAAGAAGTTAATTGTTGATTCAGTCAAAGACTCTATTCTTCCACGCATAGCAAGATTAACAACAACGTATGGGGTTTTCAAGAAAATTCAAGAAACATATGAGATAAACAATACAAGTCGAATATTGACCTTGAAGGAACAATTGTTGTCAATTAAGATGAATAAAGGGAAAACAGTTACATCTTATTTCCTTAGAATTGCTGAAATTCGAGATCAACTATTCTCTATTGGCAACAATGTAGAAGACATGGAATTATCTCTAATAGCACTAAGGGGATTACCAACATCCTGGGAGAATTTTATTCAATGCATAAACACACGTCCACCTCTACCAAAATTTGATCAACTTAAGAACGACTGTACTCAAGAAGAATCAAGACTTATTACCAGAGGGATAGATCTAAAGAAAGAGGGAGAAACACAAGCACTCAACACAAAGTCCCACAACAAAAAGAGAAAATCCTTCAAAAGAAAGAGGGGATTCAAAAGAGATTTTTCTAAAATCCAATGTTACAAATGTGATAAATATGGGCACACTCATCAACTTTGTCCTGAAAGGCAAAAGACTCAAGCCACCATAGCTGAAGCAAAAGAAATTCCACTCTTCTTTACAGCTCTCTCAAGTGAACTAAATTCCAATAATAGAACTTGGATAATTGATAGTGGTGCATCAAGACATATAACCGGGTTCAAAAATCAGTTCGAAGCACTTGAAAACTATTCAACCGAAGAAGTAACTATTGGGGATAACTCCACCTATCCAGTAAAAGGAATAGGGACCTGTACTATCAAGATAAAGAATGGAGTATCCTTACAACTTAAAGATGTTCTATTTGTACCTAGAATCAAAAGAAACTTAGTTTCTATATCAGGACTAGCAGATCAAGGGTTTCGTGTCACCTTTAATGAAGACAAAGTACTACTATGGCCTAAAAATTCAAATATAAAAAATGCCACAATTATAGGGACAAGAGATGGTAGTCTATACAAACTATGTAATGACCAGAAAACTGCACTAACTCATGAAATTACAAATCACAATGAATTATGGCACAAGAGGTTGGGACATCTAAGATATAATGCCCTACCTATGATAAACAAAATTACTACAGGTCTTCCACACTTAAAAGCTGATCATTCTGGTATTTGTAAAGGTTGTGCACTAGGAAAAAATATAAAAGGATCCTTCTCTACAAGTGAGCACAAATCTAAAGTTATCTTAGAATTGATCCATACTGACTTGTGTGGACCCATGTCAACACCTTCCTTAACAGGATCACTATACCATATTATCTTTGTTGATGACTATTCTCGGAAAACCTGGATATACTTTCTTAAGGTTAAAGAATCAAGTGAGGTACTATCTAAATTCAGAGAATTCAAAGCACTAGTAGAAAATCAAACAGACAAGAGAATAAAAGTATTAAGATCAGATAATCGAGGTGAATACAAATCTGACATATTTAAAGAGTTCTGTAATTCTGTTGGGATTAAGAGGGAGTATACTGTGCCGTATAATCCTCAACAGAACGGAGTAGCAGAAAGGAAGAATAGATCCATAATTGAAACAGCAAAAGCCATGATGCTCGATCAAAACCTTCATACTTCTTTTTGGGCAGAAGCTTCAAATACAGCCGTATATATTCAAAATCGGTGTCCACATTCCATACTAGAAAATATAACACCAGAAGAGGCTTTCACAGGGATCAAGCCAGATCTAAGTCATCTCAGGATATTTGGATGTCCTGTATATATTCATGTACCTAAAGAAAAAAGGACTAAACTAGAACCATCAGGTAAGAGAGGTATACTTGTTGGTTATAGTGAAAACACAAAAGGGTATCGAATCTATATTCCAGGACAAAAATCTGTTGAGATAAGTAGAGATGTAAAATTTGATGAAAATAGCACATTTAAAAATTTTGAAGAAGATAACATCCCAGAGATAGAAGAAGACATCACTGCTGAAATTGAGAGGGAGGATATAGCAGAACCTGAACTTCCTGTCATTGGAAATGAGAATACTAATATAATCAATGGTAAGAAAAGGCCATTATGGGCAAGGCAAATAATTAAAGAAAATAATGTAGAACCAAATGAAATATCTCATGAGAATAAAAGGACAAGAACTCAAAAATGTTATGCAGCTCTTATAACTGAAATCAATAACTCAGAACCATCAAATCCTAAGGAGGCATTATCTAATCAAGCATGGAAAGAGGCAATGATTGAAGAATATCAATCCATAATAAAGAATGATGTCTGGGACATAGTACCTAGACCTAAAAACAAAACCGTTGTCTCTTCTAGATGGCTATTCAAAACTAAATATGCTCCTGATGGAAGTGTTGAGAAGCATAAAGCTCGGTTTGTTGCTAGAGGATTCTCACAGAAAGCGGGTATTGACTATGAAGAAACATTTGCTCCTGTAGCTCGATATACATCAGTCAGAACCATTATAGCTATAGCAGCCTCTAAGGGGTGGAAGATACACCAGATGGATGTAAAAACAGCATTTCTAAATGGCACTATTGAAGAAGAAGTATACTTAGAGCAGCCAGAAGGGTTCATTATACATGATGCATCAAAATATGTTTGCAAACTCAAGAAAGCACTATATGGGTTAAAACAAGCTCCTAGAGCTTGGTATGAAAGGATAAATAGCTATCTTTCAAAACTAGGATATTCTAAAAATGATCCAGATCCTAACATTTACTTTAAGATAACAGATGGCAACATGGTTATTTTAGTTCTTTATGTAGATGATCTTTTAATAACAGGAGAGGATCATCTTATTGCAAAATGTAAGCAAGAACTCACTGCTGAGTTTGACATGAAAGACTTAGGACTATTACATTATTTCCTAGGGTTGGAAGTGTTTCAAAAGGAAAGCTATATTTTGCTAAATCAACAAAAATACACTATTGATATTCTAACCAGGTTTGGAATGATGGAATGTAAGCCCTTATCCACACCTATGGAAACAAATTTGCACAAACTCAAAGTTGAAGCAGAAGAGTTTGAATCCACTGATCCTACATTATACAGAGAGATTGTTGGTTCTCTGATGTACTTGATGAATACTAGACCTGACATATGTTATGCAACCAATGTTGTGAGTCACTTTATGTGTGAGCCCAAGAAAATACACTTAATGGCAGCTAAGCATATCTTGAGATATCTACGAGGCTCTATTGGATTTGGGCTAAAGTATGAAAAGGTAGAAATCAATCTTCAAGGGTATTCAGATTCTGATTGGGCTGGAAGTACTATTGATCGGAAAAGTACTACAGGGTGTTGTTTCAGTCTTGGTTCAGCTATGATCTCTTGGTTTAGTCGAAAGCAATCAGCAGTAGCACTAAGCTCCACGGAAGCTGAATATATGGCAGCATCCATGGGAGCACGTGAAGCTGTATGGTTAAGAAAGCTACTATTTGGATTGTTTGGAAAACCGTTAGATCCAACTGTGATTCACTGTGACAATCAAAGTTGTATCAAATTATCTGTTAATCCAGTTTTCCATAACCGGTCCAAACATATTGAGATTCCATATCACTACATAAAAGATATGGTAGATAGAAATATCATAAAGCTAGAGTACATTAGTACTGAAGAACAGAGTGCTGATATTTTCACTAAGCCACTTGCAAAGCTGAAAATAGAATACTTCAGAAACAAACTTGGTATGATCAAATTATGATGTATGATCTAATTTCCTCTTAATTATAAGTTTTTTATTCATGAATAAATGTAAAAAAAAATATGTATATTGCAATATTGTGTAAAATGATCATTTGTGTGTGGGTTAACATTTCAAGGTGACGATCTTGTAAATGGTTAACCAAAGTGTCAAGATAGACTACTTAATTGTGTGTCCCGACTGTGCAGAGATCTTGACTCTTGTTATTACTGGATGTGTAATAACGAAACCATATCATGATAGACTACTTAATTGTGTCCCGACTGTGCGGAGATCATGATATTCAAGTCTATTTTATGACGAGACTGCATTAATTTGTGTGTCCCGAAGTGCGGATGTCATGATAGACTTTTGATGTTTAATACTCACTCGCTAAGAGGGAGTGTTAAGTTATAGCTTCATTCATATTATATATATATATATATATATATATTATTTATACAATGATTATAAAATAAAGTTGTGCTTATATTATTATCTTATTACCATTATTATATTGATGAAATATAATAATGATAATAACATAATAATATATATTAATATTAATATCACATTGGAATAAATCGAACTATGTTCGATGTTCATATTAATATGTTCGATGTTCGAACTATGTTCGATGTTCATATTAATATGTTTGATGTTCATATTAATAACTAATGAGTCGATATTATTTTGCTGACTGCGATAATCAATAATCGCTTATGCATTAACATAAGCGACTGTTGTCAACAGTCGCTTATGCTAATGCATCAGCGACTTAAAGAGTCGTGTCTATTCAAACATAGGGCACGTCTGTTACCGTAGTCATTGCCAGCATACTTATATGCTGTGATCACAGATTGAACGAACAATCAATCACAACGGCATAGCTTCTTCAATCTGCAATCACAGCATTATCAGTATTACAGTATAGTATTTGTACAGTCATTATATATATAATAATCAGACATTATTACAGCAGAAAATATATTCAAAGATCTTATATTCCTTAACAAGACAGAGGTAAAACTTTGTACATTCAGTGTACAAAATCTGAGAATCTTGTATCAGAAGAAATTCAGAAGATTAAGGCCAAAGAAGCAGAGATTCAGACAGAGGTAAATCTTCTAGCCAGCCCCAATGTGAAGATATTGGACATTGAGAAGAAAATCAGCAAGATTAACGATGAAATAAGGATTCTATATGATGACAAGGACAGGAAACTAAAAAGATTCGCTCTTCTAAGAGAGCATATTTCCATTAAGTTAAGCATTGTTGAAGGACAATTGGAAGAATGTCTTTCATCAAAGACATCTTCTCAGAAGTTTAGTTTTGCAAACCTTCAAGCCTGTGAAATAGCATCTTATGGATTGTGTGCACTACTCACTGTTGCAGACTCCATTAAGAAGGCATGGGAGAAGGAGATAGAGAGCATCAAGATAAATTTTGCAGATTGTGTTGCAAGCCTACCGGCTCTGCAATATTGAATCAAGGTATACACATTTTTTTGTTTGAACACAGTTTTGGCACCCTTTTTTGTCATTGTTGTCAAAAGGGGAGAGATATTTAGCAGAAAATTGTTATATATGATAAGAATGTATATTCTTAGGGAGAGTACAGGATATAGTTAAGATATATGGAGTTATAAGGACAGTGAATATATACTTTTGTTATGGCCACAATTTTGAGATTTTGAAGTGTTATGACTTAGCCAATTTTCTCATATGTTGCCACCAATGACAAAAGGGGAGATTGTTGGCAATTTGGCTGAGTTAGATACTTATATGTTGTCATTTTGGCAACATATGATTTACATGAAGATCGCATATGACAGAGAGCAAGTATGACAGAGCGCAAAGCAAAATTGTCTAAGTATGAGACAGTGTTTTTCCAATATACCCGAAGACAGTTTTGATTAGCGATGATGATTGGAGTAAGTTCAGTGCTTGCGCACTTGAACATAGATACGATGATGACTATAGAAGACTCACCTGAGAGCGCAAGTCAGTACGGCATGTACGGAATAAGTTATGACACTTTTACCAAAGACAGTGTTAAGCCGACAGGACAGAATATGAAGACAAAATTGGTAAAGAGTTAAGGGATTATTTTGTTTATCAAAATAATGTCTTAACAATATAAAGGGACGACATCCAAGATGTTAACCCTTGGGTAAATATGTATTTTGTATAATGCTTTTGTCAAGCCGACTATAAGAGTTATTAGTCTTAATAACTTGTATAAATATGAGGCATTTGTAATAGTGAAGTACACAAGCAATTGTAATGATATAGATGGTATAGCGAACATATAGCGAAGAGATATTGATGCGAAGTTGTGAAAGCAAGCAAGTAGTATAAGGTTATGTACCTTGCCATATTTTGTAATCAATAATCATTGTACATTACTTGTTTGGGCAGTGAGCTCATCTAGTAATCCTATTTTGTACTACCAACTCTTAGCAGGGTTGAGGCTTCTAACAAGGCCTAAAGTCCCTTAATCAAGACTAAGACACTATATGCATGTAATAGGCTCCTAATAGGGTCAACATCCTTAACAGGATACTTTTGATTAGTGGATCTTTGTGGGTACCATCCCCACCAGGGTTTTCCCTTGGCCAGGGTTTCCTCGAGAACAAATAATGTGTTATGAGTTCATTTGCTTTACTGTTATGCATATTCTTTAGTTTACTATGTTATGCATGTATCAAGTTAATCTGTTATATCCATAATTGGGCAAAAGTAAAAGTTTGTAGAATACTGATTACCCCCCCCCCCTCTCAGTATTCCCTATTTCTAACACTGTGTCAATGCAGCAGAAAGCATTGGTGCACTAGTTGTATTTGGGCGAGTATTGTTATAATACTAGGCACCACATGTCTATAGATATGACTCCTTTCAAGGCCCTTTATGGCTACGATGCATTATCTTTTGTTGATTTGGCCTTGAGTGACAACAGAGTTCCTTTGGCGCGGGATTGGTTACAGGAGAACCGGGATATCATAAGATCTCTCAAGGAGAACTTATAGCATGCTCAGAATCAGCAAAAGATGTACGTTGATCAACATAGGACTGAGAGGACATTTGACGTGGGTGACATGGTTTTCCTTCGCTTCCAGCCATATAGGCAAAGTACCCTCAAAAGGGGGGAGCTGAAAAGCTCAAGCCTCATTTTTACGGTCCATACAGAGTACTCAGGCGGGTTGGAGAGGTTGCCTATGAGATTGAGTTACCACCTGACAGTTGGATTCATAATGTGTTCCACGTATCATGCCTGAAAAAAGCACTGGGACAACATATTTCAGCATCACCCGATTTACCCCCTTTGGATGAGGAAGGCAAGTTGACTTTGGTTCTAGATGAGATTCTTGAGGTAAGGGAATGACGGCTGAGGAGTAGGTTGATTCAAGAGTATTTGGTACGCCGGAGAGATCTTCCCATAGAGGATGCCACTTAGGAGGGTGAATCCATTTTACAGCACCCAGCATTGCAGTTGCTTGAGGGCAAGCATCTCCAAGAGGGGAAGACTATCATGTCCCCTCCTTAGTTCGACTTTCAAAGTCATGAGAGTTAGCCTATCATGGGAGTCTCATAGGCTACCAGTGTTGGACAGAGACTCACACAGGATTTCCAGTGGCCGGGCATGGCATTTCAGGCAGTTTTGGGCCAGTTTGGAGTAGTTCCTTGATTTTAGGTTTCCCTAAAATTTAGGAGGATGTGGTAGTTTCTAGATATGAGGCTCCTCGGGACTAGTCCATGGTTTCAATTTTAGGACGACAAGATGAGTTCCCTAGTTTCTAGGAGCATCCCTAGATTTTAGGGAAGGGACTGCCAGTTGACCCATCTTGGTCGGTATCAGTCACAAACAGGTGATATGGCTAGTTTTATGCTTATCTGGTTGATTTGAGCTTTTGCAAGCATAAAGGGAAATATTTTAATATTTCCTAAGATGGTTATTAAATAAATTATAATAAGACTATATTTATAGTCATTTTGGAGTAATAAGGGAATAATTCAATAATCTGGGCGTGTATACCTATGTGTGGTGGCTCATTGGAAAGGTCTCAAATTATCATAACCTATTATCACTACCAAGGTGTTATTTGATGCATGGAGTTATGACAATTTAATAAAGCAATATTTTTCCCTAAGTCTGGACGCCATTTACAAGGGAAATGTTATTTTATTATATTCTAATTAAAGTGCAAAATGAGAATTTCCTTTTAGGGTTCGATTTTCGTGGGAGAGGAGATATAAGGAGAAGTAACCCTATTTTCTCACTATCTTTTGGAAATTACACTTGTGAAATTGGCAATTGCTCTGGTGGAGCGATTTGGAGGTCTGGGACGCAAACCCCGAGTCTGGAATCGTTGGGATGTAGCCCTTAGCAAGGACCGGGATTGTATTTGTTCATTGTGCACACAGATTGTTAGAGAAAAGGAAACGTCTTCTTCATTGCATACACATTCAGCTAGGAAGTGAAGTTTCAGCTTCTGCATATTCTTCTAGGCAGCTCATGTGGAGGTTATTGGAGGCATTTCCCTCTTGCATTAGACACCATTGATTGCAGTGTGGATGTTGGAGGATTGTTAGCAGCGGTTTCTTCATATCATTGACTCACGCCAAGTATTCTTCTATAGCTGGCGTTAATACCTACTATAGGCAACATCACACCATTGCATTGGACACATTTTCAAATAAAAATCTTAGATTATGTTGCTGGTTCGGTATGTACTGTTTCAAATTTAAAGTATTGATAATTTCTTGGCATTTTGCCTTTGTTTCTAGGTGGATTTTGTTTACTGTTTTTGTTATTCCAAAAACCCAAAAAAAGTGAATATTAGAAAAAAAAACAACAAAAAAAGAAATATATCAGAATTTGGCACTTACCCGGGCAAGGGTTTAAACACTAATCCAAGATAAGTTCTTCAAACAAGACAGTTATTTGCCTTGAGGCTGGTTTGGGATCTTTCAAACTACTAATCACACCCTTTATTACTACTTTGGTTATCGATTAGTGTTTATGTGAGTTTGTCAATACCATCAGTTAACCTTGGTTATTGCTATCACTCTTCTCTTAATTGATCTCCTAATCCTTATTATTTGCACCATCATTTGTTAAATAATATAAGTTGCTTATTACCATTATAGAATCTATTTCATGCTGGATGGGATTTCAATTTGCTACTTATTATTATCTTTGACACAAGGTGTCGTGGAGTTTGCATTTATTGGAGACTCTGTTGTGAAGGATCAAACTCCCTATGCCATTCGGTACTCCTTGTCACTGGTTCCATTAATATACAGATTGCTATGCCCTTTATCCATCCTTAATATCGTCTACCACTTGGAATCGACATAAGTGACCGTCTTCAACATTATTGGTAACGATGTAGATGGTGATTGTAGTGCGATAACAGCTCATATTCAACCAAGTCACCTTCCTATTTGATTATCGCTGTCTTAAGTTGATATTAAAATTTATTGTTTCTATAGCAACCACTTCTTATAGTCATGTATCTGAGCATAGTGAGTGTTCATCAATCTTTAGTGAATCGCTTTTTAAATGCGATATATGTCCCCACGCCAGTGCTACAATTATAATCATCCATTTGGCGGCGACTCTAGTACCATAAGATACGTCACATACAACTTGTAATGGGGTTGACATTTTCGTATGTCAACTTTTAATGATAAAATTAACGGTTTATCAATCTTATAGTAAAAAACGCCACTAGCTTTATCAACAAGAATATAAAAATCTGACTGCTTGAACTACTAATTGCTATGTACGATTCTTACATCTAATTGCTAACTACTAGGAAGTGTCCAAGGTCTGCCACACCTTAATCGCACATGTTTAGTACTAGATCGCTTTTTATGTAAAGGATGGGGACATCACAAATTCCTTGATCCCAAGGCTGAATTAGGAGTTTGTCATTCCAATACCCGATGGCTTCTGCTGTGTCACTCTATTTAGAGCTGGAATACCAATTCACCAAGTCTATATTTCGCTTCCCCATATTCAAACATAATAACCATCCTGAAAAAGCAAATTGGGAGACCTGCAAGATTCAGATTCCCCTTCTGTAGAAGGGAGCACAGCATACCAAGGTGATGTATGTAATCCCTTATACCAGCCATCCATCCCACTCTTATGTGTCATTAAAAACATGGTCAAATCATTTGTATGTGGACTGAAAGGAAAATAATGAGCACACCTCACAATGCAATCAATCTGAAATTCCCTAGTTTGCTCCATTGGAAATTCTGGACAATCACTTGGATTCTAGCTCTCACCATTCTCATCACATGAATCAAGAGGTGTCTCACAAATCAGATAATGAAGAGATAATTTTGCATCTGAAATGGAAGATGCGTCAGCAATGGAATTGTGCTCATGATGGTCTTCCCAAGTGACAGTAGAGTACTTGTAGTCACTGCATAATACTTCATTACTTGCAAGCTCATTAATTCCTTCAATCGATTGTTTGACCTCTATATTCCCTATGTCATGTTCTTGTTCCTTTGATGTGGCTGCAACAAGTGACTGATTATTTGCTTTGTATTGAGTAAAGTGAGCTAAACTTAAAGTTAAGTTCATCAACTTCTTTCTCCTTTTATGTGAATGCTCTATAAGACTTGTTTGCAAATTTGATAGCATAGTCTCTCTCTGATAGCAAATGCAAGTAATCTGATTTAATTACTTCTAGAACATATTTGATAATCTACAGATTTGTTATAGTGGACCCAACCATCAAACCTTTTGTCTCTCTTCAAGTTCAGTTGTCCAAAGGAGGTATGCAATGAACTTGTGTGTGCTATCAAAAAAAGTCAAGGTTTGAACGAACTTTTCCTCAATAACCAACAATTGATCCTCCAGAACTTTCAATGCACTAGGTCCTTGATCATAATCAGCATCACACAACAAAATTTCTCATTTTCATTCCTTTGCATAATTTTCAAAATCAGCTTCCTCTCCATCATTACATGCCAAATTCCTGCATTGAAGTTAGGACAACTCTACATTCAATCAAGGAGTCATCAAATATGCTCATACATTTATTAGTTGCTGATTTAGCAAAATCCAAATCAGCAAATCCTTTGATCTCAGCACAATTATGAAAACTAGTGACCTCAAATACGGAAGCACTTGCAAAATTAGCTTCATCCTCATTTTTAGAAGCAACATGACCTTCAGAATCTGATTCCTCTTTCTATGTTTGCTTGAAAACTTCCTGAAGAGATGGCATGAAATTTTAGCAAGCGCAACATAAGCATGCTCCTCCACTAAAATGTCTACAAGGGCAATTTGATAATCTTCTTGTCCCATCTTCTCTTTTTCAACCTCTCCTATGACTTCCATCTCTTTATATTTACATCGGTGGCTAGGCTCCCAGGTTCCTTTGCAAAAGAAGCAAAGATTTCTTCTTCAGAGTTCATTCCTGCTGCCTCATTATCCATTGCAATAAAAGAGTTCTTTTCCTTTGTCCCTTTTTCTATCTTTCCAACTGATAGGTAAGGTTCCAACATCTTGGGATGCTCTAGTAATGTGGTTAGATTCCTCTGATATTCTTGAAAGGCTTGCAACGTTTCTGTCATGAGCTCCTGGTTAGACTTCATCTTTCCGCTAATTACTGTACTGAACACCACATGCTAGCAGGGTAGTAATGTGGCTAGATTCTTCTGATATTCTTGAAAGGCTTGCAACATTTCTGTCATGAGCTCCTGATTAGACTTCATATTTCCGCTAATTACTGTGCCCAACACCACATGCTAGCAGGGTCTAGGCTCTAATACCACTGTAAGAGCCCGAGTTGTTCTATACCAATTATTTTGTGTCTTTTCCTTAATAGTTTAGTGATTGACATAAAATAAAACAGTTTGCATGCATCATATTTGAAAAGCTACAGTCAGAATATCTTATTAAGTTTTCTGATTGTCTCTTAAACCATACTGTCATAAATACTTGTGAAACTCAAAGGAACATGTACAAATTTGATGGGCATAATATCAAACAGTTTATACCACTCTATGGTTTGAAATAAGTAGAACAGTTTCCTGTTATACAATTCAGAATAACAGAGCTAAGCAATAACAATGTCTGACCTTGATTCATAGCAGAATTTAATCATTGAATGAGTCCAGAAATTCATAACAGCAACTCCCAGTTTCTATCTTATTGCCTAGCTATATATTAAAGAGGCATCCAGCACTGTGAGTTTAATCACAAAGCAAAAAAGAAATTAAATAACATTCAAGCCATTGTCCAGCTACACAAGATGAATCGGACAGCTTAGTAATCTCCAGACGTCTTCCTTGACTAAGGTTTTGTAGGTAAAGTCCCCTGACCTGGTCCTTGGGGCTCATGCCTGGCTTGGAGTAGCTATGGTGGTTAGTAATATTTCTCTCGCTCCAACATGAAACAAAAACTAACATAATGATTGGTAGCTGATGTGAAAGGATCCCGGGTCCTCAAATGAGTAGCGAAGCTTTAACGTGGCAGCTGAAGTAGGCAGAAGTAATTGCTTCATAAGCTGAAGTCTGATGCCCCTTGGGCAGCATTGAATATTCTAAACTTTAATCTAGCATTTCAATCCTCATTATATCTTACTGCTGGCTATGCTTTGGGAGTTTTCAGTTGGTACTGCTCCCCAAAGCTTTGACCTTTGGCTATGACACTTGCTAACCATTTTGACATTCAAAGCATTTATGTCAGACTTGGCCCTAAAGCCTTTAAACATTTAATCATACATTCTGCTCGTTAAAGGAAAATAACAATGGTATGGCAAGGCAAATTCTCCAATGCAAATAAAAATATTGTATTTTAAATTATTTTTTTGTCACTCCTCACCATGTTTCTAGAGTGCAATCAAAATAATAAAATCTTTATCTGCATTGGAGAAAACAATAATTGTTTGTTTGCTTGCACACCTCTAGAAAATTGTCAAAATGTAACCTTAACTCGATCACTTCACAATGGCAACTTTTGGGTGTAATCGTACAGACAGCATTCAAGGGTTTTCATCTCCAAATCCCAAATTTTCACATGCCCTCAATCCTGTTATGACATTCTCACACATTGCCCCATAGCAAATGGGAACCCGCAGTTTTTTTTTTAAGGTTAGTGTTTAAAGCATAGTTTGCAAACTTTCCAAGTACTCCCCGAGTTGCTGAGTACTCTTTTTTTTGCTGGGTGAGTACTTACAAGTTTAACTCTTACGTTTTTATAGACACAAAAAACCATGGGTAAAAATGTTGATGCAGATAAAACGCTGGCTAAAATGTGTTTTTCACACGCTGTTTTTGCTATAAAACCATGCATTTTCTCTTTCAAGATGTCAATTTTAATTTAATACATTTTATAATTGAATTTTACAAAAAAAAAATGTGACACAGTCAAGACCGGAGAGACCTCCAAAGGAGATGTCCAATCTTGCAGCAAGACTAACACGGCAAAAAATCAAAGAAACACAGCAAGATGAAGCCAAATAACAACTCTTTTATTATCTGAAAACATCCAATTACATCAAACATGTTGGGCTATCAGGCCTTCCCGATTACGGCCAATACAAAGAAAGAAAACACAGATCTACATCTCGATCTATCCCAGCTACTCTTCTTCAACTTCTACTTCAACTGCCTAAACGCGAACTACTCCCTAGCTTAAATACAAGATCACCAACCACAGGTCGGCTTATCCGATCACAATCCCCAAGAATAAGAAAATGGTCTACAAACAGATAGGTCAGGACCCAAATCCATAAGAACATCCACCAATGAACATAACATGATGCGCGATCATACAAGGAAGTCGGCCACGAACTCAAGAACCTCGAACAATGCACCACGAGAAACCGCAACTCGAGAATCTTCACTGCAAACCAAATCTCACCACCCTGACTATTAGAATAGGTATCCAAAATAGGACCGGACCCAAAATGTGAAACATCGATCATATAAGGCACATAAGGATGCGCTATCCAAGATATAAGTCCACACGAGTTCCAATAACCACCATCCACGACCGCACACGCTAAAACCCAACGATCACCAACCGCGCAGTAATCTCCGCTACAATTCCCAACAATCAACCGGTGACATGATGAACACAACCAGTTAGCATAGAACATTCTAGATCTCACAAACCACACCACCTGAAGAGGTGCAATCATAGACATAGCCTCCACAAATGCCAAGGAACAAACCCTTTTCACCACATACTCCGAAGACCTCCACAGATCTACTGCACACAAGATCTCAGAAAACTACCCAGAACAAGGAATTCCAACAATCCACAAGGCAATTCCTCCAAGAAGATCCAAAACCACTAGGGACCCAAGATGCCCCTGCATCAAACACCCGGGGTTAATAGAAAAGTGTGTCCCACACTTTGATCCCACAAGAAAATCTGAACATAATCTTATCTTGACCATCGGTTTCTCAATCCTCAAATGCAAGAAGACAAACCGGTACACAAGAAAACTCTGCTTCCTCCAATCAAACTTTTGAATCATCTGCACTACAACTAACTAGTCATCACACCAACTCACAGCAACAAACTGATCAGCAACCTAAACACAATGCATCAAATCTGCAATGTCCTTCATAAACAACTCATGCAACTCATCACCTTCCACCATCAACTTATCAGCAATAAGGACTTCAAGATGTCCACCATCTACATCCTTAACCATCATCTGCAACTTTTCAACACAAGTAACAACATCCAACAGGAACAACCCAGTCTGCAACTCCTCATCAACAACAGGATCATCATCACAAATGAAAGCCCTATCCATCACATCTTCATATTGATCAACAATTCCATCAGCATTCACATTCTCACATCCACCAAGTGATCTCTGCAACAAATCACCCTTCAACTAAACCAAGTCACTCTGCAAATCTCTAGCAACAACATCACAAAGAGTCTCAGCAATGGTAACTCCCATACTACAAACAACATCAAACTCATCAACCACTTCAACAAGGTCATCAGATTTAGCCAAAGGAATCTCAATTCCAACTTCAACAACAAGGAATTCATCCTCCTCAACATCTCCAGCAATCTCATTGACAACAAGATGCTTTGCAAGTTTCACATTAGATCCAACCATCTAATCATGAAAACAAACTAGATCTACCACCTCAACCTCATAAAGGTCAAAGTTAACTTCCTCAAGGTTTACTTCAGCAGGAGCAACCCTAACTTGCTCTTTCCTCTTCCGAACAAGCCTCTTAACCAGCCAAACAATCCTCTTCTGAACCGGTAGGTGCCAATTGCAATTCAACCACTTCATCTCCTCAAGCTTCTTCTCAAGATAACCAGAAATCATCTCCAACTTCTTCGCAAGTCGACTAAAGACCTCATCTTCGACTAACCAGTCAACATTCTTCATCAGGTTCTCCCCTTCTCTCCCAAGGTGCACCTACCTCTAGTCGGCAATCTAATTACAAGATTCCAACTGCCTCACACTCGACAATCTACTGAACATCTTCACAAACTGCCTTGCTCCGGCAATCGGTTCACCAACAAAGGGATTCTTCAAGGGTTTCTCCTCTCTCCTAGGTTCACAAGAAGTAACAGCAACAACTCTTCTCTGATCCATCCTTACGCAAATCCTCTACAATCGTAGGTTAGATCTACAATCTGCTACACCACAACAAACCACTCACTAGATTGCAAGCTCAGGAACAACAATCTAACACTTCAAGATCCGCAACTCACTCATACCATCACAAGGACTTAACCTTCAACAGCAAATCCCTTCTCACCACCTTGCGCAAGTTATTTGATGATGCAGGTCAGATCCTCGGTTCTGCCACCCCACAAACAAAAAATTTGCAACTTTGCAAGTTCAGACACAAGGATTCACACCACCACGAGATCAAACCATGCTCTGATACCATCTGACGCAGTCAAGACCGAAGAGACCGGAGAGACCTCCAAAGAAGATGTCCAATCTTGCAGCAAGAGTAAACACAGTGGAAAATCAAAGAAACACAGCAAGATGAAGCCAAATAACAACTCTTTTATTGTCTAAAAACATCCAATTACATCAAACATGTCATGATGTCAGGCCTTCCCGGTACGGCCAATACAAAGAAAGCAAATACGGATCTACATCTCGATCTATCCCAACTACTCTTCTTCAACTTCTACTTCAACTACCTAAACATGAACTACTCCCTAGCTTAAATACAAGATCGCCAGCCACAGGTCAGCTTATCTGATCACAATCCCCAAGAATAAGAAAATGGACTACAAATAGATAGGTTAGGACCCAAATCCATAAGAACATCCACCAATAAACATAACACGACGTGCGATCATACAAGGAAGTCAACCACGAACTCAAGAACCTTGAACAATGCACCATGAGCAACCACAACTCGAGAATCTTCACCGCAAACCAAATCTCACCACCCTAACCATTAGAACAGGTATCCAAAATAGGACCGGACCCAAAATGTGAAACATAGATCACATAAGGAACATAAGGATGCACGATCCAAGATATAGGTCCACATAAGTTCCAATAACCAGCATCCACAACCGCACATGCTAAAACCCAACGATCACCAACCGCATGGTAATCTCCGCTACAATTCCCAACAATCAACCGGTGACATGATGAACACAACCGGTCAGCATAGAACATTCCATATCTCACAAACCACACCACCTAAAGAGGTGCGATCAAAGACATAGCCTCCACAAATGCCAAGGAACAAACCCTTTTCACCGCATACTCCAAAGACCTCCACAGATCTACCGCACACAAGATCTCAGAAAACTGCCCAAAACAAGGAATTCCAACCATCCACAAGGCAACTCCTCCAAGAAGGGGACCTAAGATGCCCTTGCATCAGAATGTTTCTTTAAGAGATTTTAATTTTTAGTTCTTTCAAAGTTGCCCATTTTTTGCCGAGTTGAAAATTTTGGGCTTGCCAAGTACTCTCTAAGTCCGAGTCTACAAACTATGGTTTAAAGGTCTTAGTGTTAAACTCCAATATCTTACCTCTACAAATGGGTCGAGCCATGGGTTTTCAATTAGGTCTAGAGATGTTGTTAAGACAATACTTCAACATTTCAACTAAGAAGAGTGGACAAGGCGCCCTCACAGTTATGTGGCCAAGTGTTGGTCTTCAACTTACTGATAACTTGGTTGGATGAATATTTTGATGCTATGAATGCATTCAGATAGGTCAAGGGAGAAATAACGCAATTTTCCAAGACCAATTATGACAACGTTCTAATTTTAGAAATATGCTTTTTCAAAGTGTTTTTTTGCTTTTTATATTTTAGAAAGTATCATTCTTAGCATTTATAGGTTCATTTGAGAAAGTCTATTTTTAGAAACTTGCTTTTTGTTTCTTTCTTTTTTTTTTGGAAACTACTTTTTTCAAAGAAATGCCAAATCAAAGGTTGGGCAAATGGACGAAATAGCTAAAAAGAGCTTCTTCAAAGGAATTTTGAATTGGTCAACTGGTCAAATCAACATGTTAAGAAAGAAGTGATTTCCTCAACAAGTTCTCGAAAACCCTAAGTGTTGAAAATCGATGCGAAAAATTGAAGAGGTACCAAGAGCTGATTTCCTCAAAAAATGCTTAAAAACATTTAGTGTTGAAAGTTTATACAAGAAAGATGGAAGGTGAATGTCATATGGGTTCAAACTTTCTAAGAGGTCAAGGAAAAAAACAAATGAAAGCAAAGCCAAATCGCACCTTGTATTGCCTTGATAAGTTTGGGCAAGTTTTAAGTTTTTTGCTTTCATGACACATCAACCTCTTGCTTTCACAAACACATCAATCATAAGGGAAATTGCTGACAAGACAAAAGCAAAGATGAGTTGCTTATTGGGAAAGAAAACAATAAAGCATTATTTCAATTCTTTTTTTTTTGAGAAAAATAAAAACAAAGCAGCAAGCTGACCCTTACAAGGAAAGCTCTCATCATCTATAAAAGGACATTGATAGAGAATAAAATTCATTTCAACACAAGTCACCTTGCAGGTTAGCAGAAGAGAGAAGTTCTCAGCTCAAAATCGCAGCAAAGGAAGTTCTCAATTCAAAATCGCAGAAGGAAGGGATAAACAAAGAGCTTTTCAAGATCAAATTCATTAAAAACTTGCAGAATATCAATTTCTAAACCTTCCTTCAAGCTTGTAATGCTTATAGTTAATTCTTCACATATTTTCCTCTGATTTTTCTTGAGTTTTCATAGACAAAGGGTAATTCTTAAGTTTTTGAAAAACAAATTTTAGGAATGTTATCTGCAGATTTCACGGAATTTCTAGTCTTACCTCGTTTCTTTCTGATTTTTGAAGGTTTTAAAATGCTTAAAATTCATCAATAAAATCAGAATAGGAGTGTATTCTTCTTCCTTAAATGTTTTTACAGCCTTTAAATGTCACTAATTACAAGTTTTATACAAGTACTGTCTACACAAAGAAATAATGGAGTTGCAATCAGGAAAGAACAAGTTAAGGAGGTGCCTAAAGGGTTCTATCCTAAGTCCCAGATGTCATCTAAATGGAAGGTTGGAGACACCAATTTCGAACAGGTCAACATTGTTCAGTATAAGAAAAGATTGTCTGGCACATCTGGTAGAAGTGATGCAGATGGTTTGAACTTGGAACAATAGAAGGAGAATGTGAAAAAGTATATCTCGAAGAAATGAAAGATATCCAAGAAGGCCAGCTAGATAAGATGTTTTCCCTTATGATCTACATAAACAATTTTCATAGGCAAGAGAACAAGTGGGAAAGTACTTTCACCCAATACATTGAAATCTTGGATGTGATAGGAGTGCAATTAAATACCTTACCTAGCATAGAAATGGATGAGCTTAATTCACTCGTGGTCAGATTCAGTGCATTCCTGAATAAAGAGTAGAGCAAAGGAATTGTATCTTGGAGTTTGGTTCTATGGAT
The DNA here is from genome assembly GCA_027943335.1 of Chamaecyparis obtusa. NCBI lineage: Eukaryota > Viridiplantae > Streptophyta > Pinopsida > Cupressales > Cupressaceae > Chamaecyparis > Chamaecyparis obtusa. The sequence continues at coordinate 97,733 of BSBK01004199.1, read as the reverse complement.
TATCTCGCTAAGTGTTAGACTTATATGTATTCCAAATGGCTCTTCCTCCTTGTGTCACATGTCAGCAATAAAGCAACCAATCATTCAATAGTTAGTTGTGTTTTTGTAATAAACCCTAATCACGGTTTTATCTTGCAATCTTGTTCGTTGACCTTGGATCAATCTAGACCATTGGTTTGTTTTTGGGTGCCTATATAAACCCTTCTCATTCATTTGTTACAAGAGATTCATAAGATAAGAAAATTGGTAGATAGTTGGCTCTAGCTCTTTAGAATAGAAGTAGAGTAGGGGAAAGAGAAGACATTGTTGTAAGACTTGGGAAAATAAAAAACTGATTTCATTGAAGATATGGTGGATTCATGTTTATTTCAACTTATTGCATGGTGTTCTTCCAATTTCTCAATTGTTAGATAAAGTGTTTTGATTTCAATGGAGAAATGTAATGATGTTTGATGAATTTCCACGGCTCATAATGTTTACATCTTGTTGTTATAAGATGCAATGTAAAGTTATCCTGGGCCCCTATTATATGGATGCTTACGATCATTAAATGCGCATGTTCGTTAAGATGTTCATTATGAAATGAAAATTCTTTGCATAACCCTTAGAAGATTGTACCAGTTCTTGCGGAGTTGCAATTGATCTTGGCGAAGCAGAACTTGGTTATTTTGGAATTTGTCTACTAAAACATTATCCATTGATATCATTGTCCTTAGGAATATATTTAGATCCTTCTAACCCTTTCCCTTTTAATTTTAGTTTATTTCGGTTGTGTCCATTCGAAGAAGCATCACGAGATTGCAATATTTGATGAAGTCCCAACCAACATTGCAAAAAAAGTGAAGAATAATCCAAACGTAAGTCCCTTTGTGTTACCAGCATATCACAATAACCATTGAGCGTATCCACAGTCAAGACCTAACATAAAAGAACCTTGGAGTCACTTGTATGATCTTTCATAACCTTAGCATACACAGGATTGTGCTCGAGAGAGGATAAGATACCTTGGTATTTTATTTTGTGTTGGTGTGGTCACAAAAAACCCATCAACAGCTCCCTAATTGGAACTGCACCACATTCCAAGTTTTGTCCATCAAGAAAATCGTTGGGATTTTCATCCCTTTGGTGAGAAATCTACCCACCAGCACAAATCTCCAAACAGAAAAAAACATGTATATCAACCATAAATCCTTTTGCCTCCTCAGCCTCCTTTTATAACTAATATTTTGCTCATAAAGTGACTAAAAAATATTTTATTTTATTTCGCTTTGGGCACCAAGCAATTAGAATATTCAACTGTTTATTATAATTAGTTAAATATTGTCGGTAGTGGCATGGTGTGATGGTTAAGTTGTGTTGTTCTTGACATCAAGGTTCAAACCCCACTGGGGTGGTATTGTTGTACATTTGAATGGGAATAATGTCCCTCATTTGTGACCTCAATGGTTCATAGGTCTTGGGTCAAAAAATAATTTATACAACTTAATTTAATTGATTAAATTATTTTATCTCTAGAAGCCTAGGATGAAATCAGGAACAATACATCAATATTTTCTTCATCGTCTTGATAATGGATCACTAAATGTGATCCAAAACATTAATGCAAAACTATCTATGATGTTGGATCCACTACAATTCAAAATCAATATGTTGAAGGCTAGTGATTTGTGCATCACCTCCTAATTATCAATTGTGTTATCATTTGTGTGGAAATGTTTCAATAAATTGAAAACTAGCAATCATGATTTTACTAAAACTCTGATAAAGTTAAAAGCCAAAAGGGACCTGATTAAGAGAGGCTTATGGTGGGGATTGAGAAAAAAGCTACAAGAGCATCACTAAGTTCATCACTTATGATCACTTCATTTCAGATATGTGCATTTTGGTACTTCCCATTCAAGGGAATCATAGAGTGTTCTCAAATCCATCAAGGAGGCCATCGTTGGCATTCTACTCTTTAATCTATTGGTGGATGATCTTGTGTTTGTGCTAGACTCAATGGTGACTTCAAAGAAAAGTTGATACCATAGAGAAAATTTGTAGTGTTGTCTTCAGATATTGCAGAGATTGTGTTGCAGATTTAGATATCAGATTTATGTGTTGCACCCTAAGTTGCCAATTTGGATTCATGTTCAAAGAACCGGTTTGCCAGTATGGAAAAATTTTGACATGGGGTTTGGGTTCGTTAGTACAAAAACATGTAAAAATTATAGATGGATAGATAGAAATTTATTTATTTATGCATCCTATAAGCATGAATTAAGATTAGAATGTCACATAACATCATATAAACAACAAAAACACCATAAACTTGACATCATGATCATACCATCATAGCATCATATTTTTCAAGTTCAACATCAAAATATCAAAATGATAATATCAAGCTCAAATATCATTGTTTCAACTTGCAACAATTGGAACTTTATGCTAAGTTTCAATCATCTAAGATTCTAATGGATTCTTCTTCTTCTTCCTCTTCAATGGCATTAGTTGATTCACAAATAGTGCCAAGGCCAATGGGGTCAGCTGCACCAATAACATTATTGCTGTCCAAATCCTCCAATGCAACAACTACAAGCTGAGAAGTGGAAGCATCCAAGTTTGTATGCTCTGCATCTATATCCCACATCTTCGATTCCCCTTCTTTGTATCCATTCTACTTGTGTGAAAGGAGACGCAAGTTGGAATGCACATACACTAGGGCCCGTTTGGGTGCTGGAATTAGACTGGATATTCCGGAATTAGATTTCCAGATAATGTCAATTCCATGTTTGTGTCCATCCAAAAAATTGGAATTGGAATTTCGAAATTCCAATTTTGCCCCCAAAATGGGCATTTCATCTTCCACTCAAATAGGTGGAATTGGAATTTCCAATTCCAATTCCAATTTTTATAAAACCAAATTTAATATTTTGTGGGATCCGTGACTATAAGGATGTATATTATATTGCTATAAGGATGTATATATACACATGTGTGTATATACATATATGTATAATACACATGTGTGTATATACATATATGTATATATACACATGTGTGTATATACATATATGTATATATACACACACGTGTGTATATGTGTGTATATACACAAATGTGTGTATATATATATACACACACGTGTATTTGTGTATATATACACACGTGTGTGTGTATACATGTATGTGTATATATATATGTGTGTGTGTGTATATATATACACACATGTGTGTGTATATACACGTGTGTGTATACACACGTGTATGTGTATATGTGTGCATGTGTGTATACACACATGTACACATGTGTGTATATATACACGTGTGCATGTGTAAATTGTGTATACATGTATGTATATACACACATATACACACACATGTGTGTATATATACACATGTGTGCATGTATACACATATACACACGTGTGTGTATATATACATGTGTATATATACACACATGTATGTGTGTATATATACAGACATATACACACCATATTTAATGAAATTAAAATAAAGAATTAAAATTCCTTATGCATCTTCTTAGTCATCTTCCAGGTGAACCAAACAGGTCAGCCCATATTCCGGAAATCATTTTCAGGATTTGTATCTTCCAGAATTGCAACATCTTCCAGAATTGACTGGAATTGGCATTTGGTATTCCTGCACCCAAACGGGCCCTAAGTTCTCAGCTTTTTCTAATTGCAACCTATTGCGCTTTATTGAGTGGATGAAAGAATATGTGCTTTGTTAGTAAATATAGCTTCGATCAGATAAAAGAATAATTATGATATATATATATATATATATATATATATTAATAATATGTAAATAATAATAATTATTTATTATTATTATTAAATTATATACATATATATTAAAATATATTATCATTATTATTATGACTATATATATTAGTAGTTATGATCAAATTAATATAATACCGATTCATCAAATGAATCGACCATGCACTATCGGGTGAGTATTACTATTGGCAATATTGATTATTGTTAAAGTCGATGGTATGAACAGTCAACGGTATTATTGTTAATACTGATTGACGTCGACAATATTATTGTTATCATCCTTGTGTTATATATTGGGTCGCGACTGTTGGTAAGAACGGTCAAGCCTATGATAGGCGTGACTCCTTGGGGAGTCCCGTCTATCATAGACGTGGCCCTTCCTTCTTTGCACCTAGCAATATTTATAGTGGTCAGTTTGTTTCATAACCACACCGAAATCAATTAGTGTGAAGTGTATGAAACAGTGATCACCTTTAGAGGATAATCACATCAGAATTTATATTCATACTTAGAGTTCTTCTGAAATAATAACAGTAATATTAAAGGATAATTATTATATATATATATATAATCAGTATTTTATATATATATATATATATATAATCAGTATTTTATATATATATATATATATATATATATATATATATATATATATATAATCAGTATTTTATATATATATAAAAGTTGAATTGAAATTTGAATAATAAGTTTGTTTTGATTAACATGGTATCAGAGCTCTAGTAAAGGAAGATCCAAGAAGCTCTCAAACTTGAGAAATTCAATATCGATTATTAAATTATCACATATCATATTTCTATGGCAAGTGCCATCAGATTCGAGGGTAGACTTGAAGGAGGAAACAACTTCTCGTCATGGAAATTCCGAATTAGAATGATTCTATGTAATGACCCTTACCAATAGGCCACTAAAAACCACTAATACTAAACTGAGAAAATTCGTCAAACAGTTGACATGCACTGAATTATTTGTTTGCAATAATGTGTTTCAAGGTTGTAATTGTTTTGAGCATCAAGTACAATTGAGATAATAATACCAATATTGAAATGAACATTAACAGCACTAATAATAACATTCAGAGATTCCAATCACTTGGCACCTTACAATGACTATATCAACAAAGAGAAACTCTGCTATTAATGCAATGATCAATTTTCCCAAGACTGATTACTATGACTGAATTCTGAGAGTATAATGGGCTGTGACAACTATGTCAAATTCAGATTTCAACAATGAACTATGGTAATGACCAAACCATAGAATGCACTTCACTAAATCAATCCAATTACAATGAAAAATAACAGTGACTGTTCAAAGGAATTCTGGACTGCTACATAGTGACTGTACTTATGCAGATTTTTACCATTTTGGTACCCAAAACATCAATATCAAACAATGTATAAAAACTTGGAAATGCTGCACCAAATGTTGATCAAATCGATGATGAAGTATGCTGATGTAGACACCTCCAATTGCACCCGAACTGATCCCAATTTACAGCTGATTGTAGATGGCTGCAATTTTGTTTTTTTTTTTGCTTTGCTTTTTCGGGTCTGCTTTTTCGGATTTGCTTTTTCAGACTGCTTTTTCGGATCTGCTTTTTCGGACTGCTTTTTCAGATCCGCTTTTTCGTTTTGCTTTTTGGGATCCGCTTTTTCATTTTGCTTTTTCGGATTGCTTTTTCGGACCTGCTTTTTCTTCCTCTTGCAACCAAAACTCAAACCCTCAGGTAAATTTGAGGATTCCAAATAAGCTCAACATGAAATGGCTGAATACCACTTCCAATGTGCAACCCTTCAGAAGATATCTCACTTCCTCAGTTATGCAAATCCAAGGGAGTTTTCGTTCCCAAAGATCTAATGAAAATTTGTAGACCAAATGACTACAAATTGCTCCAATATGGAAAAGTAGAAGAATCCTCAAATCAGCTTGTACAAATGAATGCCCAAGCCCCCTATTTATTCACTTTTTGAGAAGTTACTAAGAACTTCTAGAAGCATCCATTATAAAATCCCATTATAATGCACTTTTATAATAATATAACTTTATAAAATAAAAAGTGCAACTCAACTTAAAATTATAACATGTGGGGCCCGCATAACTCATAATAATAAAAATAAGCTCTAAATCACTTCTCCAAGAGCAAATACGACCACTGATCTACAAAATGACTCTCTCCACATCGCCACCAGTCTACGAGAGCCTGTGATAGACTGATCCGGCACGCTAAACGATGTCAGCTAGAATGGGGACATGACATTCTAAAAGAAAATAAATTGAATCTTTCATAAAGGAGGAGAAAGAAGAACCACAAAATGATCCCGAAAAATCTCTCTGGATTGAAGGAAATGAAAAGGCTATGAAGATCATTGTTGATGGTGTTAGAGACCATATAGTGCCAATTCTAATGAAATATGAGACTGCCTATCACATGTTCAAATCACTCGAAAGCACATATGAAATAAACAATGCTAGCAGAACCCTTGCCCTAAAAAGAGAAATTAATCATATAAGTATGAATAAAGGAGAATCTATCAATGCATACTTTATGAGAATTTCTGCTCTGAGGGATGAATTGACAACACTTGGATATGAAATTCAAAGCAAAGAACTGACTCTCATTGCACTAGATGGCCTACCAAATACTTGGGAAACCTTTGTTCAAGGCATTAGTGCAAGATCTAAATATCCCAACTTCGATCGACTAAGGTTTGACTATCTTTAGGAAGAGTCAAGACAAAACAAGAAAGGGATCAAAGAAAAGAACATAGATGAGAATCTACATGTGTTAAATGTAAACTCTCACAAGAGAGGAAAAAAGAAACACTTTAAGAAAAGGAAGGACCATCAGAAGGGTTCATCCAAGAGAGATGTTTCTCACGTTCAACGCTTTAGATATGATCAATATGGGCATTATGCAGCTAGATGTCCAGATATAATCAAACAACAAGCTACATTTGCCAAAGTAAAAGGAAATAAAAGGGACCATAATTCAAAGAAACACGCATTCTACTCTGCTCTCTCCAATCAAGTATCTAACAAATCTAATACTTGGATTATAGACAATAGATCGTCAAGACACATCACTGGATACAAAGAACTATTGGACTCTATGATAGAAGAAATTGATGAAGAAGTAACCATCAGAGATGACTCGGCACATCTAGTAAAAGGTGTCGGGACCTACACAATTAAGTTGAAGTAGGGAATGTCTATCCAACTCACCGGAGCTCTTTTAGTTCCGGACATCAAGAGGAACCTAGTCTCCATATCCGCACTAGAGGATAATGGATATAGAGTAACCTTCATGGATAGCAAAGTGTTGGCATGGCCTAAGAATTCTTCTATCAAGAAGGCTACAACCCTAGGGCACATAAATGGTTACTTGTATAAGGTATCTACTGAACCTAATCTTGCTCTAATTCATGAAATTGCAGACTCTAATGAGATATGGCATAGAAGATTAGGACATATAAACTTTCGTGCCTTATCCTCCATGGAAAAATCAGTCACTGGTTTACCTAAGTTAAAACAATATCACTCAGGTACATGTAACGGATGTGCCCTAGGCAAAAATACCAAGGGTTCTTTCAAAGTAGTTCTAGTAAAACGAGTAATGTTTTAGAACTAGTTCACTCTGACCTATGCGGACCTATGTCTACACCTTCTATAGGAGGGTTCCTATACTATGTGATATTTGTTGATGACTTCTCCCGAAAAACCTAGATCTACTTTCTCAAATGTAAAGAATCAGAAGAGATCCTCAGGAGATTCAAGGAATGCAAATCCCTTTCTGAAAACTCCTCTGGAAAGAAAATAAAAACCCTAAGAACTGATAATCAAAGGGAATACACTTATGACATATTTAGAGAATTTTGCAAAGAAGCGGAGATTAAGAGGGAGTTCACTATTCCTTACAATCCTCAACAAAATGGGGTTGCCGAAAGGAAAAATAGAACCATTGTAGAAGCAACTAAAGCCATGCTCCTTGATCAAAATTTGGAAACCTATCTTTGGGCAAAAGCCTCCAACAATGTTGTATACATACAAAATAGATGTCCTCACTCTCGTATTGAAGATAAAACTCCTGAAGAAGTTTTCACAGGTGTAAAACCAGATATTACTCACTTAAAGATATTTGGATGCCCAGTCTATTTCCATGTACCTAAACAGAAAAGAACAAAACTAGAACCTTCTGGAAGAAAAGGAATCTTTGTTGGTTATACTGAAACTTCTAAAGGCTATAGAGTATTTATACCTGGACATAGAAATATTGAACTCAATAGAGATGTAATATTTGAGGAGGATTTAGCTTTTAAAAGAGCTAGAAACTCCTTTGAGTCTGAAAGTATCACTCCACCTTCAAACCTAGAAGAAGATTATGCTCCTGAGTTTCAGAGGGAGTATTCTAAAGAGGAGGAAGATGAAGTACAAAACTTACCACAAGAGAATCATAAGAAAAGACTACTTTGGGCCACCAAAATAGTGGAAGAATCAAAGAACTTTGCAGCTCCTTCAGGGACTTTTAGAGAAAGTAAAATACCTCGAAGATTTTCCAGCTATGTGGCCTTAATGAATGATCTTTCCAAGTCTAAACCCTCTACTGCATCAGAAGCTCTCCAACAAGTATGGAAGGATGCCATGACAGAGGAATACCAGTCCATCTTAAAATATGATGTTGGGGAAATAGTTCCAAGGCCAAAAGAAAAATCCATTGTGTCATCCAAGTGGCTATTCAAAATCAAGTATGTTGCAGATGGCAGTATAGAGAAAAATAAAGTCAAATTTGTTGCCCAAGGTTTCTCACAAAAGGAAGGAATTGATTATGAGGAAACATTTGCACCTGTTGCTAGATATACCTCAGTCAGAGCAATTCTAGCCATTGCAACAGCCAAAGGATGGAAAGTTCATCAGATGGATGTAAAGACTGCCTTCCTAAATGGGAAGATAGAAGAAGTCTACCTAGACCAACCAGAAGGATTTGAGATTTACACTGCAGAATCTCATGTGTGTAAATTAAAGAAAGCCCTCTACGGACTTAAACAGGCCCCAAGGGCATGGTATGAGAGAATCGATAAATATCTCATGGAATTGGGATTTTCTTAGAATGATGCAGATCCAAATCTATACTTCAAGCAAATTAAAGGTGATATGTTAATATTGATCTTGTATGTTGATGATTTGTTAATTACAGGAGAAGATCATCTTATTGATCAATGTAAAAAGGACCTTGCTAAAGAGTTTGAAATGAAGGATTTAGGCCTTCTACATTACTTCCTTGGATTGGAAGTCTGGCAAAACTCAGTCAGCATTGTGCTAAATCAAGGAAGGTACACCTTCGACATATTGAAGAGATGTGGTATGATGAATTGCAGACCCATGTCTTCTCCAATGGAAACAAACCATCATAAACTAAAGGAGGCAGCAGCAGATTCTCCATTTGCAGATCCTACCCTCTACAAGCAGATAATTGGATCGTTGATGTACCTAGTTAATACCAGACCGGATATCTGTTATGCAGTAAATGCTTTGAGTCAATTCATGTGCGGGCCTAAGGAGATACATCTTATGGCTGTGAAAAATATTATGAGATACCTTCAAGGTACTCTAAATTATGGACTCAAATATGAGAAAGTAAACTTGAATCTACATGGATTCACAAACTCTGATTGGGCCAGAAGTGTAACTGATAGAAGAAGCACCTCAGGTTGTTGCTTCAGTTTGGGATCCACCATGATATCTTGGATGTGCAGAAAACAATCTTCAGTGGCTCAGAGTTCTACAGAGGCCGAATACGTTGTAGCCTCTATGGCAGCAAGAGAAGCAGTATGGCTCAGGAAACTGATTGTGGGATTATTCGGTGAGCCTCTGTAACCTACAGTTATCCATTGTGATAATCAAAGTTGCATTAAACTTTCTGTAAATCCAGTATTTCACGATAGATCTAAGCATATAGAGATTCCTTATCAATATGTGAGAGACATGGTTGATAGGAATGTGATTCATGTTAAGATATAGCTACGATCAGATATGGCAATATATATATACATTAAGATTATTTGATATTTGTACATGTTACAATGTAGTTAATATTAACAATCAGTTATGAAAGGTCATGACCCTACGTAGCATAAGGCACGTATGGTCATGGCTCTTCAAGACGTGACTTTTCAAAGGATATAATTGCATATCGATGGCTAGTGAAAAGATCAATCACAATGGTAATCTATTTCACACAACACTTATATATATTCTCTATAGGACGATTTTGATTTCACAACATGGTATCAGAGCCTAACCTATAAGAGAATAAATAAATAAAAAGGGGCGGTGGAAATAAAAAATGCATTAAGATTTGCTGATTCGGAGGAGGATATAATAGGAGGTTGCTATCGAATAAGGGAACCAACAGATAACGAAAAGAATGGTAGCTGATCTTATACAATGACCCCGTATATACTCCGTCATAAGTTCAGCGGCTAAGGAGACTATCTCATGTAATACCAAAGCAATATCAAATTAAAGAGTTTTCCATACACGGTAGAAGTATGAACGAACAGATACATAAATGAGAGCCGATAATTAACAACAATTATTTATAAAGTCGAAGGATGCAATTGACATAGCCCAAGGCATCGAAAGATAGAAATCATCTAGTCAACAACTAAGCAATATCACGATGGGGAGAGGAGATAGGGATTTGGCTCGCCGACTAAGATTAAACCCGGAGCATCGTATAGACATAGAATAATATCTAGTTGTCAACGTATTATATGGAGGAAGAGCAACTAACAGACAGCTAGGGAGGAACACTAGACAAACAATGATAAATACTTCACGTCCAACATTAATGGATGTCATGGTGAGAAATTTCACATTGAATTGGAGAGGAACACATAGAAATTACTTCCAAACATACACTAAGGAAAAGCAATTTATTGCACGAAGTCAAACACACACGTAAATTCCATTGGGTATCACTGGGTTTCAACTCTACAACTACAACCCGTGATACCACATCAACATATCAGAAGAAACGCACGGCTAGCATGAGGGATTAATATACAGTACTCTGTAATCCTAATAGAAGGGGAAAAGATAGTTAACGCATATATCACAACAGATTTGATAAATATTGATCATCATCATTATCGAGTGCAGTTGAAATAGCAGGTCGGCAACCTAAAGACTATGAAATGTTTATAAAGGAGGACGACAATTACAGTTGAATAAGTAATATGGAGGCATTGGGGTCCAATTGGATCATATGCACAAGAGCATTATACAGCAATACAGAAAATTGCTGGAAGGAAAGCATCAGTGGTAGGTGAGGGGCACATCCACATTGCAATAATAGAGCTTATACAAATTGAAATTAAATGACAAGCTTATGGGCGCATCCACTAGCAGTGAGAAAGCTTATGGACACTTCCACTTGAACAAATCATTGTAGTTACTCTCGAATGCTAAAGTTGTTGCTCAATCCAAAAGTTTGTTCGACACAGTTTGTTCAACCTCCACAATATTGCACTCCATGCAGTTTGTGGAGACAGAAAATATGGGAACCAAACGGAGATTACAGTGCCATAAGAATACAATCAGCGATAAGACAGATACTCTTAGAAACACATTATAGTAGCCATAGTGATATCATCAAGTGACAGAGGCGGCTACACTTCAATTCATGTTACAAGGAGATTAGAGCCATCAAAGTCTATTGGGAAAGCCCACTCTGGCCAGAGCTAGCAACTGATGATTCTTGAACAATAAATAGGAAACAAAAAAATTTAATTAGTATCTGAGATGCACTCTGTTTTGTCCCTCATGCTAATCTGACACATTAATACCAAATTATCACTACGGTTTCTAAATATCACTACGGCTTCCAAGGAGAAAAGATATTCAATTCTCATCTTTGCACATTAAAGCCTTTTACGGTACACAACGAAGGATTGGAGACATATGGAAGTCGACAGTTGAATTTGACTAACGTAATGGGAGATGAGTCAAACACACACATATAGGAATCAAATGCTATAACGATCATTATGATAGAACCGTGTCCTCATGTAAATCAAAACCTACTTGGAGAATCCGACATGGATGAGGGAAGAATCGAACATGGATTAAGATGAGTCTTCGATCTCAGAAATAAGAGATCTCGGAACGACTTATAAAGAAGAAACTAATAATGATCCATCGGATGACAAAAGATACAAATCTATAAGATCCTCTTAGTTGGGAACATAACATAGTTGAACCAGCCATAATTCCTATTACATCTGGCTCTCCTACAATCAGATCTCATGTTGCAAAGTGAATATAATCTTTGTCAAAGATTAGTAAATTGCAGCACTATCAAATACAAGTCGGCAATACATGAACACATGACAATTTCTGGAAGTATATTGATAATATTGCTTCACTTGGAGTAGGCTATACACAAGGCAAAGGAAGATTCAAGTGTATATATATGCAAGACATCTAGCAAGATTAGAACATATAGTGGAAGAAAGGCAAGGCTTTTGGAATTCCTTGTGTAACAACTCCCAAAATTCATAACCCATAATGGAGCCATCATTACTACAACAAATTGAGGACATAATTGTTACCCTGACTGGTGTGTAAGGCCTAAAAGAAGGTCACAAAGTTTCTATTATTTCTTGAGCATCCATGAATATCAATAAAGAGGAGTCTTTAAAAGACCAGGAATTCACAAAACCATCATTAGCCAAATTTAATTATTAATTGCAACTGCTAGAGTTAGTGTATTGGGAGCGGGTTTCCTATATGGAGCATTGAATCGTGGTAGATGTGCTATTCCTATAGCTGTCTGTGGTTTCTTATTCCTCCAAAATACAAAGGAAGGTCAAGAAGTTGGCGAAATTTAGCTTCTAAAGAAACAGATGATTCAGTCAACTTAGACAAACTCGATCATATTGATTGAGAGGGAGCTCACTATTGAAGGTAAAATAATTCTGAGATTATAGTAGTGGGAACTCATGGATAGAATCGCCGATGAGATGCACGCGGATAGAATCCGTGATTAAAGGCATTCCATACATCATGAGACTACAGCTCATTGAGATAAACATCATACTAGAGGTCTTTATTATCTTCTCTCAAGTCCAAGAGGGAGTGTTAATGGTGTGGCCTTGGAAAAGATCAAAATGCATCTTATGCTAGCCGATGTAACCTTATGACTATTCAGATTATTCGTATTGGTTCTCTCAGGAAGGAAGGTATGAAGTGACATCCTGTAGTGACACTGAGTTGAGTATATAAACAGGCTATGCCTTCGTGACAGAGGGAGAAGCTAAAGGATCTACATCAATGGACATTCAAGGGTCTTGATTCAGAGGGAGTAGACCATGTTTTTGTTGGTTCTCTAGTAATCAAGAAATTGTAGCAGAGAATTATGATTATTACCATGTGAGAAGGCTATATGTCAAAGGGAGAAACTAGAAGATCAAATTAAGTTGGCACCCCAGGATCTTGGTCATACAAATTCAGAGGGAGTGTACCATGTCAAGATGGTGTATACTTTGTAAGCTCAGAATTCACCAAGACTATGAGACAGTACAAATACAATTCAGTGGAGAACAAATGGCTGATATTCTTACCAAACCCCTTGCTAGAAAGGAGATTGTGTACTTTCAGATAACCTTGGTATGTTGAGGAGTAAAGCCTTAGCTGAAAAGAAGGTTTCAACTTGAGTGATCCATCATTTTATATCTTAAAAGATTCTTGTCTTTGATAGACAAGTCTAAGGTGGAAGTCTTGGGTTCCACTCTCTGGGATGAGCCATGGTGGATCCACCCTCTAAGAAGAGTCAAGGTGGATGTCATATGTGTGACGTTATGGACCCATTCCTTTTGTGTTATATTATGAAAGGTGATGATCTTTCATATGTGTTGGGTTACTATTGCTAGGTGACGACTTAGACAATAGCTTAACCTAGTGTTAGGTATGACTATGTATTGTAGTCACTATTCTTAACACTAAATTTTTGGAGTTGTTAAATCCAATTCCGAATTGGTCGGAGATTATAACATGTGAATCAAGATTAGACTACATTAAGTTGTTGTCCCGGAATGTGCCAGATATCTTGATTATTATCACTAAATCTAGTTCCGAATTGGTCGGGGATTGTGATAACTCTTCTATCAGGATGAGTACATTATATTAATGTCCTGAGCTGTGTCGAATATCTTGATATGAAGCTATGTTTTAGTTATCACTAAAATCCAGTTCCGAATAAGTCAGGGATGATGATAACTGGTGCTTCAAGTTTTGATTTGGATTGTGCCAAATATCTTGACACTTATACTTATCACTAAATCCAGTTCCAAATTGAGTCGGGGATTGTGATAAATTTCTTCTATCAGGTTTAGTACATTAAACTTGTATTCCGGACCATGCCGGCAACCCTGATATCGAGTGATTAAGTGTTATTCTAAATCCAATTCTGAATTGAGTCAGGGATTTCTAGAACACTTACATCTTGTGATAATCAATCCTCTCTTGCTAAGAGGGAGTGTTAAGATATAGCTACGATCGGATATGGTAATATATATATATATAAATATAAATATATATATATATATATATATAAATCTTAATATATATATATATATATTAAGATCATTTGATATTTGTATATGTTACAATGTAGTTAATATTAACAATCAGTTATGAAAGGTCATCACCCTACGTAGCATAAGCCACGTATGGTCATGGCTCTTCAAGACATGACTGTTCAAAGGATATAATTGCATATCGATGGCTGGTGAAAAGATCAATCACAACACTTATATATATTCTCTATAGGACGATTTTGATTTCACAACAATTCAGTTGGAATATATCAGTATAGCAGATCAGACAGCAGACATACTCACCAAGCCTCTTTCCAGAATAAAAGTTGAACACTTTAGAAAAAGTCTTGGTATGATTGAATTGTAATTTGTATTGTAATTCTTACTGATATATATATAAATAAGATGTTTAATGCGTAAACTTCTTTTGTCATATGTGTTGATATATGACCTTATGGGCTCTACCCCCTGTGTTCATCTCTAAATGTTGACGATCATTTGGGAATGAACACTTGTATTTAGATGTTATAAGATGACGATCTTGTAATATTGATATCATGCTGACTTGATATCATTCATGGATGTGCCATGATCTATTATGGTGGACATTATGCGACGTAATGTCAGTGCACACACCATAGCTAGGATGTATAAGGAGAATATAATATTCTCAAGCATATCATCCTTTTAAGTGTCACGAATTATGTGATACTTATCATCACGTGTTATGTGATGTTTGTCTTCACGAGATATGTGAGACTTCTTATCACGAGTTATGTGATACTTATCATCACGTGTTATGTGATGTTTGTTTCACAAGATATGTGAGACTTCTTATCACGAGTTATGTGATACTTATCATCACGTGTTATGTGATCTTTGTCCTCACGAGATATGTGAGACTTCTTATCAGGAGAAATGTAATATATATATATGATCTTTATCTTCCCTAGCTAAGAGGGAGTGTTAATAAATATAGCTTCAATCAGATAAAAGAATAATTATGATATATATTATAATAATATGTAAATAATAATAATAATATTATTATTATTATATGCATATATATTAAAATACATTATCATTATTATTACGACTATATATATTAATAGTTATGATCAAATAAATATAATACCGATTCATCAAATGAATCGACCATGCACTATCGGGTGAGTATTACTATCGGCACTATTGATTATTGTTAAAGTCGATGGTATGAACAGTCAACATTATTATTGTTAATACCGATTGACGTCAACAATATTATTGTTATCATGCCTTGTGTTATATATTGGGTCGTGACTCCTTGGGGAGTCACGTCTATCATAGACGTGGCCCTTCCTTCTTTGCACCCGACGATATTTATAGTGATCGGTCTGTTTCATAACCACACCGAAATCAATTAGTGTGAAGTGTATGAAACAGCGATCACCTTCAAAGGATAATCACATCAGAATTTATATTCATACTTGGAGTTCTTCTGAAATAATAACAGTAATATTAAAGGATAATTATTATATATAATCAGTATTATATATATGTATATATTATATATAAAAGTTGAATTGAAATTTGAATAATAAGTTTGTTTTGATTTAACATGCTCCAATTTCTTTCTAATGCAAATGAACTAGAAACCTATGAAGACAAGAAAAGTTAACAATTAAAACCAAATTATTAAAGTTATAAAATTACTAGCAACCTATATAGACAAAATAAATTAAAATTATAAATAAAACTTACTTGTGATATAATTTTGATTGTGAGGAGCTGCAGCCTTTGGAATCGTTGGTCGTGGAGGTACCACCAACTATGAGCATCCTTCTTAAACAAATGACAAAGAGCGTCAATACTTAGACCTCTTGCATTCACAAACTCTATGAACTCATCTACAATCAAATATCACATATCATCATCAGGAGAGAGTCTAAGGAATATAATATTTTGGTGTCAATGCATAAGCAAAATGTAGAGGAGTGTTCATGTTTTTCCATCGCTAGACATGGTCTCCTCAAGGTCTTGCTCTTTTTCATTTATGATTTTCTTCCTCTTCTCAAGCATTGAGTCAATGTCATCATACACCTCTCCAATGCAAGGCCTATCCATTTCAGTGTAGCGAAGAAAACCCATAATGGGCTTGGTGAAGCAAAGGAGATAATCCACATGTTCCCACCATGAGTCATCCAATATCCTTTTCTTAATTTTCATTGTCCTCTCAATGCTGCTTTGCTTCCATATAGACCAATTTTTGTTGATCACCATATTGCAAAGTGCCACTTTCGCTTTCACAGGTTGTCTCAAGACGATCAAGTTTGATGCAAAACGGATCTCAGCAACCTATAATAGAAATTAAAGGAAAATCATAAAATTAAATTACTAAGTTCACTTACCTTCACTAGCTCCAAGTTTGAGAATAATCTGAAAATTTATTGACACATGTGCGAGTTTGTGATGAACATCTAGATGTCCTCGACCTCTGCATTTCATTGATCCACCCAATTTTATTCCCAATCTTTTGTAGCATAAGATTGAGTGAGTGAACCGCACAAGATGTCCAAAAGATATGCTAACATCGCTCTTCAACCAACAAACCAACATATAGGCAACAAATTGCACATCTTTTATTTGCCTCTCACAATCCACAGATTTCAAAAACATTGGCCCTTTAGGCGACACTATGACATTGATCAAGAGACGATTTCTTGAATCTTTCCACCCATTTGAAACAATGGATACCCCTGTCTCAATCCATGAATCCCTTATGGGCTTCAATGCATCCTCAACCCTCTTAACCTCTCTTTCCAACAAGTTGTTGTGTATCTTCTCATAGTTGGGGCCCTCATACCCTCTTAGAGCTTCATTGACGCTTTTCAACATCTTCTTCTAGTATGGGGAGCAAACAACACTGAAAGCCAACCCATTTGCATATATGCATCTTGCTAAATCAGAAATGTTCCGACTCTCATTTTGAAATGAAGTTTTTCATAGGTCCCTTTCTTTTGTGTAGAATGGGTGCTTGAGTTTCAATTTCAGGATTAGTTGCAGTAATATAAAAGGAATGGTCTTCTATCACAATATTTGAAGATGAGGGTTACATTCCCTTTCATTTTTTTTACTGGGGATATTTTGTGTAGGTGCTTCTCTCTCTTCTACTTCTTTGTGCTCCATGATATATTTTAATAATGTTTCATTTCGTATAGGAGCAATTTCTTGACTCCTCTTCCAAGGAATCCACACAAATGGCCTACCACCCAATGATATGAACTATTTCCTTCTACATCACAACATCAACATTTCCAATGGAATACCCCACCCCCTAGAAGGGGTTTTATAATATCAACATAGTTTCACAAAGGAGAATCAGAATATGGATCTACTCTTTGTCGTTCATTATTGCCTATGGAAGAAGAGGTAGATGCCATTGTAGTTCCTATGGCAAGAATTTTTATACACATTCAAAATAAAAAGAAGAGAATGGAAAAAAAATAGATAGATCATATGGACAATAAAAGAGAAATGAAAAAAAAATTAAAAACTTAAACAAAAACAAAATGAAAAGAAAAAAATTAACCTCTTTCACCCAATAGAAGCTTGCAAAGGAGTAGGAATGAAGCCCAAACACTTGATCAAGCTTCACAAATCAATCTTCCAACTGTAATACCCCAAAACTGGCATCTTGCGATCCTAACCAATTTTGGCGCATTTAGTCTCATTTCTACATCATCGAAGTCCTATTGTACTAGGCAATTCTGTCTCCTAATTGACTTTACTCGACGAAGTGTCAAATGCAGAAAACCTCAAATTTGCATTAATCACATGCTATATTTAATTCCTAAAATATCAACATTTATTAGCTAAATAAACCCTATGATCAATTAATTTAATTACAAAGTCCTAGCACTTTAATTAAATTAATTTCACCCCTTTTAGCTAAAACACATCAAGAGGAATTAAATAATGTTTAGTTATTTAAATGGATATCCTCATTCAAATTTAATTATTCAAATAAGTGGAAAAGCCACCTATGAGGCCATATTTCATTTATTTAATTAAATAATCTCTCCAAAATTGTTTCACCTCCCCCCAAGGAAACGAAGAGTCGACCGTTTCTTTGCAAGAAACTCTACAATCTCCACCCGAGCTCTTCTATAATAGAACCCTCTCATTCCTCATTTGAGGAATTTTTGAGCATCGAACTTCTGTCGAATTATTGTCTCTCTTGCATTCAAAGCTACTTTTACATTCCATAATTAGAGTAATTTCATTTTATTAGTATAATGATGCATTCTCATACTTTAACTTAGTTTGCTTACCATGCTCTTAGATTAAACTCATTTTCTTACAAGTTCTTAGATCAATTTGCACTATCATTCTTAGCTTAATTTCATTTACAATTGTCTCTTATGCATTAAATCCTCCATTTTAGAGCTTGGTCTATGGTTGTTGGACTCTCAATTTTGAGAGTGATTCAAAACCCAATCTAAATAGGAGGCAACGGGTCGATTCATGTATGCGTGCAAAGTGAATAATTCATATTCGTTTTCATAACTAGCTAATGAGCAATGACCATGTTGAAGTCTATGGTTGAATAAGAGGTCCACATTCAATTATAAACACCAACTCCCTCTTGCTCAACCAAACTTTTTCTTAACCACCTATTTGTTCCACCTCGAGAGTAAACAATCTATTTGCACACGAAATGGGACATAAAACCAAACATAAGTCATTTTATAAGCACTTTTTAGGGCTGTGGATGTCAAATTTTAATTAAATTTGCAAGAAATGTGTTTGGGGTCACTTTTTTGCCCGGGTTTGTGCATGGTCTGTCGAAATTCGGCCTAGTCTAGCCTAGGCTTGAACTAGGTCTGGTTGGATTTTATCGACCGCCATGGGCACAAACCCTATCTAGACCCAAAGATGGACCAGACCCAAACCTAGTTCAAACCAGACCAAGACCAAGGTCCTAGATAGGCGAACTAGACTTACTAGGTTGCACCTATTGCAGATTTTGATCATGAGTCAATGCTTGAGTTGTACCTAACAATGATATAGCAAATGGTGCTTAGATTATTGTTGGTGCAGAATTGATGTGTGCTTTTTGTTCCTGGTTGCATTATTTTCACTATGGAGTGCTTCTACCTACCTTGAGAAGTATTGTTGCAATAGATGTTGCTCCTTTAAGTTTGGTTAAAATGTCAACGTGTGGATGACACATAGTTTAAATTGATTTTATAGATGATGGTTACTTAATTTGACCAAGTGTTATTAGCTAGAGACTACTCATAATTACCACTTGTTGATTGGTGACACTTTTGAGGCAATATTTAGATTGGCCCTTTATGAAAATGATGTAAATGCCACATTAAGGATGGTCCTTTTAACAAAAATTTTGCTTGCAATTATCCCAAAGATGATGAGAGCTAATGACTACTAGCTACAAGTGGCCACCATTGATAGGTGATATCAATTGCTGGTTCTACAAAGTGATAGTGGCTGGTAGATGGATGAGAGGATACCTTTGTGATTGGTTTCTTCAAGGGTAGGAAAAATCAGTTATCTTGATGATGAGACACCATTTGGATCTCTTGCTTCTGGAAATTGGATTTTGAAGCTTTTGGACGGTGGTTCTAGTTTTCTAACTTGAGATGATCAATGATATTACTTGACACATCGAGAGTTTTCAGGCGAGCGCATAATGAGAGTGACTCGCCAACAATCAGCCTTTCAGTTTGATAATTTTTTATCAGAGATTCATTGCACTAATAATTCAAAGGGTAGATTCACTATTTTTGGAGATGGCTCTATATAACAATGAAAGGTCATCATACTTGGAGACCAAAAATATCTAAAATTGTGTCACCCATATTTATGATTGCATCATATTGAGGAATGCAATCATTTAAGTGGTTGATAGATGGCCATGCAAGGAGTTGAATCGACATATTTTGAGGATTGAAATGTTTTTCTCCAAAATTGTAGTTTTTTCAATGTCAACATGTACCTTTATTGGTTAGGGAGCTCTCGATGATAGGATCCTGAACTGTCCACATATGTATTAATGTATAGTTATGTGTGGCACCTTTTTTTTCTTTTGGGCTTACTCAGCCAATATGTACCAGAGTTATCCAAATTGCTTGCTCCCTTAAGCATATAGTGGTGAGATGGATACATTGTAGAGATTCATCATTTTGTAGCTTGATTTGAGACTTTGTATTACAAGAGAGATCGTTGCCATGTTCACATATCTCATAGTTAATCCTATGTCTACTTTTACTTCAGATTAAAGGGGTATTCATCGGATATACTCTCCTATATTACGTGTTGTATATTCCTGCCCTATGGTTTTATATGTTTCTTGATTATGCACTAACCACATCTAGCTTAAGGACAGTTGGGTGGCCACCTTGGCGATTGAGGGGTAGTTAAACCAGCTTGTATGTTATATAAGTACCTACTGTACGTTGTTTGAGATGTGAGAATGAATGATGAGATTATTGCAATAAATGTTTCTCCCTTCCTCATTTTTGTTTCTTCCTCTATTTGATCTTGTAAATATGTTTTCTACAGAGTCAAGGCCAAATAGATTGGTGACCAATGAAAAAATTTGGAGGAAGGATAAATGCAAAGAAGCATATTGATGCTGAGGTGTCCAAACATGTCAAGGCACTTGGTCTATGGGCTCCTAATCCCTACAAGGTTGTGTGACATCACTAGAGATCCATAGACATTTAGACCATCTCTTGTTAAAATTTCCTTGATCACCCTTGACCCCGATGTGATGTAAATCTTGTCCTTATAGAGAGTGAGGTCATCCATAACCCGATACCTCTCATTTGTATCTTCCCTTCTATTATATCACTTGAGAACAAGTCCTTAGCATATTTAGTGAGTATAGATGTTTTCCATTTTGTGGATATTGTTGTCATGGTACCAAGGTGGGGTCTTTCTGACAAGGCATTGACAACAATGTTGTTTTTGCCCTTCATGTATTTAATGTCAAAGTTGTATGCTTGCAACTTACCCATTTTTTTGGTCTGTCATTAAAGTCTTTTTGGCTTGGGAAGAATCTTAGACTATTGCAGTCGGTCTTTACTATGAATCTCCCGAAAATCAAGTATCCTCAAAACTTTGCAAGGGCATGCATAATTTCTTGCTTCTCCTTATCATAGACTAAATATGTTCTTTCTATGTCCTTGAGTTTCCTACTCTCAAAGGCTATGGGGTGTTTATTTTGCATTAATATTGCCCCAATGCCTTATACTAAAGCATCATAAATTATAATATAACTCAAAGGGTGAGGAGAAATTTGGTATTGCAAACATGGAGCAGGAACTCATCACTTCCTTAAGTTTTTCAAAGGTTGTTTGTGCTCCTTAATTCCAAGTAAATGCTCCCTTGTTAGTTATATCTGTGAGTGATGTGATTAACTTTGAGAACCCTTTTACAAGGTCCCAAGAATCCTCTAAGGTATGTTAGAGTTTTGGGTTTTGGCCAGCTTTGAATTGCCTCAATCTTTTCTTTGTCCACCCTTACTCCTTGAGCACTAATTTTGTGCCATAAGTACAAGATCTCCTCCATACCAAACTTGTAGTTAGATAATTTAGCATATAAGGAATTTTGCTCAAGTATCTCTAGTACTTCATCTACAGGTTTTAGGCATTCCAGGTTTTACTATAGATTAGGATGTCAACAAAGAAAACCAATAAGAACTTCCTTGGTTGCCTTTTGAAGATATGGCTCAAGCAAGAGTAGAAAGTGGTCAGCGCGTTAATTAGGCCAAATGGTAGGACAAGAAATTCAAAATGACCATAGTGGCATCTAAAGTTTGTCTTCGGTATGTCCTCCTCCCTTAGTCTGATTTGGTGATAACCCGTTCTTTGGTCAATTTTAGAAAAGTAGACTGCTCCATGGAGTTCATCGATAAGCTCAGCAACTTGAGGAACGGGATACCTATTCTTTCTTTTTTTATTTAATGCTCTATAATTGATGCACATCTTTATTGTGTCATCTTTCTTCCTTGAAAGGACAATGGATGAGGCAAAGGGACAGGAACTAGGTTGGATATGCCTCATTGTCTTGTAATTCCTTTATGGTCTTCTCAATGTGACAGTAGGGAGTGGTGACTACCAGTTTTGATCCCTCTTCAAGTTTGATAGAATGTTCAAAACCTCTCTTTGGGGAAAATCTTGGAGGGATATCACTAAAATCTTCTTATATTTGTTCAATAGAGGTTGTCTATCAATGTAGATGGATTTTCCTTTGGTAGAGGACTTGTCTAGGACCAAGCATTGGGCAGCTCATTCTACTTGTCCACTATTAAGAGTCATTTCCATTCTTTCAGATGAGATTACCCTCGGGGACCCATCGGATAGCCCATGTAAGACTGCCTTCTTCTCTTTGTGCATAAAGCATATCTTCAATTTTGGGAGGTCAAAGATGAAATGACCCAAGGAATGTATCTATGGGGTACCCAAGATCACATTTATATCCCCCAGATTTACAATGTAAAATTTTCTTTTGGCTGGATGTTTTCCTAGGGTGATGTTTAGTTGAGGAATCTTCTTCTTACATGGGGCAGTAAATCCCTTAGCCAGGTTTATCTTGAAATCTTTAAGGTCTTCAATTTCCAATCTTAATTTTCCAACCAACCCTTCATCAATGAAATTGTAGGTTGCCCCACTATCTACAAGGGTTGTTACCTTTTTCCCCTTTATGACACCTTGGATCCTAAAAGGATGGTACTTGGATGCTTTTGAGATGCATGCCAAAGTTCTGCCTTCTCCGTCATTGTCATCGTACTTTGTTCTTATTCTTGGGTTTTATTGCATGCTTTTCTTTTGAATATTGCTTCTATTTTGTGTGCTTAACCTTTTTTTCCACATACATGCCCTGGTCTCCATCCTTCTCCACACTTGAAGCACAAGTTATCCCTCTTTTGGTCCTTTCACTTACATGTGTGTCCTAGTTTCCATATATCTTTGCACCTAGAGCATAACTTTTCCTCTTGGCTTCCATCTTGTCCACACTTGTGTCCTCGTTCTCATTTCTTTTAACAATCAAAGCATAAACCATTTCTCCTTAGTTCCTCTTAATCATTTTCAGCAATGAATGTCCTTTTGTTCCTGTCCTTCCCATGGAAGTGTTTATCCTTTGATGATATCCTCCTAGAGTGATTTTCTTCCTTTGTTTTCGAGGCATCAAGTAGAGTGGCTCTAAGGATTGTGTGTTCGAGTGTAGGAGGGTCCAAGGCACTTACTAGTCCTCGAATGGCACCCATCAGCCCTTCTATGAATATGTAAGTGAGTCTTTCCTTGGATAATCAGAGGAACATAACAGCTAAATTTTGAAATTTTGTGATATAGTCTTCAAGGGTTCCCCTTTCCCTTATTCTTGTTAGTTCCTCAAAATGTTTTTGGGGTGAGTTTGGTCAAATCTTTCAATGAATCTTCTCGTGAAAACATCATAGGTTTTTAATATTTATACTTGTGTGGTCTTGAGTAATTAGGTTGTGATGCCACCAATCATGTGTTGCCCCTTCTAGGTGTAATATGGCAAATGTAATGGCATCTTTTTCCATCAAGGGCAAAGAGTTAGGTATGTTTCTAGTTTTTGTAACCATGCATGAGCTGTAATATTTACTGACCCATCAAAGTTAGGGATGGATAATTTTCCCATTTCATTTTGTATACCTTGGTTAGGTTGGTTATTTTCCTTTCTATGAGCACTCCTCACCCCATCCTCACAATATGTTGTGAAGGGGATGATTCTTTTGATTGCGAGATCAAGCCCGACATATTCGATGGCAAGTTTCCACATACTTGGGTTGCTAATTTCTCCATTTTCCCTCGGTGAACTTTCCCCAACTAAGAAAGAGGGTCCATCTGTACTTGGCTTTGATCCCATCATAGTTTCATGATTTTGGAATGGCCCTAGGTGACTTCCCTCTCATTTCTTGGGTTAGGTCTAAGGCTGTTTATGGTAGAAGTGATGTTTTACAAGGCTTGGGCTGTTTATTTCAGAAAGGCACTAGAGTTTTGCTCCATCTATTGGTTTCTTGAGTTGTCTTGGCTTGTAATCCTCTTCTTTTCCCTTTCAAGAGCCTTTAAAGCTCTTTGACTAAGTTACAACAATGCTCTGATACCACATGTAATGTCCCCAAATTATGAATACCCAAATTTTTCTCTAGGTCACAATTTTTAGTTGAAACAAGTAGAGTTTAGAGATACCTTCCAGTTTGTTTGAGACCGTACAAACAAGTTAGGAATCATTTATAATCATAACTCATAAAATAGATCTCTTTAATTAGAAATAAGAATATATCAGAGATACAGATCTAATCACTAGATTGCTTAAATCAATTTAAGAAGACTCAACCATACAAGAGATGAGATAGGATGACTTGATAGGGTGCCCTAGAGACCCTCTACCCTAGGCCCAAGAGTGGATATACCATCCCTCTTGGCCTCATGTGCCCTGTGCCATTCATATGAGGTGGAGTATCTAGTGAGGTGTCCTATAATTGTTCCCCTCAATCTTGTCACTTCAATCCTTTCTCAAATGATTGAACATCCTCAATGCATTCACTTGCCATGATAGAAAGGATGAGGAGTATTCACAATAGGGTGCCAGAAAATCCATCCTTCTAAGCCCAAAGGCAGTACCCTTTGTACCTCTTTGGCCTCATGGGACTCCTGGGTCATATACCATGAGGTGGCATGCCTAGAAGATGACGCTATCACCATTCCTCTGCTTGTATTCCCTCATTTCCCCTACCATGGCTGATTACAGTAGTCAAAGTATATAAATATACATAACATCTTATACACATTTCCTATATTAAGCCTTTCCTAAATCAACAATATATTTATTATGCTAAACCAGATAATCATAAAATGCATATTAATTCAGAGGTATGCAGATATACACAGAATTAGCCTATTATGTGTGAATACCATCATTCACATACCACAATATATAACTTGCACTGTAGATCCACAATATATATTTTGCACTCTAAGTATATTTGCTTCTCTTATGATTTGATTTCCTTTTCTGATTCAATGCCTTCCACTAAATGAATTTCCACCATATATAGCCGTTGGAGAGTAAGACGATGAGTCACAATCCAAGAGGTGTATCTTCTCCATACTAACGGTTGCCTCCTCTTGATTAATAATGTGCCTCTTCATTAGTTTCGTGGCTATTGCTTTATGATTGCTGATTGGTTAAGGACTAAAGATCGCTGATAGATGAGGAAAGAATATTGTGGAAGATGAGTAACTGAATCGGGCTTTATGATTAATAAGACAATTTCCAGTAACATATATCTGATCTTATCCTCTCAGATCTGTCACTTATTTCAGAACCTCACTTCTTGCATCAGTGAGCTTGATCAGTATCACAGATTGTGAGAAATGATGGAGGCTTCATTCTGCAATTTACTCCAGTCGATTTCAGATTATTGATGTGGATGTGAAGGCATATTTTATTATAGCAGAAATTGTGAAGTCTTACTATTGTCACACGATTTCTGATCAGAATCTGGACAGGGCCATGACAAACCACAGTAAAAGTACAAGTGCCAAGTACATTTAAGTATTTGCCAAGTACATCTAAGTTGGCCTAATGGTGGAGAACTTGTAATCTTGAAAGAGAGCTCTCAAGTTCAAATTTTGTAGGGTGTGGGATATGTACGCCTCGTATTAGAAGCACAGTTAGGTGCTTCCTACAACTTGGAGTGCGAGGTAGTCTCATATACTATAAGCCATCTAAAAGTCTAAAAATCAATCAGCCGGTATAATGGATTATAAAAGGATCCATTCCATTTCCATTTCCATTTGATAATACTCAGTTACATCCATACATCAAAATATCGCTGATATATCGGCGATAAGCTGACTTATCGCGATAAGTATCAGCCGGCGATAATCTACGTAAAGATATCGCCGACCGATAACTTAAAACTTATCGCCAATAAGTTTCAACTTATCGCCAATATATCGGCACTTATCGGCGACAAGATAACTTGTCTCGCCTGCGCACGGTTATAACAGTGACGGCCCAACAAAGGGCCAAAATGGTTTTATTTATGCCAGTTGAGGTTTGGAGAGGTTAGAAGGGTTTTGAAGGAGAAAGGTCAACATTTGCGGCATTTTAGATCGATTTGAAGCAGATTCGAAGGGATTTTTCAAGCAAATTCAGATTCACAAGTAAGTTTTCAAAATTTTTTACCTTTTGTTTTAAAATCATTTTGTCTTGTATTAGTTGCATTCAAGTTTATACAGACTATATAATATCATTTCCAATCTACTCTAACTTGTTTTAGAACGTAATGAATAAGATCTAACACCATTTTTTAGCAATTTTCACAAATTTTTCATAGTTTTCTCAATAATTTCATATTTTCTTAGAAATTTCATAACTTCACATATTTTTTATTTTTTTCCTTCAAGTTTCAGCTATGTTTAAACTTATTTAAAGTTTTAAACTAACTTAGTTCGTTTCTAAATTTCTTTATTAAATTTATAAATTTGTGCACTCATTTTGTATGTGACGTGTAGTTTGATTCTTCATCAAAATGACAAATAGGGATACCTCTATAACTGGGTCAGCTGAAGGGTTTAGCAGTGCCCCAGTAGAAGCATGTCCATCGGGATATGTAAGAATGCGCCCTAAAGGGGCTAGAGACAAGGCATGGGCATATGCTTTTGAAGGACCCAAATATAATACTGTGATATGCATAAAATGTGAAAAACTAGTTAGTGGAGGCATATCTCGTTTGAAATACCACCTTGGAGGGATCACAAAGCATGACATAAGGGTTTGTGACAACACCACCCCAAAAATAATGAGAGAGATGAATGTCTTGCTCACCGCTGGAGAAGAGAAAAAGTTGCAAAGGGAAAGGGCAAAATTGGCCATGAGGGTAGCCATTTTTTAATCGCAAGGTATCTCACACTACCTCCTTTTTAAGAATCATTTATTATTTTATAATCACCTCAACAGTTTAGATTTTGCTAAAGCCTAAAAGTTTAAAACAATGATCATAATGAAATAATTTGGGTTGTGATTTGTGACCAGGTATCCCATCCACCCTTGAAGAAGATGAAGCAACACTTGAGGGCATAGTGGGCTCTCATCGTGGCCCACAGATCCACAAATCTACCATCTCCTTGCCTTCCACTTCTGTTGATTCTAGTAGACCACTACCACGCACATCTTCTATAGATAATTTTTTTGTGCACAGAAACACACCTTGAGCACAACCATCACTAGAGGGTAGTGGGTGGAACAGCGATGTGCATCGACAAGTTGACATTCAATGTGTTAATTTTTGGTATTTTAACAACATCCGCTTCAATGTTGCAGCAAGTCCCTATTGGCTGAATTTTGTGACAGGAATCACTATAGCGGGAAAGGGCTACAAGGCACCTACTCCTGCAGACTTGAGTGGGAGGTTAGTTCACTTGTTTTAATTTTTAAATGTTTTATGGTTTTACAATTTACTTATTTTTATTGAATGTAATTTTTTTTAAACAAAGTTGTGTACTTAATGTTATTTTTATTTTGTGCTTGTAGTTTGCTCAAAGATGTTTCTAGGGCCAATGATGTGATAGAAGACCAAAAATTACAATGGAAACAATTTGGCTGCTCTATACTTTCAGATGGATGGATAGATGGAAGAAACTGTACCATCATCAATTTTTTGGTTTCTTGCAAGGATCAAGGGGTCTTTTTAAAATCCTTGGATGCCTCAAACAAGATAAAGACAGCTGAAACTTTGGCTCTAATGTTAGACCAAGTTGTGATGGAGGTGGAGGTTGCTAATGTGGTGCAAATTATAACCGACAATGTAGCGGTCTATGTGGCAGCAGGCAGGATCCTCCAAGATAAGTATAGCACACGTTTTTGGTCTCCTTGTGCAACGCACGTCCTTGACATTCTTTTGGAGGACATAGGAAAATTGGATTGGGTGAAACCGATTGTAGAGGATGCAAGAAAGATAACAAAATATATCTACAATCACCCTTGGGTTCTCTGCTTGATGAGAGAATTCACCCGTGGGAAGGAGTTGGTTAAACCTGCGGCCACAAGGTTTGCAACGATTTTCTTAACGTTGCAAAGTGTTATTAGTTCTTTGACTTCTTTGAAACAAATGTTTGTGAGTCAACCATGGTTAGACTCAAGTTATTCAAAGAAGGTTGATGGACAAAGTATTGCATACATCGTCTTTGACAACCACTTTTTTGATGATGCTACAGAAATTGTGAAGGTATCTTGGAAACTTCAAAAGTTGAATATTAATTTTTTTATATTCAAGAATCAAGTCTTTCATTATTAATTTGTAACTCTAGTCTATGATAAATGATAATCTTTTTCTACTTTTCAATTGTAGGAGATGGAGCCCTTGGTTAGAGTTCTCCGCTTGGTAGATGGGGATCAAACCCCAATGGGGTATCTTTACGAGGCCATGGATAGGGACAAAGAGGCTATTAAAAATTACGACAAGGGGGACAGTCTAAAATTTGACCCCATATGGGCAATTATTGATAGGAGGTGGAACAATCAGCTCCACCAACTCATTCATGCAGCGGGGTACTTCCTCAACCCTTCTTTTCGCTTCTCTCCATCCTATAGGGATCCCGATGGAGAGATCATGGAGGGCTTCACTAAATGCATGCAAAGGATGGTACCTGAGGTTGAGGTGAGAGACCTCATTGTGACCGAGATGGAAGTGTATTAGAATGCAACGGGCAAGCTATTCTCCTCAAACTTGGCAAGAAGAGGAAGAAACACTCAAACCCCAGGGACAATATTTGGATTTTTGGTGTCTTTCACATGCATGATAAGTAGATAAAAACTAAGTTACTAAAATATGTTTTCACCTTGTTTTCTAACTCTTTAATATTTATCTTGCAGATCCTTGGTGGCGAAATTGGGGTGGGAATGTCCCAAATCTGCAATAATTTGTCTTGCGCATCTTATGTCAACCATGTAGCTCATCTAGTTGTGAGCGAAATTGGAGCTTATTTGAGGCCATGCACACGAAGAAGAGGAACAAGTTAGCACAGAAACACCTCAATGACCTTGTTTATGTGCAATATAACCTTAAGTTGCGCATAAGAAAGGTAGGGTTACCACCAGCCGGTCCATTTGATTTGGATGACATAGATCCGTATTGTGATTGGACATCATAGAAGCAGCCTCCATTGTTCACAGACGATGACATCTATGATTTGGAGAGGCAGGCTATGGAGGAGGATGGATTCATAGCAGGATTGGATGACATTCAGGAGGTTGATCATGAGAGCACTAAGAGTGAGGAGGATACAGATGATGAGGATTCATTGCCAGTGACAGCACCATCTACATCTAGAGTGGAGGTCTCGTCACAACCAGTTGTGCAAAGGGAGGTGACACAGCCACAGCAGACTACTAGGGCTAGACCCCCTCCCACTCCCATAGTTTTTACTAGAGCTACTGAGAAGGGGAAGAGGAAGATGTAGACTAGTTTGATATTGTACTTGACATTTGTATTTGCCTATAGTTTTACAAAGACAATTTGCTATTTTTAGTTTTCTTCAAAGTTCAGACTATCAAACTATGGCTACCAGCCATCAGCATTCCACATGAGGATGCAATTTTGTTACATATTTGCATTTATATATATCTAGATCAGCTTGTTTGGTTTGTTTACTCATTTACTAACTCATTAGATGCATCTCCTTATTGAATTTTGCAAAAAAAATGCATTTCTAATTAAATTCAAGCCAATTTTTAAGTTCCCCAGAAGTTCCCCCAGAAGTTCCCGACTTATCTCTGATATTTCCCGATATTTTTTTTTTTTGCCCTCGGCGATAAGTTGTCGATAACGATATTTTGAACTATGGTTACATCCATATGATACAATAATAATAACAGAACATATTAAACTTTAACCATGGAATCATTGCTATATGCATAAAATAAAAACTAAGTCATGAAATTTGATATGTCACATAAGTTTATATTGTATGCTCAAAGTGGAAAATTAGTCAAGTCATACCAAAACCCAAGATCTACATGAACAATCATATTGCTTTTCATTGAAAGCATTGCAATCAACAATTACTTTCTTGATACAATCTGACCAATGGCATTGCCACTCTCCTACTTTTCTATGTTGCTTTTGCCTTAGAGTTTAGGTTTGGTTAGTTATCTGGTTTTTTTTGAGTTTTACTCTATGTTTAGGTTTCTCATCATTGTTTTCTCATTAATGACTTGTAATTGTTTTTTGACAGTCAGTACAGCTTTAGTATCCCAGGTCCTGACTGAATATGTCCCAAATATGGCACTCCATACCCTAGATGTATTTGGACTTGACTCGAGATAATTAAAAAATAATGATGCATCTAAGCAGTACTTGAACCATTATAGTTATGAGAACCACATTGGTAAAATTATGAGGGCCTCTATGGTGTGTGTATGTGTCCACGCATACATAAATATATACATAACACATGCATATACATACATATATACATGGGGAGGTGAAGAAGCCTTCAAGTGGTGAAGAGAGTTTACTCTCTTAAGAGTTTACCTTAATCTTGGAGTTAGGCCAAGCCAATTCCTTAAAGGGCGCAAAAATGTGGATAACTTATCTCAAGAATCATGTTGGAATTAATGGAAACATCTACGTGTGTATAAATATACAATGGATTGAAAGCCACATCCATGGATGATTCTTGTTTGTATCACTAACCCAACATGATATATAGTTTGGGGGTATTATTACTAGATATGAGGCATATTTGAGCCTCATCAAGAAAAATTTCCCGTTGGGTTAGATATTTTGCTGCAGGCAAATATATAAGGCTACACCAATGGAACTTTTCAAGCATCCAAATTCTTAAAAAAGTCAATACAGGCCTATGAGTTTGTTGTTATCATACAACTTGACTTTGCTGAAGGTCCTAGCGTTAATTCTATGCTAGGTTTCCTCAATTCATTTTCTAAATCGTTGAGCATGCAAAATAATATTTCCTCTCAATTGGTAATAAATAGTCTAAATCATTGTGACAGCGCAACATAATATCAAAAGCACCTGTGTTCCAGCAATGTGGTGGAGTGCATCCATCTTTTAGTGGCCCAAGGAATGGGCAAGGCATTCAAAGTGATACAGCAAGTAAGAAGCGTAATGGCTTCTGAGAAAATGGTCAATGTATTGTCTCCTGCTTGTAATTTTCAATTGAAACTTAAATACACACCACTTAAGTAAAACTTTGAGTACTGCAAGAGGCAATTTATGTGCACCTGTGGGCAGACGCACCTCTGGTTCTGACCACGAAGTGTATAAGATTCAAGAATTATATTTGACATTTCTAACCTCTCTTGTAAAGAAACTAATCGAATGTCTCCATTTCTGATTTGTTCATTCCCTGATGAAAGACCCAAGTAAGCATCCATTAGCATCCATTCATAACAAAAACGGCCCACTACAAAATTCTCTCAAATTCAAACCCCGCCTACATGGAAGACTTGGCAAAATATGCAACTTGTTCTTCCATGTCAGCTAACGACTGTTTCCTGGCACTAAAGAGAATCTGATGATATTTGCATATATCTGATAGAGAAACATGCATGTTTAAATGATCTTAAAACTAATTCTAACAAATGCAATGTAAAATAGCGATGAGCTCAAATTGTATAATAAATGGCTTTCAAATGCGAAGGTCCAAGTGCTTTTAAGGTGTTCAAATGGGTAAAATACCACTTGCAATACAATCAAGAATGACATGAGGATTTTTGAGAAGTTGAATTGTTCCAATGATCCTAATATTGGTAAGAAAGTTATTTTAACGTATCCAACAGGCAATGTGATAATCCCGGGCAAACTTGATTGAAAAGATATCCAGAAAGGAATTTGACGTGATAAAAAATGAATGTGAATGCAAATGGAGGCTAGTTACCTTGAGTGCAGAATGTGAAAGCTGTCGTAGAGGGTCTTAAATAAGTACTGGCGGCATTCATTTTTTTATAGCTGGCCCATTGCGCAACCATGAAGATTCGGGAAGGCGCGATTAGGCATCGTAGTCGTTCCATTTGCCAAACTATAAACTATGCCATTCCAGCCCCACGAAATATAATGAATATATGGCTG
The DNA here is from genome assembly GCA_027943335.1 of Chamaecyparis obtusa. Classification (NCBI taxonomy): domain Eukaryota; kingdom Viridiplantae; phylum Streptophyta; class Pinopsida; order Cupressales; family Cupressaceae; genus Chamaecyparis; species Chamaecyparis obtusa. Next base: position 65,191 of record BSBK01004199.1, on the reverse strand, counting down.
CTGCTATAGAAAGTAGGCCTTCTGGTCATAATTGCAAAATATGCACCTTACATCGAATGGTTTTCAGGGGTTTAAAGAGTATGTGAGTTCATAAAGAAACGCTAGGATTTTAGCTCGCGAGTCCCACTCACACACATCTAGATTCAGATGAAGTTTCGGACTCTATGTTCGTTTCAGCCTCTTCTAAATGAGCTATTTAGATGCAATTGTAAAATTTTATACCTTACCTTGAATGGTTTTCAGGGGTTTAAAGAGTATGTGAGTTCATAAAGAAACGTCCCACTCACACACATCTATATTCAGATGAAGTTTCAAACTCTATGTTCGTTTCACCTCTTCTATTCAGATGAAGTTTCAAATTCTATGTTCGTTTCAGCCCCTTCTAAATGAGCTATTTAGATGCAATTGTGAAATTTGCATAATCATGTTTTTACTTTTTTTAGTTTTTAGATTATTTTGATAAACTTCTTAATATGATTATATAGTAATGAAATGTGTAATTTTATATCAAGGTAGATTCATTTTTCAAATTAGAATTTAAAAGAATTCTAAATTATGTGAATAGTTTCTATTTAAATATAAAATTTGACAAAGCATTATTTGAACAAATATTAAAGAAAAAAAATATTGTCTCAAATTTATATTTACTTATATTCATATTTTTATATTTGACTCTATCTTATTTGTATACATACTTATTCTTATATACTATTAATTATTTATTTATATTGAGAGACATTTTAAAGATGGAATGTAATAGTTTGAGTGTGTTAACAAACTTCTTTCTTTTATCTTAAATTTGACAATCATATACACATCAAAATATTGACATTTAACTATAAACATAATATATTCTTAAATAAGTAACATATAAAAGTTATGTCTACACATATGTAATAAATAAAATAGTTCCACAATAAATAAATAAAATTAACTTTAAAGTAAATAAAACAAGCCTAAATTGATATCTTGGTATTTTTAAATGGATGTATTAAGATATCCATTATAGATATATCTACACATGCACTACACCCATACATTCATTATTCGCCTTAATATTAGCATTCTAAGTCAATCTCACATTGTGTAATAGCAAATAAAACCATGCCATGTAAAATGAACCCTAAAATTTAAACTTAGTATGATGACTTCCACCTATGCCACTAGTTATTAGCTCTCCTGTGTAGGATTGACCATCTAGGCACATCAAACAAAGCTTAAGAGCCCCTCAATCCAAGCTAACTTTGAACAAATTTTCATTATTAGTTGTTAATGTCTTGATATTTAAAAACATTCAATGTGCATTCATTATCATCAAATATCAAAGTGAAAATTATATGCATTGCAAATAAGAACCATTTTAAAAGCTTTCAATTTGTAGTACTAAAAGGTACCTAAAATGCATCAAAGTCATATTATCATCTAAATTGTTTGGGATTAGTGTTTTCAATCATTGTCATTACTGAAAAATACTCTAATTAAAGTTGACAGGTATTAGAGCATGACCCTTATGATGGGATGATCTCCTCAAGGTACATTTTAATATTGACAATACAACACCAAAAGAAATATTAATTTTTAAAAATAAGTAAATTAAATGGCAGTACGTCGCCCACCCCCTCTATTTTCTTTTTTTTTACTTTTTTTCCCATTCACGCAAAGCATGGGAGATGGGGTTGCACTTATAGCACCGTCCCATAAAGGAATCTATGGAGGCGAGGGTGGTGGCCTACCATCCATACGATTTTTTTTTATTTTTTGATTTTTTTATATAAATGTCATTTTTGAGCTCCTTGTCATGTATCTTTCTTGGATAGGATTATGCTTTATATTTTTTAGTAGTTAGTTGGGTTTGTTTGTTTGCTTTAACTACTACAGTTTTATTTCATATGCTCACATCTCTTTCTTCTATTTTGCATATAAATGTATGCTCTCTCTTGCCTCTTACTAGAAGCTTTTAGATTCAATCTTTACTTCACCTTTGCATTAGTTCAGTACTGTTCCAGAATATGAGGCCATATATGAAGTTTTTACTTTCATCAAGTAATGAGATACCTTTTCATATACACTCTCTCTCTCTCTCACACACACACACATATAAAAATGCAGGTATGCATATATTTAGGTGTATGATAATATACACATATAATAGATGGATACAATGATATATATATGTGGGTATGTATGTATTTATATATGGGAAGGTATACTTATTATGGCAATCTGGTCTTTGGTTCTCAGCTATGTTCCCTTTCAATCTTTAGATTCATCCTCTTTTCCATATGATGGATTTCTACTTTAATTTTTAAAATATGATTAAGCTAACAAAATGGATAATCATCCACTTTCCCTTTTATTGGATGTACATATGGCATTTTATCTATCAAAAACTTCTAGACTTACAAAGATTCAAATATGGGGATTCAATTGGTAGGTTTTTAGCTTATGAACAATTGTCTAGTCTTGGCATCTCTGCTCAAATTGTTCCTTACAATAAGTTGGTTGTCCATTGTCATAACTTAGATTCTCCTTCTAGAATTGGTTGCTATTTTTAAATCAGAGTGTTGATAATCTGTATCTATACTTATTTCATGTTGGGGTTCTTTTCCTCAGTAAGGGTAGCATGGTGCAGTTGACTGAACTGCTATTTATTTTCATTTTCTGTGTTATGTTCTTGCTCGGTTCAATTCTTTATCAGGATCTCGTATCCTGAAGTCAACACAGATACCGTTGTGATGACTTCAAGTTGGGAATCCTCATGTTGTTGTTGTTCATTTGTTGAATACCATTCTTTACTGTGTTTAAGGAGGATCTCCTGCAAAGGATTCAAGATCATTGTTGATTTCTTTCAAGTTTGAGGTATGGGTTCTTATGTAATTCCTACTTTCTCCTTTTATGGTCATCATCATGAGTCTTTTCAGATTAGATAATGAATTCATATGGTTTTTAGCAGTAAGATGATTTATAGTTTCTTTAACTATGGAAGTATTATTTCATATACACACATTTATCTCTTCTTTTCTTTAAAAATATGCATATCCCTCCTAGCATGATTTGTATATATTTATTTATTTATATACATAAATATATATATATACTTTCATAGTGATATATATATACATATAGATATATATCTATATATATACGTTCAAACATGTTTTCTTGTGGAAAATAAGGTTGTTGGATCCTAACCAATAAGGGTACAGATGGGGACAGTATCATGGAAATTAACAATTAAATAGCCTCAGTAACTAAATCTTCTCTTGAAAGTCATTTACCGATTCAAACTATTAGCTGGTTAGTTTTATCTTTAAGGAATAGATATTAAAAGGGAATTGATATTAAAGAGAAAAAATAGAGGATCTCACAAATTATTGTTAATAACACAGATTCTTAGACAAATGGTTAAGACTAATTCCTAATCATCCTCTTTTATAAGGGATGCTTATCAAATAAAGGAAAGTGGATTAGAAAAATGGGTTAGAGCCTATAAGTTAATTGTCTAGGTAACAGTTCATTATTCCTATAGCAGCCTACACATTTTTACAACATTATATGTCGCTCGATATATCAAACTTATATATCTGAAGCTTAGTATCTTCTATGTAAAATAGGTAAAGCATGGTTTAAATTATGTCTTGTTTTAATTTTCCGTGACTGACCTTGACCGTGACTCTAATGATTAATTAATGCTAGGATTTGTTTTCATTGCTTCTTATCTCTTCCATTTAGAAGTAGTCATCTATGGATAACCTAGGAGCTAACCCATTATAAGGCAAGGTTTCTAGCATATTTATACAAGTTTGGAGTAGTCAAAGAGAGCTCATTTCCCATTTCGAGCTATACTTGGAAGGGTAACAATAAGATATGTACTTTATTATCAAAAATTTTAGAATCAGTGTTAAGTTACAAAATAGTTTTGGACATACTAACAGGGATCTTAGCCAATAATTTGAGTTGTTACAGGTAAAGGAGGAACATAAGTCATGAAAGGAAAAACCTCTCATCTGTGTTATTGCTAGAGCGTTAGGCCCTTATATTAGTTATTATGTTCTGAACTACAAATATAATTACGCTTGGATTTACAAGTTAGGATCCAAGTAAAGGTAGAAGTTTTCTGAATCAAAGGGAGGCTCTCCATCTTTGCCCATTGCAAAAGAACAACAAAAAGCTACTTACTCCAATCAAGGACAAGAAGGATCAACTAATAGAATTCACACTCTATGTTTATCAAATAAATTTGTAATATGAGGGAATGCCCTCTTAAAACTTCATGTATCAGAATCTGGACTACGGTCCCAGGCAAGGCTGGAGGTTTTCTTAGCCCCACTCTTTCCTACCAGCGCCTACACTAAGTGGGGTTTTTGTAATACTTTAAATTATGATTAATAAAATTCTTGGCTCCGGCCTTTTACCGATAAAAAAAAATGTATATATATAATTTTATTTTTCCTATTAAAATAAATTTTGAGTGTATTTATTTTTTCTTCTTTTCTTTTTTTATTCAAAAATACTAAAATATATATGTTTTCCTATCAATATATTTTATTTCATTTTCCAAAAGGCCAATTTTGTGTGTGTGTGTGTGTGTGTGTGTGTGTGTACACACACACACACACATACATATATTTTCTAATTGATTTTTTCCAAGGTGTATTCAAATAAAAGTTTATAAAATAATGTCTAATAGGTTTTAAAATGATAAGTAGGAGATATTTTCCACAAGAAGTCAAATTGTGATATTGCTATCAGGATTCAACAGTGTAGTTTTTTTTAGTCAATGAGTTTGACTCAAAAAACTACACAGTTGAATCATGATAGCAATATCACAGGGTTTGAAATCTCAATTTGAAATAATTGACGAGAATTTCCTTTAAGAATTTGACACAATCAATAAAGGAATAAATCTATAGTTTTTTTCTAACGTCGTTGTCAAACAAAATCTAGGGTTTAACATATTCAACATAGACAAGAATTTCTTACAAGCACAACCCAACAACCTTTTTCTTTCCAATTCCATATACAAGGAAGTGTCATAAAAAAATCAATCAAAAACTATCAACAACTTGACAAATCAACAATATGACAAACATGATGTAAACAATCTTTTAAAAAAGAAAGATTTGCAAGAGGTTTCAAACCCTGCCTCAAACCACCAATTGAAATACAACAACAAAGCCCCCAAATTCCAAATACCAAGATCTAAGCTTCCAAAATCCAAACCCAAAAATTGTCACGTGATAACATGTGTGTGTCTAATAATGACCAGACCCTCTAAAGAAAACCTGACAAGTTAGGGTTTCAAAACATGCAACTCCAAAAATAAGATGAACTCAACTTTCAAATATAAAAGGAATTACTTTTATTTTATTTTCCTCCACTTAAGTCACTTTAACTCAACTTTGATTTTAAAAAGGTAAAGTTCTAATTTCTTAATAAAGTTTTTTTTTTTTAATATTCAACTCAACATTAAAATCACTTAACTCATTTTTGCATTTAAATATCAAATTTTAATATTTTAATTAGACTATTTAATTTCTAGCATATTTGAAATATGCAATTTAATAATAAATATAATTTTATATTTTAATTTGGACTTAATATTTAATTAAATCTCCAATTTCTATAATTAGACCTTTTCATTAATTTTATTTAATAAACATCAGTATTTAATTAATTCTCATTAATTAAATATCCATGTATTTAATATTTTAAGATTTTATAAGATATAATTACCTAATCATATAATTAATCTTAATTAAATCACTTAACCATCTAAGACCACAACATTAAAACACATGACTGTAACCACGATAGAAAATCAACCAACTCAAAAATAATAATCATGCTCAAAGGAAGGTTTCATGAATTTACATCACCTTGGCGAATTCAGATAGGTAGTAAAACAGATACTTATCCACTAATTTAGGATAATTAATGGCTTAGGTTGAGATTTGGACTTGTCTATTATCTCCCCTCTCTTACCATTGAGATATTGTGATAGGGTACACTCATCTTGACAATTCAAGGTAATCGATGCTCGGTACTTGCAATCCTATAATCACAAGGACAAACATGTGCATACATATAATATAATAAACAATGGTAGAGACCGATACATTGTGTAGATATCGTGATGCAAGTGACTATGACTTTGTCCCTCAACCATATCAAGCACATCAAATAGAAAAGTAAAACATACACACCAACCATACACATGCAAGTATGAGGTAAGTAAAAGCCTTAATATACTTAACATCAGCATATGTCGATAAACATCATCATCTAACTAACATGATATAAATCATATAAACAAGGTATCAATGTTTTATATCAATAATACGCATTGTAATCACATTAAAACATCATCAAATTATATAACTTAAGATCTAACATGCACATAAAAAGGGGTCTAAAGGAGTTTGACAATATAAACTAAAATAGTAGCTGAGGGGTGGGTATTATAGAACTATTCATGAGATTTAAATTATAAGAAAAAATAATGGAACTAAGAGGGATGTGTCGAAAATTCCCATATATGGTAAGCTCACATCAAATGCAAAAGTTGCTAAAGAAAACAGCTAATATATTTGTAGCCCAATTATGTTCATTGGAAGTCTATGAATCAAATTGGACCCTATTAATCTAGACCTATAAAAAGTTATTGATCATCACTCAATAGTTTATGGAGAGATTCTGAAATGACTTCCTCCTAAGAGGGATTATGATCATGACTAGTTCCTCGAAGCCAACCACCCAACATTAGGCCTTATAGGTGCTCATAATTATGATTATGACTAGTTCCTCAAAGCCAACCACCCAACATTAGGCCTTATAGGTGCCCATAAATAAAAAAGAATGAAATTAAAAAATTTATCCAAAGAATGTTAGAAGAAGGAATTATATGACATAGCCAAAATGTATACTCCTCACATGTTGTAATGATGCATAAAAAGGATGATACATGGTGTATACACCTAGATTATAGAGTGGTCAAAATGTACACTATCAAAGATAAGTTTCATATTCTAGTCGTTGATGATTCATTAGATGAATTGAATGGAGCAAGGTTTTTTACAAAGTTAGATCTTAGATCAAGCTACCACCAAATTTGAATTAAAGAAGAAGAAAGACAACATTTAGGACTTATGAGGGTCATTATGAGTTTTTGGTAATGCCTTTTGGTCTGACTAATGCACCATCTACATTTCAAAGTTTGATGAAATTCATCTTCAAGAAGTTTGAGGAAATTTGTATTAGTGTTCTTTGATGATATATTAATTCATAGCAAGACATGGGAGGAATATTTACATTATGTCGATCTAGCACTACACCTTCCTCATGATAATGAGCTATATTCTAAGCCCTCTAACTATATTTTTGGACTCAAGTAGGTGGAGTACTTTGGACACATAGTTTCACATGAATGAGTAAAGATTGATCCTAACAAAATTATGGATATTATAGAGTGGCCTAAACCAAAAACCATTAAGAAATTATGGTTTTTTGGGGGTTGACTATGTACAATGGAAGATTTGTGAAGAACTCTGGTTGTATAGAAATACCACTCCCTTCTTTGTTAGAGAAGGATTCATGTCAATGGAATGAGTTAACTAATGCAATATTTGAGAGGTCAAAGGAGGCTATGTGCACTACTCCAGTTCTTGACACTTCAAACTTTGGCAAGGATTTTATTGTTGAATGTTATGCTTCAATTAATGGTATTGGAGTAGTTCTAATGCAATAGGGTTGAACGATTACTTTTGAAAGTCATCAAGTAAATGGTAAGAATCAAACAAAGCTTATTTATGAGAAGAAAATGTTTACTATTCTTCATGTGGTAAAAAAAAATGAAGACCATATATAATGGAAAGACACTTCAAAGTTATGAAAAATCATGATATCCCTAAATAGTTTTTGGAACAAAGATTATATTTTGAGGAGCAACAAAAAAGGGTGAGTAAGATGTTGAGATATGACTTTGAGATTATATACAAGAAAGGAAAATAAAATATTTTGGTGGATCCATTATCCATGAAAGATGAAAAATAAGAAGCTTTATTGTGTGTCATTTCAAATTTATGAGTAAATTGGACAAAAGAAGCTAAATATGTGTGCAAAAATGATGTTGCTACTAGAAATCTTATTCAATAGTTAGGTGATTTGAATAGTTCATATAAGTTTTGTTGGAAGGGAGATTTTTTGTGGCATAAAGAGTGATAATACTTATGCAAGAACTCCACTCTCAAATAAAAAATTCTCATAGAACTTCATGAATTCCATTAGGTGGTCATTTAGGACTTTTGCAGATATATCATTGAGTCAAGGAAGATTTATTTTGGGAGGGACTAAAAGGGGATGTTCAAAATTATGGGGCTAAATATTTGGTTTTTTAAAGAAATAAAGGGGAGATAATTAAGATACCAGGTCTCTTTAGACCTTAGAATAGGTCTTCATGGATTTCATTATAGGTATTTCAAGATCTAAAGGTGAATATGTTATTATGGTGGTGGTGGATTTCCTCATTAAATAGTCTTGATATATCGCATTATCACATCCTTTTATATAAAGTACAGTGGAAAAGGCATTTTTGGAGAATATACAAAGGTGACATAGTACACCTAAGTTTATTATTGGTGATCATGATCTTATCTTTACGAGTAACTTTTGGATGGATTTATTCTCATGTTTGGAAACTCAATTAGCTCATATGTCTTCATATCATCCTCAATCTAACAGAAAAACTAATGTTGTTAATAAATGTTTGGAAGGATATCTACATTGTTTCACTTTAGATAAGTAAACACAATAGGTAGATTGGATACCTCTACTAGAATGGTGGTATAATGGACTTTCTTCTATATCTCATAAAAATTATCTATTTCTATGGCACTATATGGATATCATCTTCCTTCCATCACATCATCATTGTGGGTTCTACTGAAATTTCAAGCCTTGGAGGACCATTTGGTTCATCATCAACAAGTGTGTTTATGATTCAAGGAGAATTTGGCCATGGCACAAAAATGAATGAAGCAGCAATAAAATCAACATCATAGCGAAAGAATCTTTGAAGAGGGATATTGGGTATTCCTAAGATTGTAGCCTTATATAAAAATATCATTAAATTAATAAACAAAGAATAATAAGTTGTCACTAAAATACTATGCAAAATATGAGTAGTGTTGTCTACAAGCTGGTTGTGAGTAGTCAAATTATGGCTACCTTATCTCCTAATTCAGTCATAATATCATTATTACTTTGTTATTTAGCTAGTCAGGTCAAACTTACATTTATATATTTATATTTAGGTCTATCATAGTGTTATTTTAGTCATAAGATGGTATATATTGTAAGACCCCAAAAATGGGCTATAGGTTCATTAACCTCTTACATCAACAATTCGATCGAAATCGACATCAAAGTCCTAACCTAAGGCACATCTGCACATCAGTTCATCGAATCCTAATCGATTTTTATCCTAATTCTGCATCGGGGAATATTCCTCGAAATACTCCTAATTTATCCTAATTATCTTGATCTAATAATTATTTGGCGATAAATCATATTTATCCTAAAGTTTGATTAAATGAATATTCTGAATGTTTAATTAATTAGATTTAATACTGCCACTTAATTATTTAATTAGATTTAATTACATTTATTCCTAAATTGTATTATTTAATTTTGACAATAAATCAAAAATCTTATGACTAATTGATTAAATTATTATTTAATTAATTAATGTCAGTTGTCAATATTTAATGATATAGTTTTTGAATAAAAGTTTGATTAAATAATTGATTAACCCATAAATCAATTATTTTAACTAAAAAATTAGTTAAGTTGAAGATAAATCACTTTTATTTTTAAAATTAATTCATAATTATCTATGCACATTTGAAAGAACAATTAAACTTTAAATCAGAAAATCAATTCAAGTTGTTATCTTTTGGAAACTCAACATCTATTTTGAGTTGAAAATTGATCTAAACTTCTGATTTGAGTTAAAAAGTTGTTTTTGCATGATTTGCATGATTTTGTGAGTTGATCTGATTCTAATTTCTTGTTGACTCAAAAATCAACCCGAGTTCATCAAGAGTGATTTATGGCTTTTCTCAATGCATTCTCAAGCCCTGGATTTCTATAAAATCAAGGCTCAGCTCTCCATCTCTAGAACCACCCCAAATTTGCACAATTACTCTGGTGAATTTACGATTGAAGGATTAAGCACTTGTGACAGGCGATTTGTGAGATATTTCATTGTTGGTCATAGAATTCATAGTTTTCATATCATAGCATTTATAGTTTTCATATCATTCTTAGATTAATCTGCATATCATTTCGATTCATTCTAGATTAGTTTCATATCAGTTTCCAATCCTAATTGCATACAAAAGCCCAAAAAAATAGATTAATTTGCATTCATACTATTTTCATCTTTTTGCATTTTAAATCCTTTGTTTAGGTGTTACATTGTCATTGATCTCGGTCTGATCTAAGAATACCATACTCACACCTACTAGAAGGCAGTAAATCGCCTGGTTAGCTTAGTTTCAATTACTTGCAAGATTTCAATTTTTGCTAACCTCTAATGTTTTACTGAAGTGTTGTGTCCATAGCTAGGTACAATTTTCACACGCACATTTCTGGCACCCACCGTGGGGCCTTGAAATGGGTTTCCCTTTTATTTCTATCAATTTCTATCTATTTTCTATCATTTTCTGATCAATTCTATGATTTTATTCTCTGTCCGTATAATTTTCATACGAGTTTTGTCAGAAACTCATCCCAGGACCCTTTGGGTGTCGTACAACATTTGGCATTTTTGAGGCTCATACCAGAAACTACAGATTGTTGTTTGGAGATTACTTTGTCATGCAATTAGTTACCCACTGTCGTACAAGTTTCTAGAAAGTCATGCTAGAAGCGACCCATTGTCGTATGAGATTTGGACTGTTGTATGAGAGGTAACCCATTGTCATACGAGTTTTGATACCAGGATTTAATTGTCATTTTAGATTTTTAGGCAGTTTTTTAGATTTGATTTTCAGATTTGGACTAACAGCTAACCCTAACAATTGAGATCTTCTATTTTTGACTTATATTTGTTGATTCTGATTGGAAAAGCACATAAAAAGTTGCTAAAATAGGTAAAATCTACTAAGCACATTGTGAGGAATTTAGGTATTCTACTATGGTCTAATAACACTTCGATTTGGATTAAAATGAACTCTCACATGTCAAGCTTGTGTGACTTTTCTTGCTTTCATATCACAAACTTCATTTTGGGCTATAAAATGAACATAGATTTTCTTTTCACATTTCTGTTACACATAGTAAATAGGCCCTATGAACACTATTTGTGGATGATCTTGAGAGAGTGGGCTTCTTTCACTTGTTTACTCATGTGAAGTTCTTCTTGATGAAGGATCCCCTTGTAGGTAGGGAGGATACTGAGATTATCTTGTGTTCTACTAGGTTTGGAGTCCTCAGCTTTTGATCGATACATTCTCTCTCCAGAGAGATTGATAGACCATAAGTTGTTGACATCACAAATCTTGGTGAAATAATTTTAGTCTTAGCATGTCGGATTAATCTGTCTGCTTTATTTTGGTGAAGTGAAGAGGCTAGGGGATTATGCTCTACTTCTTTTTTGGATAGTACCAGAAACCCAGATCCTTGAATCTGATCTAGTCCCCTTGTGGCATCTTTTGTGAGTCACCTTTAGAGAGGGTTAACCGTAGTGGACATTCCCTTAATTGGGTCAACCACATGGATGGAACCTCAAGTGATAATAGCCATTTTCATCATGGTAGCAACAACCGCTATATAAATGTCCTTGTGGAGTAAATCTTCATAGGTGTGGTCTCTTGTTGGGCTATCAGATCTCCCTAGCAGCTCCTAGTTGATTAAATTCACTGTGTCAAAACCCCAGTGCGCCTGGATTGGAGTTCGCCCTCTTGAGATCATAAAAGTTGCAGAGTCAGACCATTACTAAAAACCTATTGAGGCTAATTTTTTCATTTTCTAAGACTATGTGCGTTATTGAAAAACTTTTTGGAACATACACAATTAGAACTCCTAGGGATTAGCACATTCAGTCACTTGATTATTCATGCACAGGGTTGCTTTGTCCCCTGTTCATTATTTTCAGACGTGCTTGAAATCACTTTCCTGCTATTCTGTGTGCTTATTTATCTACTTGATTATTGGAAATGAACAATCCCGATACAATCTTCAAATCTGGACAGAAAACTTTGCAAACACATTGATTCTGAAAACTGAGAAATTGCAAAATTGGATGCAAAAATTCCTTTCTGGAGTCAAAATTCATCCCACAGGATCAGAAATTCATATGAGTTTTGAGCATTTGTCATTTCAAAACCCTTGTATTGTTGTATGCAATCTTGTATATTGTCATACGAGCTTTGTCAAAAATCACAAACAAAAAAGTCAAAATATGCTATCAACTATCGTGCGAGCTTTGCAATTGTCATACATGTTTTGTCAACTATCATTTCAGAGCCTACCCACTGTTGTACGAGCCTACAGAAATTCATATGAGAATTTTTGAAAAATTGCCAGAAAGTTGTCAAAATTGCCAAAAATCTAGTTTTTACAGCCTACTTCCAGATTCTATTAAACAAATCATTATGTCAGGAACAAAGCAGAAACTAGAATGAATTCATTCATTTTCCTAAAGTGGTCTCTTGAGTCTGATCTAGCCTTCTGATTTATCGACTCGAGTCTTTTTCATCTTGTGTCAAAACCTTGTCAAAATCATCAATCTTTAATCAATCTTCAAAATGGCTAAGTGTTGTGAACTCATGTCCGCTATCTTTCAGGCATCTACCCATACTACTAGGGCATAGTATCCTTCATTTACATCCAATCTAATCTTCAATCAATCCAATCTTGACAAGGTTGCGTCATTTGATCTTCTTAAATCAATTCATTCTTCAGTTGTCTTAATCTTGCTCTCTTGCTTCACCTAAGGTTACTAGTGGAAACTAGAGCTTCATCACGAAAACATAGAGAACAACTTGAAATATCTTCAAAGACATCTTCTATGATTTCTCAGACCATTCATCAATCCTACGACACTAACAAATTTGGAGAAGATGCTCTTGGCAATCTATTCTTGAAAGGTGGTTACATCACCCCTCCTACATCAATCCATGAAGTTAATCAACCAACACCTCCTATATCAATTCACCAAAGCTATCAAACAACCCCACATCAATCCATCTCGGGTAGCTCTCGTAACAACAATATATCTCAAGGAGGGATGAACCAAGGGTATCAAGGATATCACTCTCAACGTGGTGCGGATCAAGAAACCACACCTTCTGAAATTGCTCGATATCAAAATGACAATGAATTCAAGGAAATGATGAGGCATTTCTTGAAGGAAGACAGAGAAACATACTTCCTAGAGTTGGCTCACCAATGAGCTAAACTTCCTCCCAACTTTAATGTTGAATATATCATTACGCATGAGGAAGAAACTCCTATCACAACTATGATGAAACAAATGCATGCCATGCAAGTCAAGCTCAACAAGCTTGAAAAAGAGAAGGAACCTAAAGAGTTCTCCATGGAGGCTCTATGCCCTTTTCCATTTGATAAGGACTTGTACATGCCACCATTCCCAAAAAGAGTGGAAATGCCTAAATATGATAAGTACGATGGAAACTTTGATCCTCAAGAACATGTCATAGAATTCTGTACTCAATCTATGGAGTTCATGCATGAACCAACCTACTTAATGCGTCTCTTCCCTTGATCTATGGGAGGAATAGCCATTCATTGGTTCTCTAGGATGCCTCCAACAATCAAAACCTTTGAGGAGTTAATTAAATTGTTCTAACAACAATACTCCTACAACATCCAGCATCTGGTCACCGTGATCGACATCTGTAATATGAAACAATATCCAGAAGAACCATTCCTAACATTTCTCAAATGATGGAGGAAGAAGTTTTCTCTATATGCTAGACCCATTCCAGAAACTGAGAAACTGGAAATCTTCATCAACAATCTTGTTCCAGAAATAAATTACCCTTTACAAATGCAAAATCATACATCCTTTGATAAAATGGTAGATAATGCGATCAAAATTGAGAAAGTACTTGTGAAAAAAGGAGACATCACACTTCAAAAGGACAAGTATGAATCTGGATCTAATTCTAAGGACAAGAACAAAAATTGGAACAAGAATAAAGGCATCATCACATATGGTGTTGTTGATATTGTTCATGCCCCATCCAAGGCACCCGCTTTCAATCTCACTATTCGCACCCAAGCCATAAAAGCTTTCAAAATGAAAATGATAGAGTCCAACAAGAAGTCATCTGATTATAAACCTTGGGCTACAAATCCTAAGCACAATTTTACTCCTCTTAGAGAGTCCTTGGAATCTACTATGAAAACTCTATTGGCTAACAACATCATCTCTTTGCCTAAGATCCAACAATTTGATCCTGAACCTAAACTGAAATGGTGGAAAGAGAATGATTTCTGTGACTTCCATCGCAATAAGGGTCATAAAACCAATAACTATTTACGCTTGAAACATACCATACAAGACAAAATTGATAATGGAGAAATCATGATTGACAATCATAAAAGCAATAATGATCATACATCATTCACTAAACCATTTCTGAAACATGGTAAAGAAGATTCATCTTCTCAGCCTAATATGGGTGCTAAAGTCAATTATGCCTACTCTAGAAACAATGTTGTCATAAATATGGTTGAACCCTACCTATCTGAGCTTTGCAATGTCATCACAATTATAAGAAGAGATAGAGATAATCAAGCAGCAAATGTAGTTACTCGATCACAAGCTCAAGCACATCTAAAAGGATAAATCCCTGATTCATCAAATGTCCCTAAGATGCCCTTTAATCTTTCATCTGCTTCTAAACAGAAAGCTACCTCTAAAGCTTTAAATCCTAAAGACACAAGGCCAACATCTTACAGTATTATCCAACAACTCCAGTATACCAATGCAAAAATATCAATGTTTGAGTTGCTTCGGATATCTCCAGCTCATGGAGCCATTCTAGACAAAGCTCTGCTTGGATCCAATGTTCCTGACAACCTTGATTTGGACAGATTCCAAACTATGGTTGTTCATCTGATGTCACCTCAATATATCTCCTTTTCAGAGGAAGATGATAACTCCTTGAGTCATTTGCATAACCAGCCCTTGTACATTGAAGTCTTGATCCAAAATGGTCGGGTCAAATGTGTGTTGATAGATGGGGGCACTGGCCTAAACATTTGTTCTTATAGCTTGATCACACAATTGGGATTTTTAGAAACTGCCATTGATCCTAAAAAGAAGATAACTATCAAGGCATATGATGAGAAAGAAAGATCTTCCAAAGGCACAATTATCTTACCTATTAGAACAGGTCCGATAATCAAAGATATCACATGTCAAGTTCTTGATCTACCTTTGGCTTACAACATCCTTCTAGGGAGACCTTGGATACATGAAATGAGAGCTATTCCTTCTACATACCATTAGTGTTTGAAATTTCCTTATGGAGTAGAGGTAACAATTCCAGCTGACATATACACAACTTGCAATGCATTGAAAGAAAGTGCAGATAAACTTGTTCCTAATAACAGAGAATCTTCCACTAATCAAATAGACATGGCATCTATATCCAAGATGGAAGACATTGCAAAAGAGGTCACAATCAAAGAAAATGGTATGGGAGAATATACTATAGAGCCAGTCTTATCTTTGACATCTCTCCCTATCTCACCTAAGTCTTATGGACAATCTCTAAAACAATCCAAACCAGAATCTAAAGAACCTCTTGAGACATATAAGGGAAATTTTGTTGTTGAACAAGTGTCCAAACAAGAGTTTGAAGAAGATGAAGTTGTGCTTGCATGGCTATACAAAGATGAACCTGAGTCCCAAATTATTCAAACATGTGACTCTAAAACACCGAAGATCCCTTCCAAGTCATATGGCCCAAGAGATAAACTAATAGCTAAAATGGGATATCCACGCAAAGGACCTCTAGGAGTGAGAGGAAAAGGTCTCATGGCACCTATTTCACCTAGTAGTAGGCCAAACAAAGATACTGCTAGTCTAGGCTATAGAAAGAAACCATTCTATCTCAAG
This sequence comes from Chamaecyparis obtusa, assembly GCA_027943335.1. Lineage (NCBI taxonomy): Eukaryota > Viridiplantae > Streptophyta > Pinopsida > Cupressales > Cupressaceae > Chamaecyparis > Chamaecyparis obtusa. The sequence continues at coordinate 49,035 of BSBK01004199.1, read as the reverse complement.
GGTAACTGCTCTCATGTAATAGAACAAATCACACCATAAGAGGCCCATAACCAAGAGGAAGATAACAAACAATCAGACAGTGATTCAGACAACTTAGAACTTATTCCTGATGAGCGCTTATCTAAAGAAATCCTAGATCTTCTCAAAGCTGAGGATGACCCAATCAAAAGAATCAATGTAGTAGAAACACAAGAACCTACTACTAAACAAGAACCTATCACCATAGCTGAATATTTGGGTCTTTCCAGTGATTCTGAGATAGATTCTCATGAGTATGAATTTAAATCTAAATCCAAAGGGAATCCTACTTGGGGGATCCATCTTGACTTTACACATGTTCTTAGATTTCCTAGAGGTCTTGAATCAGAAGATGAGTCTACTCACTATGAATGGGGAGTCATTCCTGAAGAAGATGAGCTTATCATAGAGAAACATGTAGATGTCATTCACCAATATGCACCTACACCTGACATAAGTCTAGAGTGAAATAACAAACTTGATGAGTCTGATCCACTTATTCCCAAGGCAGAATCCAATAATGACATTGAAACTCTTAATGAACTAACCATCTCGAGTCATAGTATCACCTTTGATTTTGTGAGTCAAATCATTATCAATGATACCAATATTGTGTGCATTAATATGGTTATCCAATCCTTGCCCGAACTTACTATCCAACACCCAAAGCTTATCGACCAAAGGTCCGAAGATCCAAACCAAGACATCTATACCTTCAAATCGGGCTATGCCCTTGCATGCTATCTCAATGTCATTGAACCTATGACAACTTCCATCAGTGAGCCTAGCTAAAGCATGACGGAGTCGGACATCAAATATCTCAATCAAAAGAATAAAAGCAAAAATAAAAGAAGTTTTGAGGGTGAAAACCACTTTGTGGCAATCTCATAACCTAAAATAGTAAAAATAAAAGATGTATCTGAAGGTGAAAACCTCTCTAAGGTGCCTAAGGATGAGATATTTGATGTCTTGTTGAATCATTTATAAGATAGATCTCCAATTCTAATTGAGCCCACTCAATCTATCAACTTGGGAACAACAGAAGAACCACAGTTGATACATGTAGCACAATCCTTATCAGAAGAAGAGAAGAAAAAATTTACTACATTCCTAACAAAGAAATAGATCAAATTTGCATGGAAATATTTAGATATGCTAGGGTTAGATCCTGATCTTATAATGCACCATTTATCTATCGCTCCAGGAGTGAAACCTATCAAACAAAAATTGAGAAAGATGCATCCACATGTTGCACTCTTAGTCAAATCTGAATTAGAGAAACTACTAAAAGACAGATTCATCCATGTTATTGAATATGCTGAATGGATCTCTAATATTGTACCTATTTCTAAACTAGATAAATCTATCAGAGTATGCACGGATTTCAGAGATGTGAACAAGGCATGCCCTAAGGATGATTTTCCACTACCTAACATTGATATGATAGTGGAAATGACTATGGGTTTCGAGATGTATTCCTTAATGGATGGTTTCTCTGGATATAATCAAATAAAAATTGCTCCAGAGGATCAAGAGAAAACTACTTTCACATGTGCATGGGGTACCTTTTGTTGGAATGTCATGTCATTTGGGCTTAAAAATGTAGGTGGTACATATCAAAGAGCTATGACATCTATTTTTCATGACATGATGCATCAAACTATGGAGGATTATATTGATGATACTTTAGAAAAGTCTATGATAAGATATGAGCATCTAAATGATTTGAGCAAGATACTAGACAGACTGGAAAAGTTTAGTCTTAGACTGAACCCTAAGAAGTGTGCTTTTGGTGTCACTTTTGGAAAGATCTTAGGATACATTGTTTCAAAGAAAGGCATTGAGGTTGATTCCACTAAAGTTATAGCTATCATGGAGATGCAACCTCCCAAGAATATCAGTCAAATGAGAAATATACAAGGGAGAGTACAATCTATCAGGTGCTTCATATCTCAGCTAGCAGACATATCATAGCCTTTTACAAAAACATTACATAAAGGTGTGACTTTTGCATGGAGCAAGGAATGTGAAAAGAACTTTACTCATATCAAGTAATATCTATCAAATCCTCCTATCTTGATGTCTCCTATTCAAGGGAAGTCATTGATCCTGTATGTCTCTGTGACAGATACATCACTGGGGGCATTGGTAGCACAACATGATAAGAACAAAAAGGAAAGAGCAATATACTATATCAGTATAACATTGGTAGCATATGAGAAGAACTATTCAATAATTGAGAAAGCTTGTCTAGCTATGATTTTTGCATCACAGAAACTAAGACATTATATGTTAGCTCATACCACACATGGGTAGATTAGCTAAATGGGTGATGCTATTGAGCGAATTCAACATTGAATATGTTGAAAGAAAAGCTATTAAAGGCCAAGTTATTGTTGATCAACTTGTTGATGCACCTATGTTTGATGATACACCAATACAAATGGAATTCCCAGATTCCTCTATCATGAATCTCTCTTCTAGAGAATGATAATTGTTCTTTGATGGCTCCTATACACAAAATGGGTCTGGACCAGGCATATTGTTCATCACTCCTCAAGGATACTCAATACCTAAAGCATTCATATTAAAGTTTCCTTGTGCAAACAATATTGTTGAATATGAAGCCCTTCTTAATGGCATGAAGATAGCAATTGAGTGGTGGGTAACAAAATTACATGTTCATGGGGATTCATAGCTAGTTATCCATCAAGTCAATGATGTCTACCAAATGAAAGATGAAAAGCTAGTTCCCTACAAATGGATGGTAGATGATCTAAAGAAATATTTCATATCTATCACCTTTGAGAAAATTCCTAGATTGGAGAATAAGGTTGTTGATGCTATGGCGACACTATCATCTCTACTAAAGCAACCCAAACATGAGCTACATTACAAGTTCTTGGTGGAAGCATTGTCATTCCCAGCCTATGATTGTCTAGAAACCCGAATGATTTGCACTGTTGTAGGTCATGATTCTTCTAGATACAAAAACCTTTTCTCTTACATTCAAGACCAAATCATTCCCAATTCCTTTAACCGGTATGAGAAACAAAACCTTATCTGAAATGCATCTTTATATGTTATCATTGGAAATGATCTCTACAAACGGAGTCTAGACAGTACTCTTCTTAGGTGTCTAGAACATGACAAATCTCAATGTGCATTAGAGAAAGTCCACGACAGAATATGTGGATCACACTCAAATGATTTAACACTAGCTTGAAAACTTATTAGGGCTGGGTACTATTGGCCTAAAATAGAAAAAGAGGCTATCAAGTATGCAAAGAATTGTCAAAAATGTCAAGTACATGGAAACTTGATTCATGCACTAGGGAGAGATCTTATTCCCTTTACTACACAATGACCTTCTCAACAATGGGCATTTGATCTTATAGAATCCACACATCCTCATTCTTCTAATAGACATACCCATATTATTACAGGTATAGACTATTTCACAAAATGGGTAGAAGCAGTCCTTCTGACTCAAGCAACTGGCAAGCAAATTTCTATGTTCATCCTGAACTACATCATATGTTGGTATGGTATTCTACACTCTATAGTCACAGATAATGGTGGAAAATTCAAGAACAAAGACTTAGATGATCTATGTGCCAAATTCAAGATTACACAACATTGGTCATCTATCTACTATCCTCAAGGAAATGGACAAGCAGAGGCTTCAAACAAGAATCTATTAAAAATATTACACTGGACAGTTAATAAAACAAGAAGAGAATGGCATCTTATGATCAATCCAGCTCTCTGGGCCTATAGAACAAGTATCAGAATGCCCACTAGGGCTACTCCATTCACTTTAGTTTATGGGTCTAAAGTGGTACTACCTATTGAGGTTGAAATCCCATCACTACGAATCAAAATGCATGGTATAGTAACTAATGATGACTACAAAGTGTCTAGGTTGCAAGAACTTGAACTACTAGATGAGCGCAGACAAGCAACATATGATCATCTCAGAGTATATCAAAGAATAATTTCTAGAGGCTACAACAAGAAAGTTAGACACAGAGAATTTTAGGTTGGCGATCTAGTCTTGAGAGAGAATCCTAAAAATCAATCACATAGAGAACACAAGGGGAAGTTTGAACCCAACTGTCTGGGTCCCTTTGTTATTACTACTAATTTTGGCTCTAGTGCCTATCAACTCTCAATGACTGACAGAGAACATCTCTAAGAACCAATCAACGTTCTCCATCTGAAGAAATTCTATGCCTAAGACATTCAGCCTATGGTAAAATGTCCTGAAAAAATCATAAAATTTTGAAAAAGTACTGAAAAAAAATGAACATCTTGATGAAAACCTAGCAATAAGCACCTTGATGATTCACAAAAAAATCAAAAAATAACAAAAGTACAAAAAAATTGGAAAAATGAAAAATACAAAAAAATGAGAAAAAGAAAAAGTGCCTTGGTGAAAACTTGGAAACAGGTACCTTGGTAGCAAAAATAGAATCTCTGCCAAGATGGTGAAAACCTAACAAATAGGTGCCACTTGTCTGAAAATGCTCCATCTATTAGCGCAATCTTGGTCTTTCCTAGCTTTCAGTCTTGCTTTAGTTTGTACATATCTCCCGATTTGTTTTCGCATTCCTATTTTCAATAAAGTCGATATGTACACCAATCTGCAAAAGCGTCTATATTCTATCAATGTTCAAAAAATTGGGGGTAATCAAAGTCATATCCTATGGCCTACAGTATACCTCAGACGTGTCACATCCAGTTAGAGTCCTTTGCAGCTTCATCCAAGTCATTATGTCTGTCTCCTCTCCAGAAAGGATTTTGCATCTACAACAACACAATCAAACATCAACACAAACTGAAAACAATCTGTGTTTCATGCTTTTATCTCCTTGTATGCTTACTGATTCGCATTGAGATTTTTTCATGTTATGTCCCTTCGAGCTCTTCGATGATGCCCTTTATAGGATTTAGAGAGTGATAACTGGGGGCATAATCTTTTCTTTGTCTTCTACTTGTATGTGAAAATCTAACAAATTTGGAAATTCTGGATTGAAATGGTGTCCGTCTGTAAGAGCCTCTATCTTGTATTGGATGGCCATGAGTACCTCGACCATTGATACCTAGAAAATTCAAGGAAGTTTGATCTAACTATTGTCTTTTTGAGTAAGTTCTTTCTCCTACTATGAGACACGATCTTGCCTAAGGATGTGAACGATAAAGGGTCACTATGGGTAGTTCACGCAAGATTTAGAATGCACTCTTGATTGTTTGATGTGTTTGTACCACAAGGCGTATTCAGGTCATCATGACGTCTATGTTTTGATGCTTATACAAATTGCTATATCAAAATGGACATGATATTCAGGTCATCCTGGTGTTTATGCCTTGGTGCTTATATCTAATCTGACATTCTGAAAACAAAATCAATATTCATATGTCCATGGTTGTTTAACCAGTGGGCGTTGTATTGATTCTTGTGCATACAAATCAATATTCATATGTCTATAGTTTCCTAACTAGTGGGCATTGTATTGACTTATCTAGTTACCTAAAAATTCAATGATGAAAATGACCGAGACATGATCAGTGACTAGGTCCTAGGTCTTAGGTTGCATGTCATTCTGCACTTTGCATGATCTCACAAAATTGCTGAATTAACTTGAATGTTTACACGATTCTTCAACCTAAACTTAAACTTGACTCAAAGAGCTGAATCTCACACGAAGATTTCTTCACAGAACTGCAAGTAGTCACCATCCTGGGTTAGACATCATTTTTGACATTAGACTGAGTACTTGTATTCATCAATACCTATAAAAACATATCATGTGTATTGTTGCATTTACATGGCATTTCATAATCATTTCATATGTTACATTACATTACATACATGTGCATAATCAAAATGATACATTTCCATACATTTTTCCAAAATCAATTACATTTGCATAACATCCATACATTCAAAATAACTCATTGCATTGCATAAATTTGTACATATATTCTACACTATTCATAGCATTTACATCACATGATATCATCATAAATAAAAACATGACAAGTACACATGAAGTCATAACCAAAATCTCAATCTCATATATATCATATAACTTGAACTAGTCAAGGTTGCACTACTGGCACAGTATACAAAAGAATGAGCTCATCTGAGCTATCAGCAGATCAGAACGAAGTATATATGAACAGAATGACAAAAATATCAAAATATCTAGACAGATCAGCTGTCTACTGATCCTCTGCATCTGGTGGAGGTGGTGGTGGTGCATCAGGCATTGCCTCGGTTAGGGGTGCCTTGGCTCCCTTTGAAGCTATCATGTATTGAGAGTATGTCGATACTCTCTAACTAAAGGGAACAACAACATAATAGGTGGAAACATAATATGCAGCTCGAGAGGTCTGATGTGTCACCTCTTCCTGTAATCTCATGTTCTCCTCTCAGATCTCTGATAGTTGTCTGTCAGCCTCTATGAATCGCTCCTCAAAAAGAGCACTCCATACTCTCAGGTCCCTAACCTATAATCTCAATCATCTAATCATCTCCTGAGGAGTCTGCATTGTACCAGGATCTGCATCTATCACGGGCATCTTTGTATCTCTAGCTAGTTGATCAGCAGCCTCTGCTCTCTACACCTTACGACGTCTCACCTCTGCACCAAGGTCAAAATCTATATCGTCCTATGTAGGATCAAGACCGGTACCGACATACTACTCAGCACCAAGTACCTCATCTACACTACCAACACTACCTAAAGCACCACTCTCACCTCTAGTAGATCTCCTTTATAAAACTGCAGGTCTTCCTGTTGTAGCACTAGTAGGATGAGATGGTCTCATGTGGCCAGATGGTCTCTGTGGAGTCAGGACTTCACTTGGCCTCAGAGGTGTAGGTTGGGGCATCGGTATTTGTGTATCACGTTGTCTCTGGCCTCAACCCATCGGAGCACCTATCACATCCATAGCCTCCTCCATCAAAGGTATCAACTCAGTGGGATATGAAAATCTATATATAGGATGCTCGATGAGCCAAGGAATGAATCCATCTGTAACTCTAACATTTATGACATCTGCACAGTAGTCCTAGTCTCTGCCGACATAAGCGCTATACTCCTATGTACAAAGAGCATAAGAAAATCAAGGGCCCCATCCTAATCCAAGCTCTTTGAGTATCCATGCATACACAACATGATCATGTGGTGCATCCTGAATGATGTCGTACTGCTGCCACACTTTGGCGATGATAAAGCACTCAAGCAGTGTAGTAGACCACCCAATCAATACTCAGCTTTGGTATAAATAATTGAACTACTCTCATGTGGTAGGCCAGGCCTCTATCTGTAGATATGGATGCCAAATCACAAAAGTACTATCATCAAGGGAGTGTCTCCAATACTCAGTGTGACCCATCTAAACCTGTGTACCATATCTAGAATATACATATATCACTGGCTCCTACAGCTGACATTGTGTCTGACATACTGGTCTACATACTGGGATGTCCTCCCAAGCCCAAATCTGAAGTAATAATGTGCCAGAAGCAAAGGACTTTCTCTCCTGATACACGATCTCATGCATCTCGGAGAACATGTGAGCCAACATACACTAATGCCAACCCAACTCAGAAGGAGTGGCCATCAACCGTGCAACCATTGGGGCCCAGTCCATCAAGAGACCATTCTGCTGATAATCAGACATAATGATACCTCCTATCATGCCAGCTATAATAAACTCTAATCTATGGGTTTGCCCATAGCGCTGAACTAGAGTCTCCCAGGAAATAGAACCGATAAGCTATGTATCATCTCCAAACAATCATCTGAAGGTATGTAATCTAGAGTTCCCCGAACTCACATAATCAGGGCATGGACCATGGAAAGGAATATAGAGTATCCGATAGACATCCTCCAGTGTAACAGTGATCTCTCCTATACGGAGGTGGAAGGTCTGGGTCTCTGAGTGAAACCTCTCAATCAATGCAGTCAGAAGTCTATGGTTCACCCTAATCTCAGGCAACCGAATAAGATACTCAAAGCCACAGGCAACAAGATGTACCCTCATCGGGTTGGGCAGTGAAACACATAACCTCTGAGTCATCGAGTGTGATATGCACACATGGACATCAGGATAGATGACCTACACAACAAAAAAACATGGAATCCTATCAATAATTTGGTTGAAAACAAGCTAACAATACAGAAATTCAAAAGTTCACTATCTCAGAAGGTACATTAAATGCTCAAGAATCAGCCTATGGAATCAAAAGTTCAAAAATTTGACCTAAAAAGGTATTTTTAGCTCATTTTCCATATGACAATGCAGTCTGGCATCAAAACTTGTACGAGTTTCAGTAGCTTCTCAGACAACAAACAATGGTTATACGATAATCTATGTCTTCCCATATGACATATGAGGGACCTGACGAAATGTCATACTACTCTTGGGTCCCTCTCATATGAGTTTGTAGGGGTTCTAGGATGACACTCTAAATGAAATTGAAAAGTTGTACGAGTCACAGTGGATAGTCGTACAAGTTTTCATACATGCGAAAACTAAAAATTTCAAATGTATGAAAAAATTCCTAAAAATGCTAAAAACATGCAAAAATGGAATTTACAAAGAGGCATAGAGGTCCACTTATCGGATGTTCATACTGTGGAGGTCGTTGATGTCTCTGATTGCGCTCAAAATAGTGTGAGGACACAGGTACCTTCAGCTCAGCCATTTTCTTGCTTAGAGGGCTCCACAAAGGTTTCAAAAGTCAAATGTGAATAATGAATTGAAAATGATCCTTTTGGCCCCTATATAGCTTGACCTAATTTTTCAAAGTGCTCCATTTTCCACAAAAACTGCACCCTTGGCCAATTTTGACATTCTTAACCCATTTTCAGGGTTCAAATCAAAATTTGAGATCGTTTACTATGTGAAAATTGTGATTTAAAATTTTCGGACCCAGGACAGCCGACTGCTTGCATAATCAAACTTCAATCATCGTAGAAATCCAGAATTCAACTTAACTGATTATCTAACATCAAACTATCAAAATTTCAACATGGTCAACCATGGTCAAACCTAGTCAAATTTGGTCCCCAGGACCTCCAAACGATGCAGAATGCATCTCTGGAAGTGCACAATCACTTCTCAAATCAATTAACATGCTTCCATTCAATGCTGACTTTTCTTGTCAGATTTCTATTTTCATTCCAAACGAGGCATGGTATTGCATATCATTCAAGTTTGTAAATCTATTTATGTCAATCAAATTTCTTTCCTCAGTAATCAAGACAACAACTACGTCTAGTTGCTAATTCATCTAAAGACCTCATCGCTTGGGGCACATCACTTGGGGCATATTAGATACATCGAGATCCATATCAATCTGTTATCCTAATCTATCTTGTAAACTGTATCAGCTTTTCATAATTGTATAATATAAAATGTGGATGGGGTCCTAGAGCAATGGTTTGCACATAAAAGATACCCCAAAGCCAATATTTTACACATACATTTGAATTGTAAGGGAAATACTAGAAATTAGATAAAATAAGATACATACCTCATGATGAAATTAATTTGGAAATACCTATTTTCTAGTGTCTATGTACAATTTAGGGCAATTCAACAACCTGTCCCGGACTAGAAATGTCAAGACAAAGGAAACCCAGAAATCTTTTATCTTCCTGATAGTAGGTAGTCTTTGACCCTTATAAAAGGTCAAAGGCTACATTTTTATTCTAAAGGTCGACTTTGACTTTGTTCATAGATCTTAGAAGTTTAGCAAAAAGGGTATCCAAATCCAAGCTCAGATCCGCAGTTCTGCACCTGTACCTGCAAGAAAAATGGTTTTGTTTGTTGGAGTAGGGGTATGCCTTAGTCAAACCCTGGTTTGGAATCAACCTTAATAATGGAATTGAAATGGAGAATTCTAGCAAGTAGTAGAAGTAGATATAACAATGAAGCTATGATAATCAATAGATATGCAAATTGTATTTGAAATGTAATCAAGTATGTTAATATGAAAGCTTGAACAAAACATCAAACCTCCATGATTGTATGCTTGGAATCCACCTTGAGGGAAGAATGAATGGATCTTGAAGATGAACAAAAGCATCTTGAAGGAAGATCACACCATCATGATGGCTAGATCTAGGGTTTGAATGATGAATCTTGAATGCTTGAACCAAATCCCTTCAATGGCTTGAATGCTTGAATCCTTGATCTTCAATAGAGAACTTGAATGGAGAAGAGGACTTGAATGCTTGAATGGATGCTTGCTTGAATGGATTCTTTATTGATCACCTTGAGAGCTTGAGAGAGGAGATTGCAAACTTGATGCCTTGATCATGAAATTTCTTGGAAACTTGATGGAGAAAACTTGATGTATGAAGGAATGAGATGGAGAAAATGAGAGAGGAAGGCTTCCTTTTATAGTGATCTAGGGCACACTCCCCTAGAGGCGCCACCTTAGGGAATTAAATTCTAATTAGGCCTCAACCCTTTAGGAATGGACCTAAATTAAATTTAATTTAAGAGTTTACCATTTCAGAGACCAAAACAGCCGACCTGGAAGTGGGAAAACAATTATTTCTGAAACCTGACAACCGAAGATCACGGGAATGTGAAACTTGAACCCAGGGTCAAGGACAAGCTCAACCCTAACCTAGGTTAGATTAAAGGTTGAATTTGACCCCTTTAGGTCAACTTTGACCTTAAGGTCACAGATTTTAGGGTCTTGGTCAAAGTGAGAAACAGGAGGTCCCGGGGGTGCCCAGACACCTAGAAATGATGTCAGAATAGGGTAGAGTGCTAGGGAGAGGCACAAAATCCTATGATGAACATGAATAATTCCACAAGGACCTATTTGTAAGTCCTACCTAGAAAATAGAGCCATAAAAGATGGAAATTAAGGAGAATCCTCAAGATCCTAACCCTAATTTCACCTAGAATGAAGGAATCAAGTGCAGAAAAGAAGTGGAAAATGGGGGAAAATCCAAATCAAAGATAGGGACCCATTCAAGGTGCTTGACATGACCCCAAAACACCTACTCGAAGGGCTAAATGCTCTTAACATGGAAGTGCTTCCATTTTAAGATGATACATTAAGCCCCCACTTTAGCAAGAGTATGGACTCAATGCAAACTCTTGGTAAAGGAGAAGAAAGAGGAGATCCAAGTGGATTCACAATGAGATAAAATAACACTCAGCTAAGGATGCAAGCCCCTAGGCTAAGTATTCTAACTCAACATACATGCATGAGGGTGCGAAATGAGAAAACCAAAAGAACAAGGGGTTAGTACTAAATAACCCAAATCAATTAGCATAAGAAACCTTGCTAAGAAATATTTCTCATACTAATATCATATTTGGAAAGCTATCATAAAAGCATAAATGATTACATAAGAAAGACAAGAGAAACACTATAAATAACATAGCTTCATGATCCCGTCCTACTAGCATGAAAGCGAAAAGAGAGAAAGGAGAAAGTGATTACCTCGCCCAGTAAGATGCCCACCTTATCGTGAATCACCCTGGAGGGAGAGCCCAATAGGTTCACCCATAAACTATGCCTTGAAATTGTAATGCATCTTCTAATGGCTTCTGGAATATCCATAGATCCACCTTGTATCACTATGAATATAAAGTGCATCTCTCCTCAGGATTTAGAAACTTATGTGCGTTACCTTTGGAAGATTTAGCATATAATTGTGTATCCCTTTAGGATTTAGAAACTTATGTGCATTACCTTCGAAGGATTTAGCATATTTGAAATTGGAAATGTGTGTCCCTTCAGGATTTAGCAACTTATGTGCGTTACCTTTCGAGATTTAGCATGCTACAAAACAAAAGGTTAGAATAAAAATACATAATATAGAATGAGGGAGGCTGTATATATGCCCCCCTCCTTAATATGGAAAAAACATACTATTTTGACATGTTAAGGAAAGAAGAGAACAAGGATAAAGCCTTCTTCAACATCAAGACAATATCCACAAACAACACCCAGTCCAAGCCAAGAAGGTCACAGCTGCTATGAGGCCATGGAAGGGATGAATGCAAAGAGATATCATGCAAGAAATGAAAAAGTAACCCTTGTGAGGGATATCACACTGTTCAGTTTCCAAGGTGAGATATATATCAACCAACCCAATGTCAAACAATGAAATCAGTTGTGATCAAGGAAAAAGATCTTTAATGCAAACCAAAATGTTCATTTATAATTGGATATCACATAATAGATAGATACTGCTTAACCAAGGAAAGAGGTGAATCCCAAAAAGATAGAAAATAAAGAGATGACATCCTTGCCCCCCAAGTGTAGGAACAAAGATGAAAGGGGACCTATTATATCACTCGCAACACTATGCAAGACAACAAGCCCCCAAGTATTAGGCTACCATTGTTTACATAATGTGGAGCTCCATAATAGGAACATGAATGTTATTTAGAACAAACATGATTGAAATACAACTCATTGCCACATGATATATAAATAACATTACTATCAATGAGCTGCCTAATCTTATAATGTAAAGCTTGACATTCATTAGTAGAGTGATCATGAAATCTATGATATAAACAAAAAGGAAGAGTCTTCAAGTGTGGACTACGTTTCTTTTTGCGTTTAGGTTTAGTAATCATCTTAGCACAAAGGAGTTTAGGCAAAAGAAATTATTGGTCAAATTCCTTCATAGGTTCATCATGTTTTGAAGTGTTATTTGAGATGTTGTTAACATTGATTTTTTGTTGAGGACTAAATCCCAATCCATAAGAATGCTCATGCCCCCCAGTGTGTAAGGGCATTTGAATTCCATGTTTATGCTTACCACATCCTTGAGCATTAAATCCTTATTTAACTAGGAAATGATAACCAAGACCATAACAAGAAGCCATATGAGAAGGAGTCAATGGAACCTCAGTAGTCACAATATCATCCTTAGTAGATTTGATAGATTCATTGTGGGTAGAAGTAGCGACAAAGGTATTAGAAGTACAAGCAAAAACTCATTGTTCAAACTCTCTTTGTTTCTTCATAAAATCAAGATCATTAATCTTATACTCTCCAATAAAGGTAGGATTAAAATCCAAGGTTCCCCAATCATCGCCAGGAACAACATTAGAGGAAGAAGGATTACTATTAGGAATAGGAGTATTGTGAGTTTGAATATTTAGACAAGGATTAGGCGCATCATCTACATGAAGTGAATATATCTTGTTGTTATGTATACTCTTGACTTTATGGTGGAGGGTGGAAGGAACGACATGCATCTCATGCAACCAAGGTCTACCCAAAAGAAGATTATAATTGAGAGGTCCAGGCATAACATGAATAGGTGTATTCAAGATGACCAATCCTACTTTGATAGGTAAGATAATGATGCCTAAAGTATTCTTAGCAATGTTATCAAAGCCACGTATAGGAACATTGTCAGGTTGAATAGTTGAAAGATCGACGTTAATCACTTTGAGAATGTCCATGCTACAAACATTAAGCCCAGATCCATTATCAATCAAGGTCTGAAGAATGATACTTTTATTGATAGAAATAACAACCATAAGAGCATCATATTGATTTTGAACTTCTTTAGAAGGTAAATCCTTTTGAGTAAATATAATTTTAGGAGGACCTAGGGTAGCATGCATACATTGTAAGAAGTTATTGATGTTCTCTTGATTAGGAGGTGGAGTGGGAAGAGTTGCTAGAGCTTTTTGCAAGGCTTCATAGTAGGTAGGTGAAGTTTGAAGAAGCTCCCATAAAGAAATCTTGGCAGGAATATTTTGCAATTGGTTAATCAAGTCATACCCCTTGCTAGGAAGACGGGGTGGAGGAGGAATAATAGGTTGAGAAGGTGGAAAATAAGTAGAAACCACCGGATTAGGTTGAGGGTTATTCCTTGTATGATATGTGTGAGCTATGGAATCTTGATCATTGAAAGAATCCATAGGTTTACCTTTGATAGTAATGCGGGGACAACCTTTGACATTCAACAAGGGTTTGGGATAAACCATTTTAGTTGTCTCAACACTACAAATAGATTCACAAGAAGGAAGAAAAGAGGACATCCTAGGAGGAGATGAGGTAAGATCTTGATTCTCCATAGGATCATCACTAAAAGGGAGAGCATTAAGGGAATTCATATTATTCTCCACTAATGCCTCATCACTAGAAGGAATCTCAAATGGAGGTAAAGGATCTATACTATCATCTTCTTTCACTAAAATGTCTACATGTGTTTTAGAAAAAGAGTTATCATCATGTATGAATATATCATCTATTAATAAATCACCCTCTTGTATCAAAGCTTCTTTGTGAGGAGGGGATAAATCAATGTCGTTATCCAAGGGATCATCCACAATGGTGTCATGAGGAAGAGAGTAATCAACATCCAAATCCAAAGGTTCATCCCAAATAGGAGGATTATCATCCCTACCGATATAGTACATTCTAGGATCCTTAGAGGGGAAAGAAGGTAAATTATGTTCTAAAGTAGGCTCATAGAAAAGACATATATTAGGAGAAGAATTACATCAATCCTCAAATCATCTCCATAAAGAGAAATATGATGGAGAGATAGATTAAATTCATCTTCTTGCTCTAATATATCCTTACAAGGAAATTCAAAAGAGGACAAAGCATCACACACACTAGATAAAGTCCTTCTAGGTGTAACATCATGCAATGGTAAGGTAATAGGAGGATGTTGTGTAATCCCAAAAGTTATAGAAGAATGTTTGGAAAATATTTGAAACAACTTGTGTAACATGATAAAAAATAAAGAAATGCATAGAAAATAGATCTAGATATATCTCAATGCATTCAAATGAAACTTATAAGCATGAAAAGGAAATCAAACACAATAGGGTATCTAATTCCACAAAAGAAAGAGTTGTCGTAAATGGGTTCACCAAAATGTATAAAGTGAAGGTGAACACACAAGATAATAGTAAGGGATATCTAACACAATAGGGCATCTAAATCCACAAAAGAAAGGGGTAAGTATGTCGGGTTCACCAAAATGTATAATATAAAATGTGGATAGGGTCCTAGAACAATGGTTTCCACATAAAAGAGACCCCAAAGCCAATATTTTACACATACATTTGAATTGTAAGAGAAATACTTGAAATCAAATAAAATAAGATACATACCTCATGATGAAATTAATTTGGAAATACCTATTTTCTGGTGTCTGTGTACAGTTTAGGGCAATTCTGCAACCTATCCCAGACTAGAAATGTCGAGACAAAGAAAACCCATAAATCTTTTATCTTCCTGACAGCATGTAGTCTTTGACCCTCATAAAAGGTCAAAGGCTACATTTTTATTCTGAAGGTTGAATTTGACTTTGTTCACAGATCTCGAAAGTTCGGTGAAAAGGGTATCCAAATTCAAGCTCAGATTTGCAGTTTCGCACCTGTACCTGCAAGAAAAATGGTTTTTTTTTGTTGGGGTAGGGGTTTGCCTTAGTCAAACCCTAGTTTGGAATCAACCTTAATAATAGAATTGAAATGGAGAATGCTAGAAAGTAGTAGAATTAGATCTAACAATGAAGCTATGATATTCAATAGATGTGCAAATTGTATTTGAAATGTAATCAAGTATGTTAATATGAAAGCTTGAACATAACATCAAACTTCCATGATTGTATGCTTGGAATCCACCTTGAGGGAAGAATGAATGGATCTTGAAGATGAACAAAAGGATCTTGAAGGAAGATCACACCATCATGATGGCTAGATCGAGGGTTTGAATGATGAATCTTGAATGCTTGAACCAAATCCCTTCAATGGCTTGAATGCTTGAATCCTTGATCTTCAATGGAGAACTTGAATGGAGAAGAGGACTTGAATGCTTGAATGGATTATTTATTGATCACCTTGAGAACTTGAGAGAGGAGATTGCAAACTTGATGCCTTGATCATGAAATTTCTTGGAAACTTGATGGAGAAAACTTGATGTATGAAGGAATGAGATGGAGAAAATGAGAGAGGAAGGCTTCCTTTTATATTGATCTAGGGCACACTTTTCTAGAGGGGCCACCTTAGGGAATTAAATTATAATTAGGCCTCAACCCTTTAGGAATGGACCTAAATTAAATATAATTTAAGATTTTACCATTTCGGAGACCAAAACAGCCGACTTGGAAGTGAGAAAACAATTATTTCTGAAACCCGACAACCTGAGATCACAGAAACTTGAAACTTGAACCCAGGGTCAAGGATGAGCTTGAACCTGGCCTAGGTTAGAGTTTAGGTTGACTTTGACCCCTTTAGGTTGACTTTGACCTTAAGCTCATAGAATTCAGGGTCTCGGTCAGAGTGAGAAATAGGAGGTCTCGAGGGTGCTCAGAGACCTAGAAATGATGTCAGAATAGGGTAGAGTGCCAAGGAGAGGCAAAAAATCATATGATGAACATGAATAAGTCTAGGAGGACCTATTTGTAAGTCTTACCTAGAAAATAGAGCCATAGAAGAGGGAAATTAAGGAGAATCCTCGAGATCCTAACCCTAATTTCACATAAAATGAAGGAATCAAGTGCATAAAAGAAGTGGAAAATGGGGAAAAGAAGATCAAAGCCGGGGACCCATTCAAGGTGCTTGACATGACCCCAAAACATCTACTTAGAGGGCTAAACGCTCTTAACATGGAAGTGCTTCCATTTTAAGATGATACAATAACCATCGGTTCATTAGTGTTATTTCCTTAGTTCTTCGTAACTGAAGGGTTCAGATGTGATACCATTGTTGATTCCTTTGGACAATCAGGTCTAGAATCAGGTCACTCACTTCTTCATAATCATAAGGTTCAGAATCAAGCATTTTGATACTTTTTCATAACCACCGGTTCATTGTTGCTATAGTTAATAATATCTTTGGTCAATCAGGACCTAACATCTTCAAATCTTTCAATCGGTTTCTGTCTCGGAATCAGTTCATCTTTCAAATCAGTTTCATCATAAAAAATAGACTAATCTTTGAACCACTACGCTTTGCACAATGATTCAAAGAGGGGAAAAATGTAATACCCCAAAAATGGACTATAGGTTCATTAACCTCTTACATCAACAATTCGATCGAAATCGACATCAAAGTCCTAACCTAAGGCACATTTGCACTTTAGTTCATCAAATCCTAATTGATTTTTATCCTAATTTTGCATTGGGGAATATTCCTTGAAATACTCCTAATTTATCCTAATTATCTTGATTTAATAATTATTTGGCAATAAATCATATTTATCCTAAAGTTTGATTAATTGAATATTCTAAATGTTTAATTAATTAGATTTAATACTACCACTTAATTATTTAATTAGATTTAATTACATTTATTCCTAAATTGTATTATTTAATTTTGACAATAAATAAAAAATCTTATGACTAATTGATTAAATTATTATTTAATTAATTAATGTCAGTTGTCAATATTTAATGATATAATTTTTGAATAAAAGTTTGATTAAATAATTGATTAACCCATAAATCAATTATTTTAACTCAAAAATCAGTTAAGTTGAAGATAAATCACTTTTATTTTTAAAATTAATTCATAATTATCTATGCACATTTGAAAGAGCAGTTAAACTTTAAATCAGAAAATCAATTCAAGTTGTTGTCTTTTGGAAACTCAACATCTATTTTGAGTTGAAAATTGATCTAAACTTCTGATTTGAGTTAAAAAGTTGTTTTTGCATGATTTGCATGATTTTGTGAGTTGATTTGATTCTAATTTCTTGTTGACTCAAAAATCAACCCGAGTTCATCAAGAGTGATTTATGGCTTTTCTCAATGCATCCTCAAGTCCTGGATTTCTATAAAATCAAGTCTCAACTCTTCATCTCTAGAACCACCTCAAATTTGCATAATTACTCTAGCAAATTTGCGATTGAAGGATTAAGCACTTGCAACAGGCGATTTGTGAGATCTTTCATTGTTGGTCATAGAATTCATAGTTTTCATATCATAGCATTTATAGTTTTCATATCATTCTTAGATTAATCTGCATATCATTTCGATTCATTCTAGATTAGTTTCATATCAGTTTTCAATCCTAATTGCATACAAAAGCCCAAAAAAATAGATTAATTTGCATTCACACTATTTTCATCTTTTTGCATTTTAAATCCTTCATTTAGGTGTTGCATTGTCACTGATCTCGGTCTGATCTGAGAATACCATACTCACACCTACTAGAAGGTAGTAAATCACCTGGTTAGCTTAGTTTCAATTACTTGCATGATTTTGATTTTTGCTAACCTCTAATATTTTACTGAAGTCTTGTGTCCACAGCTAGGTACAATTTTCACACACACATATATGAGGTAGTGTGCCTTATTTAAACATATTTGGTATTGAATTCTTATTGAATATTTGGATGTATCCTTGTTGAAGTGGATAAGGAGGCTTCCCCCTCAAAGTGTCATATTATTATCAAGTAATTGAAGTATATTTTATATTATATCTTCTATTATGCAAGTTATTTCATTACAGTATCAAATATTACTTTTGTATACTATAAATAATATCTATAATAGGAAAGATCAATAATCCCACACAATAAAAATTCATCCCACCACAAATTCATAGACTATTTAAATTCTGAGGCAAGGTATAGATTAAAGAAGTTTGATATGAGTGATGAACTACAACTGATTGAATACCTGAATGAACTGAAGAAACAGTGATTAGAGATCACCAAGCTACTGAAATGATATGTAAGATGATTAAATTAGTCAATATGTTGTCATTGATGTCAACTAGTTTTTGATAGTACTTATCATGTTAGTTACAAACATCTAAACATCCGTTGAAGGAAGAAAAGATGAAGAACTAAGATATCTACATAAGAAAAAGATGGATATGACAGATAAGGATAAGGTAAACATTGGGTAACTTATTGATGAGTCTATGGCTTTATATTGTTGACTTGAGCATGTTATATTAATCCATTATGAAGAAGAGATTTGAAATTGAACACGTCAATGTGGTTGGTAATTGAAGATTTCTATATACATCGAGCCAGTGCAGTCTATACCGACTGACAGTATTAACCGAGCTAGTTTAACTAGTTATCACCAATGCATTTCTATATTAACAAAGTATGGATGAAAACATTAAATGCTAAGAACAACTGACTGAATGTGATGAGCTGGAAATTGTTATGATTTCAAGATTAAGGATGAAGTTTGTTATGAGATCCATAGCTAACAAAATTAAGAGAAGATCTAAAGGATGAGATTGAAATGTGTTAATGACACATCTGTCGAGGAAGGTTTAAGAGGAAAAATGAATGAAGAAGATTAAGTGGAAAAATCTAATGGCTGATATGAAAATGATTTACTTATCTATATAAGAGATATGAGTTTCATTATTGAAACATGTTGGGAAGAAGAAGACTGCAAAGATTTCATGTGAAGACTTTATTCATGCATGCATGATCAGACTGGTTATTGAAAGAACTGAGCTGCAGAGTTTACCGAACGTTAGAGAACCATTTACCGAGTGAAAGTAAGTTGAAGAATATTAAGGAAGTGAATTTGATTAATGATCAGAGGATTTGTATGGGATTAGCATAGATTTGAATACTTGCAATTGAGTTTTATTTGAATCAGGTCTATATTGTATCAATTTAACCATTGATTCAGAAAATCTCTTAACCAAGTGGACTTGACAGTCTTATGTTCTACCCTATGACATTCGTTGAATGTAAAGTGTTATCTTGTTGATCCCATAGTGAATGCTGGTCAAAAGTTAACTATTAGTGATAAATTCTCTAACCAGGTCACACCTAACAGTGTGTATTGTAACCTTTAACAGGGTTGACTCTTCACTAAGATCACTTCAGAAGAGTGAATTATTTTGGGTTACCCGTCCCAGGTGGTTTTTCCCTTAATAGGGTTTCCATGTTAAATCATTGTGTTATGTGTTGTTTTTTATTATTTATTTTCTATCATACTTTACATACTGCATAGTTGATTTGGTCGGTAATCACAGTTAGGTATTTACTAGTAATTGGTAAAGTGAATAGACATATTGATAGTTTATGTTACCAAGCTACATAATTTGTTGGAATTATTTTATAAGGTACATCTTTGTATTTGGGACTATAGGATAATTGATCTAACTGATTCACCCCCCTTTTAGTTATTCTAACAATTGGAATCAGAGCACATTAGTTGCTTGGAAGAAAGTTTTAAGGACTTGAGCAGAAAGATTACAAGATGTATAAGAGGGAAGTGTTGAAGTTGAACAAAGATAGCTTTACTACATGGCAAAGTCAGATGGGACTTCAAATATCTAGAATTGGAGAATCTACTATACATTTACTTGACAATGGCTACATACAACTGATGGTTGGACCTTTGACTCTTGATTGGTTGAGAGATCAACATGAACACAACATTACTATGATAGAGATTGTTGTTGCTCTATTTGATGCTGAATTTGAGGATGTCAAGGATTGCACTATTGCAAAGAAAATGTGGGATAAACTTGCTCTAGTTTATGGTGGTGATGCAAATGTGATGAGAGCGAGAGCTAATATCTTGAGAGGCAGATTTGATGACATGAAAATGAAGGAAGGAGAGAACATTACACAGTACACAAGCCGAATTAAAGAGGTAGTCAATGCTATCTGAGGAGCTGGTGGTATTATTTCAAAAGATATAGTGGTAAGTAGGATATTGAGAACCTTGTTGCCTATCTATGCAATTAGAATATCTTCTATTCATGAAATGAGGTCTACACCTAATAGAAACCTTACTCTTGATACTAATTGGAAAGTTAACAACTTTTGAGCTGAACAATTTTGATAATAGTGTTGTACCGAGTGTTGTGTCTTCTTTTATGTCTTTTCTAAAGATTGGTAAATCTAGCAGTAAGCATAATATAAGGAATGAAAGTGATATTAATATTGATGATGATCTTGATGATCTTGAAGCACTCATGGCCCGGAGACTGCAGAAAGGTAAATGTAGATATAATGGAAAGTTACCTTTAGCTTGTTTTAATTGTAAAGAAGTTGGCCATGTTGCTGCTAGATGTCCTAACAGGATAGAGGAAGATAAAGATGTTAGGAATGAATGTTGAATATATCTTATGGGAGTATTGGTAGCTATTCTGTAGCAGTTGTTGTTGCATTCATGACTGTGATTGTCATTGATGTCAACACAATGATCTACTGGAGATTAGCAGAGGAGCAGACAGTGTTTGGATTAGCGCACGTGGGATATTATAGATCAAGCTATGTGATGTTGAGGATTTACTCTTTGTTATGTCATATGTTGATGGTTAAGAGTGCAGATAGTAATTCATTTATTCATGGAAGTTATGAGTATTTTGGTGGAAGCAGTATTCAGGCAGTATTCCTGAGTAGCAGTTTGTGGAAATTGGATGATATCTCCTAATCAGGATGGAATATGGTTTTGCATAGTTAGAGAGCAGTTGAAGACATATTGATAGTGATGTGGATGATAGTACAAACTTCGAGGTCATACGAGTGAATAATTATTCTAAATGGATGCCAACTCATTTGTAATTACTTGAGTGTGGTATAAAGGAAGGAATGTTTTTCCTTGTTGTAACATGGTTGTAAAATGGAATGAATGTAATGATGAAGTGAATGAAGTTGTGAAAGCAAATTTGTGAAGGAAGACATGCGAGGTACTGGGATCTGAAATTGAGATCTAGTGTAGCAGTGAGTGTGGTTTGGCACAGTGAGAGAAGATGTAACATATTGTTGAGATCAGTAATGATTTAATATTATTCTATTGAATAATCTAGAGATCAATTGGACAATGTGTTTAGTGATCTTGCCATTGAAGTTGTTTGGGCAATGGGTCCTTTTGTCTTCCATAACTCCTAATAGAGTTAGAATCATTTAGCAAGGATTCAAAATCTCCTAACAGGGATTCATATGTACTGAATGTATTTCATAAGACTGATAATAAAGTCCATCCTTTCATAAGGAATATTCATATTAGTGCATCTTTTATAGGCATCATTCCCACCGGGTTTTACTCTTTGATCAAGAGGTTCCCTAGTCAACATATCTTGTGTCATTGTGTTATTATGTATGAATATCTTTCTATGGTTGTTGTTTATATTTCTTACATGGTTAAAATCTATTGAAGTTGATAAAAGTTATAATTATTTGATAACTGATTCACCCCCCCTCTTAGTTATCTTGGTGGACTTTACTTTCTAACAAAAGATCAAGACTGATTTGGTGATGGAAGCTATGGAAGAAGGAACAACAAAGGTTACCGATGCTACAACAAAGACAACCAAGATCACAAAGATAAGGGAAAAAAGGCATGTTATCTTGTTGGAGAAGATGACACTGACACCGACACTGATGATGATATTGAGGTAGTGTTTGTTGCAATGAAAGATGATTCAGAAGAGGAGGAAAGGTATGTAGAAACAACACTTATTTCTAAAGTTAGTAAGAATGATACTTGGATCATTGATAGTGGCTTTACACATCACATGACTGGTGATGAAGATAAGTTTGATCATCTTGAGAATTATAATGGAGGATCAGTGAAAATGGGAAATGACACACCTTGCATGGTTAAGGAAAAGGATCTATTTTATTGAATGATAGAATTAGATGTGTAATGCATACTGGGTAAAAGGACTAAATTACAATTTTTTTGAGTGTAGCACCGCTTAATAACTTAGGACATCGAATGGAATTTGAAAGCAAGAAGGTGAAAATATATGATGAAAATGGAAAGCTTGTTGGAACAAGAGGACAATCAAAAGGTAATTCATTTTATCTTGACAATGCTGAGACTTCTTGTTTACTGGTGAAAAATGAAGATGCATGGTGATGGCATAAGAGGTTATGTCATGTAAATTTTGATAACATGATTAAAATCAGTAAAAAGAGAAAAGTTAGAGGATTTCCTAGTCTAACCAAACCTGATCATGTTATGTGCCATCAATGTCAGAAAGGGAAGATGACAAAATCCAGTTTTGAAAGTAAGGACTATTCATCTAAAGTAATTTTGGAGTTGGTTCACACCAACTTATGTGGTCCTATGAGAACTCAAAGCTACTATGGTGATAGATAATTTATTTTATTTGTTGATGATATAATCTTTGGTGGACAAGATCAGATTTGCAAATCTTTTGCTGATAAAATGAGAAAGGAATTTGAGATGTCAATGTTTGGAGAGATTAAATTATTTATAGGTTTGCAGATTATACAACAAAAAGATGGTATTTTCATAAGTCAATCAAAATACATTAAATAAGTATTGAAAACTTTTGGCATGGAAGATGCTAAACTAGTGGGAACACTGATGGTAACTGGCTACAACTTGGCAAAGGATGATGAATCTACAGAGGTGAATCAGACTCTATACCAATCGATGATTGGTAAACTTATGTATGTAGTACACAGTAGGCCTGATATTGCACATGTAGTGGAGATTGTGGCAAGATTTTCTACCAATCCTAAAGATTCACATATGGTTGCAATAAAGAGAGTTTTGAGATACCTGAAGAAAATAAAGGATTATGGATTATGGTACACATTGGAAGGCAAATTTGAACTTAAAGTTTACACTGATGCAGATTGGGCTGGAAACATAGATGACCGAAAGATCACAACTGGTGGAGCATTCTTTTTAGGGGAAAGACTTGTGACTTGGATTAGCAAGAAACAAGCATACATTTCTCAGTCTACTGTTGAAGCAGAATATGTTGCTGCTGCTACAAATTGTTTAAATATTGCTTAGATTAGACAAGTGTTGGAAGGAATGAATGAGGTAATCACTGACTCAATGATTATATATTGTGACAACACCAGTGCTATAAATATTTCTAAGAATCTTGTGATGCATTCGAAGACAAAGCATATATCTATTAAGTATCACTACTTAAGGGAACAAGTTCAAGAGAAGAAAGTGCAACTGAAATTTGTAACATCTAAGGAACAACTTGCTGATATCTTTACTAAACCATTACCAAAGGACACATTTGAATATTTGAGAACTAGACTTGGGGTTCGTCCCCTATCTATCGGTCACTAAGGTGATATGGAGGTTGCATCAACCTACACCTATCAGAAGATCATTCATGTTGATGCACATAGCTCACACTTTGGATTTTTGTCTAAGGTTGTGAAAGATTGTAGAAGCTGGAACAAAAATTTGTTTATCTGTACATTGAAGGTACATGATATGAACTGAACAACAGAAGAATACTTGGCTACTGAAGATTTGTTTATATATTTTCTTTGGTATTGTTGTCAAAGGGAGAGAGAATGAATATGAGAAATAAGTTACTAAGAACACAAACAGAGAGAAATTGTAGAAAGGGAGAGACTTGAATATTTGTTGCTGAGAACAAAAGGAATCTGAGAATTAAAAAGATCAAATCTACAGGGAGAGTCTGCACTTGTAATGCTGTTATGTTTTGTAGTGATTAAACATATTAAATATCAAGCTAGGGAGAGCTTACCAAGCTACGAAATTTACTTACATAATTTTAGAATACATGTTTGGTATGTGTATGGCATATTTTCATATTGCCCGTGTTGCCATCAATGCCAAAGGGAGAGATTGATGAACTACAACTGATTGATTATCTGAATGAACTGAAGAAACATTGATTAGAGATCACCGAGCTATTGAAATGATATGTAAGATGATTAAATCAGTCAATATGTTTTCATTGATGTCAACTATTTTTTGACAGTACATATCATGTTAGTTACAAACATCTAAACATTTGTTGAAGGAAGAAAAGATGAAGAACTGAGATATCTACATAAGAAAAAGATGGATATGACAGATAAGGATAAGGTAAACATTGGGTAACTTATTGATGAGTCTATGGCTTTATATTGTTGACTTGAGCATGTTACATTAATCCACTATGAAGAAGATATTTGAAATTGAACAAGTCAATGTGGAAGGTAATTGAAGATTTTTGTATACGCCGAGCCAGTGCAGTGTATACCAACTGGTAGTATTAACCGAGCTAGTTTAACTAGTTATCACCAACACATTTCTATATTAACCGAGTATGGATGAAAACATTAAATGCTAAGAACAGCTGACTGAATGTGATGATCTGGAAATTGTTATAATTTTGAGATTAATGGTGAAGTTTGTTATGAGATCCATGGCTAACAAAATTCAGAGAAGATCTAAAGGATGAGATTGAAACATGTTAATGACACATCTTCCGAGGAAGGTTGATGAGGCAAAATGGAAGAAGAAGATTAAGCGAAAAAATCTAATGGTTGATATGAAAATGATTTACTTATCTATATAAGAGATATGAGTTTCATTATTGAAACAAGTTGGGAAGAAGAAGACTGTAGAGATTTTGCATGAAGACTTTATTCATGCATGCCTGATCAGATTGGTTATTGAAAGACTTGAGCTGTACAGTTTACCAAGTGTCAGAGAACCATTTACCGAGTGAAAGTAAATTGAAGAATATTGAGGAAGTGAATTTGATTAATGATCATAGGATTTGTATGGGGCTTAGCATAGATCTGAATATTTGAAATTGAGTTGTATTTGAATTAGATCAGTACCATATTAGTTTAGCCATTGATTCAAAAAATCTCTTAACCGAGTGGACTTAACAGTCTTATGTTCTACCCTATGAAATTTATTGAATGTAAAGTGTTATCTTGTTGACCCCATAGTGAATGCTGGTCAAAAGTTAACTGTTAGTGATAAATCCTTTAACCAGGTCACACCTAATAGTGTGTATTATAACCTTTGATAGGGTTGGCTCTCACTGAGCTCACTTTAGAAGAGTGAATTATTTTGGGTTACCGGTCCGAGGTGGTTTTTCCCTTAACGAGGTTTCCACATTAAATCATTGTGTTATGTGTTGTTTGTTATGATTATTTTTCTATCGTACTTTACATACTGCATAGTTGATTTGGTCGGTAATCATAGTTAGGTTTTTTTGGTAATTGGTAAAGTGAACAAATAGATTGATAGTTTATGTTACTGAGCTACATAATTTGCTGGAATTGTTTTATAAGGTACATCTTCGTATTTGGGACTGTAGGCTAACTGATCTAACTAATTAACCCCCCTCTCAGTTATTCTAACAATGAGTCCCAAAGCAAATGAATTTAACATTATATTAGAATTATTGTATACCTTTTTTTGCAAAGCTAAGTATCTCATTCCCTCACATTTACTTTCCTCATTTAACATTTTCAATATGTATGTATTTAATCAATATTATTGATTTAATATAGGTTCTTTTAACCTGATTGCTTGCATCTCTTAGTTTCCCTAGATTAACACTAGGAGAATGTTATTTTATTTTAATTTTTTGGTAAATTTGTATAGTATTACATCTCTCTAGAATTTTTCTATGGGGTTTATACCTTTACGTTTGGGGGGTTTTAGATCTACACTCCTAGATTACATTGCCATTTTTCAAGTCCTATTAAGTTTTATTCTCTTACTAAATGTTCCTCTGTCTATATTTCTTTATTTTAGGGTTTGATACTATATTACTTAAAATTTATTCCACATGCCCTACCCATTTTTATGAGGATTATTTTAAATTTTATTCAAATATACAAGTTGGCTGCAAGAAGTTGAGTCCCACTTTTGGGCAAAAAGTGGAAGTGTTTTCCTTTTTTTTAAGATTTCTTGTCAATTGATGTCAAGATTTGAGGCACTTAGAGATTGAATCTCAAAAAACTTTAGTAATGTAAAATTTAGTGCTTAGAGTCTAATTTTCAAATATGTAATTTATTTCAATACCTTCATTCTAGAAATTTCTTTTTAGTAGGCATGTTTAAAAACTACTTTTTCAAAATGTCAATTTCAAGACCATACCACACTCGTGTACGACCACCATAATTTGACCTAATAAATATTTTTTTGTGAATCCTTCTTGAGAAAGATACCTAAGACACCAATGATTGATGATCATATTTTTTCTTATTTGTTTATGGAATTTGTTTTTTTTAATTTTTAATTGACTATAAAGTAAATTTTCAAAACCTCTAGTGTACGACCACCATAAATTGATGAAAATTTCACAATTTTTCAGAATTCCTTTTTATCTTCAAGAGAATTGTATGTAGATTGATTTCATATTAAAAAAATTCCAAAAAAAAACTAAAAACAAAAAATTCATTAAAGTTTTAGTGAACCTCTCTATTTTACGTTTAGGTACCACTTTTAATTAATAAATAATGTAAAGATAGTAAAAATAATTATATCACTATGAAATTTACATTTTTAAAATCAAGACAGTGAAAACTCTAATGGGTTTTCATTTCATCAAAAAATATGATCAGGAAGGCCCTCAAAAAATTATGGCAAGGCAAAAATCTGACATTCGAGTGCCTTAGCCAAATCTTTGGAGGTCAAGGAATAGGCTTGGTCCCACCAAGCCTACAAAAAGCCTACCCCGAACCAAAATATGAGGTGGAGGTATGTTTCTCTCTCGTGTCTTAAGAAATGAGTGCCCATTATTTAAAACTCAAAAAATGGGTTTTTGTTTCCATTTGGACCATTGTGTACAAAACAAGCACCCTCTTTTTAGAAACGGGCACCCGTTTCATTTAAATAATGTGTGCTCATTTCTAAAAGATCTGTTAAGATAGAAAATAGGCCCACAAAAATAGAGTTTAATGATTGAATGATTATTCTATTATTATTCAATTTTTCTTATTTGCAGACAAAATGTTGTCATAAAATTTTCCCCTTTCTTGTCCTGTTATGGATTTGCAATGTTGAAAAACATTTGAATTCAAAATTTAGTTAAAACATGGGATCAAAGAAATAAAGAAAGAGGCCAAGGAAGGTTCTAACAACTAAGGAGGTTGTAGCAAATAGGGAGATGGAGGAAAAACGTCAACAAGAAAGAAGAGCAAGAATTAGAAAACTGAACAATGTTGGAGCTTCAAGTTCAACAATCATTTCAGAAGAGGATAACATTGAGGATACCATAATGGATGCAAAGGTTGAAGAAGAAAAATATAATACAAGAAAATTCAGGTGCATCTTCTAATCCAATATTGGATACAGGTATGTCTTCACAACCTCATGTTTATTCCCATGGTGAAGTTGGTGATTTTGTAGAAGCGGGTTACTCTTTAAATGATTTAGATTTTCTTCATGAAAATAGAGTAACAAAATTTTGCACATCAAACCCCAAATAAAATTCAAAGAACTATTGAAACTATAATTCAAACCCCAATTGAAATTGAAAATAAAATAACAATTGAAATCAACAATGTGGATATAGACATGGTTGGATGGAAGTCAATTTTGATGGTGCCTCTAAGGGCAACCCAGGAATTGCTAGTTGTGGTATAGTTATTCATGATGAATATGGGAATTGCAAAGGGGCCAAGGCCATTCCTATAGGTTTCAATACTAACCATGTTGCTAAGGCTAATGCTGCTCTTTATGGTTTTTTGTTAGCCAAGAGGAAAAACTATAGAAAGGTTTGGGTTGAAGGGAACTCCCTAAATATTATTAAATATCTGAATACCACTATGAACCCTTCATGGACAATAGCCAATGTTATTAGCAAGTCTAAAAACATTATTGATTCCTTTGATGAGTGTATTATTACTCATAATTTTAGGGAGGCCAATTTGACGGCTGACTGGGCTGTGAATGTGGCTTGCCAAAGCCAGGTGGATATCGAGTGGGATGATGGGTTTGTCCTCCCTTTTGAAGGGATATCGTTAATTGATAAGGATCGATTAAATAGAAGGAAACACGTTCTAAATGAAGAGCATATTAATGAGTATTGAATGGAGAATTTTGTGTGAAGATGACAAAGGACAGTGGGGTGATTCTAAGATGGTTATTGCATCCATTTGGCATGATTTATGGGTTATTCGTGGTATTAGAGGGCTTTATTACAACTTTAAGCCTAATCTGCAAAGTGTTGTGAAAAACTTTGAGAAGAGTTTTCGTGACTGTTGTAGAGCTATGGGAGGTAGAAATAAAAGATGTGAATTGGGGAACTATAATGAATGGAACCAGAACCAGAAGGTGTGGAAAATTGTCAAAGATGGGGGTTTGGCAGTTTATTTGGAGAAGCTACATGGAGGGAAAGTTGCAATGACCAAGAACTTCATTAAAACCTAGAACAAGGGGAAAGTCATGGTGGGAACACAAAGCATGGAGGTGACTGAGGAGATAATTGCAGAGGTGACAGGTCTAAAGATTAAAGGTATTAACTTCTACAAGGATAGGAAGATCTAAGATAAAGCTTTGGAGGCTTTTGCACCAATGGAGAAAGAGAGGAAGTGTATGGTAAAGGTGGATAATTCCTACTTTAATCCTAAAAGTATTTCTAGGCCGTGGAGACTGGTTCTCTTTGTGATTATTAGCTACATTACTCTTGATGGGTGTTATACCAAAATTTACAACCATCATTTGATTTTACTGAACCATTTTAGGCATGGGGTTAAAATAATTTTCCCCTTTTATCTCTTGAGCTCTTTAAATGTTACTATCCTTAGTTGGCAGAGGGATTCAGATGGTGATCATGCCTTTCATGATGGGTTAATGGTCCTTATTTATGAGGTTTTGAAATCAAAGAAGGTGGAGAGGCCTCGGCTGAATAGGAAGGCCCTCGAAGACTATGATATAGATAGTAAAGAATCAGAGGAACCCTTCATGGAGGAAACTGAAGATGAAGAGGGAAACTTTGAGGAGTATCAGGAGTCTATTCCCAAAAGAAAGAAGAAGAAAATTAAGGTGGAGGACATGGTCATTGATATGGATATGGAGGAAGAGGAGAGTAGGGAGGACAGTATCAAGAAGGGTAAAAACAAAATGGAGCCCATTGGAAAGCGTAACAGAACTAAAAAAGGGAATAAGAAAATAGCTACGAGGGTTTTCATTTCCTTTGATGAGGGTTCTTCATCTCAGGAGAATAACCAAGACAAACAGGAAGACCGGGTGGAGAATGACCCTGTTGTGGAGGAGAGTATGGGGTTGGAACAAAATGTTCTGGTCGAGGATAATATTCTGCAAGATGTTGCCTAAGATGTGATAAATATTAAGAAGGATGGGTAGGAGAAGGACATGGCCAACACTGGGAAGGATAAGGTGGAGAGCTCCAAGGAGGAGACAAGGGGAGTGAACAAGGATTTTGAGAATCTGGGTTGTCTTATTTTTCTGATTAACCTTAGCAACATGAAAAGTGACATCACAACTATGAAGTCTCCTATTCATCAGCTTCAAAAAGAGACTGGAATCCTTAAAAAGATGAATCTATGGGAGAAAACCATGGGCCAAATTATTGATGAGCTCATGGAGATAGTCAGTAAGGCTGAGGGGCTCATTGTCTTTAATGACAAAATCACTATTATGGAAGAGAAAATTGAAAATGGAGAGGGGATGAAAAAAAGAATTGAGATTATGGAAAATAGAGTCGACAAGTTGGAGAAAATGGTTGGAAATATTGCAGAGCAGAGATTTTCTATTCTTAAGGCGTCAACAGAGCATGTTAAGATTCTAGTGGACAAATTGGACCAGGGGAAAGGGGAGCAGGCAATCACCGAGGTCAAAGAGGATCATGGTCCCAGTAGGAGAACTAGATCAAGGTTCAAGAAGCTAGAGGATAATAAGAAAAATGACATTGAAGAACTCAAAGTGTCCTCAACTAACATGCAGATGCTGGTTGAACAGGCGACAGATCTTATGAAATGTATTTAGCCAGCAGGTTGCTATCCTGATGTCTTTTTACTGTCCTTTATCTTTTTCTCTATTTTTTCTATTTAAGGACTTGTTTGTGTGGATATTTTTTGTGTTGTTGCACAAGTAATATTGGAGATTTAATGCATATCTTGTAATCTTGATGTAAAAGGTTTCAGGTCCTTTCAAAACCTGCTTTTACGTAATCAAAACAATGTGGATATAGATATGGAAACACTAATTGAGAAAGAAACATGTTTTAATGATGATGAAATGCATGAACATTTTTAAATTAAGAGTGATGTGCTAGACAATCTTCGTGGCTTGGTTTCAGGGAGACAAATCAGGATACATGCTAGTAGATTGTTTAGACAATTTTTTTATAATAAGAAATTTAGGTTTCAATGTCAATTAATGTTACAACTAATTAAAATGACTAAAATGTAAAAAGTGATGAAGAAGTTAGACATTTATGTCAAACCCAAGAAGAAGGATGAGTCTTTAAAACAAGTTGTATCTACTATTGCTAGCACCTTTGATACAATCGAAAAGAAAAGTCATTCTAAAGATAGTAATGTAGCATGATGAGCAATAAAAATAGCTTTAGTAAATAAAACAACTTCTAATAAAAGAATGATGAGTAACATAATTGGATACCTTAATATTCATTGTAAAACTTTGGAAAGAGCTTTAAAGAGAAGATTTAACTTTGAAAGTAATTCGACAAAAAAATTGTGGACTTATAGTGGTAGACTCCTGAGGTTTTATATGAAACTTACTAGTGAAGTCAAAACTTTGATTGAAAATTTTTGGCATGATAATGCAAGAGTATCACTTAATGTTAGATATGTTCTTAAATTAAGAGTTGTCTAAAAAATTTGTGATCCACATCCAAAACACCTTTTGGACATGACTCAAACTGAATTGTACAAATTGTTTTTGGATGATAAGGTGTTAACTATTATCCCTAGTCAAAGATCTTTTGAAAAGTGTAAACAATTGTGTGTAAGGGTTAACAAGGAAAGAGTCACATGTTTTTGCAAAAATCATGTTCAATTTCATTACCATTATGATGTGTTTTGATGTACTTGTGCTACCATGCATACTAATAAAATTTTGCAGGAATGTGGTATGAATATACCACCTCAAATTATAAAGGAATTCATATCAGGTTTGTTTTTTAACCCACCTAATGAGAAATATTTTATTTTCAATGCATGTGTTTCTGGTGATGTGATATATGTGGCAATCTTGAATTGTTAGATGAATGTTTGCATGAAAATCCTTCAACTGGTTTTGGACAATAATTATTTGATGTAAAAATATTTAAAACTATTGAATATACATTTAAGAATGGAAAGGTTGGAACATGACACAATCTAATTATTGAAAAAGTTAGTCTTTATACATTTATGAATGAATTTAAAAGTAAGATTGTACCTACATATGTGAAACACTCTCAAAATGCTAGATGGTTGGATGGACAGTTTTGCATATGGAAGAATACATTTCCAATTGGTAGTATACTTCCAGTCATTGAATTTGCAGAGAGCTGCATGCTTGCACCACAAGATGAGGTCCAAGTGTAATATTACAATTCAATGCAAGTAGTAATTTTTATTCATATTGTCTGTAGGTATGCACCTACTAGTATAGAAGAGGATCATTTTTTTTGAGAGAGTACCATTTCTATATGAGTGATAATAAATTACATTCATCATAGTTTTTCTATTATTGCTTCAAGACCTTTTATGAGAATTTAAGGGAGAGAAATTCAAATGACACAATATCTAGTATGGTCAAATAATTGCACAAGGCAATTCAAGAATGCTAGAATGTTTTATTGGTTGAGTAGGACACATAAGAAAACTAATATCCAACATATGTGGAGTTTTTTTAGGCTGGACATGGGAAAGGAGAACATGATGGTGCCAATGCATGTGTTAAAAGAGCCCTTTGCAGAGAGCAACTCAAATTTGAGGAAAAAGCCAAATTTAAAAATGCACGTGCAACTGTGGAATGGTGTAGTACAACTTTATCTAAAGGATCAAGTTAGAACTCTACAATCATAAATTTCTTTTGGCTAGTTCAAGAGAATAATAACCTTTCAAGATATGACTGTGATAAAATCAGTGGGTCAGCTAAATGACATTCATTTAGGAGTTTTGATTCTAACACTTGGACAATATGGACTAGGGAGCTTGCATTTTTTTGTTAATTTTGTGTTGCAGGTGAATGGGAAGAATGTAAGAACACAAAATGGGTTGAAGAATGGAAACATAAATCATTAACACCTAGTGAGACACAAGTTTAAGATGATACAAGAAATGAAGACCCAGATCATGCATTTGCATCAAAAGATTATGATCATGTCTCATGCCTCATACAACCTGGTAAATTTTAATTCATTTTTTTGTAAAAATTTAAATTATATTATTTATGTATGTCATATAATTTAGATTGTATTTGAATTAAAAAGTCTAACAAGTTTTATTTTTTCATGTACCTAATTTTTTTTTATAGGACACATGTATGCATTTGTTGTAATTGAGGTTAATGATGAGCAGACTGTGCATTGGCTAGCTAGATGTGTGGAACCTAAGAAAAGGTTGATATGTCATCAAGTAGATGATGATAGTTTTCAGTATCCAGTTGGGTCAATTATGGTAGTTGGTACATGGCTACGCAAATACCTAACAAGAAGGAATGGTTTACCAGCGTTTGAAGACTACCAATTAGAAAAGAAGATTGTAGACTATTCTCATTTGGTGGTGGCAACAAATATCAAATTAGAAAGATACAAAGAGAAACCCACCAATAAAATATTATGGACACTTTTAATGGAAGAGCATGAGGCAATCATAGATGCATTGTAGAAGAGAGAGGATGAAGATGGTACATTAGGTTGAATCAAATTTATACACATGTAAGTTTTTGCTAATTGTGTTCTTTTTTATGTAGTTCTATATGTATAGATATGTCTTCTTTCTTCTTGAATTTGTAGCTAATTAACTTGGTGTTCAGGTGTCAAGTAAAAATTGACAACATGGATGACACTCAACTTTTGGTTAATCAAAGTTTTAGTTTACTAGGTGAGTGCAATTCTTTTATCTATGTTTTTGGTCCTAGAATTTGATTGATTTTGATAAATTTTAGTCTTAGTCCCTTTAACATATATATTATTGTTATACACCTAGGTAAAATTAAATTTTGGTAATGTTTTCCTAATGAAATAGATGGCATCTACAACTTGTGCATTTTACAACTTTTTTCTAATCAAAGTTGTAATACTAGGTGAGTGCAAATTGTTTAATTTAACTTTTTAGTCAAAGCTATAATTTATTTTTCTATTTTTACTAACATTTGAACATTCATTTTTATGATGCAGGACCCCTAGAATAACATACACACATGCACTATTTATGCAATAATGCACAGGTGTATTCATCCAGTTTTGGTTTCATAAACAATATGAGTTCACTTTTATTCATCCAATTTTGTTTTAAATATAAGTTTTACGCATAGTTGTATTTGTCTAATTTTGTTTTAAATAAACTATGTACATTGTTCCTATGTGCATTAATTGATATCTGATAGGTATTGATGTCCTATGTTATTGTTCCTATGTTCATTAAATATATTTTTTCATTTTAATTAAATATGTAATTGATTTCCTAATCTAATATAGTTCACATAAACTGATATATAGATTCAAATCACTATTTAAAAAAACCATGAAATAGGATATAAGGCCCATGAATAACATAAATAATATAACAAGTCCTATAATAATGCATCATAAATGTATGATAACAAGTCCATCATATAAGTCCATCATATCAACTCATGATATATAGTCACATAACAAGTCCCAGTCTAATAACATAAGTCCAAATAACATAATAACGAGTCCTGAAAACATAACAAGTGTCATCATACAAAATCCATCAAATAATAACATAACAAGTTCTAACATGTGATATAACATGTGACATAAATAATCTAAGAGATCTCATGCAGTTGATCTACAATCCTCTTCACTCCATGCAAAGATGACTAAGATGCATCATCCTATTGGGTCTACTCATAAGATGCATTGTCATGTGTGTATGCAATATTAGTGCCTCCGCCCTCCTCCATACATTCTTAAAAGATAACATGAGAAGACTATGTGTGTTTAATTCAAATGACTTGAATAATTCACTTACAAAGAAATTAAATAATGAACATTTAAAGTTTTATCATGCGACCATGCTTAGTAATGCCCTTGGTGGGACAAGGAGGTGCACTCTCACGATCAAAAAAAGTGGTTGTTGTCAAGTCATGTACAAACAAAAATTATAAATTTTTGATCATCCCTATAAAAGATGGGTACATAATAGACATTGCAAAATTAATTTTTAAATCATGACCTCAAAGGATGATGTCAATGGATGCATTTAGCTCTATATCATAGACATATCAAGACTCATGGTGGTGTCAACCTAAATAACATATATAAAGCATGAATCAAACTTTTATTTACATAACTTATAAATTATATAAAGACTACAAATTTATGGAAGAAAAAACATACATATGGTGTTTGATGCATAGCTAAAGTCACTGATGGGCCAAGACATAGATGTGATGCATCATTAGACAATCCAAAATCCCACAATTGCAAAAATAGGCATGAATCAGAGTTATACATAAATTAGTAAGCATATAAACATTTAAAATTAATGTGAAAAACATACTAGGGGTATATGAGGTTGAGCCTCAGTGGTTGATGGGCTAGGGCGTGAAGAAATGCCAACCTTAGTATTACATGAAATACCCTATAAAATTGTAAAATATATATAAAAAATATTATTAAGTTCAAGTTTTAATAGTAAATATTTAAAATGTACTTTAATGTATCCAGATCAAAGTGCATATTGTGAAAGGGGTGCCGACATCTTGAGGTGTCGAGGTAAGATGATGACGGTCTCTAGAAGGCATAGTGTCATCCCTCCTCTATTCAACAAAAAATACACATGTTATGGTTCATATGTGTATATATGTGGAATTTAATATTGCACTGTAAATTATAAATAAATTCACCTTTGCATGATGATCATCATTTGTGTAGAGAAGATCAACATATGATGAGATGTCATCAACATTTTGGCCATTGTCATCATCATCATATCCACCATGGGTAGCATCAATACCAAAAAGATTACTCTGGGGACCCCTAAAATATCCCTGCAACTCATGCAAACATGTGTCATTCTAGGAACAACCCTCGCCTGGCTAAATTGCTCTAACAAATTGCCCAAAAGGGCACTCAATGAAATAACAACAAAGTTCACTGCTCGATGATGGAAAGGTGTAGGAACAACTGGAGTAGGAAGAGGAATAAGGGGATCATTACACGCATAATTTATAACTCTATCACTCAATTTGGCCCCTAGCCTATCCTGTGGCATACCTTTGCCGACCCCTTGGAATGCTCTCATGTCAAAGTAATTGGGTTCTTTACTTTATTCAAATTCAGCCCATAATTTTTTTAGGAAGTACATGGGCACCTCATGATTAGCATGTGGTGGATGGTAAAATGCCATCCACCTCCACTCCCAAAAATGCTCAGATATCTATGGGTGTTGACACTATCTAATAGATATGTGTGGTTTCTTCTCATTTAGTGTCTCATCCATTTTATGGTTCACAAAATAAAGTTTCAAATCAACTTTTGTAATTTTTAAGTCATGGACCTCTTTATAAGAAAGACCATTAGCATAATACACATGCATGGAGTCCCTCCATGTATGAAAACTATCTTGCTTGCTGTCTAATGTCTATACAAAATCTACAATGCCTTTCATAGTATTTGCAAGATGTAGTAGTTGGGGAGAGGGATGAGGATCATGTCTAATGGTACCAATGTCTTGTATAATGGAAACAATATTTATCCTCATATTTTCTATCAATTCCTCCAGAGTAGGTGGAGGTGGAGGTGGAGATGTAGGTGGTCGTGGAGATGGGGGTGGAAATGGAGGGGGTGGGGGTGGAGGTGCTTGCTAACCTAAGAGCTCATCTATGATAAAATCATCAATGAATATAATTTGCATATATATACAAACATGAAAATTTACAATTATTACTTAAATTACATTTTACCTTACAAAGAAAACTTATAATTAAATTTGTATAACATTTAGAAATATTAATTTTAACAACATTTAGAGAGAGAGAGAGAGGGTTTGTGTGTGTGTGTGTGTGTGATAGAGAGAGAGAGAGGGTTTACATTTTTGTTTTCAACCTAGGGTTTACATTTTTGTTTTTTTCTTCCTAGGGTTTATGTTTTTGTTTTCTACCCAAGGTTTAAATTTTTTATTTTTGTTTTCTACCTAGGGTTTACATTTTTTTCTACCTAGGATTTACATTTTTATTTTTTTTCTACCTAGGGTTTACGTTTTTGTTTTTGTTTCTACCTAGGGTTTATGTTTTTGTTTTTGTTTTCTACCTAGGGTTTATGTTTTTGTTTTGTTTTTCTACCTGGGGTTTACATTTTTTTTGTTTTCTACCTAGGGTTTTAAGTTTTAACTATTTTTAATTTTCATGTTTTCTATAATATTTTATGAAGTAAATTAAAACTAAAAAACAATGATTTTAAACATTTTTTTTCACTATAAAAAAGTATATTTGGAACAAAAATTAATGTTTAACAATTTAAAAATAATAATAAACAATATTTTTTTGAAAAAAAATAAAAAATATATTAAAAAATAAAGGTACATACTTGGTATGATGAAAAAAATGGTTGAGGGGCTTGGTAGTAAAGCTGATATCAGGTAACTATCTCTCAGAAATTGCTAGCCCATTTTCTAACTAGTAAAAATGGCATAGAAATTGGGTAAAATAAATAAATACATTTACAAAATAGGCGCCCAATTTTTAAGAAAAGGGTGCATGTTTTGTGAAAAATAGGCACCCATTTTTCTTTGGTTTCTCGATGCTAAATGAGAGCCAATTTTTTATGGGTTGGTCACCCGAAGCTAAATGAGTGCCCATTTTTTAAGAAATGGGTGCCTATTTGTAGCAGTAAATTTTTTTGCCCCGTGAACTTTCACAAAATTGACACCCAACTTTGTGCATTTAATAATTTTTAATCAATATTCTAATTTATATTAAATTATACATTATTTCTATATTATTTGTTTAAGATTATTCAAGTTTTCAATATTCATTTTGTGACCTTGTGAACCTCATGTGCATTTCTATTATTTTCATGGAAACTTATGATCCTTTATCTTTGACTTTTGTTAAGTTTCTCTTATGGATTTTGACATGTTTATACAATATTATAAAATATGATGCAATGGTTCTTGATTCCTCACAGATGAGAGTGGGGTTGTATTATACATGGAATCACAATACCATCATATATGTACTTTCTTCTATAAATATTTATTTATAGCTTTTCCTTCCCTTTAGAATACCATAACTATAGTCACCTATGTGTGAGGCCTCACCCCGTGCCATCATTTAATAATAGTTTATTTTCATCTTATGACTATCACGTTGACACATTATTTTATCATGTTGGACTATTTGGACATAGACATTATATTTTGATATTATGTGATGACCTATGATTACGTGGATGATGATTTAGGACTTACTTTCATGCTTTGATTATTAGGTCCTGATTTATAATATTTGATGAATCTTTAATTAGAATATTATGCTTTAATTTTATGATTATGCAAGAAAAGCTTATGTGAAATGATCATGATTAATATGTTAGGTTAATTGATATATCATTGTGTTATTGATTTAACTTGTTTTGAAATTAAGAAATGTATTATTGAAAATTATGTGATTATCATGTGATGTAATTGAAATTTTATGATGTGTATGAGTGTGGTTATTGTGATATATTTTATGTGTATATGTTATTTGATCTTTCATGAGCTACTGATATTTTGTTAAGTGTGCAGGAAATGACCATGGACAAAATAAGGGGAAGTTAAAGATGGATGCATGTGAAAATATTTTTAAGCCAAGGTTATCTCCAAGGGGAGAAATAAACCCGTTGTGATGTTTATTGTTGTAAAGTAATGCTTGATTGTATTATTTAATTGTATTTATTTTTATTTTTAAATTAATATCTACTTGACATGCCATGTGTATAGTGATGTGTTGTAACCTTTTTGTGGTGTCAATTGACACATGTGTTGTGAGTTGGCATAGCCAAGTGTATTGTATATGAGTTTTCTTCCACCCTTGAGTCATCTTGTAAAATCTCAAGGTTAGGTATCTTGGTTGTTGAGCCTTGGGAGGGAATCTTTTCCAAATTTTTGTGAGTCAACTCTTAGTGGACTTTTGAGAGGCAAAAAGTAACCCAAAGGGTTAGTTAAGCTAAAAAATAGATTACCCCATAGATGTACTTTGGGTTGGGGGTCAAATTTTGACCAATGAGATGATTTTAGACCATTTTTGCCTCTTCAAAATATGCCTTTTTGAAAGGTGACGAATTTGGGAAGTGTGCCAAGCCTTCCTCTCCTTTCAATTTTGAATTTCCCTCTTGTTGAGAGAGAACCCTAGGTGAGTGTGCCCAATCATATTTGAGGTTAGGTAGTGTTTTCCTTTTTAGTGGGATGGAGGGGAATTTGGTAGGTTGACTGCCCACTCTCCAACTTTGGAGACTTCTAGTGGACTTAGCAGGTTTTGGTGGACTTAGTAAGGAAGGAAGGATTATAGGAGAAGGGAGCTCTTCTCAACCCTCTTTGCCATAACTTGGAGTGAGGTTTGTGGTCTTGTCATGGAAGACTCTTTCTTTTTTTAATGTAATATGAAATTTTTTCTTTTTATGTTATTGTGAAGATTCTATGAAGCTTCAAACTTGTTTTCATGGCTTCCTTGTTGTGTCCATTTGCTGATTTTTGTTTTAGTGTTTGTATTTTTGGGGTGTGCAAGGTCAAACTCACCCTTGGGAGGGAAGAGAGCCTTGATGGGTGAAGGACTTAAGTTGGGAATGCCCATCTAGTTCAGATTCCTTCCTCAAGGAGGAAGGGGATGAGGCATGGATGTATGGGCTCCATGTTGCCATTCTTGTTGTATTCTATTTTGGGGGTCATAAGGGTTGTATTTTGTGGAAGGAAATGAAAGGGTTCGTACTTGTTGTTTTGGCCTTGTGAAGGCAATGGTTATGGATTCTTGGCCTTGTTGAAGGCATGGTTTTTATTTTGAATGACTTCTCCTATTTGGGTACTTTCTACCTTCACCCCTTTTATGGATCCAAGGTGACCCATTGTGTAAAAATCCTTGGGATGGGAATTTTATGTGTTTGTATACCTTATTGGTTTTTATGTGTATGTGCAATGAAGTTTGATTGTAACCCTCATCCATCTTTATTTCCTCAAGCTCGGGGGTGGGCATGTAATGGCCTAGGTTGGGAGGTGAGTCTCCATGGTCTTTTGGTTTTCTTTTTGCAGATTTTTCAAAGGGATAGCTTGCTGGTTTTAATGGAGATTATGAAGAGTTTGACTTGTTCCTACTTGTTATTTTGAGTTCAAGAATGAATTTAATGCCTTGTGTACAAAATTGGACAATAAGGCTATGTAAATGCCTATATCATGTGCTATGCTTGTATAAACCTTGTATTTTATTGTATAAATGTTCTACTATTATCTCTTGAATGTTGAAACAAGAAAAAATTAAAGTTAGTGCATTATTTATGCTTGAAAAGGAAAGGTTAAGTTGCTGGTTTTTTTCCTACATGTATGGGAAAAGTTCATTTTTCTGTGTATGCAAAATCTTCCTATTTGTGTTCATATATATTTATAGTAAGGATGGAAAGAAAAGAAAAGTGTAGCATATTTGTTTGTTGTTTTAAAAAGAAAAGATTCGCCTTCATTGAAAGTGTATTGATTCAAAAAAAAATCATGTATATACATCCATATATATATACTTAGGTATATATACATAGATATATATATAATGCTAGAATATTGCCTCTATATTGTTATGTTGAAAGAAATATTTTCCTATATTTTCCTATGATAGAAAAAAAATAAAGATTTCCTATGCCTTTAAGTTAAAATTTCCTTTCAAGGATGTATATACATCCAAGTATATATTCACATGTGTGAATGTATATGAAAAGTATATATATACTTATATTCAAATATATAAATATATATATAATAGACATATATATACACGTGTATATACATTAGGTATATTGAATAAATTACCACGCTTCTTTATTTTCATGCTTTACTTGAGTATATACATATATATATATATATATATATATATATATATATATATATATATATATATATATATATATATATATATATATATATATATATATATATATATATATATATAATGAGACTGTTAAGGGCCCAGCAAGAATTTTTCCCCAAGAGGGGGTTGAACCAACAGTCTCAATCCCTATAGAGATGGAAACACTCAGCATGGACTTATCTAGTAATGTGGAGAATATAGTAGAGATGTATGGAAAAAGAGATCTTAGACAAAGAAGACTCCCTTGCTTTTATAGAGTCTAACCAAAAGATCTTAGATCAAAAGGATAAAACTATCAATAACTTTACTGTAAATTTAGAACCCATTAAGGAATCTATTAAAGGCCTTTTTGGGATAACTAATGAGGATAGAAAACTTGGAATTGCGATAAACAAAGGAGGCTTAAGCTCTCCCAATATTAATAGAATTAAAAAAAAGAGAGGGAGGAAATCAGCTATTGAGTTAAGAACCTTAGCTGGCAAAGCAGGTAATCAACAGAAAATTGCTGACATTTTGAACAATGGGAAGGGGAAGTGCCTTCCCCAAGATCAATGAAAGTTACAACTTGGAATGTTAGGGGATTAAATGCCCCTAACAAATAGAGACTAATAAAAAGATATTTAAAAACTTTTGAATCAGAAATTATTCTAGTACAGGAAACTAAACTTAGCAAGGAGGAAAGCTTTAAGTTTAGCAGTAAATTAGGAATATGGAAGGCAGATTTTGTAACATCAAAAGGCTCTTCTAGTGGCTTAGCTATTTTGTGGGACCCTTGAAAAGTTTCAGCCCAACTTACAGCCAAAAATAATAACTGGATGGCCCTAGAAATTAAAAGCCTTAAATCCAATTTAAAGTTTAAGTTAACCAACGTATATGGGCCTATTCAAAATGAAGAGAAAAGGAAAGTATGGAAGGAAATTCAATTTTATCTATTAGCCAACTTAGGAAAAACTCACATTATAGGAGGGGATTTCAATGCCATCTTAGACATCAAGGAAAAATTTGGAGGATCACAATATATCTCGCAAGCACAGAAAGACTTCATTAAATGGGTTATGGATAACCATTTAATTGATATCAACACTAACAAAGACATATATACATGGAATAATAGAAGAACTAGTTTTAGTCATATTGCAAAAAAACTAGATAGATTTTTTATTAGTGGAAACTCTGATAACTTCAATCAGATATTAAATGCTGAGATTCTCCCAGAGGCAGGATCTGACCATTTTCCTATCAGGCTTTCTATTACAAAAAGTTGTAAACCTTCTAGAAACCCCTTTAAATTTGAGTTTATGTGGTTTTAGAATCCAGAATTTATCAACCTCCTGGAGCAATGGTGGAATCAAGTATCGATAGAAGGATCTAAAATGTACAGTTTAATGACAAAACTTAAAATTATTAAAAATAAAGCTCTATAATGGAATAAGAATAAATTTAACAATATCTTCAAAGAAAAAATACAACTAGAACAAGAATTAGCAGATCTCAATAATATAGTAATAGCGCAAGGTATGAACGAATCTAGCTATCACAAAGAAAAAGATGTTATGGCTAAATATAATGCAATTTTACTTAAAGAAGAGATATTTTGGAAACAAAAATCTAGAGAATCATGGCTTAAGGAAGGAGACAACAACATGAAATTTTTCCATAACACTACTAATTTTAAAAGAAGCATTAGTAGAATCTCTAAAATTAAGAATGACAAGGGTTTAGTCATTGAAGACCCAAATCAGATCTCAGCCATACTCACTGAGTATTACCAATCCCTTCTCAATAATACAGAAGTGATAGACCTCAAAGCTCAAAATGAAATGTTAAATGCTATCCCAAAGTTGATCTCGGATGCCGATAATAAGATTATTAACAATAAATTATCCATGGATGAAGTTAGAACAATGGTATTTCAACTTCATCCAAATAAAGCCCCAGGTCCCGATGGGTTCCAAGCAGGCTTTTTTCAAAAATGTTGGCATTTTGTAGGTGATGAAGTGTGGCAAGTAGTAGAAGCAACTAGAAATTTGGGCTCCTTATTAAATGAAATAAATAACACTTTTTTTACACTAATCCCTAAGAAAAATGAATGTATAGATCCAAGGGATTTCTGTCCTATATCTCTCTACAACACCATTTATAAGATTCTATCAAAATTTTTAGCCAATAGAATCAAAACGCTCCTCCCCACTATTATCTTAGAAGAATAGATAGGCTTTGTTGCAAATAGATCAATCTTAGATGGTATTATTATAGCCCAAGAAGTTGTACATTCTGCTCAATTAACTAAGGAACCAAAGATGCTTATTAAAATAGACATTCAAAAATCATACGACAAAGTAGATTGGAGGTTCCTCTGTAAATGCCTGGAAGCCTTTGGCTTCTCCAAACAATGGATCAATCTCATTTTCAATTGTATATCCACCCCTAAAATCTCGATTCTTATCAATGGCACCCCGGAAGGTTTTTTCATTATTTCTAGAGGCATTAGGCAAGGAGACCCTCTATCCCCTTTCCTTTATGTTATTATGGCAGAAGCG
Organism: Chamaecyparis obtusa; assembly: GCA_027943335.1. Lineage (NCBI taxonomy): Eukaryota > Viridiplantae > Streptophyta > Pinopsida > Cupressales > Cupressaceae > Chamaecyparis > Chamaecyparis obtusa. The sequence continues at coordinate 5,529 of BSBK01004199.1, read as the reverse complement.
CTAGGTAGAGCGATTACCAAGAAACATATGGAAGGTAAAATCATTGGATTAAAGGCATCTGAAAATGTCCCAAATATTACACATCAACAATTTGCGGATGACATGATTCTTCCGGGTTCAGCTAATTGTCAAGAAGCTAAAGCCTTTAAAGGTATCCTAAATCTCTACATGAAGGCCTCAGGTCAACAAGTCAATCCCACTAAATCTAAAATTTTCTTTATCAATACCACACCAAAATTGGAAAAGGAAATTTATGACATGATGGGGTACAAAATTGGCAAATTCCCTTGTAAGTATTTGGGTATTGACTTGGACAAAGGTCTTCTTTCCTCCAAGCTTTGGCAACAAGTTCTTTCTAAAATTCAAAACAAAAAAAGCTCATGGAAAGGAAGATGGCTCACAAAAGTAGGTAGAGCGACAATGATTAAATCAGTACTTTCAGCTATTCCCACGTACCATATGTCAGTTCTCCCCCTACCGACTAACATTAAAAAGTGCCTAGATAAAATGTTTAGAGATTTCTACTGGCAAGGCCTAGCAGAAGATAAAAAATTAGCCCTTATTAAATGGGATACCTTGTGTAAACCAATTTCCAAGGGTGGTTTGGGTATTAAAAATCTACAGTGGCAGAATCAAGCATTAGGTGCAAAACTTATTTGGAGACTATATAAGGAATCAAATAGTAAATGGGCCTCAATACTATTACATAAATACATCCTTGGTGCAGACCCTATTAATATTTTCAGGGCCCACTCGCACATAAAAGGCTCTTAGATTTGGAACTTTATAAAGGAATGTAGAGGGATTATTAGTAAATACCTCTCTTGGGACGTAGGACAAGGGGACAAGGCCCTATTCTGGGATGACTCTTGGGCTGGCCTACCTCCCCTAAATAAGTTAGGTTTCTCCTCGAAGTTTATGGAAGATTGTAAGAACTCTTTAGGCATATATCTTAAAGATTACTTATGCAAGGAAGAAGAAGAAACCTGGAAAAATATAGAGAATACGACCTCTACAAGCCTAGAGGGGTAGAATCTTCTGGTTATTCTCAAGGATCAAGAAATATCTTACAAAAATAGATCAGACAAACTAGTATGGGCAGGTTCAACCAATGGAGATTACTCTGTTAAGGAGGGTTATAAATCAATAGTTTTGGAACATAACATGGATAACTTAGATATGCCCCTGAACCTTTGCTAGAATAAAACATGTCTTCCTAAGGCTGAAATGTTTTTATGGGCAGCTATGCAAAATAGGATTCTAATAGTAGATAGACTCAATAAATTAGGTTTCAAAGGGCCATCTAGATGTCCCCTGTGTGAGAATTAGTCAGAGGATGTTAACCACCTTCTCCTTAATGGTACCTTTACATAAAATTGCTAGAACTGGTTACATCAATGTCTCAGGTGGAAATCCGCTCTCCAATCTGATCTATTAAGTTCACTCAAAGCATGGCTAGCCCTCTACAAAGACAACTTATATAAAGACATATGGACTATCTCACCCTCCATATTAGTCTGGGAAGTTTGGAAAGAACGAAACATAAGAATTTTCACCGGTCAAAAACTAGAGTGGGATACTATCATCAATAAAATAGAAACATCTATTACTGAAATTATTAATAGTAAACTCAAAGACCAACTATGCTACAAGGAATCCTTTAAAAGCTGGGATAATAAAATCAAGATAATATGGCCTAAATTAGATATTCCACTGTTATATGGAAAAGGGGGTTCCAAAATGAAAGCAGATAGAGCTACATGTAAATGGATCCCTCCAAAGGAAGGGTGGTACAAATTTAAATTTGATGGGGCATCTAGAGGGAACCTTGATGTAGCAGGTATTGGGGGGATAATTAGAAACTGGAAGGAAGAGGTTATCACCAAATTTTCTAGGCCCATTAACCCCACCACGAACAACATGGTAGAATGTAAAGCAGCATTAGAAGGCTTAAAAATATGCAAGAAACTCAACATTTCAAAATTAATCATAGAATGGGATTCACAAATTGTCATCAACGCTATTCGAACAAAAAAAACACCTAATTGGACTCTAAATTTGAAAATAGAAGAAATTTGTCAAATCTTGGAGAACATACTCGAATACAAAGTCAAACATACATATAGGGAAGGCAATACAACATCAGATATGCTAGCAAATCAAGGAGAAAATGGAGTTATACTATTGGACCAGTATGTCTAGACTTAACTCCAAAGGTTAAGTTTATTGATGTATATCGGTTTATTAGACAAGCCCCTACTATACATTAATTTTAACAAATGTAACCTTTTACTTAATCTCTCAATCCATTGAAATAAGTAATGGTTTAAACAATAATCTTAAATCTAGAAACAACATTAATGTACTTATAGAACAACAATTAATAATTATAATCTACTAAGAATGGCAATATAACACACCTCTCACTATCTTTTCAAATATTTTAATAGCATATAAAGCAATTTAAGATACTCCACAGCAAGGTTGTTTAATCCATAATATGGTTATTAATAATTGTATCTTAGAATTATAATATTAATAGGATTAAAATATATCCCTGTATAATTTATTTTAATCATCCCTGTCCTTAACCTTTAATCATTGCTTCCCCTTTTCTGGTTTAATTACCCCTCATTTGTAAGGATTATAAATCAAGATTCAACATGATCTTACTCAGGAATATAGATGCATTTGGAGCATGACTCATTGGAGAAGTGACATACTACAGACTATCATGAGCTCTTTCTGGCCCTTATCATTACCAGCACAATCTAGAAATGGATTGTGCTGGTAATGATAAGATCTTTATGCAGTAGCATTCATTATGGTAAATGGAGGTTAAGAGAAGAGTTCATTGGCTCATATCCATATCTATCTAGGATAGAATTGTCTTTAAGCTTAGTTTTCAGGGATATATCTGATACTTAATATAGTACTGCAGGATGCAACAGTGGGACTCCTCTCTGGTAAAATGTAGAAATACTAATATAATGTTGTATATACATGGTATATTGATGTATGGATTACAA